>CM061145.1:7125407-8325407 GCA_030710495.1 Labroides dimidiatus
TATGAAAGAATTTGTTTGAAACTATTCATTGCCTTTTTTTAGTGGACAAAGGGCCACTACAAAAATAAAATAAAATAAAATAAAAAAATAAAATGATTGCAGCCGTGAGTGAGGAGGGGATGCAGTGGATACAAGAACCTGCTGAAAGTTGTGACGGTGTGTCTGTATCTCTCGGGGCTGGCCAGGTGGCCGGTTTAAAACCATTTTCATCAAATATAAAGGAGCAGGTTTTCTGACTTTTTTTTTTTTACAAAGAGTAAAAATTTGCTAATTCGCGGGTGCAAGTTGCGTAAAGTCTGGCACTGTGGGTGAATTTGTGGTGGATCACACCTGGCGATGTGATTACGTGATGACGTTGGAAGCACAGCAGGTGTTGAGTCAACCGATGTATGTTGTGTTGATGGATTTAACTCCGCACATGATTTGCACAAAAATTACCCAAATCTCATAGAAATAACCCAAAATGGGTTAAACATTTAATAACCCAGCAGATGAGCGGATGAAATAACCCAGCTGTTTTAGTGTGAAAGTATCACGTTTTTAAGTGATACTGAATTATGACGTTATAACGTGATACGTTTATGTCGGCGTTCAGCGTCCAGCTTGTGGATGATAAATGAAGCTACCTCCAGAGGGTTGGATTGATTCTTCCTTCTGTCGAGCCCCACGCCTGCGACACATTTGGAAAACTTCCATTAAAGAAAAACAAACTTTTCTGTTTTAGAGTTGGGTGGACATTGTTTAAAAATCTAGGCTGTTTCAGCATCGCGGTAACGTGTCCCACACACCGACTGCTTCTCCCACATGTGGCTTGTAAGTGTTACACCCCTGCACAGCGTGTTGTACAGGGAGAAATATGAATGAAGGAAAACACGCTGTTGCTGGCTTTCATCCAAAAGTGTATTTAGAAGCCGTATGCAACAAGCTCCCCCTACTGGAGAAAACAGGAAGTGCTCGATAACGGCCAACTAGGAAAAAACCAATCGATCACAAAAACATTCTTCCTTTCAACATATTTGGACAACACCGATCCGACTGTACACGCAATCTTAAAGTGTTTCAAAATGTATATTAACTCACTCCTACACGTTATTGTCATCTTGAATTATTACTGTTTTTAAACACGTTTTTAATCTTTTTAGACTAAATTATTTAGTTTACATCCATTACATAAACACCTGGTCACCTTATTCTGAAGTTGCATCTAATTTCTCAAAACCTTTTTGGCTTTTTGCATTTGCAGTATTATTTTAGATGAAATAATTCAATTCTCAAACATTAAAACGTGCAAAAAAGCACAACCTGGAGTGTTTGGGGATCAGATTCTGTTCACATCACTTCAACGAGGACTAAGGAGGCAACAGAGCGCGGTGTTTTCTCCATCTGAATGTGAACTTGAGGCAGTGTGGTTTTGATGGGATAGTCTGAATCAAAATGTGCGCATGTCTTTATTTATGGTTGAACTTTCCGTTGATCACATATAAAATTGGATTTCATCTTTTACAAAGGTTTTATTGATAGATTAATATAATTCAGTTGTTTTTGCATTTTCAAAAGCATTTAGTGATTAACTGAATTCAGCCTGTGTTTTATTTAGCCTAAATGTTATTATTTTAATATTTGTTCTTTTCTTTTTCTTTTTTTAAGATTGAACGTCTTTGTCATTGTTTGACAATTGACTGTAAAAATAGTCCTTTTTAGTTTATTATCCTAAAATTTAGTATTAATATACTTAATATAGCGTTTTGCTGCCTTACCATAAAAACTAAGAAAAAAAATACATATCGCAAAACGTAATACGTAATAAGTTATAATGAGTTATAATGTTATAATTTAATTACTTATGTTGTTAAACTCAAGTTCGAATGGCGAAACTGTACTGGGAACGGGGAACTCAATGAAATGACTCCAGTCTGTGGATAAGACGGGAAGATTCCGCTGTTTATGAGCACTCAGTCCAACGCTGCCAAAAACTGAACACGTAATAACGTCATGATTCATGATCACGTAAAAACGTGATCAATTGAACCGCGTTATAAAGAGAAACTTATCACCTTATAATATGAAACTATTTTTTTTTTTCTGGCGTGGCAGCAAAAAGCTTCAGTATTTATCAGCATCCGTTTCATTTTTCCTTCTATCTTTTCTTTTATTCAATAAAAGCACTTTTTTAAAAGTTATTTGTCATATCATCGGTTGTCATGGAGATGACGCCTGACACTATGTTGCGTTGAAATCAGAGGATTACGCTTTTCAAACCGGAAAAACAAAGTGAACTTCTTCACCTGTTGTGCGAGCTCAATTCACCGGAAAGTAGAAAACTTCTGACATCGGGAAAGACTTCTTCTAACATCTGAAGGTGGCACACAGATTGTATGATCCAAGGGGAAAAAATGGCTTCATCCAGTACCCGCAGAGAGGAACACCGCCTTATCGTCAGCATCTTTGGTCTATGGTAAAACATCTTTGCTCTGTTTGTATCATTCAAAAAATAAATGAAAATGAATAAATGTAAATATCTATACGGTTATATGATTGTTATTTTGCTGTTCATGCAGAAAATATGACCACACAGAGCAAATATTAAATATACATTCAACATGTTGGATGCTAACTTTCAATGATTTATTAACCACGTGCTCTTCACAAGTAAACTTCCTGATGTATTCTGAGCGTGCACACTTAAGTGGAAACAATTTGCGACACATGGATGATTATTCATGGACAATTTGAGCAAAATTTGTCATTTAATTGAGGTTTTTAATTTTACATTGAAGGTATTGGACAAACATGGCGCCCGGTCCGTTTTTTAAAAGATGCTAAAAGTTGTGTGTTCGGCACGTGCCGTCAGGTATCAGAATTATGCAGACTGTACGTCTGACTCCACCGAGCTCAACCAATAATGTGGTGTATGGTATGACATGGAAGAAGGCTTGGCTTATAACTAATACATTTAACAAATAAAGCTGAGGAACTTTCCTTTAAGCTCATCCATATATTTTACCCAGCTAGCATGTCAAGGAAAGATTTTTAAAAAGTCCTCTGTTTCAAACAAATCTACCTGTAAACTACATTTTTTTTAATATCCTGAAATTTTGATGCAAACATTTTGGTTTTGCTAAACTGTGAAGACTTTCTTGCAATAACTGTGCGACTTCTTTTATGATACATTTTGTTTTATTCTGGGAGAATGTAATGTTTGGTCTCTTGGAGATTAACACACAGAAAAGCACCCATGCGTTTCATTTCAGAGAAGCAAAATCTGGTTGTTTACATTTTGTAAATGGACAAAAGTTAAATTCAGCGCTGTTTCATGTGTTGCAAAGCTTCTAAATTGACTCATTCATGCTGCACTGAATAATCTGTGTTGTGTTTGCTGGGACTCTTTGTGATGTGTTCAGTGGCTTCAACTTAAAATCCAGAACTCAGTAGCTATCTTGACTTCTTGTTATTTGGACTTGAGTCTGATCCTGTCATCTTGAACGTTGTGTCTCATGTTTTCTTCTTTCTGACTTCTTTGTACAGTTGAATCTCTTCCTCTGCCTGGACGAACGCTGCAGCTGATTGTTACTAACCTGAGGAATCGTCCACTGAGCAGCACCAGCGTTGAGTCCATGAGGGACACAGTCATGAGCCTGTACCACAACCTCATCACAGGCTCCAGGGACTTCCCTCTGATCTCCTACTGGGGGTCCTTCCGCACAACGCTGGTCTATACACCCTTTGTGGAGGTGGAACGGAGGGAGAACATCAGGCAGCCCCCCCTGGAGGCTCCTCCAGGTATGATGGTGCCCCCTGCAGGCTCTGCTTCCCGCACCATTATGTTCTCAGCTCACCCTGAGAAAACAGAGCTGAGAACTCTGAGGACGGACCGGAGGAACCGTTTCCAGCGCCTGGAGGTGGACGGACAGATGGTCACCAGAGTGATCTCTTCAGTGTTTGGCTCTGACCACTCCAAACTGACCAACCACTGGAGAGTGAGTGACAACTCAGAGGACGGACACTGCCTCATGTCTGTCCTCTGTCACTTCACTGAGTGGTCCACACGGTGCGCTCAGAGGTCGAGGAAGAGGAGCAGGGACAGTGAGGAGGAGGAGAGCAGCGGGCCATGTGTGCCCAAGAAACGGCTCAGACTGTAACCGGCTGTTTTTCTCCCTCCCATCCAGCCCTTGCGTCTGGCGGGGCTGCTCCACTGAGGCTCCTTGTAGCGTCTGGCACAGGGGCCTTTGTGGAGATGTAAATATTGAGTAGTTGTAAATAGTTTAATCATTAGAGATTCAGCACACAGGTCAGTGGGTTTTTGTGCATTTTGCACAGGTGCGTCTTGCACCTTTCTTTCTTTCTTGGCGCTGCCTGTGTGTCTGACACCATGAACCTGCAGGAGCCCCGGGACTCACTTCTAAGAGACGGGCTCTCTGCTTTTTTTGTTTTGTTTAGTTTTAAGAATAATCATATTTTTACTTCCAAATAAGTCAGCTATGCAAGGAAAAGTCAGCAGGAGTAAACACAGGTGAGTCAAATATTTTAAAGCCATATTAGTCTTTATGTAACATTTCAGTCTGTGTACCTTCTGGTGTGCTGTGTTTGCTGTGGAGTGTTTTGTAATGTCCAGTTTGTGAGCCTGAGGAGACAGATGTCTGTTAAATATTCCCAACATGAACTGCTGTCATCCCTCATCAACAGGAGAAGAGAAGATGAGTCATTTGAAATGATTCCAAGCAAAGAGAGAGAAAGAGAAGAGGAGCTGCAGGAGGAGGAGGAGGAGACATCATGAGCCGTCAAATCTCAACCATAAAACAAAACAAGTTTACCGCCCATCCATCATCCATCCATCATTCATCCATCATCCATCCATCATCCATCATCTGTTCTCCTGATTCTGTTTGTAGTCCAGGGTTGGTTACTAATGTCTTTATTTTGACAATATTTGAATTCTAGAGAGAGGAGGGACCAGACCAGGAGAGAGTAGACAAGATGAGACCACCAGACCAGGAGAGAGCAGATCACATGAGACCACCAGACCAGGAGAGAGCAGACCACATGAGACCACCAGACCAGGAGAGACCAGTCCAGATGAGACCACCAGACCAGAAAAAAGACCAGACCCATGGGACCAGATGAGACCAGATGAGACCAGACTGACGAGGAGCTGCGGGGTCAGCATATACCGTAAACCATCTAAAAAATAAAGGTGAGTATATTTTATTTAAGATTGATTAAAAAAATTATAATAATAATAAACATTTATAAGTTTGTTTTGCTTAACTTGTAATTTTACTTTTACAGAGAGGAAAGGAACCAAGTCAAGACCAGACCAGGAAAGACCAAAACAGACCTGATGAGACCAAAAAGCAGAGGAGACAGTGAACCATCTTTTTTTTTTTTTTTTTTTTTTTAATTAAACTATAAATAAACTTTATTCTTATTTATTTTAGCACTCTTGTTATTATTGTATTATTTTATCTCCAAAGAGCAAACATTAAGCTGCACCAGTTGGGGAGCACTCAAGACGGGTTCAGGAGGAAGATATGGATCCTTGTTTATTTCCATTTACTGCAGCACTGGCTTCATTTTTATCATCCTCTTAAAAACAGTCTGTGGCATTTTCAATGGATACAGTTCAATAACAACTTTAACTCTAAAGGGTCTTATCTGTGATGTTACACAGAGAACTTCAATACAGTGTTAAAATGAAGAGACCCTGCAGTATCTCTGAGAAACCAGCAGATGGCAGTAAAGAGCTCAGTGGTAGAATTGAAATGCATTAAATCACAGGTCATTTGACTCTTGGTGCAGAACCAAAGTGAAGTTGTAACCAAGTATCAATTTATCTCTCTGTAAATAACCACAAAGATGATCTTTAAATGTACTTAACAGGAATTTATTAGGGTCTGGTAGTAGTATGCTACCCAAGTCCAACACAATGAAATAGAAGATTTTGTTATGGACTGGAACGTATCTTCCTTTCAGAACAGCATGTATATGTTGAGTTCAGTCTGGTCTTTCATTTCAATGAAACCAACGCTCAAAAAAACAAAGACATAAAATGATAATTTAAATAAATCAAATTCTCTTCAGCTTCAATATAGATGTCTAGATGTATAGATATAGTTGTAAGCCCACAACTCAAAATATTGTATATCTCTTTTCAATCAGTGTTCAAAAAAAAAAAAATGTATTTCAGTCCTTCTGTTCTTGAATCATGAACCGTTAATATTTTCCACACAGTTATGAAAATCCACAAGCTCACAAAAATGAAATAAAATTGGGTACCGAAAAAAAAAAAAAAAAAAAAAAAAAATATATATATATATATATATATATATATATATATATATATATATATATATATATATATATATATATATATATATATATATAATAGAGGTCTATAGAGAAGTTCTTTTCATTTGTTTATATACTCAAGTACTCCATGGTAAAGCTGGATGGCGACTGGCGACACCTTCTGGGGAAACAGCAGTCTCTACCCGGCTCCGGCACCCTCACGATCACCTAGCAGGGAAACCATACAATAGGTGACTTGATGTGAGAAGACGGCTAGCACAGACTGGCTACTGCTTGGCCATGTGTTCTCCCCTCTCAGCAAGAATCAAGTGTCTTAAACTCTATGCAGTGTTTAGAATATTAAACACACCCATGAACAAGTAAATCATTACAATCACTCGTTTATACATTTACTTTAGCTCTCAGCTACGACAAAGTGGTTAGCCCACAGCTAACTCGCGATTAGCGTCTAACAACAAAAAATACACATTTACTCATGCATGTTTATACTTACACCGACTACAACTTTTTACAACACAAGAATAATTACAATATGTCATTATATGTGCTCACCTAGCAGGGAAACCATACAATAGGTGACTTGATGTGAGAAGACGGCTAGCACAGACTAGCTACTGCTCGGCCATGTGTTGTCCCCTCTCAGCAAGAATCAAGTGCCACCCACAAGTTCTCCTGCATTGATATCACCACTCCTGCCGTAAAGCAGAGCTTAATGCTGTAACACCGACAACAACACACTGTATATGTTGCACTAAATAACAGGCTGGCTAAATAACCACTGGGTTACAAAGTCACTATCTGAATGCAACACACTTGATGGGGCTGCCAATCCAAAACCATTAGTTGTCATTAAAATAGTTTATATGGTTTAAATGGTTTGTAATATTTGTTCAATTAACATTTTGCATAACGTCTCAAGTTTTACATAGCCGCTCCAGATTACTTTCAGTCCTCATCGCACCACTTAATGTCAGATATCTTTTTCTTCGTCAAAAAAAAAAAAAAAAAAAAAACTTTTTTGATAGAGTTAATGTTCTGATGCAGTTTTAGGAGGCAGTAAAGAGGATAAAAATCACCAATCAGCTCCCAACAGCTTCACAGCTCTGTTTACCTCAAACAGCACAATGCTGCCCCCCTGTGGTGGTTTGGGGCTCCATTAACCACGTGCTGAACTGAGGATGAGGAGGTATTTTCATACCATGCTGTCCTCTTTAAAAGTCTGAACACCTGCTTTCTTGCTCACTTCACTGACTGAGGACTTGGCTGGAGGAGGGATTCATGTTTAAACAAAGCTCCAACAGCTTCATGATGTTTGTGTTTCTGTTTACTCTCTGTTCAAGTTTATTTTTCATCATTTGGTCACACAGGTACACTGTAAAAAACAGTGGTTGTAAAAAAAAAAAGGATGAAACCAAAATAGGATGACATCAAAAAAAGAATGCCAACCAATGTCATGATTAAAGTTTCTAAATTATACTGAACATTCGTCCTGTATCTTTTGTTGCATTGCAGTTTTTTTTTTTTTTTTTTTTTTGACAGAATTTGTTTACTGAGTGTACTGGGAAATGTTTTGTGTTTTCTTTACGGTTATTCAGGTCCTCTTAACAGTTTGGCTCAAAACATTTTGATTAGGGGAACACCAAGGCAGGACTGACATGCCAAATGATTACATTTCTTAATTCTATGGGTGAAATTGGGACTATCTTTCTCAGTGTCTGAATATAAATGATTTGGATTCTATAAATAAAATAAAATAAAATAAAAATAATAAAATGATTGCAGCCGTAAGTGAGGAGGGGATGCAGTGGATACAAGAACCTGCTGAAAGTTGTGACGGTGTGTCTGTATTTCTCAGGGCTGGCCAGGTGGCCGGCAAAAACCATTTTCATCAAATACAAAGGAGCAGGTTTTCTGACGTTTTTTTACAAAGAGTAAAAATTTGCTAATTCGCGGGTGCAAGTTGCGTAAAGTCTGGCACTGTAGTTGAATTTGTGCTGGATCACACCTGGCGATGTGATTACGTGATGACGTTGGAAGCACAGCAGGTGTTGAGTCAACCGATGTATGTTGTGTTGATGGATTTAACTCCGCACATGATTTGCACAAAAATTACCCAAATCTCATAGAAATAACCCAAAATGGGTTAAACATTTAATAACCCAGCAGATGAAATAACCCAGCTGTTTTAGTGTGAAAGTATCACGTTTTTACGGGATACTGAATTATGACGTTATAACGTGATAAGTTTATGTTGGCGTTCAGCGTCCAGCTTGTCGATGATAAATGAAGCTACCTCCAGAGGGTTGGATTGATTCTTCCTGCTGTGGAGCCCCACGCCTGCGACACATTTGGAAAACTTCCATTAAAGAAAAACAAACGTTTCTGTTTTAGAGTTGGATGGACATTGTTTAAAAATCTAGGCTGTTTCAGCATCGCGGTAACGTGTCCCACACACCGACTGCTTGTCCCACATGTGGCTTGTAAGTGTTACACCCCTGCACAGCGTGTTGTAAAGGGGGAAATATGAATGAAGGAAAACCATAGACTGTATAATTAATGGACGTAGTCTCCGCGACGTCACCCATCTGTTACTGAAACGGACTTTTGAAGCAATACGGTCGGCACGGCCATATTGGAAATGAGGCGGGCTGTGAGTCTCCACAGGAACAACAACCATAGAACGCTCCACAGTCACGTGATCTGAGCTGTGCCTCTGATTGGATGATCTGACGAGCTTAATATTAAATTCACTCCCCCTACAGTGTTTGCCGTTAGTGAAATTAGCGATTCAGACGGGAGACATTCTTTGTACCAGGCTGTAAATGTGCTTATTTTGGCCGTGAAAACTGCTTTCCTGGCTTGGTGTGTTTGTGACTTCCGGTACTTCCGGAGCCAGACTCAAGCAGACACTCGAGGAACAGCAGACTTTAACACTTTAGCATATTTTCAGACTGGAGGTAGCGGCTTGGTTTGACTGCTCGTTAACTCAAGTCAGCCAATCACATGGCAGCTAGTCAGTGCATTTAGACATGGTGGAAATGAGCAGCTGAAGTTCAAAGTGAGCATCAGGACGGAGGGAAAAAGTGGTTTAAGGGACTTTGAATGTGGTGTAGTTGTTGGTTGGAGTGTTTCACAAACTGCTGATCTGATGGGATCTCCACACACAACCATCTCTAAGGGTTTAAAGAAGATGGTCCCAAAAAGAGAGAGAAAGAAAAGAAGCACACCACAATCCAGAAGAGCCGACATTATTTTTTAAAGTAACGGAACTTCATTTCTGAGAAATAACACAGGAGTCAGGAGAGAGTTTGATATATTTCCCCAGTTATCTTTGAGTTTCATAACAAACAGTACAAACAGTGTTGTCTAAAATAGACTCTGGAAAAATAACTGGCATGAATCCAAGTCCAGTACAGACATTTTAAATCAGAGCACTGATCTTTGTCACGTGGAAGATGAGAGAAGAACATTCGTATATAAAAATATTTCTACTCAGACAAACAGGCTACAGTTGACCAGCAACTGCAGAAATAAACACAAGAGCCATTAAAAAGATCATTACTTTAAAAACAGGTACACTGACTCATTAAACTAAAGCTGTGGCATTAAAGGTCATTCTGATGAAAGCGTAACGCTCTCAGAAATAAACCATTTGTTCAGCTCTCATTGAAGACACCTGTGAAGACAGCAGTTAAGGCAAACTAAGTGACATTGAAAGCAGGTCTCAGCTCTATAAACTCGACTTTAAAAAGAAGAAATCATCCCCATATTACTCTTTACTACTTAAATACAAAACATCCTTCAAAACAACCTCCTCACACAAACCATGAACTTCTGCTCTCAGCTCAGCAGGTACAAATAATCTCTAAAATGCCAAGACAAGCCCCTTGTGTAGATAACAACTACTGCTATGTCTCGCAGACAACTTTAAAAAGCATGAACGATACAGTTTGCTGTTTGGAGTAAGTTTCTGCCTCAGGGCTTTGGATAAAATTTCAGCTTTGGGACGAATTCAGGAATATTTACATGGACATGTGTAAGGCTACGATGTTGATCAGTGTGCACTCTTAATGAAACAAAGTAAAGCAAAAGAAAAAACAGAATTATGTCCAGTTAGATTTTATAAAGCAAAATGAGATTTAAAGAAAAAAATGTCTTGGATTTATAACAGGGAAGACTGTAATTCCAAATACAAGTTGTTAATTACTCATCCACCTTGTTTTGTGCTGCATAGAGAAATCAGTTGGTTTATACGTGGCATATATTAAAAATACATTTTTGCATGTCAAATCATTTTTCTAGTGCTCATCAGCCTCTGTGGCGTTAGCGTATGCTAACGTTACTGGTAAAAGAGCTGATATCTAAAACTGATTTAAAGCTTAGTGTCGATCTGTTCTGACATCCTGGTGTTTTAGCTCCTCACCTACTTCATGCATATCAAACAAATTTCATATAATGAACTTTCGCTTGTTATATTTTGATGTGTTCCAATCATAGTTCCCAAGTGTTAACAGACTCGTCATCTTTGCTAAACTCGTATTTAAATACTTCTTGCCCTATAGGGTCCGATCTCAAACCTTTAAAAAAAAAAAAGAAAAAAAACAGAAACCATGACCCTCATAGTGTTTCAGGTAAAACTCCAAACCTTTCCACAGCCAGCTCTGCCCTCACTGCTTTTATTGGGGAAACACAGAGACACGAGAGCTGCAGCAGCATGCTGACGTTCAGCTTGGTTTCTTTTCAGACATCCTCCGGTCCAACTACAAACAAACATCTACACGCACCAGAAATATAGAACATTTCATAACTTCTTTGTTAGGCAGCAAGTGCAGTAAGCAGAACATTTACATTCTTCTCCACTATTCAACTTGAAGGCAGTTTCCATTGTGCATGACGGCGGGGATACAGAGGTTCAGGTTGGGCACCTTCCTGTAGAGAAAGTGGAAGATCTGTGTTCGAGGGCGGCTGTGGAGCTCGGCTTTAATCCGTTGGGGGTGAGTGTCTGGGGCGAGCTGCTGACTCGTCTCCTCTGTGACCAGAAACAGTGCATAGTTCTCAGGGTCGGAGATCTTGAACTTGTACGCACAGAGTGAGCAGACCTCCTCTGTGGTTGTGTACGGGTGAACGATGAGGGTTTTAGCCGTGCAGCCGGTGTCCGCTTCCTGCAGGGCAACACGGAGATAATTCTACAAAGAAAAAGAAAATGTCATGTGAAAAATCTCTTCAGCAGAAGATAAAAATCAAGCATGCAGATATTAAGATTGCACCAAGGGGCAACATCCAGTAGAGAAAAATGAAGCCTATGTGGAAGTGCTAAAAGTTGGTGTTCATCAAGAATCAGCTAGAGGCTGGCTGCAGAAAGACCAGAAGTCAAAAACACACTAAGCCAACCCCCCCCCCCCAAAGTTTTACAGCATTAAAAACGTATTTACGGCCTGGTTCAAAAAAGCTGGGTCTGAAACACTAATTTCACTGTCGGCACACACTGTAGAGGGGGTATTTTTTTTTTTTTTTAACTCTGCAGTTTAGAAGATATTAGGATTACGAGTTTGTCCAATCAGAGACTCAGCTCAGCTCACGTGACTGACTGGCGCCCTATAGCTGTCAGAAAGTAAGCTCAAAGCCAAGATCATATCCAAGATGGCCCCGTCCAATGATTGGCTTTATTTGACTGCATCAGGAACAGACGGGTGACGTTGCAGAGACTACATCCATATTTTGTCAATAGATTGTACATGCAAGTGTTAAAAGTTCCACTAGAGGGTGCTGTCTACCAAATTATGACACCGTGGATCCAGATCTGCATGCTGTGATGTTAGTAGAAACTGATGAGGACCAGAACACAGCAGCTTGCATGCACCTTTCCCCTGCTGAAGTGGGATGTTTTGGGAATTGGTATGACTTGGACTCACTGCCTGGATGATCAAGGTGGGTTCAGGTCAGGCGTGATACCTGAAAGTCGTCCACAGATGGCGCCGAGCGCTGGGCCGTGCGGCGCCGGTGCCACTGGTGAAGCGTGTTTCTGGCTTCAGAGCTCAGCACCCGGGCCGCCTGCTCCTCCTGGAAGTTCTTGATGAGGGACATGGCTCCATAAGCACTGGTCAGGTAGTAACCTCCTGGAGAGTCAACACAACAGAGAGTGATGTCAGAGGATTTCAGGAGAAAAAGAAACCAGAAAATTAGGTACCTCAGGGCTTGTCATCTAGAAATAAAAACCAGCTGAGATCAACATAGTTTCGGGGAAATGTAAGGAGCCGCACTTCCTCTTGTGCCAGTTAATTCGTCAGAAGCAGAATTCCAGTTATTTTTCTGGGTACTTAATAAAACCTCAAAGATTCAAATCGCCTCACTCAACCAGTTCTTCAATGAGAGTAGGTGCCAGACAGGTTGACGCTGATAGGAAAGAATTTTTTTATTTATTCTGGGAGGGTCCGGCGTCCCTTTTCCTCTGAACCTGTTCCATTCAAATCAAGCATCGACTGGAATTTCCTCCTAACGCTGCGAGGACTTCCTACTCACATGTTTCTTAAGTATTCTCACTAGACCTCCCTGAGAAATCAACTCAGCCGACAAGGTTCAGATAAGAAACAACAGCAGATTGGTGCACTACTCTTCTGCTTTACTGGTATCTTTGGTCAGGAGGAGGTAACTGACAAACTGAAAGAAGTGTCCGCCATGACAGGAGCTGTTTGAATTCCCCAAATGATAAGAGAACAGGCTTCATTGTGCCCTATATTCCCTGCTTTAAAAAGGAAAACCTGGAACATCCTTTATAAAAAAGGAGAGAAGAAAAATGGCCCATTTTGTGTGTTAACTATGTTCAAATCTAAGCACCTCTTAGCCAAGCGTGAGAACAGACGATCAGCGTGACAGCAGCAGATTTGGTCAAACATTTAAACCTGATGAACATACAAAGAGGGAGGGATGAGCTGTATTCTCCCTGTGACAACCAGCACCTTTATATTTGGAAAGTTTTATTCCTTTTTGCTTCATTCCAACCTCTGAATTATGGATCCAAAAACAATCCTGTCAATCCGTTTACATAATCCAAATCACATGTGTTGTCTTTTCCGTCACACACTGCCTGGCCAAAAAAAAAAAAAAAAAAGTTGCCACCAAAAAACAAAAAGGTCACACACTCCAATATTTCATTTGACCGCCTTTAGCTTTGATTACGGCACTGCAGCATTGTTTCGATAAGCTTCTGCAGTGTCACAGGATTTATTTCCATCCAGTGTCGCATTATTTTTTTCACCATGATCTTGCATTGAGTCTGACCGCTGTGCGAAGCCTTCTCAAGCACATCCCAAAGATTCTCAATGGGGTTAGGGTCTGGACTCTGTGGTGGCCAATCCATGTGTGAAAATGATGTCTCATGCTCCCTGAACCAGTCTTTCACAATCTGAGCCCGCTGAATCCTGGTATTGTCATCTTGGAATATGCCCGTGCCATCAGGGAATAAAAAATCCACCAATGGAATAACCTGGTCATTCAGTATATTCAGGTAGTCAGCTGACCTCATTCTTTGAGCACATAATGTTGCTGAACCTAGACCTGACCAACTGCAGCAACCCCAGATCATAACACTGCCCCCACAGGCTTGTACAGTAGGCACTAGGCATGATGGGTGCATCATCACCCTGCAAGACGGAGCGCTACCACAGGTCATTCCTCCCGATTGCAATAAGACATAACAACACATCGTAACTAACCTGGACTCACGCTTTTATACATCCAATATTCAAAAATACAGCCTTTCTACACCATCTCAGCATCCACTGTTCACTGCATATTCTTGTACTTAAATTGTTTTGTGTAAATAATGATCGTGTTCTATTGTGTGTGTAATATCAGTCATAAATCAATGAATTTTTATTCATATAGAGCCAAATCATAAACATTATCTCAAGACACTTTGCAAAAACATTAACAGGTCACGTTAATGTTGATCAAATTTTATTCACCCGACATCAAGATAAGTAGTCTTATCTCATCTTAATAAAGTAATTTGCAGCATTTAGCAAGTTTACTGTAAATAAAGTATAAGATAGTTTAATATGAGCCTCACTCACTTGAGTTCAGAAAAATGTCTTTTTTAAATATGTTTAAAGATAAAAAAAGGTCTGAATCGCTTGAGGCGAGGCAACAAATTTGCAAGTACGGTAAGAAAAATGTACTGGTTTAGTCTTTTGTTTGAAGCAGTAATTATTATTCTCTCTTTTTTATTCTCTTGACGCACTTCAGGTCTCATTTTTGTCTTTTAAATTACACATTTTTCTGGACTTGTCAGGTGAATGTTGCTCATACTGAGTCCGATAAGATGTTTTAAACCTGCTTTGATTTCAGTTTTTGCAGTAGACACATCGATGATCACAGGTTACCTCTGTTTGAGCCCACGGCAAAAAACTGATGGCAGGTCAAACAACACAGCCTCAATATGTAATATGATGATTGTAAAATAAATACATTTTAAACCCACAATGTGCCTCAGATTTCCTGAAAACAACTTGCAGCCTTAGCAAAAGTCACCTGTGACTTTTCACATCGTCCTGTTAGATAAGCATACTACACGATCAGAGTGCACATCATTCATGAATTCCATATTTCTACATTAGATACATCTTTTCTTCACTTCTTTTGACATTTTCTCTTTCAATTTAACAGTGAGCTTCACGGGCTAATACAAGCTAAGCTAAACAAACCCCTGATCCGTCATAAATGCTTTCTCTCTGTGGACAGTTTGTTCAGAGCAGCTTGTGCACAGAAACATAGAGATTGACAAATGAAAGGTTTGAGTTATAAATAGGAAAAGGATCCCACAGTGAACAAATGAAGACGTAAATAAAACAAACCTTTAAATCATTCATTTAAGAAACAAGCGAACACGACCTACCCTCGCCTTGCAACAGAGGAGGGTCCAGAAGCTCCATCATGTACTGGATGTCCGTGTCCAGCTGAGGCATGTCACACTGAGCTAAGACGTACGTCAGCATGGGCAGGAAGTCGTCTGCACCATACATCCTCCCTGGAAGGAAGCACACAGAGAGAGAGCAGGGACTGAGCTGAGGAAGGTGTGGCTGTCACACGGGTCAGACGGAGGACACTGACTCAAGCTGAATCCAAACCAGCCTTTCATTAAACCATCTTAATGCTGTAAATCTGCACAAACGTCGAGTTACCTGAGTTGTCCTGCATGATGGTGTAGATGAGTTTACACACTCGTAGCAGCAGCGACACCTTTTTCTCCGGGGAGTACATTTTTCTCATGTTCAGAAATTTGTGGCGGATCTTCTCAATAGCCACCGAGTCAGGAGGCACAGCTCCATCCACCCCTAACTCCTGAGGCCTTTTGGTCTTTGCCAGAGCCAGGTTCTCCTTCAGCTGCTGCAAAGAGCCATTGCTCACCTGGAGGGAACGTTGGACACAGTTAGCAGGATGGTTTAACAAAGATAGCAGCGACAGTTTGAGAGACTAATAACATCATTATCAGAGAATGTGGAGATCCAGGATTAGAATGGTCTGTTTTTATCCCACCTGGAAGTCATGTAAAGCAACGTCGATCACACTCTTCAGAGGCTTCAGAACACACTTGTGCATTGCCTTTTCAAGCACCAGGTCTGTGGAGGATGAGAGTAACAAACGCGCCGACTTTGGTGAAAGAAAAACTGACAGAATTTTTTAAAAAGGCAAACAAATGAGTTATTTCTTACAACAGGAAGTGCATTGTTGCTTCTAATGTAAGGCTAAATACAGGAATCACAGCACTGAACTGAAACTATAAGCACAATAAAGTTACTATCAATGAAAGCGATGTAACGCTTCACTGGAAAACACTCTGTCATGACTTTAAGACACTAAAGAAATTATACCAGACCAAACCAGCAGGACACTTTATCCAACTGTGAAACTGATGAAAGTAAAAGGGGATCCTCTTTGTGGCTTTCAAAAGCAAACAAGAACATCAGCAACAAAAATGACATCATACAGTTTTATGTCTGTTACCGCTGAAATGGGTTGAGAGTCAGACCTATGGAGGCCTGTTTAGGTCAGGTTTAAAAAAAAGAAAAAGAGAAAAGAATAAGGAAACTTTCTCAAATAAATAAATAAAAGGATCAAATTTTTGAGATACTGACAAAAATTGTGTTAAAATTACATAATTACAGGATACAAAATCGAAATTATAAGAGAAAAAGTTGGAATTGCAAGATACTAACTTAAAAATAAATATCAATATGAGATAAGACGTTAATATTATGACATAAAAAGTCCACATTATGAGAAACTACGTAAACGTATTAGGTTAGTTAAATGCAATAATTTCAAGTTCAACTTAGTTGAAAACAGATCTTTTCAATTCTGAATTAGGTTACTGCTTTGATGGCTGTACTGTTTTTAAGATGCTTCATACATTCATGTTCAATTTTTACAGTCAGTGTTGCAGCTTCACAAATATCAAGAACTGCTTTTAAGGTGCTTTGACATTTTCAGTGAGTCTGTGCTTTCATGTGGACTGTGGACCATAACTGACTGTTCGTAATGCAATTGTCATTATTAGCACCACTAGATAGCGACCCAAAATTAAAACATGCCAATTTTTTTTTTTTAAATTAAGGTTTATTTTGCCCCAGTTGAAAATCATGTTTCCCTACTTTTTTTTTTTTTTTAATCTGGCAGAATGGGGCTTCCATACGGACCAGATGACTGACAGCAAAGAGCAAATGTTCACAGCAGGTGAAACATTTGACTGTTAATGGAAAGCCGGATCAGACTGTTGCAAAAGCACATTACTTAAGACAGTACAGGACAAGATCAGCAAAGAGAAAAGAGGTATGACGTTGTCCACAGGGGGCACCAAAAACTACACAAACAGAAAGTTCCTCACAGGTCAGGAGCTTCACTGATTCAGGTAAAAGGCAAAAATAATTATACTGGAAGATTTAAAGAGAGACAGATTTATTTGGGGGTATGACTTTCAACAATCTAACTTGAGCTCCATTCATGTGCATATATCCATTCAGTCACCCTCTACCATTCATCCATCTGTACCTACAAAGACCTTCCTGCCTACCTCAGCTATGTACAGCATGTCACATCCTAACAATCGTGTCTTATTGTTCTGTGGTCGAACTGACTCCTGATTCATGCACAGGCATCCTCAGCCTCCAGCAGGGTTTATACGCTTCTTATGCAAGTAGCTGCACACAACCAAATCATGCATAAGCAAGCATGCACATACATGAAATCTGTCCTTGAGGAGAAAGTTTCTGCCTCCATGGTGAGTCACAGGAGGAGCTGGGGATAGGAACACTTGCACTAACACAAGCCTTCGCTTCATCCAAGAGCCAAGTGTTGAGGGTCACTTGAGGTAAGAGATCAGCAGTTCTTTATTTTGAACTGCTAAGTCAAATAAATCTGAAGTTATGAACATGGGTACACCAAAGGTGTTTACAGAGGTGGGATAAGCCCAGCAGATCCCTGTGTGTATACAAGCAGGGGGTACAGAGGCTATTAAGGACACATTAGTGGAAACGTTCTGGCTTACATTGTCTTCCTGTGGCTTTCTGATCACCTTCAGGAAGGTTTATCCTTCATATATTGAGAAACTGTAATGAGTTTAATCTGGACTGTAACCTGTTTGAAGGTTTACCTCAAACAGCAGTGAAATGAAGTTCTGAACACAAGCAGAATCAGACACGAAACACACACACACACCACCAAGTGTGTGTGAAGTCAAAAGCAAATCGGAAGCAACTTTAAGTTGTCTTTGAATATGACACAATGACCCTATTTTGTTTGCACCTTTACAATCAAGGCCATAAATCAGGTGTGTTCACAACTGTTCTCTCTTCTTTGTCTCAGGCCTGATAGTTGATCGTCGCTCTGGTTGTATTTCTCAAGGTGTAATCGCTACAAACGCTCACCCTTTCACTACAAAAACAACGACTACCAGTCAAATTCAAACATTTCTTTTCCAGTATGTCAGACTTCAGCTCTAACGTAACCACTCTCATCTTGATCTCTTTGTAAACACAGTGGACGAGAGCACGAACATCTATTTAACTCCACTTTTCCTTTCTTCCAAACATTCCCTGTGGGATTCCAGGATGACGTCAGCAAGAGAGCATGATCCTTTCTTTGCTTTTTTTGATGTCTTTGGATATTCAGACCCAATTTTTTTCTTGCAGTGCAGAAATGATACTTCTTGACATTTCTCCTCTCAAAAGGGAACATAAGTGAGAGTGAGGCGCTCAGTGTGCGTATCAGTGGTCTGTTAGCACAGCGAGAAAGGATCACTTCTCTGTCTCTGAACAAAGCTTTGCTGTTGTTGTTTACAATGAACAAGTGGTGTGAGATGAGTGCACGGACATACTTACATATTAATGCAAAAAGTCGAGTTCACAATGATCAGATGGAATCAAACATCTCTTTCATGGAGCTGCTCATGCCTACAGACTGTTTTGCAATCACCATGACCTCAAGTATCATTCCTACAACAATTCTGTTCTACAAACACATTTTCTTGTCTTTCACTGTTTTTTATTTCTGTCAGTTAAGAGACCACAGACGGAGCCCGTGTTTGCAGGCATCACATCAGGTTAACTGTCAAGCAGACCTAACAGAAAAATGAAACCGTAACATTTTTACTGTGAAAATAGTGCCTTGGTGCTGTTATATTTGAATCTGGTACCAGCGTCAGAAGGGAGAAATACACAACTGTTGTTTTATCATCAAAGTGTTAAAGTTGTTGTTTTGATTGGAGCAAAGTTACTTCAAAACCTGCTTCCTTAAAAAAAATAAAAAATATATATATAAATATATAAATATTTAAATATTTAAATATATATATATATATATATATATATATATATATATATATATATATATATATATATATATATATATATATAATTACTCAATTGAACACTTTAGGTTCACAATAGGTTCCATTAAAGATGCTTTAAGGACTGTCTGTTTGAAGTGGATCACAGCCACACGTTTGGCTGGAATCCTGCGCACACACTTTCATGATGTCATGACTCTTAACAAGGCCTGTTTGTTTTGGAAATGAATGGAGATCACATCTTCTTTTTAACACTACTTTTCTTTGTTCAAGACAACTTTTTACCAAATACAACGTGACAAGGTAACGTATTTATCAACAGTTACACAGTAACTGTAGCCGGCTATTTTAGTGCTACTCGCAGCCTGGTGCTCTGAGACGAATCTGTAGGCTGACATGTAACATTAGTGAATCCTTATGTCCTGCTCATCTACCAATCAGAGCTAACGAAACCTCACTCTTCTTTTTACTGACAGACTCTCAAGTTTGATCAGATCACTGCAGAAAACCTTTAGCTTGTGCTCTTTCTCTCTCCTGTTTAGCTTTCTTCTGTCTGTCAGTTCAACTCCAGTCTCCACCATCTCTACTAAATTAATCACAAAAATCGTTTTCAGCAGAGAAAAACACAGATCTCTCTTCTTACTACTAAATTTCTTAAGCTGGCATGGTGTTGTCATAGAGACTTCAACACGCCATAAATCATTCCGGTCCTCTTCCATCAGATCAGGATCAGAACCAGATCTAAATACTAAGAAATAGCATTTATAAATAACCTGTATTGGTGCTGATAATCTCATTTTAAGTTGTGGATTAGGATCAGGCAGATATCTAGAAGAGAGACTTTTTCAAGATCACTCAGAAAGTCCTTACAGGGACTTTAAAGAAGTCAAAAGACAAGAGTTTATAAATCAACAGATTTACAGATATGATATATCTACAATAAGCCGTTATGCTATCCATGACGTTGACCAACTAATAAAAAAGGAACACCACCTTTGACTTTCAGGGAGCTTGAATGCTCCGTGATCTTGCACCAACAGACATGTGCCAAGAATAACTCACTGGGGCACAGCGCTCTGGCATCTCTGTAACTCAACACCAGACCAGGCAGACTAATAATATGGAAAACTTCTCTAAGAATGTCTGGTTTACACGCAGACTCAAGCCTGAGCATCCACCGAACATTGTTAATGATTGCAGTCATACGGATGCTTTTCAGAAGTGCCTCTAAAGGTTTTACTGTCTAAGTTACAGTAGTGGAAAATCATGTAAGGAAGTGAATGTTGTCAAAATGTGATATGACTGAACCATCACTCAAATGTGCCCACGCAGGAAGTGATGTCTCACAAAGACTCACAGTTCAATGAGTTCAACAGATCTCTAAAACTCACATGGTTTTAATGATTTACAAAAAACTTACCGATCTGGTCCTCAGGTATGAGCGACTCCAAAGGCGGATCCAGCTCGGAGCTCTGGCGCAGGTAAGCCTTCATCTGTGTCATGAATTGCCTGAGAGTCTGCAGAAAATCCATCCCTGATGTGTGACAGCCTCGGTTCTCCTGAACAAAGCTGATGTAGTCCTGAACCAGGGAGCCAAAATAAGAACTCTTGTCCCTGGAGAGCTCGGCAATCTTTTTTACAGCCCGTCTCTCTGGGGTCATGAGAGAGCTGAGCATACCGCTCACTTTCCTGAAACGTCCCTTTAGGGCTCTGGGGATGACAAAAGAACCACCTTTCAGACTGACGCCGACTCTTGGCCGCCGGGATCTGAAGGAAGGACGGAGGCGCATTTCGAGGTCTGTCTCTAAACTGACCCCATAGTCTTCATCATCATCCTCTTCTCCATACTCGTCATCATCGCTGCTGTCCTCCACTGCGTCTTGATGATTAAGGTGTCGGGATGGGCTAGGGGCCAGCCCCAGGGAGAATCCAGGGGCCTGTGAGTATTCCAGTGAGTCAGAAGAAGAAGTTGACATGCTCATGTCACTCAGACGCTGGCATCCTCTCTCGTTTGGAACGGAGGGACTGCCGGCGTTGTTCTCCAGTGGTTCAGCAGCAGGAGCAGCCGGTGGTTTGCAGGAAGGAGGTTTTGCACGGGACAGAGCCTTGGCAATAGTCTCATCATCCAGGGCAATGTGGCAGCGGTGAGCCTCCAGATCTGGTTTCTTGGGCCTTGGAGGAGGAGGGTTTGAAGGCACACGGTGAGGTGAGCTGGTGGGTTTGGATGGGCTGCTGTGCTTGGCACCCATCTGTGGTGGTTGGGGTGCCGGGCGCTTGCTGGGTGACTGCTGTTGCTTTGCAGACACAGCTACGGCTGCTGGCATGCTCTTGGGTCTGGTGGTAGCTGCTGAAGGGCCGGGAGGAGGGGGAGCAGGGCGCCGGCGTGACATTGAGCGGGGTGGAGGAGGGCGAGGGGGAGCTTGCTTGTGCTGCTCACCAGCTTGATTCCTGCTGTTCACTGGCTTCATGGACGCTTTCTCTGCATTATCCAGGTTTTTGGACTTTACAGCATTTAGAGGCACATGGTGGTCACAGCTGTGATGGTGCTGAACAGTCTGGAGGAAGAGGGGATTGACGAAGCACACGGGACCACTAGAATGTCTCCTCTCCGGATGAAAGGAAGGTGGAGGGACCTGGGAGCGTAAGGTTGGAGGAGCACTGTCACAGTGAGTCCTAGTGTGTCTCTTCTGGGATCCCCTGACCTCCCTGTTCCCGTTGGTCCGCTGGGGGCTGAGGGTCCGGCTCAGGGGCCGACAGGGTCGGGGAGAAGTGTGACGCTGACTGCAGAGGGCAGAGTCCCAGAAGCCTGTAAAACAAAGTCAGAGGAAAACATTAACTAACCTCAAGTCAGACACATAGTTTTCCCCAGACACTTAAAGGTTCCCAGTGGAGGACAAATTTATAAACAGCAACAGAGAATTAAAGGAGCAGTCAAAGAAGAAATGTAAAAGAAAAAAACAGCAGCAAGTTCTTACGAAAATTCACTAATATCCTCAGAGGTTAAGTTTTTTCTCTACCTTTGTTTCCGTCTGTTTCTTTCCTCTTGCCGGTAGCTGAAAGGCTGTGAGTTCAGCCCTGTCTCTCTTCGCTCTCACTCGGTGTCAATAGACAACCAGCAAACACACAGAAAGGGAGTCGCCCATGCTAATGACAGAGTGGGAGGGCCCTAAACGCACCACACAGCACACAGTCCCAGTTCCTCCACTCCTTCTTCCTGCTCCGTTTTCCTCTCTCTCACACATTTTGTGCTCCCCTTGGCGAGGAGTTTTAACAGCTTTTCTGGTGTTAAATGATCTGTCACTGTTATCAAGCCTTAGTCACTTCATTTTTGCCTTTTCTTTATGGGATTTACAGTACAGTTTTCCCACAGCTCTGGAGACCACATGCTTCCTTTTTGATGTCATGTGTGCCTTTCCACTGAATCATCCCATTGTTTTCAACTATTCCCCGAGACAATCCTCCTGCAAACAAACTCTGCTTGAGAAACAACACACTGAGGACGATGAGAGCCAAGCTTGATGGCATAGTTTAAACACATCTGTTTGATCACGCTGAAAACAAGAGGCAACAAGTTAAGCCACTCTCTCTCAAAATATCTCTTCAGTGACAGCAGCAGAAGCCAAGTGATGAAGTTTCCTGCAGGCTAAAAATAGACACGTGAACTCTGCCTTTCCTGGAACAGCAAAGGAGCGAAGCCCAGCTGATAGAGCAGTTTCATATGTCCTGTGTAACCTCGGCGTCTGGAGACTAAACTTTGTGTATGGTGTTCTCACTTGACTGCATGCTTTGACCACCTGACACTGTGGAGTCTGTCTGCAGAGCAAGCCTGCAAGAGACTGACCTATTCCAACATACAGTATACTGGCTTATCATACTCTGCAGCTATATGGATAAGAGCCATTACAGCTTAATAATCTCTTTATCTGCAATGTTCAGTTAAAAACCACACGATAGCAACAAGACAGCAGTATATATCCAACTAACTGCAGAGGGACAGACAGTCTCAAAATGGATCCACTAAGTTGGGCTCTCAACACAATCGATTAGGTTTTCTCAACCCGTCAAGCTGAACCAGGAGAACCTAAATGTCCTGATGGAACATTCCTAGCTGGGTCTTACGTGGAACAAAGGACGGGTCATAAAAGGTCAAATACGGACACTAAAAGACAGTCAAGAATGATGTCATACTTCTGTAAATGGAATAAAAATTTATAATAATCTGATGATATGTGGGAAAGAGGAGACTAAATATTAAGGAAATGGGGACGGGACTAGATAAGCTTTGCTTCTCCCGTCTTCCCTTTCGGACATGTACAATTTGATCAACTATTGACAATGTGTGATGTCGCATAAGTGTGCTGACGTGACCGAAATAAATAAATAAATAAATAAATAAATAAATAAATAAATAAATAAATAAATAAATAAATAAAATAAATAAAATAAAATAAAATAAAATAAAAAATGAAACCTTCTACAAACATACAATCCATCAAAAATATGAACATAAAGTAAGTCACTGGAACAAAGAGATACAGGTCAGCAGGCAGGTTGGAATTAAATGCTGTATCGACTCGGTGGAACAATCAGAATGGTATATACTGATTAATTTTATTACTGCAAACTCGTGCAGACTCAACACCTCCAGGTTACTAAATCTAATACACACACACACACACACACACATATATATATATATATATATATATATATATATATATATATATATATATATATATATATATATATATATATATATATATTTATATCTTAAAGTTTTATATTTTGCTCCTCAAAAGAACTTACTGGAAAATGTAAACCAAAGAAAGGACACAGAGGAGGAGCTCTGCTCCAAACGTCTGTGCTGTAATAAAGTCAAACTGAGTGATCAGAGTTGCTGTCTGTTTATATTGTCCTATGAATTTATGTTGGATAATCTAATGAATTACACATTAACAGAGTCGTCAGTTTTCTGCCAGCATTCCTTCCTGTTTTTTGCTGCTGTAACAGTGTTGCTCTTAGTCTGATGACGTGTTAAAATTCTTTGTATTTCTACAGAATAATTCTCTGCTCCTCCACGGTAAAGTAGGCTGCTCTGTAGAGTTCCTCCGTTTCTCCATGTTTGTGATTGGTCAGACGCTGCAGACTCCACCCCTTTAAAGTGAGCGCGCTCTGATCAAGGCTGGAAGACTCTGGATTGACACAGCGAGTTCATATCCAGCTTCGTAGTACCGCTTATCAGGACTGAGAATGTCTCATTAAGTCAACCCAGAAAACGGAGAGATCCTGGATGAGTTAATCCAGCTTCATAGTACAGGCCTCTGATGAGTTAACAGTTTGGTTGTTTTGGTGGTCAGTCTGTTAGCTGAGCTACCATTCGATTTGATTTGATTCTTTATTCAAAAATGTTTTTAAAAAATACACAAAGAAATGACAAATAAATAAAAGTGCATTATTACACGAGTAAAAAAAAGCAAACTTATTATAAATGCCAACGCAAGCTGTACACCATCTAAAAGAAGTTAGATGAAGTCTAACTTAATCTATCCTAATCCCTTTTTTTTCTTTTCATACTGACAAACAAAAAAATGAAAGTCAGTGACAATGTCAAAAGAAAATTGACGTAAATCTGTACATTTAGCGAGCGATATGTCTTGATGATAGCGTTGAAAATCTTTGTGTTCAAACAGCTGATAGAATTTAATCTCATATCACAGAAACCTTTGCACGGAGGAAACGTTTCAAACAGCTAACCTGATTTCACTCTCACTCCACAGAAATCCATTAAAGTAAACATTAGTTAGTTTATCTAGTATGCCAGCACTGCACATTTGCTAGATTTGTTTACATACACCTTTTCCCATTGGCAAGTCTACAACTATTAATAATCAGTTAAGTCTACAAAGCAATGCTTACTTTAATAGAGAACTGGTTTTGCTTATGGAATCAAAAATTGTTTAAACACAAAAATATGTCAGAAAGGAGCTAATCTTACCCCTGGTTAAAATGTGATACTATTACTGATATCAAGAAGAGCAGTCAATGAGTAAAACATGTCGGAAAATTCAACTTCTTACACAACTCTGCCGTCAATGTCCTCAGGAATACAACACCGATCCTCAAATGTCTGAGGCTCCATGTGACGTGTGTTTCACATGTGTGTGCCCAGTTTCCACAACATAAAATATGGCGGTCTGCCCCTTTATCTCTAAATAGAGGCTTCCCAGTGGAGAGGGGAGTTTCCCTCTATGACTGTATGAGCTACCTAAGAAAAGCCTGAGCTGGCTCACGCTCAAAAAGGCCTTTTACAACCTCTCCCACTTCACATCAAATATAAAAACAGCAATGCTACAGGCATTCCAGTGCAGGCTCACACCCACATGCATTCACAGGGATTCCAGCACGCAAACACAAAAGCAGCTCTTCATGTTTGTCAAAGTTTGCTGCTTGAGTTACGCGAGCGCTCATACTTGCAGGCCTCGTGTGTTTTCATACATATTTGAATTTGGTGAGATGGTATGTGCGTGTTTAGACAGCGGTGAAGCCTTCCACTCACCACTCCCTTCTCCCCCACACTACACACCGAGCGGTGTCACAGACTTCTGCAGCAGGAAGCTGACTCACTGCAGTTTCATAGCAGCAGAGCCGAGAATGACTCCAGATGAAGTGAATAAACCTGTTGTGAGACCAGACCTGAGAGTTCAGAGTTATTACGTAAAGAGGAATTAATTTAATCCTGTGCACACGAATGAAATGTTAAACCAGGTGTGAGACTCACAGGGAGGAAACCTGGCACAGCTGTGCAAAAAGGACAGTATGGAATACTGCAGGATAATAATGCTGTTTGAACTCTTTCTGGTCTAATCCTGTTTGTTTGTTGATCATATGTTTTAGATACTCCACACAGAAAGTAGTTTATCAGTCTATTAAATGACAGCGCATAAAGCTACATGCAGTAAACACGTTAAACACCGGTCACATTCCACTCTAAATGCACCAACATGTTTCTGAGAAGGTTCCTTCATGCACTGCCAGCTTCCTCCATCATCGCAAACTTACAAAACATAGAGCACGAAAGTTTTATGTCTCATTTTGTTAGTTAACGCCTCTGTCCCAAACCAGGAGGTGATCATCATACGTTATCTTGAGCTTTCTTATTCAAATGTTGTGTCTTGTTTTGTTGGTTTGGGAAAGGAAATAAAAATGTGAAATTAATGTAACGCACGCTGGATTAAGCGCTTCTGTTTCACGCAGAGTTGTAGAAACTTATTCTGTGAGAATGGCCGAAGAGGCTTCAGCTTTTACTGACATATTTATTAACCATAATAGTAACATATGAATGCTCTATTTGATAACTACTGTATTGACCTGAATATAATACTTTTTATTTTTTCGTGGAAAATGGTCTAATTATTGACACATGCTGATAGTTGTCTAGAGTCGCTACAAGACCAAACAGCAGAGGGCGCCATCTTTTTGTAAAGCCAGTGACCTCACTGTGGCTGCGGTGATCAGCCAATCACAGCAGAGATGCAACAGGAGATGAAAATTAGAGGGGCGCGGTGATCGTCCAGAGCAAAGTGGATCAAAGGTTGGGCGAGTTTACAGACAACTGAGGTGAAGTTATGATTTTAATTTTAAGATAATGATGCTCGTTGCAGCAGAGACATCAATCAACCGTCAGGCAGCAAAAAAATATGGAGTTAAAGAGAGTGATGTCTGAAGATGCAGCGTCCATAAAGACTGCCTGAAAAATATCAACTGTTAAAGAAAAACTGATTGTGGTCCTTATAGCAGCTGTTTCTAAGACAACAACAGGAAGGTGAGTGAGTCTGTTACTGAGAAACATAATGAAAGGCGTCATTAGCAGAGCTCTCATCAGGATTACATTTAAAATACAGATCTTAGTGATTGTATTTACAGCCAAACATGAATCCAGTCTCTATTATTTCAATGATTTTCTCAGAATTTTAATTAAAAAAAAGTTTCCTTAAACAAAGTAAATTTTGTTTTTCAGAGTCTTTTTCTGAAGATTGATCTTGAAAAAGGTGGGTTGTCTTATAATCGGGGTCGTCCTGTATTTGGGTCAAGACACAATTTCTTTTAGTGAATTCTGTAAAAATCAGTCACTCAGTGTGATCAAACATCCTTCTTCCATCATCACAGACTGATGAAGTCAAAGCTCACCTGTCCCTCAGGAGTCTCTTCATACCAGATGATCAGGGGTCAGTTTTCTTGCTGTGTAACCATCAGCAAACTCTGCTTCAGACCAAGGAGAATGTTCTCCATTAGGGGGCGATGTGGGAGAAATATGTCAGGATGTTTTTACGGCAAGATCTGGATATGGATTTTACCAGGATTTCTTTTCAGACAATTTTAACCTGCAAACAACATTTTTAGCCCCAAATATTTCTAATCCTGCATTTTCACATCATGATTAATTCATTCATTTAAAGATGTCGGCTGTTTTTGATTTTCTGCAGAATGTCCACAGCTTTAGCTTCGTACAAGTACAGATTTATCTTGTGTCATGTTCTCGCCTAAGACTGCTTTATTGACTTTATTGACATTTTTAACAAGGTTCAACAAGTCCTTGAAGACAGAAGGAGTAAACAACACCTGATCTGAAGTTTCAGCGTGCAAAGCCAAAAAGGGTTGGCTCGTGAAGAAGGAAATGTGGGCTACCTGATCCGAGCTGAGCCACTTCCTCCAGTTCTTTCTGAGTCTTTGCAGATGCAATGGCTTCTGGGAGTTTGAGTGTGAAAGGCAAGACATCCCTAAGTGAAAGACAACAGGAAACAAATATATAAGATGCAAATAATGTCATAAAAAAAAATAAAATAAAATCAAGCTGATACGAGAGGGCACAGCTGCAGTGGTCAAAAGGAAACACCCTTAAGAAGTGCTTATGTGATGACACACCTGCACTGTAAACTTTTTATTTCTTTATGTTTGATCCACTGCTCTATGGTCAGGGTGATAAAGAACAGTGTCCTCAGTTTGACATGGATATCCAAGAGAAAAATGATGACGCCCAAGTTTTGGTTGGCAAAACAGAACCTGCACACTGGCACACAGAGAAGTGAAAACACTTCTGATCATCAAAACACAAATATGAGAACACACACACCCTTCATTTCTGCTACAAACCACATCATACAGCCTTATGGCCGCTGCAGAAATAACACAATTTGGGACTGAACATGTAACACCTACAGCTTTGTCATGTCCTCTGTATTCCTCTGATTGGTGCTGGAATCTTTTCCTGCTGTTGTCATAGAAAACACTTGTTGCATAAATTACTTCTCTCACTTTTTAAAGCTCCAGAAGCTGTCTGTCTGTCTGTCTGTCTGTCTGACTGTCTGTCTGTCTGTCTGTCTGTCTGTCTGTCTGTCTGTCTGCACTGCAAAAATTGACATCTAGGCAAGTGTGTTTTTGTCTTATTATACTTGATATGAGCCACATTCAACAGACAAGTCCAGGAATGTGTCTTATTTCAAGATATTAAAAGACAAAAATAAGGTCTGAATTACCTGCAACAAGTAAAAAAATCTGCCAGTGGGGTTAGAAAAATGTACTTGTCAAGTTTAGAATAATGTCTAAATACAAGAAACTTTCTCTTACTCCACTGGCAGATTTTTTTTACTTGTTACAAACAATTCAGAGCTGATTTTTGTCTTTAAATATCTTTAAATGAAACATGTTTCTGGACTGGTCTGGTGAATGAGGCTCATATTAAGTCTAAAAAGAATTTTTTTACTAAAAATAAGACAAAAGCACTTCCTAAGATTTCAGTTTTTTGCCATGTGTCTGTCTGTGTCCTGAGCTGGCACCGACCAAAACAAGAAGTGAGAACTCTGAGTATGAAGAGCTGACGGCTGCTTACATGACAAAATGACTCTTTGTATCCTCATCTGACCCTCTCACCATCACAGGGTGAAACAGAGAGCAGGGAGACTTTTTGGTTGTTTACCTGCTTATGCAGTAGAAAGCCACCAGGCGGAAGAGATCTGCAAAGCTGATCCCAGATCCCTCCAAAGAAAAAGCTGCAAACAAATAAAAAGCGTGCAGGATTAGCTTTCATAAACCAGGACTTCTTCAGATGCTTGTTTGAATGTTGCTCACTGCTCACCTTTTAAGAAAATTCTCACAAGTCTTTAACAGCAAATTATTACAGGTGCTCTGGATCAACCAGGAGTGATTTTCACATGATAAATGAAATGTTCTTAAATAACAGGGCCGTGGGAGCGTAGCACTCCGTGTTGATATAACCTCTGGTTTGGCAGAGAAGCGCTCCACGTGGGTTTGTTTTGATTAAAAAAAATATCCTGACCTGCTTTATGTGATTAATCACAGCTTTGTGTGTTTCATCGTACAGCCTGTTGGTTATTTTGTCAGGTTAGATCAGATTGTTTGTTTAAATATAAGCATTAAAAGGAGGCTCACCTTGTACATTGCATGGATGAGTTTGATAATCGCTCTCTCCAGCATCAACAGGCCTCTGAGCCAAGAATGAGTATCTCACCTTGTAGATCTTTTCCTGCACTGATAACTCTCTTTGTTTGTGATTTTGGTGTTTAAAAACGTTTAAATGGTGCCACATTTGTAAGGCACATGCTTTTGTGGAATAAGCAGCTCGCCGCCTGTTAGCGTGACCCCTTTGGCGGCTGGATGATTGCAGCACCCATACATGACAGAGATGCCAGACGGTTGCTCAGGAACCAGGATTTTATCTCCACATCACAAAGCTGATTGTCGTCCCGGGAGTGATCCATTTAAAGACTAGATTTGTTCAAAATAAACAGAAACACCAGTTACCTATTTTTGTCTCGTCAATGACCCCCTCCTGAACTGTATCCCACAATTAATTATGCATACTGCAGCGTTTTCAGTCCCTCTGCGTTTCCTTGAGAACGCAGAATTTTTGCGTTTTTGAGTGAAAATGTTATGAAGTGTTGTCGTATAAATGGGGCCTCAGAGACCACCAGCAGAATTTGGGGGTGAAGTGGATGAACAACCTACCAGCAGTCCTGACCTCAAGCAAGCCCACTGAACACCTGTTGTGCTGCTTGTGCCAGAGTGACCAACACAACCACGTTAGCTGACTCGTGTCAAATGCTGGGTGAAAAGCCCACGACCAGGCTGGTGACCAGCATGAGGAGGAGGCTGTGTACGGTTCCTCCACACGCTACTGAGGCTCCTGTTTGTTAAATGAATACATGGTTCAATTGCCAATGTGTCTTGTTTCTTCAGACTTTAATCATCCAGTCCACCAATCATCAAACAGGAGTCAACAGATGAATACGCTGTTTGGCCAGATCTTCTGTGCCAATGCCAGTTTTTCCATGGACACGACCCACAAACTCGGCTCTGCTGCTCATCCCATAACAGCATGTTGATGAAATAAACAGACTGCTAAAAAAGGACAACCTACCAAACACAAACTGCCTTACTTTATGCTGAATTGAAACATGATGCCAGTAATATGCTCCAGAAATGTGAAGGCACGGCAGCAGCACACTGTGAACGGTTGTGAACTTGAGAGATCAGTTTCTAGAGTTTTCAAAGTTAAATGTCACATTACTATCTGGTATAGGACGAGGTCTTTTTTCGTTTTTGTCATAATGCAGCACAAAGCGGGTTTTCAAAGGGGAGAAAGTCAGGACTGCAGGCAGGCCAGTTTAGCACCTGGACTCTTGGCCCCGCAGAGTCACGCTGATGTAATCTGTCAGGAATGTGGTTTGGCTTTGTCTGCTGAACTATAAGAGGTCATCTTGAAAGAAAAAAAGAAGGTACTCTATAGATGGCAGCACATGTTGCTCTGAGATTCATGTCTTCAAAGATGTGTAAGCCACCCGTGCCATTTACAAATTCCTATTTTCCATCACGATGCTTTTGAACTGAGTGCTGTAAAATACTGCACGGTTTGTCCCTTTGTTAAAAAGTTCACAATATGATGTCTATGACTGTCAAAACAAATGTCAGTTTTGACTTGTCAGCTGACGTGACTGCTTCACCTCAGCAGGTTTAATGAGCTTTGGCCAAGAGAGGTAGGGAGTGTTTCCAGATCCTGTTTCTGACCGGCATCATTGGATGCAGCAATGAACTCTGTTCACAGTAATGATGGAACCTGGTTTTAGAATATTCAAATATTCAAATAACTGTTTAATCATAAAATTTAAAAAGTTCATGTCGCAATTAACTCTATTTAAAAGGTTGTTTTTTTCTACATTGTTTATGCTAGCCCTCCGTTGTAATATGACATAACCACTGGACAGTGTCTGTAAGGCACGTGGAAGCTGTTTGTTTTTTGACACTCAATAACAAAAATCACTTCAAGCTGAATCGAGGAGTTCTAGGAGAGAAAGAAGAATGAGGAAACATCACTCTGCAGAACTGGAATATATACTACGATCATATCCAATCCTGTATCTGATCCAATTAGCCTACAAAAGCCTTATTTTTCTATTTTCTGATATTAAAAAAAACTTTATAAAATATACAAAGACAAGAAATACAACAAGATCTAATATGGCACCAATACAAAGATTACAAACCCAATGTAAATACAAAAGTAGGGGGAGGGGGGCTTTGTTGAATAATCTGCCAATAGTTAGCAGTGACTATTTTTTAGTTATTGTTTTGTTTGTTTGTTTTTTGCCTGAATTGCTCGTCCCTATTTTTAAGTGCGTCCAGCCCATGCGGTGATTTCCACTGCAGTCTTTTTTTCAGGGGTCATTTACACGTCAACACTTACAGGATGAAACTGAAAAGTTTTGTTAGGTTTGCACCGCCCGTTTCTAAGGAAACTAACGTTTTAGGTGACTAAAGCAGAAACTTTGAAAAACAGCCTCCAGAGTGGAATTCTTTTGAAATGTTGAGGCCTCCGCTGCCGTGTAAAAAACAAGCCAAAGTTTTCAGTAGAAGCACTGATGTCACGCTCTCCTCTTCCACTTCTGCAATCAGATAAAATGCATTTAATAAATACACCAGAAGATCAGCCCGCCTCTTTTGGGGCAGAGGGCTACCTTACGACTTTACAGTTATAACGCCACCTACAGGCCTGACATGCATACTACAGTGTTTTTAGTCCCTCAGTGTTTCCATGTGAACACTGATTTTTTTCTTATCTGCATTTTTTGCGTTTTATAAACGCTGCACTTTGGTTCCATGTGTTACATTCTTGTCATTGCAGCCCGTCTCATGGCTGCAGGCTGGAGAATGTACTGAGGTATTTCTACACTTAGACCTTCGGTTCTGTTAGACTCCAAAATATGGACGATTTGGGTGGTGGTTAAAAAAGAAAGACACAGGGATTACCCTTTGAAAAGTGTGAGGGAGGCTGTTATTTAAAAAGTAAGCTCAAACCACTCGTGCACAAATATAACTTTAGGCAGCGCTGGCAGAGCGAGAGGCCAACTTTAGAGAAGCTGACCCACATCTGAAGACAACCCAGAATAAATGTGTTCCTTTCCCTCCCACTGTTTCTGTCATTTCATTTGGGGAAATCCGCAGCTGGTATGTCAACACACTTCAGCACTGTACCAGCTCCATGACTAGCTCCCCAAACCAAAGTGCCATAAAGTAGGAGCTACTGTTGTCATGTTATAAACTAATATGCATTTTAACTCCTGTTTCTCTGTTGGTCAGTGATGTGTCTCTGTGTGTGTGTGTCACCACACACAGAGACACACACAGACAGAGCATGGCTTTTAACTTTTCATGTTTGGTCACTGACACGTTGAGGACAGATGATTTATCAGCAACTCTTTCCTGGAATAAAGGAGTGTGCCATGATTACAAAATCACAAGGCTTCATTACTTTGCACAAGCGATTCAAGGAGCGTCACATTAAACACACACCGACTTTGACCGTCCCTCCACTCACACACTCTTGGGGTTTTTCTTTGTATACAAAATGCAGAGGCTGAAAGGAAGTGACATTTTTAATTCTGTAACTGAGAGACGTCTGTGGTGTAATAAGACAAAACCAGGAGACGAAAAGAAACTGAAAGACTGAACTATGAACTCTTAGATCAGTCTGAGATCATCCTCATAATCTACAAAATATCAGACTGTGTGGCACCTGGCTCGCTAACATACCTCACAAAGTCTAAATCAGCTAACACTGAAGTTGCCTTGTTTTCTTTATTTTGATTTTACTTGAAAGTAAAAGTTTTAAAGAGACAGGACATTTTAGGAGAGAGGGAGAGTTGACAGGGGGATAGCACCAAACACTTCCAGAACCAGAACCAGGACTTGATTGTGTAGTCAGTGTAAAGAGAACGGTTCCCTCTGGATGTGTTTGATTTGATTTCGAAGAAAACTTAACTTACGTTTTTATATTTTGCTGTGAGAGTTGTTTCATAACAACAGATGTGTGGGTGCTAAACAAGCAGCAACCTCCAGCCTCAAGAAATAAAGCAGATGAATGCTGAAGTACTAAAAACTGCAGTTCATAGAGTGTCCACTTCTGGCTCCACGAGCAACAGAAACCACGAACACACCAACAGAAAGAAACATGTTTACAGCCTGGTTTAAAAAATGACTTCAGTCTAAAAAAGCTCATTTCTCTAACAGCACATATTGTAAAAGGTGAAACTCAGTCCAATCAGAGGGACAGCTCACCTGACTGACAGGTGGGCACCCTGTAGCTGTCAGTGAGGGGGCCCAGGCTTCACACTGTCTCATGAGAAGCTGGGCTGATCATTTCCAATATGACAACCAACAGCTATAGACTTCAAAACTCCACTACAGAAACAGATGTGTGACCTCATCCATTATTATACAGTCTATGCTGTTAACTAGCCATCTGGAAATGCTTTTTTGCATGATCCTTCATGTCATCTTTCCTTCTCTACAACAGCGTATAAGGGCCACTTAAAGAAATTTTGATACATTTGATTTTTTGAGAATGAAAGCTCAGAATTTTCAAGTTTGTAAAATCACAAATTTACAGGTTTTTGAATTTTTGAATTGTGTCTTGTAGCACCACATACCCCATTCAAAGTCTGGAGGTGTAACTATTCATCCTTGCATCTGCTCGCAGCAGTGAATTTCAGTTTGGATGAATGCAATCACCTCCTCCAGATCAGCTTTCTTCTGAACAAATATAAGGCGATGTCCAGATGCTGATAATAATGTGTTGATTCTGGGCTGAAGTCAGTAGTATCTCCTTATTGCTGAGTCCAAGTAGGAAGTACAATTTGATAAGGCTGTCAAGTAGGTCCAAGCTGTCCTTCGTCCATGAAATGGACGAAGGACAGCTTGTTAACAATCTACAAATTCAACGTTTTCTTGTAAATATTTGACTTAAGAAACTTTGATTTCTCACAGATTGTGTCTTTAAAACTAAAATTGTTTTTATGTTTTTTTTTTTCTTAAAAATCTATGACTTCATAATTCTATGAAATTTCAAGTTTGATTTCTTATAGATTTAAGACTTTAAAAACTCATTTTTTTTTCTCAAAAATGTACTAATCCTATTTCTTTTTAATAGTGGCCCAATACGCCGTCATACTTCTCCTCTTGCGTTCACTGGATGTCTACTTCACATGACACTCTCAAAGATCCAACAATTTAAAAAAAACAAACCCTAAGCGCTGTTTCTTTATTTACTTTTCAATTTGATGAAAATTTTTATTTATCATTCATTCCAACCAAATTTACAAAGTAATTAGAAACTTTATTCCTTTTTTCATTCATGTTATACTTTGATTGTTATTTTAACTTGTTGGAACCCTTCTGCACCCTGGTTTGATATAAATCTGCGTTTGTCCAAAAAACAAAACAAAAAAAAAAAACAAAAAAACATTTACCCCCCCCCCCCCCCCCCCCCCAATGCTTTTATTTCACAAAAACAAATAAAGACAAATGTCTTTATTGTTTCATTCAATTGTAGAACCATGCAGAATATCTTTACATGCAGCTTTTGTTTTGTCTTGTGTATTTATTTGAGTCATTGCATCTCTTTAATGTAAAACAGCCACTTGCACAAACAGGCTGCTTCTAACCCTGGTGGATTTCTGGTGGATTTCTGGTGGATTTCTGGTGGATTTCTGGTGGATTTCTGGTGGATTTCTGAGGGGTTGTAGAGTTTGTGTTACTTACTGTATTGGCTCTCACTGACAGGGAAGTGGCTGATGGGAGTTCCTGTCTGATCCTCCTTCAGGCGCATGGACAGAACTTTTCTCTGCAGAGCAGCAGACCTCCTGACAAGGAACACCTGCAATCATTGCAATCATTAAAGAATATGCTATTCATAATACGCAATGAAAAGTGAAATCCCAAGACAGATACCCTCTCCTCACCCCTGGTGGCTGTTTGAGGAGAATACGACCCGCCTCCTCGTCACTGACTGCCAGCAGCAGCCACACCGGATGAGTTTGAGTCAGCCGGTCCAAAACACTCATCCTCCTCCGCAAGGAGTCATATCCAGAATCCCTCTCACCTCCAACACCGCCACATGGAGGTGACTGCAGGTAAATCCCACTTACTTCACTCTCCATCCTGGCAGAGAGACAGGCAGAAACAAAAACAGCACTTATGCCACCTGCCTGTGTAAATGAGTATGACATTTAAAAACGCTCCTCAAAGACATAAATAAAATGTGTAAATATCATATAAAAACAGTGCAAAACAATTCTGTTTTTATCCCTTTTGAATGTTTAGTCACATTGAAATAACACTTTCAGGTAATAATAAAAAAAAAAAAAAAACAACCCTTGTGATTTTGGGTGAAAACAGTCTTACCCCTGTAGCTCTGTTGTGTTGTTGTCAGCTGTGGGACAGATCTGGACCATTTCCCTCTTAAGCTCCCCGATCTCCAAAGCAAATGTGTCAACAAGCTGAAAAGACACAGTAAGAGGGTTTGACTGATGAGGGAACACAAGAAGGAGAGAAGGAGGAGGAGGAACAGCAGTAAACGAAACCAACGGCATGCCTTAAACCTGAATAAGGAAGCCAGAAACTGAGGGAAAGGGTCTTCATCGTTTACATTTGAAACAAAGAGCAGGAAGACCGCTAGTCATGTTTCCTGTGAGGAAATCAGTTCGTCCAGGCAGGAAGCATGGAGTCAAAACATTAAAAAAAATTACTCCTATTAACATCAAGAGTGCACCATAAAATCCCCTCAAACAGAGACCACTCATAGCTCCGAGTCTGACATCAAAACATACAATCAGGAATTCATTTATTGGATTGATCTGGGAGGGCTCACATCCCTCACTGAGGACTAAGTTCTGTAAACACTGTTGTTGAAATCAATGGGAGAGGCTTTATAATCAACAGTGAAGAGCTGACACAAACCATGACAGACAGAGGCGTATCACTGAGGGGGTTTCTTAGGAAGCAAACTGTGACAACAAAGACACATGATAAGTTTCAGAATCACCATGCAGTAAGTGTAAAAGTGTTGGTCTGACTGGAAACTCAAATAAGAGAACGAGCCAGATGACGAAGAAAACTTGATGACACTGGATCTTCACCGGGAAGCTAGGCAGGTGGTCTGTGTGAACACATACACAAGCAGAGAGCCAGTAAAAATCCCCCAACCAGGAAATCCAGGAAGTTCAAACTGTGGAGACTTTTTCATGCTGAAAGGATGAGGATGAGACTGATGGAAATTCACATGGAGACTCTGCGAATTTGAATTAATACTGAACATGAAGTCTGAAGAACACTTATAATATTATAAAGCCTCTGGTCTCATGATGACTTTTCGCTTTCATGTAGATTTTAATATGGTTTTACAAAGGGTGACCTGAATGAGTACTCATCTCACATAATTAAATGATCAGAAGTCATATTATGACAGGAAGTGAAAAGCAGAAACAGTTTGAAAAAAGATACTAATGGCCAAAAACAAAATGAATAAATTAAACATTAGAACAACTCAAATTGTCATTCATAAATCTAAATGAACCCAGATATTTTCTTTGAATAACTGTAACACAATGCAGCATTAAAAGATATGATAAGGATATAAGCATAGACTGTATAATTAATGGACGTAGTCTCTGCGACGTCACCCTTCTGTTCCTGAAACGGACTTTTGAAGCCAAATGGCCGGCGCGGCCATATTGGAAATGAGGCGGACTGTGAGTCTCCACAGTAACAACCATAGGACGCTCCACAGTCACGTGATCTGAGCTGTGCCTCTGATTAGACGACCTGCCGAATTAGAAAAAAATTAAATTTAAATTTAAAAGGCCTCCTTATGACAAAGATGAAAAAATAAAGCTCAGGAGCTATCTCTCAATTTTGTTCTTTTAGGACGTCTTGTTTTGTGTCTTCTATAAAGATGTTTCATTCCTGATCACACTGATCTGGTTTTGGTGAACCACTTTTTAAATTCCAGAATTACATGTTCCAGCTCACTTTTACAACCTTTTTTTTTAAAGGAAAACCGGATCAAATGAATCTCAATCGACAGATCAGGATTCCCAGTGCTCTATATGTGACTTCATATCTAAATCCACTAACTGAAAGATCCTTATCATCATTTCAAAACACATACTGTATATGTAGTATTAATTCAGTTTAGGAGGATCATTTGGAGGATACAACCCTTTATTTTTTAAAACCTCAATGTCTACTTTATCTCCTGATTATCAGTACATGATTCAAGTGCAGAATATATTTAGAAATGTCTGAATCATTAATGCAAATATTGTAAAACACTCAATAAAAGCTAGATAACAGAATCTGGAGGTTCAGCTGAATAAAAAGCAGGATTTGACAAACTTATCCAGTCGCTGGAGGAAAGTAATATCAACCCTTTAAATGACTCTTGAGCCACCTTGTGGTAACCAGAGGTCATAACTTGAAGCAGAATAGCATGTTCCTTTTGTTCTGTCATAAAAAATGTCAAGATTTTTTGGCCAGATATAACATTAAAAAAATACAAATGTATTCATGGTAGCGTTGATAAGCTCGAATAAATAAAAACACAACTCAAGTTAAAAGATCTGTTGTTCAAGGCAATAAAAAAGAAAGTTGTTACTCATTTGACCAAAATTATGAGGACAAATGTTCAGAACCGAAATCATCAAAAACTGACAAATGATCATGAAGGTAACTTAAACAGTTTATCACTTTAAATGATAAATTTAACAACTTATCATTTGAGGACACAGTGAATGGATTCACTGTGTCCTGTTGTTTCTAATGGTATTTTTATTTACTGACACTGAATGTTTATGGAATATATATCAGAGTAGGTGGCATTAAAAAAACAAACAAACGGACAAATGAACCAATAAGCTGGTTTGAAATGAACCGATTATCCCAACAGTACATAAAAACATACACCATTACATACAAAAACTGAATCATTGAGTTGTTTTTGAGTTGTTTTTATTTTGCTTCATGATTTTTAATGCTGTGGGGACAGGTGGAGCATCCAGGTGTGAACCCAGTGTGATGAGGGGCTAAAAGAGGGTGAGTCAAACAAAGAAATCAAGCATTGTGTGCAAAGTCATAAAGTGACTTTATGCAAAACATTTTGATTCTTTGTTTTTCTCTGGAAGAAACTGGTCTAAAGATCCCTTGAGAATTTCACCCGTTACCCATTACTCTTTCTTTAAGCTCCTTGTTCATGAACCTTTTCTTCAGCTTTCCTCCACCTCATCTTTAACTGTAACTGTTTCCCCTTTTGCTGCCTTTTTGATCTTTCTGGCTGCCTTTTTCACCTCCTCTTCTGCAGCCTTTCTCATCCTCTCATCTTTTGCTGCCTTTTTCATCATTATTGCTGCCCTTTTTGTCTCCTTCTCTGCAGCCTTTTTTCCATCTCTTCTTTCAACTGCTCTTCTGTAGTCTCTCATCTCTTTTTTACCACCTCTCCTTCAGTCTTTCTCATCTCTCCTCTGGTTACCACCAGTTACGGTCCTCTATCCTTCTTCCACATCCTGCAAACTGAATCTCGCAGACGAGAATTTACTCAAGTTGTGCACAAATCCAGGTGTAATGGAAACACCGGAAAGGAGCAATTGTACTTTGCGTGCACTGAGCCTGCTGTCTGGTTTTCCTTTCACCACTCTGCGTTTTGCTGGTGGGTGGGGTTTAATCACACCTGGAAGAACCTGGTACTGGCAGCAATCTCTGCTCTAAAATATCAGAGAAGTGCAACAATCTGCAGTTTCTCAGGTGTCCACTCAAGGCACACACACACACAGGCAAATAAAACAGTTTTCACAGAAGAAGTAAACATGTTTAAGGTCTCACGTCTGAGTCACTAGTTTCACCATCAGCACCACAGACTGTATAAAATATGGACGTAGTCTCCACAACATCACCCGTCTGTTCCTGATACAGTCAAATGAGGCAAATCATTGGACGGGGCCATATCCACCTTCTTCCTGACTACCCACAGTTCATAGCAGTTGCTGGTTTTGCCCTTCCTAGTTTTCGCTCCAATAACCAGCTTTAAACAGCAAGAAAGGGACAAAATGAACAAAAATCAGAGGTGGATTCAAAGTGTGAATGTTTTGAAAAGTTTACACTGAGTCTTGTATTGTGTCTCCTTCAAGCTCAGGTCCTCTACCAGAGGTCTTGGAGTCAGGCTCAAGTATATTTTTTAAACAGTTTGAGTCCCGATGGGTGAACTCCGTGACTCCGTGAGCATGACTGAGTAAATGAAACTAAAACTTACCAAATGTTGATGACTGGTGCCCAAGCTTTCAAAAATAACCTTTAAAAAATATTTCTAAACTCCTCTATCATAGAGCATACTGTGCAGGAGTAACAGAGCACAATGATTTCACAGACGTAAACTCTCTTTGGATTTTCAGATGCTGTTGTATGTTTTCTCCACTAGGGGGCACTCTCTCCCATACTTTCCTCTAGCAGCTGGGCTTCAGTCCAGACCACAGCCGCCACAGGCCTCTCTAATTCCCCCCTCACAGGACTAAGTGGAGCCAGCTCTGTGAAAGCTTCCTACTCCCTCCAGTTTTGTGTCAGGTCAAAACTCTATTATACAACACATGACCGAGAGTTAGCGGCAATGTTTCTGACGCGACGTAAACTGTGGAGTTTATACACAGACTGCAGGAACTCGGTCTGACTCCAAGTGAAGACAGGCACAGTTATTATAGTCTGGACAGCTGAGGAGTTCTGGAGAGAGAGCAGCTCTCACTCAGCAAAACGTCATTTATGCTGTCAAAGTAGTGTTAACTCTAAAACCAGACACTACACACAGCACAGTGTTCATTTAACTCCAGAGTCAGTCCCAGGGTTACACTCCCAGAACAGGGAAGTCACAGAGAAGCATGCTAAAGCTGCAGGCAGATATTATACTTTATGTTACAAACAGCTTTTGATTAACCGTATTATTACAAGACTTTTTACAGTGCTCAGGATGGCAGCTTTTTTAAAACATGGTCAAAGTCAGTGCATCGGTTGATCAGGACCACTTTCTGGTTTCCAAAGGGGTGAAGGTCAAAGGTCACCACTAAAAACACTGACACAAACTTTCAAATTTAAAATTAATCATAATTCTTAGCAGTAAGGAAATCAAAATGTAGAGATTTAAAACATCCACCAGTAGAGTGTGTTAAAAAACAAAGGGAGCTACACAGACCAAAGCAGATGTCTAAACCATAGACTGTCTGTTCCTGATGCAGTCAAAAGAAGCCAATCATTGGACAGGACCATCTTGGATATGACGCAGACTTCGAGCTTCCTTTCTAACCACTATAAGGCGCCCGTCAGTCACATGAGCTGAGCTCAGCCTTGGACAGCACTGTTGTTTGAAACGTAGCAACAAGCAACTCTGTCGGTTTGTTCTGTAGTTTAGTAGCCAGCGATATTTAGTGCTGCTGGTAGCGCTAGTCTGAGACATATCCATTATGTCCTGCTCATCTACCAATCAGAGCTAACGTAACCTCACTCTTCATTTTATTGACAGACTCTCAAGTTTGATCAGATCACTGCAGAATAACTGCTGCATGTGGGTTGGAATGAACATTATCAAAAACAGATTAGCTTGTGTGTTAGCCTTTAGCTTGTGGTTTAGCCTTTAGCTTGTGGTTTAGCCTTTAGCCTGTGCTCTATCACTCTCCCGTTAAGCTTTCTTCTGCTCTTCTGTCCTTTTTCTGTCTGTCAGTTCAGCTCCAGTCTCCACCATCACGACTAAATTAATCCCAGAAATCATTTTCAGCAGAGAAAAACACAGATCTCTCTACTCACCACAAAACTTCATCAGCAGACGTGGTGTTGTCATAGAGACTTCAAGATCACTTAGCAATTCCTCACAAGTCCCTTTAAAAACTGTGATAAATCAAGTCAGAAAGAGGTCATTTTTCCTCATGTGCTTCTGTAAATTCAGCCTTTTTCCTCTTCTGTCTTAAAACTGCAGGTTTGGGCAGTTTGGCATTGGCTTTAATTTCTAATCCAAGGGCAAAGTCTGCGTCTTTTCAAAGCCCATGGGGTAAACCAAACAGCGGCAGAGGGGGCCCAGACGCTCATGAAGAATACAGCTGGCTAGTAGAGAACTCTTATTACCGTCAGTAGAGACAGGTAATGAGTTATGAGGGTAAAATGAGAGAACAAGGGAGAGGAGAAAACATGGGAAAATCCTGGGCTATAAAATGAGGGTCAGTGAAGATGAGAGACGCTGACTGTCAGTCTACTGGCAGAGTGCCGCGTGGAGCTGTAATGACTGGGCTCATTCGGGCCATGTTTCAGATGGAGGAGAAGAAAAATCAAATTCTGATCTACAGTTATGATCTTCCTCCACTTCATTCATCTGTTTTTACCGTCTCTATTGATCTCATCAGATCTGCACACTAAAGACTAAATTTAAGAGACTGAAACAGACACTTTGTCATTTAGCTCCTTTAATACCCCCCCCCCCCCCCTCTCTCTCTCTCTCTTTCTCTCTGTGTGTGTGGAGGTAAGTGATTTTCTGCATGGACTGCTGTTAAAGCCATGCATGCAGTCAATGGGAAACTATGTGTTTGGTTTTTACACAGAGGGCGTGCTCAAAGGGTGAGAGAGGATGGAAAAACTGCCAGGCAATTTAAAAGTGAGAAAACTCTGGTGTTAGTTCCTTCTTTCGTTGTTTATTCTGCTCTTAATTTGTCCTTTTTAGAAGTCAGTTTGAACATCTCTCGCCCATCTGTTTGAGAAATTCACAGCCAGAAAAAAGTGACTCCTCACCCTAAACGCAAGGTTCACAAAGTGAACAACAACTTTTTTAAAGTACAAAATAAAGAAGTGAAAGTGATCTATCAGTGAGATACTGCAAGTTTCTGAGGAAACGGTTTGTTGTTCAGATCTTAAGTCTGATGATCCGAGGCTGGCTGAGTAACAGTTAGAGTTACAGCACTCACAAAACAAATCAAGAGTTTAACTTTTTTTTTTTCCTGCAGCTTCTTTCATGTTACTTCCAAACTTGATCTCAGGGATCACTGTCCTTGCTGACGTCCATTCGTTTGGACTTGTTGAGTGTGCAGTTAAACAAGATAAACTAAAAAATTAAAACTGAAAAAATCATTTTCACCAGAAACAGAAAAACTTCATCGATCCTGATTTGCTTATTGGTGTTGCAGTTGCTCTCTAACTCAACACTGACAGCATAAAGGAAAATTTTCACTATAAGTAGAAGTGAGAAGTATGTAAAGTATTTTAAGACCAGACAAGAAAGGTGTGTCATTTTTTTCCTCCAACCTGAGGAAGATTTTTTTAAGGTTGTTTTTTGGGCCCTTTGTGCCTTTAAGTGGAGAGAACAGGACAGTGAACACAGCAGGAAACGGGGTGAAAGTGGGGAGTGACATGCAGGAAAGACGTCAACCTGGGCCACCCACTCAAGGATTTGCCTCATGAGGCGTGTAGCCTTGACTGCTTGGCTATACCAGCGCCCCGGCCTGAGGAAGGCTTTTCAGTGAATACTGGGCTGAAGAAAGCTCTTTACTACCTCTGATCCTGACAAAATGCAAAAGGACTGAAGGTCTTGTTGGCTGACTCATTTCAAGAGACGCAACAACCCGACTTCTGAATTCTCGATACTGATACTGATACCTCTGCTCTGGTATCAGCTGATATCAAAACTGATCCCATCAGGTCCCAGTATCAATCTAACAGTCTCTTTTCCTTAACATGACGATGAGACTGAGAATTGTGTTTTAGCAACTTCAGGCTTTCCTAACTTTGTAAAGCAAAATGAAATTAAATATATTTAAACTGACTGAATTAATATTTGATGGGATTATAAATGTGCAAATGTGTGGAACAGGAATTACAATTTAACTGTAAACCTAAGGGGCTGCACGGTGGTGTAACGGATAGTGTTGCAGCCTCACAGCAAAAAGGTCACCAGTTGAAATCCCGGTTCGCCCAGTGGCCTTTCTGTGTGGAGTTTGCATGATCTTCCCATGCATGGGTTTATGGAGTCAGATCAGTCTCAAAATTCACAAATGCACACAGAAGGATTCAAAAATGTATTTCTGACTCACATACAAGTATATCGTTCTACTGAACTGTTGAAAAAAAAAAGCATTTGTGAATCTAAGCGCGTCAGGGGAGTCTCAAAAATCCACAAACAAATGCAGCGAGGTTCACAAATGAAAAGCAGCTCGTAAATGTGCCGTATATTTGTGAATTTCTATTAAATATAAATAAAACCATAAACATTTGTGTGTGAATCAGATATACGTTTGTGAATTTATATATTATTTTATTCATGGATTTTTTTTTTACATTTGTGTAGAACGTAGGGTTGCAAACCGTCCCCTATTAGCCGGGACATCCTGTATATTGGGCTAAATTGGTTTGTTTCATACGGGACCACAATTGTCCCGTAAAATCAGATAAAACTGCGGTGGCAGACCATGTGCCAATCACACCGCCTGTCATCCAATCATAGGTTTCATCTTGCGCGTCAGTTGTATACTGCGCAAATGCACCAAGTCTTGAAGAGGAAAAAAAAAATCAAGTTAAGGTAATGTGTAGTGTTGTCTGGTAGGTTTGGAAAGGGCAAACATGGATAAACCTGCAAAAGTCCCACTCCTCTTTTGCATTTCATTTATTCCTTTGTCTTTCTAATGTAAAGAGCCAAATTGTGGTTTCTTTAAAGTTTATTCATATGAGGTTACAAAATGATACCGTAAGGATTAAAGAGAATATACACACTTTCTGCATTTCCAGTTGAATCAGAAAATGAATATATGCTGAATTCATACATCATGCTCACACCACCATGGCATCGTGAACCTGTCCCTTATTTAGTAGTAAGAAAGGTGGCAACCCTAGTACAATGATACACATTTATGTGTGAGTCAGAAATACATTTGTGAATCCTTCTGTGTGCATTTGTGGATTTTGAGACTGATCTGACTCCATATGGGTACGTTCCCACAGTCCAAAAACATTCTCATCAGGTTAACTGGTGATTCTAAATTGTCCTTAGGTGTGAGTGTGAGTGTGAAAGGTTGTCTGTCTGGGATAGCTGGGATAGGCTGCAGACACCCGCGACCCTGAGCAGGATGAATGAATGTAAACTTCAGCAGTGGATAAGTGAGGAATCAAACTTTCACATGTTGCAGTTGTCGTAAGAGTTGTTGACGAAACGTAAAATACTTCATGCTTGCTGAAGTTTTAATTCTTTCATGCCATTTTAGCTGCACAGATCTACGATGCCAATTACTTAGAAAACACATGGATACTGCAAACACAGAAAAGCTTAGAAATGATTTGAATAGATCTGTCCTCTAGAGCTGCTCTTATCACTGATACTTGATCTAACTTTTTGAGTCTGTATCAGACTGATACTCAATATCAGGATCTGATTGGTGTATTCTTACTTATTACATTCTGTATCATCCATGTTACTGAAAAAGCTTGAACACTTTACTGGCTGGAGCCTTCAATGGCCCAAATAAAAGCATTTTGGGATCATCAGTAGTATCGTTTAGCAGCCTGAAGGTCAAAGGTCAGCTGCAAAAAGTCTGCCTGTTGCTAAAAGATAGTGGCTCTGAGCGAGGAACAGACCATCTTATTATCACTATACAGCCTCATAAACGTGGTGTTAACATTCTGCATTAACAAAATCCATGATATGAATGGCAGGCTATGAATAATGATGTTCAGTCTGCAGCACCAGAAAGAAAACAGATTCAGAGAACTATCTCCACAAAAAAAGAAAAAGAGTTTAAGGAGAAAAAAAGCTGACAGGATGTTTTAATAAAACAAGAATTTAACATCTGATCAGCATGAAAAGAAGAGCTGGTGAGAGAGATTTAAGAAGCAAGAAGGAACGAGACATGAGAGACGAAAGACAGATACTTAAAGAATGAGAAAATAAAGAGGAAGGAGAGAAAGAGAGAAAGCAAAGAGAAACGAGGGAGAGACAGAGAGTTTAATTACTCTTCTGAGCGTGTTTGTCACACGGCCAGTGTGTGCAGCTGGTATTCTTCCCTTCACTCGGCTTCCAGAGCTCCATCAGCGTATGGCAGATAAAGAGGGAAAATTTAGAGAGACGGCTTTACTTAAATGTTTCATCAATCAAAAATCTGATCCTCATTTCCTGAGGAAATGTGCTTAACCAACTATTTGTGAATTTGAAAGGAGTCACAGAGTGAATAGCTCCGTGACCTTTAGAGTCAAAAGATATTAGCTTTGTTAGAGTTGTTGTGCTGTGAGATCTATAGAACAACAAAAGCAACAGTTCCTGTTATATTGAACACAGACAAAAATATATACATCTACAATTTCATTTAGAAGACGCTTTTTTTCCAACGCGACGAACAACATGAGCAAGAAAAGCTTCAAGTTCGTTGGGTCACAGGTACTCTGCCATCAAGTGCCAGAAGAAGCCCCCCCCCCCTTTTTTTATAATGTAGCCACAACTAAAATTCAGTATCAGCAATATCATTCAACATGTATCATTCAGTGCTTTCATTTGTTAAGAGCTCACTCTGAGATCTGATTGATTCGACCCCTGAGGACAAAGAGGAGAAGGGTCAGATTAAGGTCCAAAGTGTTCCCTGAACAGGTGAGTCTTCAGACCTCTCTTAAAGGTAGAAGGGGACTCTGCGGATCTTAATGAGTTGGGTAATTCACTCCATCATTTGGGTACAACAGAGGAGAAGAGTCTGGTAGAGATTTAGAGCCATGCTGGGCTGGGAGCACCAGGCGTCTCTCACAGGCAGAGCGTAGCAGGCGGGAAGGAGTGTAGACCTGGATGAGGGACTCGTTCAGGGACAGTTCTTGTCACTGTTTTGTGAGCCAGAAGAAGAGCTTTAAGTTTGATTGGAGCTGCCACTGGAAGCCAGTGAAGAGAGATTAACAGCTGGGTGACGTGTGCTGTTTTGGGCTGGTTAAAGACCAGATGTGCTGCTGCATTCTGGGTCATCTGCAGAGGTTTGAATGTAGACACAGGGAGACCTGCTAGAAGAGAGCTGCAGGAGTCAACAAGTGGAATCACAAGAGCCTGAACCAGGAGCTGTGTGGCCTGTTGTGTCAGGTAGGGTCTGATCCTCCTGATGTTATAGAGGGCATATCGACAGGACCGAGCAATCGAGGCCACATGAACCTTAAAGGTCAGCTGGTCATACAGAAAAACTGAAAGAATTAAATTTAGTCCTCTATTTGTGATAAATAGAAGTGAACATTTGTACCCTCCTGTTGGTTAAATTTCTCAGGTGGACCTTACTGCTGCATGTTAAACCTGAATGCATGTTTTTTTTTTTGTTTTGTTTTTTTTTTGAGGCTACAGATGTATCCATCACTGCATTCAAGTTCCTGTTAATCACATACAAGGCACTGCATGATCTTGCTTTCTGGAACAGTTCTGAACTCCTTGTTCCATATTTCACTCCTTGTCCACTTAGATCATCTCACCCAGGCCTCCTTTCCATCTCCCACCTTAACTACAAAACTAAAGGTGACCGTCCTGTACAAATCAGCTCCCATCAGTCCATCAGGTCTGCTGGATCCTTCAAATGTTTCAAGCAGCTCCTAAAAACAGTTGTGTACAGACGAGTCTTTAAGTAACTCTAAATCCAGGTTTATTATGAGCATACAGTATGGATTTGATTTTGTTGTTTGTTTTTTATAATTGTGCTCATAAAGCACTTTGCTACCAAGTGTTTAAAAAACGAATGATAGAAATAAAACGTTACTTCCTACAAACTACAATTTCATTTAACAGACGCTTTTTTCCAGAGCGACATACAACACATCCCTTAAATACTGACTGAGTGATATGGAGTTAAATTAGTGCCATCACTCGCCCTGGACCGCCCAAAATCACGGCAAAATGCGCAGCCAACAGGTGAGTTAGGGACCGTGATTTTGCGCGGTCCAGGGCGAGTGTTGCTGTCCTCTTTCCTGGGCTCCTCGCCGTATCTATGATGTAGATCTATGATCTTAAACAGCATCAACAGGACCACCTTCTGTTGTGGCGCAGTCGTGTGCTGGCGTTCATGAATAAATCTAAGTCCTGCGGATGCAGATCAGAGCGGCGGAAAGTTACTGCCAAAAGTCACGTGACGGCGGGAAGATCGTGCCAAAAGTCACATGACGTAGTAGAATCATGTCAAAACTGTTTCTCCGCGGAATTTTCTCCTACTTGCAGAATTTTTTTAACTCAAGAAAAAATTAAATCTTGAACAATATTTTTTTTTTACTTGAAAGATTTTATTTTTGCGCCTCAAGGATATTTTCATTGAAGTGAAAATACATTTTCTGTATTTGTGAAGCAAGATGTGTTTGTTGGAGAGACATTTTTTTCATTAATCAAACTAAATACATTAGGTGTGGATTATGAATAAAACACAGTTTTTGTGTTTGTGAGGTTTTGGCACTAATTTAACTCCATAGAGTGATCTCTGAATTTGTGTTTAATGCACATAGATTGACATTACATTTAGAAATCATTCCCTGCTTTACTTCTGTGCCAGGAGATTTACACACAGACGGTATAAAAAGTGGACATAGCCTCAGTGAAGTCACTTAGAGCTTTCACCCTATAAAGCCCAAAGATGGAGGTTACTATGATGGAAATTCTGACCCCAACTTTTTTTGGGGTGAATAAAAATAGATAGGTTTTTGAACCAGGCTGTAAACAGAAAAACAATTCTGTGCTCAGAATGGGTATTTCAATTAGGACTCATGGGTGTGTCCTTAACATCTGGACCCTGCCTCAAGTGGACATTTGAGGAACTGCGCTCTATTACACAAAGGTACTGGCTCCATTATTCAACACAGAAGACTGACTTTCTAAAGAACTACAGCTTATCTCGTATCAAAAGACCTCTTGGTTCTGTAATTTCTATGATTTATATTTGCTTGACTTCAAATCAACCACAGCTTTAATTACCATAAAAAATGAGGAACAAGACATGCTTGATAACTTGTTTTGTAACCAAGAAGTCGGCTGTGTTCCACACACTGGTGCAACCAATACAGGGGTAAAAAGTGTATGAAGATTTTTTTTTTATATATGTGTGTGGCAGAATTTTACTCACAAGGTGAAGAAGCAAGTAACTGCTTTGCTGCATGTAAACTTAGTACATAGCAAAGCAGACGCAGCACCAATTTTTCTCCTTTTTTCAGTAATAAAGTTGCATAATTTTTGCAAATTTGTGATTTCAGTGAGTCCAGAGATGTGAGTCAGTTCTGATTTTAATGCCTTTCTCCTTTGATGTTTTTTTTTTCCTGCTCAAAGCACAGAGAGCTTCTCTCATTAAAGAAAATAACCCTTCATATGTGGAGGTGCTCGGTTTGCATGCATCTCTCAGGCCTTACTTTAAAGAAACTCCCGCTCCTGTCCATAAGGCGGCTGGGGGGAGGAGTCCCTGGCGGTGTGCTGGCGGCCATGTTTTCCCCCTGACCACAGGACTGAGTAACTCTCACGCCTGGGTGTGTCGTTGCGTCTGGGATGGCGTCTGGTGGGGCCAAAGCTCTGTGGGTCAAAAAACACACTTCAGCGGGGATGTGACCAGAGGAAATTCCTGCGTTGGCCGCAGTCAGTGTTATAGAGGTGCTGGCTGACTGGAATGCTTTCAGTGAGACTCTCTGTCTCTCCGTCTGTCTGTCTCCTCTTTGCTTGCTTTCACCTCTCCTCTCTTTTCACTTTCCTTCCTCCTTTCTCCTCCTCTCAGATAATTGCCTCAGTCCTTTTCATCTCTGTCCAATCCTCGGCTTATTTCAGGCCTGAACTACTGTCCTCTCATTACCTGTCTCTGCAGTTTCCGCTCTCTCACGCTCACTCACACATTTTCACTCTCCTATCCCTTCAGTTTTTTTTTTTCCCATGTCCTCATATATGATCATTTTTCCAGCTTGGTGGGCCTTTGTTCCAACACAGCTGCTCTTATTTCTCATTAAGAAAGTTTTAGAGTGATGGTTCATCCGCCAGACACCAAGCAAAGTGAAAGTAATAAAAAACAACATGAGTTCACCAATCTGACATTTGTACTGAATCAATAGAGCTCGTGGTGTCCTTCTCCAGTTCCTGTTTCTGTCTCCTTTGGACAGTCCAAAGGAGACAGTCCAAAAATCCTTCCTGGACTTTTTTTTCTTTTGTTATCTTTTTTTTTGTTGTTTATGAGAAAGACTGATCAACATCTCTTTCTCCTTCTCTCCAGGGTCAGTGTTACAGAGAAGCAGGGAGATGCTCTGTTTGTCTGTTGGTCCAAGTCACAAACACTTTTATCTGACAGCGGAAGGAAACTGTTTACCCCCCTGCTTGTCAGGCTGAGGGGGGAGCCTCAGCCACGCAGAAACTCAAACAACTTTGGAAAGTCCTGAGGGTCAGGTCGGGGTAATGGACTTCCAGATAAACAAATGTGAAACTTGTTGTTTCTAAACAGGCAAGTTGGAGCTAGAAAACATCAAACTGTTCTCTGTAGTTGGTGATCCTAAGCAGATGATAAAAGCTATTTAAGCACATCTTTTCTGAGATAGAAGACCAGGATGTCACCAGCTGATGGCAAATTTGGAATGGTTTACCAATTAAATTTTGGTCTTCTATATTCATTTCTAACTCATCCTGAAAAGTAAATGTAACTCTCATTTTGCAGACTTTACTTTTTTGACCACTGGCCAAGGGCATTCTAATAAAAAAGAGGAATAAAGAGAGACAGTACACTGTCTCAAATTAGAACTGATAGTCTAGCACAATGGTTTCATTTCCACACAAACACAAGTGGAAGAAAAAAAGCTACCCAGAGGAAGAAAGTAACAGAAACTTAAAAAGGTGTACTTCAAGAGTTCCCGTTGAGGATATTTCCTGGAAATCTTACTCTGATGATTCTTTGTGTTTCTCCACTGTTCATTCTTGTGAAGATCTGAAACTGGTGCCGCTGCCAAGGAAAACTGCTCCCACACGCATAAACCTCCTGAGCCTCAGATGAACCAGAGAACATGCTGAGTACTGTGGGTTCAACAAAGACCTTCCACCAGCAAAACTCCTATTTTCAGCTCTTCTTTGGCCAAACCAGCCATGGGAATACCCCAAATCTGCCCAATTCACACCAAAACACCCAAATCAAGCCCACAGCCAGGGAACACATTTTTACTGAGTGCAAAGTGGTCACTGTGTGTGTATGTGTGTAGCTTAAGAGCAACAGAAGCAAATAGTGGAACATCTGAGTGAGCCCCTGGGCACTGCTGCACAGACAGACTCTTCTCAGAGTGCAAACACAGATGTAAACATGCCTACATGTGTTAAAGCATAAAAGTGTTCAAAACAAGCAGAGATTTACAGACACAGTTAAACAGACAGGCATGTCGGACATAAATCAACGACCAGCTGAGAAGAAGCACTTGAAGGTGGTGCCGTCACCACAGACCAAATGTTTATTTGGGTTTATTAAGGCGGAGACTGTCAGAGAGCAATTTTTAGCACAGGGTAATAAAAAACAGCAGGTGAGGTTTTGACCAAGACCAAACTGTAGATGCAGGTGAAGCAAGGCTGAGACCATGAAATAAATGTCAAACCATTATAAGTTAAAAGTCAGCATATCGATGAGTTCAGGGCTCAACCTTGACCATGTTTAGCAGATTTTGATCAGATGGATCAGTGGATGAAAGATATGGAAGAACTTCCTGTTTTACAATGAAACATGGAAGTTTGACACGCTGGGATGAGTCGTTACGTTCAATAATATGACTAAATGTTTACTATAATACTTAAAACTTCTGTGACTGTTATCTGATCTTAAAATGTATTTTTTTGTTTTTATCAGCCCCTGGTTGTAATGTAATATAACAGAGAGACAGTGTTCATACGGCAGCTGCAGGCTGTTTGTGTTTTGCTGTTAAATAACAAGCACAAAAGAGTTCAGGGAAAATCTTTGAAGAAAATTACCAAAAAATGAGGTTAAGTGCAGACTCTGTTTGGTAAAACTAGAACAAACAGCATTCTTAGATCCATCCTTACCAACCTGCCCACCCACAATCAAAGCGATACTGATTAAATTCTCCCATCTTTGCAGCTCTGTTTACTCTTGTGATGCATCCACATACCGCAGGAAACTTGAGAATCTGAAGATTACGCCATTTTTAAAAAAATAGTTTTCGGATTAGACAAACGGCTTGTAAATGTCAGTCATTTAACCCTGCCAGCAGGTTTGGGATCCAGATAATTTAATTGGTATGAGTCAGAAAAATCAGGAGAAAATCGAGAGAAATTACCAACTGGGAGTTCAGAGGAGGAACAGGTTAAAAAGCGAGACACTCCCACAGAAATTGGGAGTGTTGGCAGGTATGCTTAGATCATGATCATTTGTATATCATTAACCAGCCTGAGAGAAACGTTGCAGTTATTAATGTCAGCCTGGGAAACTATTTGAATAATTGGTGAATAGTTAGTAGTGACTATAAATAGTATTTTTAGCCAAAATGCCCAACCATAACTGCCTAAAAACTCACAGTCTAGAGGCTGTGAGGACTATCTTGCAAGGTGTTGTCATCGGAGCTACCACGTGCCGTAAATCAGTCCTGTCTGAGCTGAGAATAGCATTTAGTGAAAAATTTGCAATTAATGGAATTTTAAATCCTGACTGATTTAAAACTCCAAAGGTGGAAAACCACACTCAAATCAATCTTGACTGCTTTCCAATAACGATAACCCTGGGATTCCAGTGTGTGGATAGATGACGGATAATGTTAGCAGAGCTAGCATCACCAGCCTGCAGGTACACATCCTCACACCTGAGCTGTTTAAACATCAAGCAAAAAAAGAAAAAATATATATATAACTTTAAATATCATCGAGCCATGTGCCATCTGTGCTTGTTTAAATCCAGGTAGTAGAGCATAACAGCATTTAAGTAGAAGTCATGAACTGGAGCTGTAACCCTGGTAAGTGGTGGACTATGTATAAGGTCAGTTAGTACTGATTCTCTCTCTCTCTCTTTCCTCATAAAATCAGGTCAACATATCCAACAAACTTGGCTTATATTTGTTTAAATTTTCTTAGCAGCATGAAGTGCTGTTCATGTTTTAGCTGTAAAGAGTGTGAAGAGTGTTAGACTAACAGAGCCCCATGTCGTCAGAACTGCTGAGTACAAGGATGTGCTGCAGGCAGCTGCAGATAACAACTCCCACACGTGGGCTGTGTTGTTGCTCTGAGACAATCCAGATGGAGTGCTGTGTGTGTGTGTGGGGGGGGGGGGGGGGGGGGGCAAAGAGTTGGAAACAGAGTAGTTTTAAATCTACTCTGACTTTGGTTTTTGCTTAAACAGCATAAAGTATATTTTTAATATTCTATAATTCTACAATTTCATTTGGCAGAAACTTTTGTCCAAAGCGACGAACAACACAAGCAAGAAGAATAATTTTAGAATAATATTAGCTTTGACTGGTTGAGAGAAAGGGGAAAAAAGAGAGCATGTAACCAGCACAGAAACTGCAAAGGAAATTAAAGGTTCTCCTTGACCAAAGGAACTTTCCCCTGTAACTATGTGCTTTTGGACAGGAGAACCTAGGGTCTAAATTTAGTTCTGGGGTGATAAACCTACCCCTGAAAACAGCCCTTCCTAGGGGTAGTAATTTCCAGATGTCCAGGAACTTTGGGGGTGAGGCCTGTGAGCTGAACATTTCTGATTGGTAGAGCTTCCACAGTTTTTATTTCCCCTTCTGTCCACAATAAGATGACACCCAGCTGTGACTGACTTGGTTGAATAACTCCTAAACAATGGTCTGCTTTGAGCCTGATAGTATGAATGTGTCTCTGTCAGCTCTCAGTGTTACAGTTTGAAGAGTGACCCTGTAAACTCGAGACCTTCAGCTGAACGTTTCATCCAGTTTACAACAACTGCTGAAACACAGAAGTCTTCTTAGTTTATTTATGTGCTAAAATATCCTCATCAGATAAGTATTTAATGATAATCTGAAGCCTTTTGAGAGGCATGCATCCAGCTCAAAGTCGTCAATCAACGAGCCAATTTTCAACAGCAGTTAACTTCTGCCGTCTTCATGTTTTCGACAGCAGAGTGATCCAGAGTTTTGCCAGTCAAGGGCAGTATTTGGCTTTTTCTCCTTTCAAGTGTCTATTCAACAAAAACATGTGCAGTGAAATAATACATGATCAAAATTAGCACAGGCTGAATATCCTCTGTGCTAACAGGCTGACTGTGGTGTTTCATTTTCTGCTGAATGGTCTTTGTTGTTGTCTTACTGCCCTCTACAGGTCTGGAAGTTTGTTGCAATTACTTTTATTTTCTTCTCCATACATCACTGGCCTGATTTTGACAACCAGCCGGGATCTTTGGCCCGCAAGTGGAAACAGAAACAGACAATGAGCCACAGAAACAATGCAGTTCCTGGATTTTCTGGTCACAAAAACACCATATGAGACACAAGCAGGAGGCTGATGTCATCAGCCAGATAAAAAGATGGAAAGAAAGCAAAGCTAACAGAACGGGGGCTTTGACACTGTTAATGTCAGAAACTATGAAGGCTGATTGATAAGTTGTGAGCCTCATATTTAAGGGTTTGACTTTTGGCAGACACATTTCATTATTTTTCAACATAGTCCTCTTCAGTATCTGTACACTTTGTCAGTGATGTTTAAGGGCCTCAGTGCCACTTTTAAAGAAGTCCTTTTCTTGACCGTTCAGAAAGTCCTTCACTGCATGGATGACATCATCATCTAACAAAAAGTGGGTACCAGAAATGGTTTTGTTTTAGTTTTGGAAATAGATGAAAGCCTGATGGAGTGAGATCAGGTGAATAAGGCGGATGATCAATCAGTTCAAAGCCTCAGTCATTAATGGCAGCCATGGCAACGACAGACTTGTGAACAGGAGCATCGTCCTGCTGGAACAACACACCTTTACTGAGTTTACTGAGCGGTGCTTGAGTTTAATATTTTCTCTTAACTGCCTCAGAAGTGATGCATAATATGTGCCACTGATTGTTTGTCCCTTCAGTCAGAACAACATCATGGACTTTATTGACCATTTCTGGAGTTGCAGCAGTTACAGACCTTCCAGGACGGGCGTCATCCCCAAGGCTCTGCCTGCCACTCTTAAATTCCACCACCCACCTTTTCACTGTATCATATGAAGGAGCATCATTCCCTCGTGTTGATACCATATCAGTATGGATATCCTCAGGTGATAGACCTTTCTGATGCAAATATTGAATCACTGCTCTTTCAGCGATTTTGTCCATTTTGCTAAAGTCACTGCCTTGTTTACTTCAGAGAGCTACCTCTACAACATAAACTGACCACATGACACCAGTCTGCAGGTACACAGCCTTAAATAGTCAGGGAACAGTAGAGCTGAAAAAGGACATCCCTGCTTCACTTTTTCAATACAAGACTCACAACTTATCAATCAGCACATAGAAATGGGGGAAAAATGTTTTGACTTAACTGTGAACGAAAATGTTAAGATTAATGCCAATACAACCTGCAACTAGGCTGACAGTGTCAAATCATTGCCCTGGAGGTGTTGGCAGGTGTGGAACTGGAGGGAGTCTTTGGTAGCTATTAGTGGTATGGAAAGTGCAGAAAATCCAAACCCCTGCTAGTTTTTACATCCTGATCTTGCTCACCGTGTTACTGCTTCGAACTGCCACAACAGTCTGTTCATTATACATTTTTCCATGACACATTTCTTGGGCTCTTCAGTATTTACAGAGAAAAAAGGAACAAAATAGTAACAAACTTTTGGACCATGTCTTTCAGAGGTGAACGGGTTAACGAATTTCCACTTGGATTTATAAAACTTGATCCAATACAGTGAACTGAAGTGTCGTCACTGCAGTAGAGTTATGGCCAGAGAACATTACATTTAAACTTTTACAAAAACTTTATCTTCTGAAATGATCAGAAACAGCTGTCCACACTTGGTCAGTTCACCTCATAGTCCAGTGAGGTTTGTGTTCACGTTTGTTTCTGTGTTAGCGTGTGTGTGTGTGTGTGTGAGTGCAGAAATGGGGTCAGTGATTCTCTGTTGGCTCAGCTGAAATGATCGGCCCATGTGGTGCCGGATAGGGAGGAAAATATGTTGGTATGCACGAATCTGTTCCCTCGAGATTTTTTACTGACGGATAGAAGGTCACGTTTGCTTTCAGTGAAACACCAACCTGACTAATCACAGCTTTCAGTCTTTGAATAACAAGTTTAACACCCAAAAATAACCAACAAACAAATCAAACCACATGTATAATAAAAGTGTAACTGGACCAAATCATGGCCAGAAACTCTTTCAGAAACCAGCACAGCCACAACTTTCCACACTTAAGGTCAGCCAAGAAAGTCCGGGCCGTTTCCTTCAGGCTACTCCCCTTTAAATTGGTCCCAGGAGAGCTGGATCAAACCAACACAGATCAGATCAAGGTGGGGGATGTCTCTGCTTCTGCAGACCCACAAGCAAGAGAATGGAAAGAAAATAGGGCACAGAGGGTGGGAACCTACACAGAAAATATTTTTATTACCATCTGAGTCACAGTGGAGAGATGGAAGATGAGCAAAGTGTAAACAAACACAGGGAAAACAATTAAAGTCATCTAAAATTTAAGCCATGAAGTTGTCAGTCCTTAGGCTACATAAATTCAGGAGCTTCAAATGTAAAAGTTTCCTCTATGGGAAGTCATTAAACTACAAACATTTGACGTCTTGCAGAAAAGTTGATGCAAAGATTTTTACCAGTCTTGCATCAGTCAAGCTATTTTAATTTACTTGTTTTACTTATTGCCTCTGAATATATCCTTGAAAGGTAATCTGTATCATGAGAGTTAACTCACAGGCCTGGCCAGAGACAAAGGGCAACTTAAAGGCTGGATTATGCTTTCTACACGAACATGATGCACCGAAATGAGACGCAGGGAATCAGCATGAGAGAATGCTTGTGGCTTTTATACTTTTTAAACACTCCATGCAACATCCATTCCCAAACTGCAGGGGGCAGTGTATCTCAAACGCATGTCTGTTTGTCTGAGCATCTCCGCGTGGCAGTTGGAAATTTTCAGAGCTGCAAAACGATGACATTTTCCGCTTGATAAGGACCGGGCGAGGGGGTGGGGCTGTTGAAATGACGTCATTGGTCCGTACACAGACCTCCCAGAAGCATCAAGCATAAACTCAGCTTAAGATAGTTATGACCAGTTTCAGGAGGTAGACGGGTTCATGATCAGGTCAGGTAAAGCTGAACTTCCAGGAGCCTGGGGTTTGAGAGGGGTTTATTTTTTTAAACCTACATGATGTTTTCTAAAATGTCACCAAACAGACCATCTCCAGTGTTCCTCATGTTGAGAGTGAGGATGTTCAAAGTGACTCATTTTTATGGGGCTGAAGTTAAAGTTCAGATTAAACCCAAAAAAAGTGGAAAATATCAGAACTAAGCATAATTTACCAAACAGGGCTTGACACAAGATCAGAGTCTGTGTGTAAACAATGTCGGGTAAGGAGAGGTAAAACAGGTAAAGGGTTTAAAAGTTGAAGCTGGTAATCCACCACGTGAGTTTGGGTGGTTAAAAAATGTAATAAGACGCAGCCTGATTTAACAACTTTATCTGCATTTGACATTTCAAAATGCTGACAGTTCACATCGAGCTGAGATGCCATCTTTCTTGGGTGCTTGTATAGATTGGAGCGTATCTTATTGTCAGACGGCCTGTTAGCCAGAAAATCTGAAGGCCTGTGAGTCAAAAAAAATAGTTTGGACTTAAGAATATCAACTTAACCCAAACTTACTTTCTGACTAACAGGCCTTCAGATTATCAGACTAGAAAGCCTTCTGAGAATATGGCAGATAGGGTCATTCACAGCTAGTATAACATGATATCATAGCAGTAGCTATTAACTGGATCTACAGCCCCGGCTAATAGCAGATGGCTGAAAAAAACATCATGAAAATTCAATCAAAATGTAGGAAATCTTTATTTATCTATCTATTAAACCATTTTTCCAATCAAAAGAACAACATTTTTGGAAGGTGTGAAAAACTCTCTCTGTGTGATAGATAACATTTACCCACAGCGACCTGATCAACCATATTTGAAGCCCTTTTTTAACGAGCTGTGGTGCCCATATTTTTGGCTTTTGCACAATAGAATAAAGACATAACTATGTTCATTTGAGTCTTTGGATTCTATCAGAGCAAACCTTTTTTTTCCAAAGCTTTTATGGTTTTAGCATGGCAACAGTATTATTAGGGTTTTTTTTACTTTACATGAAATCCTAACAAAATCAACTTCCACAAACATAACAACATAAGTTCACAACAAGATTTTGACATATCTCACAAATACAATGGGGGGAAAAAAGCCGAATCAGAGTAATAAATAAATTTATACACCTGCTATATTCTGTTCCCTAATTGGTATTAAAAAAAAGTTGTCAATGTTCTGCAAGTTTGTGTTTAGTTTGCACACAGCGCTCAGTGTTAACATCCCCCACGGGCACGCTTTATTATTACACAGGTAACTCGAGTGGCTGCTTCCTGGTCCAGCCAGGATGACATCACTTTTCCTAAATCTACAAACAGACCTGTCTCTCTGCTTTGACCTTGCAGACAGTTTATGGTAAAGAATCAGAAACATCTCTCTCTGATGATTTAAAAAAACACAGGTGACAGCAGGAAGCTCACTCTGCATAGAAAAATGATCATCTTCACAAACCCAAGTCACGTACTGACAAGCTGCAAGTTATTTTTCCTTGAAATGCCTTTCTGCTTATTCATTTCCCTGCAGCAGTGTGCAGCCTAACAAGGCTCTTTGCAGGAAGAAACATCAGCTTAATGGTCATATAGAGAAAAATGAGGATAGCAACACTCAAACAGGCTGCAGAGGAGTGTGATCTTGCAGGTTCAAACAGGTCCTGCGTGTTTCTCGTGGTAAAGATCATCAACAGTCATGAGAGGTGAGGAGGAGAAGCTGGAACATGCTGTTGCATACTTTCTGACCTTATGAAGTTAAAAAGAAAGAGAATGTACTGGAAAACTAGTAAATAAAAACAGTCTTAGTCATTCACATGTTTGTATTTCATTAAGTCTGAGACAGAATTAAATCTCTTAAAATCTATTCAGGACCTGCACCCTGTCATTATGACCATCTGTAAAAATCTATCAACACCACAGCCAGCTGCTGCGTGGGTAACAAACGTGTGTGACGTTGTCTTTCCAGCTAACTACGGGAAGACAGACTGAGTGTGTTACACAAGAAGTGTTATGGTTTACTGTGGACTCAGTCAACCACATTTTCCTCAGCTTGTTTGGTTGTATTTGTCATGTTGAAGTGTCTAGATGAGCTCAGGCTTGAGTGCAGCTTTTCTTAAAGGGATCATGTTGTGTCTGTTGGAAGGTTTACAAAGTTCACAAACATTTCACAAGGTCAGCATGATTTTCACGTCTGCTTGTCTTAAAGTCAGAAAGAAAGTAGCTCTCAACTGGCTACAAGGCAGTTGCCTTTTAACTGAATCAGCTTAAATATGTAAATAAAGTGAACTTTAATTTGTATCACATCTAATCCTATCTTTGATGGAAGAATCTGCAGGAGAAAAGAAGGACGACTTCATTTTATGATGAAAACCAAGCCATTAAAGTTCAGTTCATGGACTGAGCCAGGATTTCAGTTGTAGGTGTGACAAACTTTTAAATTACAGGAGTTAGTTGAGAACTATTTAAATTATTAAAAAACATCTAAATGATACCACTGTAAAGAGGATTTGGTTGCTTTTTGCTTCATCAATGTTTTATACATTTTCACAACGTTTTTGTGCATCAGACGGATCTACATGTAATCGCTCTCCATGATACTGACCAAAGAGTAGATCGCTCACACCGATTCCCACATACTCTCTGCGGTCCGTCAGCGCCGGCGCAGCTCAGCGTACTCCATAGCAACTGGATACGCGAGATCACAAGCTCACAAGGAGAACCACATGTTCCCGCAGGAATCACACCCATGACAACTACTTTCATGATATTTAGTATGTTAAACTCACCTGCCCTCCCAGAGCTTCATTAATTCAGTCCTTCCCTTTTAGTCTCTGTTGGTGTCCTTATATAAAGGATGTGTTGTATCGTATATAATTATAAGGTTTTCTGCCTCCAATATAAACTTTTCCTCGTCCATGGCGTCAGATTTCCTCTGGATCTGACCCGCTGATGACTGCTGGCCCTGTGCCAGTGTTGAAGTTTTAATATATGAGGATAATTTTACGATCGACAGGCTGAACATGGTGCTTTATTTTGAAAAGACCAGAAACTGATCGTTTTTCGTGTCTGTTTTCCTGTTTGATCTGCTCTGCAGGCATCGATGCATCTCTGCAGGGTACTCCTTCAAAAATAGACTCGCAGCGGTACAGCTGCGAGCAGCCGTTGGTAGCACGCATCGGAGACGGACCGCAGCGCGGGCTGTGTGAATGCACTGACTGACTTGAATGGCAGCGAAATACAGCTTAGTGCGCAGCGCTGACGGACCGCGGCGCTCACGCTGTATGTGTGAATCAGGGGTAACATTCTCCATTTATCATAGGCTCTAAGAGTGCTCACATTAACCATATTTAAATCAAAGACAAAAAAAAATATTCTCTAGTCCAACAAAAATTCCTGTTCCTTTTGAACAGATTTGCATAAATTAACATTTATTTATTTATTTATTAAAGTAAAACGTTTAGAGTGGGTCTGTTGAAAAGTGTGTTGGTCTGGGACTGTTGGGTTCAACCCAAAATGCCGCCCCTGGTGAGGACTATCCATTTGGCAGTGATCACAGTGACACCTTTGGCCAGGAGCTTTGTTAATATTTATTCATTTATTTTTTTCCAGGATAAAAACACTGTTTCCCATGAGCACCATCCTCCACTATCGTAAAGACATGACTCTCACCAGGGCGTGGATTTGTTTTGGAGAGCAGATCTTTTTAACACTACTTTTCTTTGTTCAATTATCATGTGTAACATTAGTGAGTCCTGGTTTTGTCCTACCAGTGCTCATCTACCATCTCAAATCCTTTTACTGACACATCCTCAAGTTTGAACAGGTCACTGCACAATTACAGCTCTGTGTGGGTTGGAATGAACTTCATCACAAACAGCTTAACCCGTGTTTCAGCCCATGCTCGATCACTCTCCTGTTTAGCTTTCTTCTGTCATTTTTCTTCCTGACAGTCCAGGTCCAACATTACTACAAAATAAATACAAGAAGTCCTTTTCAGCAGAGAAAAAGCACAGACCTTGCTTCTCACTTAGTCAGCTTACATCCCACTGCTTTACTTTGCCAGCCAGTATCGTGTCATCGAAGGAACTCTGGTCTACTTTTGATTTATGTTCTCCCAGGAAAATCTGACCCAACCTTGAATTTGAAGAAATGGAATTTGTAAACAACCAATTCAAAGAGATCACTGGTGATCTCATTTAAAATTTTGAATTAGGAAAATATAAAAGTGAGACTATGTGAACTTACTTATAAAATCATCAAAGTGTCTTTAAGTATGGAGTAAGCCTAATTTCAGCTTTATTGTTCAGTGTTTTAGTGCTCTAGTCCATCATCACTCAGTTATCCCCACTGATAAGTAATCACACAAAGTTAATTAAAAATAAATCAATTCCATATCACTCTATGATCATTTCTTCATAGCATCTTTTGAGACATGAAACCACAGAGTAGATCTGAATATCTAAAACTCTGCACCCTGTCAGAAATGTGTGTCACAGCCATATGGCTTTGCCCCTTTTTTTTTAAATTTTAAATCCTCAAGGTATTTGGGTCAAATAAGTAGTAAGATAAGTCCTGCTTGGACCTGTAGGACTGGGAAAAATGTGGCACAACGCTTATTGCAAGTGAAACACTGGACTTCAGTGCTAAATAACGCCAGCTAAACGCAACTGAGTAAATACATCTACCAAAGGGGGAATCACTATTCAACGACCCCACAAGAAAAAATAAACCAGGAGAGTTTCTCTATAGTTCAGCGGCTCGAAATATGTAACCCACATCATCTCCTCGTCAGATGATAATCCAATATTCTCCTCAACAGACTTGCGGATTTAATCCTGACCATCAGCAGACTCTCTTTGAGGATTTAACAGAGGAAGGAAAGTCAGTCGTTAACTCGACATGTCTGAAAGTGGTCCACAAAAAGTTGCAAACAGCTGAGCAGAAGAACTGATGGTCTGAGTCAGTCGGGTCTCGGGTCTGCTGCAGGAAGAAAACAGGACTCACCTTGAAGTGGTTCCCTGCTTCTGTCGGTGTCTTACTACGGTTTGTCTCCGGTTTGAGGTGAAGTCATGGCCGCTTCGGTGCTTTGTTTGTTTGTTTGTTTGTTTTCTTCGGGTGACTCCGGGGATCCTCAATGCCCCCGCGCTCGACCCGTTACATGGCTTAGTGTCGGACAGAGACTCGATCCGTGGGACTGAGGTGAGAGACTCGCGGTGACGGAGGAGGGAGGAGGAGACAAGATTACATGATAACCCAGTCTGATACTCTGGTAAGAAGGAAACTTTGCCTCCATGTTTTCAATACTGTCAATGTAGGGAAAAAAGCTACACTTAAACAATATTTATAACATTTAAAACAAGTGCCAAAAAGCCAAATTAGTATTTAAGGAAGCCTGGAACCCTCACGTAAATATTATTGCCACGGAGGCAATAGGGGCTGTGAACCAGAAGGATAAGACAAATAAAATCTTTGCAAGTACATAGTTAACAAAACAAAACAAAACAAAAATCGAATAAATTAATCAATGTCTAACTTTTCCTTGCTGTGGTTGTGTTAAAAAAAAACAAGCAGGAGCCTCTGGTCTGACAATATGAGACGATGCTGAAGTGCTAAAATCTGTAGTTCGTCGAGTGTCCGCTTGAGGTCTGTGGAGACTCAAAGCCTGCTTCATTTCCAATATGGCTGCACCAACCTTCTGCTTCAGAAATCTGTTTCAGAAACAGAAGGGTGGAGGCTACGTCCATTAATTATACAGTCTATGGTTACAAAGCTGTCTAATAACATTGCTTTTCAACCATGTTAGCCTTTTGTCTTGAACATTGCACCTTTTTATAAATAAATTGAAACTACCAGCAATTACTGATTATCAATAAGTAAATAAATAGGCCCAGATTTAATCTTGGTTTATGCTTGAGTGTCCATGAGGTCCGCGCAGCTTCCTGTGGATGAATGAGGTCATTTTAGCAGCCTCGCCCCCTCGCGCGGCCATTTAAAAATAAAATTTGGAAAAATTCCGGTCCGCACCTCTGATAATTTCTAACTTCTGCATGTCTGAAGTACAAAAAATACTGGCATTCATATAATTTACCACACAGAGATCCCCATGATAACTGTGTGATGAATAATTCATGGCGTGAAATTAATTATTCTCTCGTGCGGATCTTGCTCGTCTCATTTCTGTGTGGCGTTCATACGAACAGCATTAGTCCTTAGGCCCCATTGTCCTCTATCTGTCTGAAGGGAGGAGGATGTGATAGCCATGGCCTGCTTAATAAATGGACATAGTCTCTGTGACGTCACTCGTCTGTTTCTGATGAGTAGTTTTGAAGGACATTGTTGGCAGTAGCTGGACTTCAAATGGGGCGGGCCTTGAGCCTCCACACTAACATCTGTAGTGCGCCTGCCTGTCAGTCAACTAAACTGTGCCTCTGATTGGGTGACCTTGTGGTCATAATATCTTTTAAACTGCTGAGCTTGAATTCAGCCATGTACAGGAATGGCAGAGAAATTCAGACTGAAGACATTTGTTGTACCAGGCTTGGTGTTTGTAGTTTGTAGTTTCCTGTAGCCCGCCTCAAGTGGACACTCAGTGAACTGCAGATTTTAGCACTTCTACATTGCCTCATATTTTTAGACCAGAGGTTGTCACTTGGCAATATGACTAAAATAGCCCAGCTGGCCATGTGGAAAAAAAAATGCAGGTTCAGGGCACATCTGCATAACATTGAAGCTTCTGCAGTCCAGTTCTGGTTGAAGTTCTCTCAGCCTTAAAATAAGACCTCATGTTGTAGATATTTAATTTCCTTTCACCTTTATAGATCTAGATAGAGAAGGCTTATTTTTACAACACTTATAGAAAAACTGCAATTAAAAAAAAAAAAATTGAGGCTTCATTGATGAATTTCATCCCTCACCTTATATAAACAAGGTTTCAGTATTACAAATTTTCTTTGTCTCAAAATAATACAGATACATGCAGGTGCAACCAAGGGTGGTATGGGCCCACCTTTAAGTCTGATTGGCTGCGAGAATTCTGCTTGCAGTTTTGTAAATGGTTCACATTCTGACTTTAGAAAAGCATCTTCATTTTAAGTCCTTAAAGAATTAAACAGAACATCTCAGTGCTGTTGTATCTGCATGTTTCTTCAAAGTAAGAAGGCAAAGTCAGATACATGGAGACTGAACGGTGAATAGTTCTGTTCTGTGTGCACACAGGAGTCACTCCCTGAGTCAAGCCACCAGTCGTGGAAATCTGGACATGTCCCTGACTGTGTGTGAGAGAGTTTAGGAGTAATGAGTCCAGGTAGTGGTTCATAAAGACAAGGGAAAAGTATTTGTGTATGTAAATCAGTTTATTGCAAGAAGACCACTGGGACCACTGGGAACAAGGCCCACCACTCTGCCCAGAGGTCGTCGTCAACAAAAATGAGGATTTACAAACAATTCAAAAGACATGAGCATAAAACGACATTAATTAGCTGAAAACTAACTGCTGTAGGCCTACATTCTAAATACTGTAGACATCTCAGATATAACTGCTCATCAATCAGAAGTTATCCAACATCTGTGTTTATTATAGCATATCCATCTGATAGGTACAGCATGATCAAGACAGTGCCTGTTCCATCTTTGAAGTTCATTAAAATTACACACAAATTAATCTGAATTATGAAAGAGGCATGCATAACAACCAGTATTTGTCCCTATGGAGCCTACCTGGAAATATACCCAAACATCTCTGAAGCTTTAACACAGCTCTACAGCACCTCCATGTGGCTGCAGGAGGAGAAGCAACCCACCGACAGAGGATGCTCTGAATAAACAAGCAACCTTTTAAACATGAGATTTCTCCTTTGAGATAGAAATATTATGAAATAAAAAATACATATCTTCCACATTTTGTTTGAACACATGCTGAAACAGAGTGGCAATACTGTTGACGAAGGTGGGTTTTTTTTGGCTCAAATACAAGCAGGAGGATGGCCACGAGCGTTGCGTTTGAAGCCTCAAATACAAGGGATGGCACAAGAGTTCAAGCACTGTGTTTAACAAACAACATTTTGTGAAAGTTCAGAGGGTGGAGTGCCATCGGTATGTACTTTCTACAACTGTTTTAATCTGAAAGTGTATGTTTAACATCCAGAATTCATCACTAACTCATCATGCGAGGGGATAAGCGGCATCTTTTTTCCCCCGTGTGTGTTAGGACCAGTGATAAGATTGCATTTTCAGTCCGTTCGACGAAAACAAAACAAACAAACAAAAAATTACAACATCTTCACGGCAAAGCAGCTCTGTGCAGCCGTGCATCATTGTCAAAAACAGCTGTTTTTGTACCAATATACAAATGTTGCATCATCTTTTCAAACTATACAAACTTATAAATTATAAAGTTTCTATTCTTAAATATAAACAACATCAAGTCAGTTTCCAGTACTTGGATTATATATTAGGTACAGTACTTTGTACAGCTCCGTCGTCAGAGAGCGTTCCTCTTGGAATACACTGTACATGATCCAAAGGGCTGAAACTGTAGGTTAGACATGATCTTTGAATAAATTAATTCATAAATAAATCATGATTATGTCTTCCCAGTAACAGTGGACTCCTTGGTTCCCCTCGAGACTTCCACACACACACACACACACACACACATATTCACACCCATTCACACACATACTGTGCGCTCGAGCTGACTCTAAACGTATATCCTACTCCTGCTCTAAAAATACTTTTGGCTTTAAGAAGTAACATAGTCATCCTCAACTCAGAAACTGATAAAACTACTTCTTTAATATTGTACAAGACCTCTACTGCCTATGGAAGGAACTTAAATTCAGTAGTAACATGTGCAGAGTACCTGTGCAGCCTTTGAATGATAGGATATGCAATGAATGAATGTGCAATGACAGAAAAATATCTCTAAACGATAAAGTGACAGTGTGGGCGTCAGGTCCAGGAAAATCCTTTTCCTACGTGGGTTTTACTGAAGAGAAATAAAGCCCACTTCTACTTAGATATGTCTGAAGACAAGCAGAAAAAACAAACAAGAATAGACTCTATGTGACTAACGTTAAATATCTCTGTCAGTGCAAAGCTAGAGTTGACTCGTTGCTAATACAGCATGCTATGTTGGCTAGAACTCGGCATGGGAGATAACGTTAAAGCAGGTTTTGTATGTGTTACTGACCAAATCACTAAAGTTATCGGATCATTCAGCTGTGCAAGGTTGATCCAGTTGTGCATAAGAGAATCCCACATATCAGCTAATATAAGTTCTTATATAATCCACAAATATATACAGAGAAACCAGTTTTTACTTAAAAATACCATAATCATGTGCTTATATCCAAACTTGTACAAAGAGTAACAAACAATCCAGCTGAAAATCGCTGTGAGCACAGGACCTCTCTCTCTTCTCTCCTCCCCGCAGTCAGTCAGTTACAGTAGCAGCTTCCTCGCCAACAGTCCCATCGCTGTTGGCCTGTTTACGGTTAAGTTCACCTCCGGCAACACTTTCAGTTCCTTACATGATTTGCAGCATCCTCTGCTGCTCGGACTTTTCCTACTCGCCTCCTCTCTTGTTGCCAAAACCTTCCGGTGTCTGCTCCTTCCTGTGTATTGCACCAAAGATAAATCATATAGAGCTCTATTTTTCTATCTGGAAAAAATAAAAGGTAGGACTTGGTTCTGAGGCGCCGAGGAAACTGGAAGCCAGGTGAGGTTTCCTCCATCCACCAGAGAAGGAATAAGAAGCAGAAGAGGAGGAAGGGGGAGGGAGGTCAGTGGATGTCTCTGCACATGGGAAGGTTGACGAAGATGAAGACGTTGAACTCGATGAGGATGGAGAAGCAGAGGAAGATGGCGTACAGGATGAGGCAGGCTAAACCCAACTTCCAGTCCAGAGTCCATTTATTCAGATGGACACCCAGAACCTGCGGGGAGGAGAGAGGGAACAGAAAGGAGGTTAGCCTGTGGGTGTTTTTTATTAAATACAGCTTCAATTCAGAAATTTATCTTTGTTGACATTCAGGGACGGACTGGAAAATAACCGTTTTCCACATGAGCAATTTTCCAATGAATTTAAAGTAAGCTCCAAAAGGAAAGTCTGAGGAAAATGTTTGAGGGATAAAAATACCATCCATTAATTTCCAAAGAGGGATGCAGGTCCAAGCTGTGCTGTTAACTGTTATCCCAGCTAACCTTTCACACTCACACCTACGGGCAATTTAGAATCACCAATTAACCTGATGAGCATGTTTTTGGACTGTGGGAGGAAGCTGGAGTACCAGGAGAGAACCCACACGGGGAGAACATGCAAACTCCACACAAAAAAGCACACCATGCCCGAACTGGGAATCAAACCAACAACCTTTTTGCTATGAGGCTGCAGCGCTAACCTTTACTCCACCGTGCAGCCTCTTACCAGGTGATTTAGAAATTAATTTTAAAAGTCAGACAACAGTACCCTGACAATAATAATGATGTTAACCTTTAGTAATTTTCTGCACTCTACCTTTCAAAAAGTCATTTTGTTTGGCAGTTTGCAGGCAAACCACATACTCCTCCAGCTGCAGCGAAAAGCCCAGACCATCTTTAAAGAAAGGTATTTCTGTTTTTAAAGGCTTAATTTGTCTCTCTGGTACCCCTGTCATAGCTTCACAGCTCAAAAAAAGTATTTTTTCTTGTTTCAGCTTCTGTCTGAAACACTTTGTTTTAGCTGCTGTCTCTTTAAAGCTTCCCACACCAAAACGCCCTTCCCTCTGATTTGTAGAGCACACTATTTTGATCAGTTTAAAGACAGATTAAGGGATTTCTACAACATATGAACATGTAGCCATTTGAAAATCTAAACCCGTTAAGCATGAACATCCAACATTGTTAATAACATCCATGTTTAAAATATAGGAAATCATAATAACCCTTCTTTAATGTAACATCTCACAGTTAAAATTTGCATTATTCAGGAACAGTAGTTGTATGAGGTCCTTGTGAGTAGTATGTTTATTGACAACAGAAGATCCAAGTTACTTCAGCCCCACTGTTGAGAAAGTGAGAAGAGAACCAGCGAGGAAGCTGACCAAACACACGTTGGTTGAAGAGTATTTTCTATGAGCAGTTTTTGTAAAGCTTTGCCATCAGAGAGCCTCTTTGTTTCTGCTGAGCCTTATGCCTGAGGAACCCCTGTCAGCTGTGCTGTAGTTAATAGATCAATGTAACCCCCTGATGCATAGTGGTGACTGCAATGTCAGGCTGTTTAAAAGCCATTTTCTCCTAAATGCAGTGATATCTATTATATGGTTGAACTGCTCTTCTGCCTCTAGAGAGCTCTCTGCTGCTCCTCTCCTTTAGGCTTCATTCAGTGGTCAGTCGCTGTAACTGCAAGTCAATTTTTTCTGACGCCACAATGACTGACAGACGCCCGTGGACCACTGCTGGCATATCCTGTTAATCCTTCTATTCCAGAAGAACCAAAGAGGTAAAAAAAAAAAAAAAAAAGATGATATACAGAAACACAGTACATTTACAGAAGTAAGTTAAAATCTGTCTAAATGTGTTAAAATGTTTCGCAAAGCATAAAGAAGTTATTATTCATGGAATTACAAACACCAACAACCATAATAATAATAATAATAATAATAATAATAATAATAATTATTATTATTATTATTATTATTATTTATTTATTTATTTATTTATTTATTTATTTATTTATTTATTTATTTATACATTAAGTTCAAACTGTTTTATGTTGAATGCTCATGCGCAGTCCACTGGAGTGGACATGTAGGTAAATCTATGAACACAATCAAATATGATTTTTTTTTTTTTCATGCCATGCTAAGAAGAATAAAAGCAATCTTACAAAATGTGTTAAAATGTTTCGCATAAGCATAAAGAAGTAATTATTCATGGAATTCCAAACACCAACAACGATAATAATAATAATAATAATAATAATAATAATAATAATAATAATAATAATAATATTAAGAAGAATAAAAGCAATCGTTCAAAATTCATGCAGCAGAAGGTTAAAAAGACTAATAAATGATTGTTATATTGTAAAGACAGATTCTTTAACACTGGATGTCTCTATAAAGTTATAAAATATTGTTTTCAGCTCAGCTACCTGGTCATACTGAGCCAGTCTGTTGCTAGCTAAGCTTCAGGGCTGGTTCTCTGCTTGGTTTCTGAAAAAAAAAAAAGGTTGACCTGACCAGGATCATCTAACATACTACTGTTAAGTACCTCACTTATCCAAAAAAAAAAAAACCTTTCCTTTCACTTTGAACACTAATCAGAGCAGCTTTTGTCAAGCATGAATTGTTGGATAAAATGTGACACGTCACAAAATTTTACCCCTCAGGGACAAAGATCATCTCTAGTGGACAAACCCTCACACTCACAGGTTCTGAGTAAGATGCAGACTTTACAATATGAGCGTGGTGAGTTTTTCCCTTGACTGCTAAAATTATAGGAGCTCCTTTATCAGTCCAAGTGATTACTTCTCCCACATTTGAAGCTCTACTCTAAAGATTTCCAAAGATACTGAACCAACAGAAATCACTTAATTCCCCTGGATGCAGCTAAAACAGGTTCGTGAAGGGGAGGTTTTGGAGGAAAATGTGCATGTTAACAACAAGATTCACTAAAAGCCCAGTTGAGTGTTGAGTGCACTTACTGTGAAGAAGACTGAAGCAAGCAGGAGTCCCACAGAGAATATGAGTCCTCTGCTATTAAGATTGACCTGAAGAGACAAACACAAAGTTTACTGACCAGCTTTAATATGACTTTTTAAATCTAGATTTCTCTGAGTCACAAAGGAAAGCTGAGGCTGTTCCTCAGTCCCTATGCATGCAGATACTTGGTGTGTTTGTGAGACATGTCAGGGTCTCACATTTATGACATCTAACCTCTGTTTCCTCGTCTGGTGTGAAAAGTCATCAGCAGACCATTTAACACACACTCTCTCCTCAGTGTAAGGTGATAAACTGTGCAGTGACCCATGTGTGCCTGTGTGTGTGTATAAATCCTAAACCCTGTCTGTGTTCTCTTCTGATTATTACTGACTACAGCTCCCGTCCTTCATGCACACAGCTCACAGCATCCTCTGGATGAGCAGAGCAGCACTCACGGTGGAGCCGTAGTCGATGCACAGTGTTTGCAGGGTCCAGGGCAGACCCAGGCCCACCAGGATGTCAAAAACATTACTGCCTATGGAGTTGGAGATGGCCATGTCTCCCAGACCTGAGGCAAGGAGAGCAACACTGTCAAGGTCTGTACACAGTCAGGGGACAAGTCAGTGATGACAACCTTTACTCCACACTGCTCCATCTCTTCACTGCTTTAAAACCTCGTTTCATTCAGCGTAAATACTGCTTTCCACTTCCTGTGTTTGCTGCTGTGTGTTTGTTTGTTTGTGTACCTTGTCGAGCAACAATAACACTGGCCATGCAGTCTGGGACGCTGGTGCCTGCCGCTAAGAAGGTGATGCCCATGATGACGTCAGGAATCCCCAGAGTGAAGCCGATCACAGTCACCTGAAAGCAAACAGATTTTCACAGTACAGCCGTGGATTTATCACATTATTCATGTTTCTGACTTAAATAAACTTCTTATTCTTCTGTAGGTTTTTGGCTCGCTTCACAGAATTCAAATTTTCACAGATTTTCACCATTCAAATAGTAAAATACGTTCAGGAGAAGTGGGCTTGAACTTTTCACATTTTTAAACATTATACTTTTTAGAATCTTTACCCTTTTTTTGACCCATTAAAATGAATGGACATGATTTTTTTTTACCACAAAAACCAAGCAGCCGATAATGTCATAAGCAGTTACGCTCATGAGTCCATTTTTTCGTCTGAAATTGACGCACATTTTAAAATGAAATCCAATCCCATGTTATGTCAATCATGACGCTGAAACTTTCATCCCTCATAATTTTTTTTTGGAACAGGTTTGATTTTCTGTGCTTTTTCAGATCAATCTAGGTCGATTTGAGAGTTGTTTGACTATCCAGAGACTTTTTAAGCTACTTGTGATGTCTTCATCATCATTTTATTTAGCTGGAAGATAAATTTACCAATGACCAAAATGTCATGTGTTATGAGATGGGCCAACACATTTTCTGTCATTTCAGGCTGTGTTTAGATGATAGAATAGGATAGAATAGAATGTAACTTATTGATCCTTGAAGGGAAATTCAGGAGTCACAGCAGCAAACAAAGTGTAAAGTGCAAACAATTCTAAGAACATATAAAAAAAAACCCCAACATAATAAATATCAACAAGAAAAAAAATGTTCCTCAGAGACGTCAGCTTGGCCATAAACCTCATGTCAGCCTCCACATTGACAGGGTCCAGAGGGTAACCCAAGGGTTCCCCCCGGGTCCTAAAGTCCAACACCAAAAGCCAGAATGTTTTGAGTGTTATACAAGACAGGGTTAACAGAAAATACTGTGGATTTCTCTGAAAAATGAACATTTCTTGGTAAAACGGCAAAGGTAAGAGAGATTTTAAAACTTTCATTTGGTGAAGCTCTTTTAGTGTTTGTGATTATTTGGCCTCTCTCTCTCTCTCTGATACTTTGCTGTAGAGAGCTTTGGCTCATATCATGGAATCTGTGGAGTCTCTGCTTCATCTGAGGTGTTGATCTATTGTTCAGCATGTAGCTGCAAAGTGGCAGAGCTGGAAATGTGGAGAGCGGGTTGACACAGTGGAGCTGTAAACAGATCATTTTTTTTCTCTGTGTTTTTTTGCATTTTCGAGTAAAGCGCTGTGAAGCGTTGTCGTGTAAACAGTGCATAAAAACTGAAAGAATGAGGGTTAAGAAGTTGCAGTTTCATGGAGGCAGCATGTGCTGTGAACTGACTGTACTCACCATCCAGACCATGATGTAGGAGAGACCAGCGATCCAAATGGTGGCAGTGAAGAAAGAGACCATGAACCATTTCTCCCAGCGCCGCTTGGCACAGTTGGGCACGGTAAGGAACAGAAGCAGGGACAACGGCCACATGATCAGCCACTTCAGCTTGTTACACCCACCAGCTGGAGGGACAAAAGGAGGACAGCGGATTTAAAAACACCTGAAGTAGCACCAGTGTTTATCATTCTACTGTAAATATCCTCTGTGCTGTACCTGGGATCTTAAAGGGCACCAAAGGGCCGCCGTTGTCATCATCTTTCTCTCCCTCCCCATCGTTCTCATTGTTCTCGTTATCCTCATTTTCATTCTCCGTCTCGTTCCCGGACTCCAGCCGCTGAAGTCTGCAGCGTCCATTCAGACCCTGATCAGCAGCACCCATCCCGTTCTCCAAGCTGCGCCTCGCCTGGCTCTTGGCCGCTGAGTCAGAGTCGCCGTTTGTGATGCGGTTTACTCGAGTTTCGGTGGTGTTGATCAGTCTTTGTCTCTGAAAGAAATGATAGATGATGTTATGGTGAGTGTTGAAGTATTAGTATGAGAGTTAGGGACATCTCATTATTATTATTATTATTATTATCATTATTATTATTATTATTATTATTATTATTATTATTATTATTATTATTATTATTATCATTATTATTATTATCTTTCTTGATATGAAAGGAGAAAAACTTCTGAATAACACCAGGAATTTCACCAGTTTAACCAGTTTTTCACCAATTAACACCAGGTGTTTCGTTTGAAACATCTGGTACAGAGTTAAACTTTTAACATAAAAGCAAAGAATACATTTAATTTTCTCTCAGGATAAAAAAAAACAACAATAAAAAAATAACATGAATGAGGGGGAGGAGGTGTCAGTATAGGTGCACTATATTACCAAAAGTGTTGGCTCACCTGTCTTGACTCATATATGAACTTAAGTTCCATCCCATTCCTAACCCACAGGGTTCAATATGATGTTGATCCACCTTTTGCAGCTATTACAGCTTCAACTCTTCTGGGAAGGCTGTCCACAAGGTTGAGGAGGGTGTTTATAGGAATTTTTGACCATTCTTCCAAAAGCGCATTGGTGAGGTCACACACTGATGTTGGTCGAGAAGGCCTGGCTCTCAGTTTCCACTCTAATTCATCCCAAAGGTGTTCTATCGGGTTTAGGTCAGGACTCTGTTCAGGCCAGTCAAGTTCATCCACACCAGACTCTGTCATCTATGCTTGCTTTGTGCATTGGTGCACAGTCATGTTGGAAGAGGAAGGGGCTGGCTCCAAACTGTTCCCACAAGGTTGGGAGCATGGAAATGTCCAAAATGTTTTGGTATCCTGAAGCATTCAAAGTTCATTTCACTGGAACTAAGGGGCCAAGCCCAGCTCCTGAAAAACAACCCCACACCCATAAATCCTCCTCCACCAAATTTCACACTTGGCACAATGCAGTTCCAAAATGTACCGTTTTCCTGGCAACCTCCAAACCCAGACTCGTCCATCAGATTGCCAGATGGAAAAGCGCGATTCATCACTCCAGAGAGCGCGTCTCCACAGCTCTAGAGTCCAGTGGCGGCGTGCTTTACACCACTGCATCCGATGCTCTGCATTGCACTTGGTGATGTATGGCTTGGATGCAGCTGCTCAGCCATGGAAACCCATGAAGCTCTCTGCATACTGTACTTGGGCTAATCTGACGGCCACATGAAGTTTGGAGCTCTGTAGCAATTGACCGCCACCTCTTTGCACTATGCGCCTCAGCATCCGGACCTCTCTCCGTCAGTTTACATGGCCTTCCACTTCGTGGCTTAGTTGCTGCTGTTCCCAAAACTCTTCCATTTTCTCATAATAAAGCTGACAGTTGACTGTGGAATATTTAGGAGTGAGGAAATTTCCTGACTGGATTTGTTGCACAGGTGGCATCCTATGACAGTTCCACGCTGGAATCCATTCTTTCCATTCTTTCACAAATGTTTGTAAAAACAGTCTGCATGCCTAGGTGCTTGATTGGCTAGGCCAAGTGATGAGGACACCTGGTTCTGATCATTTGGATGGGTGAGCGAATACTTTTGGTAATACAGTGAAATTATCAGCATTTCACTGAAACAGCCTTTCTTCCTTTTTCCAATTTCAAAAGAAGTGTTTTAGAGCTAAAATACATGTAATAATAAATATAATTTGCGGTAAATATGATTTATATTACATATATTTTCATAATTTATAGTAATTTAAAATAATCCAGAGTGTATTTTTTTGTTGGAAAACACACATGAACAGGATTAAATCAGCATGGAGGTAGATGGGGGTAACTTTGCTGACTGAAACTTTTCTCCTCTGATGCATAAAGAAAAGCTTTAAGAAGACAGTTGTAGCATGTAAAACTTCAAATAAACCCTGGGTCAAAGAGAGGGTGTGTCTTCATGTTTGTGTACCTCGTTGATGAGCATGCGGGACGCCATGGTGAGGCGTGTTCTGGGGGAGAAATGACTGGTGATCATGATCCTCATGCCGGCCTCAGAGAAAGTCAGCTGGTGGGGATACGCAGAGAGCAGCTCGTCCACCATCAGCACCGAGGGCTTGCAGTGAAAATTAGCTGCAGAGGAAAAACACAAACTGACTGATTACTTCTTTGGTCCAATTCTGTGTCAAGTGGACGTCCTGTCGCCTGCTGAATAAAGGTTGATGTGATAGTAATATACAGTGTACAACAAATGTCTATAAATACATAAAACCATCCAGCATCATAAAGTGCTTTAATTTAGACTAGGGCTGCAACGATTAGTCGACATAATCGACAACGTCGATTACACAAATTCGTCGACGTGAAAAAATCAGTGTCGACACGTCGTGCTATTGTTGTTGTAAATAAAAATCACACATGGACCGCTTTATGCGTCATGCAGCTGTAACTGCAGTACACTACACTGTAGTGACTACAGGTAGTGCTGGAGGCAGAATCAGAGTCGGCGTCAGACAAAATTCAAGGACACAACGTCTTGATCATGACTGGATTTATTCTGTATAGCTATGTCTATGATCGCCATTTAAACACACATCAAGAATCACTCAACAGATTGTACAAAGTTCAAATTTACGCCCGCAGGAAGGCACTTAACCACAGCTGAGAGTCACGCATCTCTCTCTCTCCTCTCCCTCCGGTGTGCACACAACTATGCGCGCTTAAGCGCACCAATATTAAACACATTAAACAGCGATTAAATACGAAACGTTTACGTTAACAAGGAAACCCAAACGGTAACAGAACTTTAATGGTACCTCTAATTTAGAGGAGGGAAAATGAATTCTAGAATGTTAATATTATTTTTTCCCCGCCCCCCCCTCTGACAGCTGAGAGTCACGCATCTCTCTCTCTCCTCTCCCTCCGGTGTGCACACAACTATGCGCGCTTAAGCGCACCAATATTAAACACATTAAACAGCGATTAAATACGAAACGTTTACGTTAACAAGGAAACCCAAACGGTAACAGAACTTTAATGGTACCTCTAATTTAGAGGGGGGAAAATGAATTCTAGAATGTTAATATTATTTTTTCCCCGCCCCCCCCTCTGACAGCTGAGAGTCACGCATCTCTCTCTCTCCTCTCCCTCCGGTGTGCACACAACTATGCGCGCTTAAGCGCACCAATATTAAACACATTAAACAGCGATTAAACACGAAACGTTTACGTTAACAAGGAAACCCAAACGGTAACAGAACTTTAATGGTACCTCTAATTTAGAGGGGGGAAAATGAATTCTAGAATGTTAATATTATTTTTTTCCCGCCCCCCCCCCCCCCCCCCCCCTTGACGCCGACACCGGGCCGAATCGCTCGCTGCCAGCAAACTCCGTAAACTCCGACCTAAAGTTTCAAGAGTTTGGAAACATTTCACTGAAAATAAACCAATGAAACACGTGAAATGCAATCTCTGTGAAGCTCAGCTTTCATTCCATGGCAGCACTACGGTGATGCACGAACATCTTAAACGCCGACACCCCTGAGCCGCTATGTTGAAAAATATACCAACTATATGACAGAAAAATGTTTCATGGGTCAGTATTTAATATATTTTTTAAAAAAACATACATTGTTAGAGTATAACAGGGTAACTTTGAAAGGTGTGAAGATTTAAGCAAGTTCGGTTGCTGGACACAGAAGTCCAAAATAGGTGCTTAAAAATAAAGAAGATAATCGTGACTAATCGACTAATCGAAAAGATAAATGATAGATTAGTCGACAACAAAAATAATCATTAGTTGCAGCCCTAATTTAGACTCTCTCTCTCTCTCTCTCTCTCTCTCTCTCTCTCTCTCAGAGAGTTCACTAAACTTCACCATCATTTTTAACAGGAGGAAGGAGTTTCAAACTGAAATTCACATTTTTTATTCTTAATTTGATCCAGCACACTGGAAATCTCTGAGAAGTCAGAAATCAATCAAGAACAACAAACAACCACTAAAACCCATGTTTCTGTTCAGGAATGTAAGTAAATAACTTCAATTTGGCAATCAAAACAATCCTAGTATGCTTTATTATTTTGTCTGCTTTTTTTTTTTCTAAAACAGTATTTAAAAAATTACTAGATGAGAACAATAATTATACTTAAACATTAAAAAATGTAATTTTCAAGGTTCAGGGTTCAGTTTATTGCCATTTAAAACATGAAGGAACAAGATCCAGGGCCAGCAGCGTACAGAATGATGGCATCCTATTTCATTCATTTATCTTCTATACCGCTGATCCTGTTCATGGTCCCTGATGGCTGGAGCCTTTCCCAGCTGTCTTAGGGCTTTTACCTTACCTCGTTGTGTTGTGTCTGGTAAAAACTTGACTTAAACAAAGAATAGTGGTGTCTCAAAGACGATCTGATCCCCATTCATTTCAGAACAAACAGGCCTTGTCATGAGTCATGTCATCATAACAGTGTGTGTGTGTGATTCCAGCCAAAAGAGTTCGCAGCAGTCCACTTCAAACAGACAGTCCTCACATCAATCTTAACCCTGTTCTGTATTGTGCTTTATTCTTACTTTTTCTGTAGAGAACTTTCAATTGTAATCGTGTATGAAATGTGCTAAACAAATAAAAGTGCCTTGCCGTGACTTACAGGCACATTATCACCAACCTAATATAAACTAAACAGAGGGAGTAATTAAATGGCAGTGTTTCACCAACCATTATCTATGAAAGCCAAGTTAATTTTATTTTCTTAAAAGCGACACATGACAGCAGAAGTTATTTAAGGTTTCCTTTTTTTATAAGTCAGGTCTGTACCTTGTTCTTTCATTTAACAGACTCAATAGTTTTATGTTATTCATCTTATTTACATGACAGGATGTCATTTCTGTCTCTTTACGGACGTGCGTTCACAATTCTCCTCTGCTCCTGGAGTTCCACCCAGATGCACACACAAACATGTGCTCCCACACACGCATAGAAGAGCACACTCTGTACAGTGGAGAACGAGTCGGGAAAAATAATGTAACAACCTCCACAAGAAACGCAGAAATTAAAACTTTAAACCCTGGCATCCCCCTGCCCGCACCCGCTGCTGCTGCTGCCTCAAGGCTGTTAACCTAGGGGCAACACTGAAAGGCTATAAGAGCTGTTTAACTTATTGAGAAGCCTGCATGGAAGAAAAGAAAGAAAAAAAAACAAAACAAAACAAGAAGACGCTTGTGTGTCAACCAAGCAAGCCTGGAAAACACATTGCCACAAAGTGAATTAGCCTTTTATTCCAGATTTAATAGAAAGATGATAATGTGATAAGTTTGTACCCCTTTTTCAGGATGACGTAAGATTTTTTTTTTCCTCGCAGCATTTTTCCTTTTCTTCATGTGCTCACCATTTTCAAACAGACTTTTTGACTCCACACTTCTTTGCTGCTTGAGTAATACAACATCTGTCTAACCATTGATTTAAAATCAGCATCACCATTGTTTTCTCATTTGTTGAAAAATCTCATGTATAGTCATTCTGTTCTCACTGTTATCACTGTGTCTCCACCTTCAGTCGGCCTGACAGTGACAGCTGGCCTCCTTTATGAGGTGAAGAAGGAATATTAGAGTTCCATTAAAATACTCCAACTATAAAATGATCCCACTTTCTTCAGATATGTTGTGAGGAAAAATTTAACATTCAGCACATCGGCAGCGGACACTTCTCAGATAAAGGGATGATCATACCTGAGCCTAAAAGAGAAGACCAAACATACACAGAGGAAATGTAGCTGAGATGTATTTCAGTTTTAAAGTTTGAGAAAAGCCTCATTTGTCAACATAAAGGAGGCAGGCTTCATGACCAAAAAGAGAGGGCTCTGGGTGTTTTGTCTTCACTTTTACGTGGCTGTTAAGTGGCCCACTGTTTCTGCAGTGTGCTCATTCTGTGAGGGTTTCATCATGGAGGTTGAAAGGGGCGTGTCTTTCTTCATCCAATAAGGGAAATGAGAGATTTGTTTGTGGCTGTCTCACCCCAAACAGACAGCTTGCTGCAGCTGTCGCACTGACGATGAAACAGAAGAAACTCTGCAGATAAAATCTCCCTTGAGTGTCTTATACTGAAGCACAAAAATAGATGTAGGGTGGTGACCTCGCCTCTTCTATACTTATGTAAATTTCTGTGTGCTGGGGCGAGCAGCTAGAGCCGACAGAGTCCTGTTAGAGGACAAAGCCTGTGCAGAAAAAAAGGACAGCAGACCGTGTTACCTTTCTTGAGCAGTACTGCTGTAGCATCACATGTGACGTTGTCCTCCAGATCAGTGCTCCCCGTCAGCCCGTTGGCCAGATTCAAAGAGTTCTTCTTCCGCCGGCTGAAGTAACGCTGAGCCCTGCCGTTGAACCTGCGGAGAACAAAATAATGAGACGGGAACACACACTTTGTGAAACTAAAGTTCAGATGCACTTCTTAAAGGGGGCTCTTACTTCATAATGAGGATGTAGACAGCATACATGAGAATCAGGACGAGAGACTCCCACCTGCACACAAACACAAGTCAGTCATCCACCTCACATTCTTAAAACCTGCATGTTCACACTGATCCAGATACTGAAAGAGTTAAAATCTGTACGCACCAGCACACCTTCTCATCGTAGATGAACTAAAAAGAGACGACAAAGAGAACACAAAGGAAGAGTTATGGTTCAAACAGTAACTGAATCATCAATTAATTCTGTGTTACAACATCTTCACCACTAGGGGGCATGACTGATCCAGAGATCAGACACATTGAAGAGTGCAAACATGACATTTTGGTTCCAGATTTAAAAGCAGGAGGCCACTGAGAGCAGGATTTTTGGTGGGGTTAAATTACTCATGAGGTAACTCCTTCATATCACAAAGGTTTGATAGAGCTGCTGGGTTATCAGTTTAAGAGCATGACATGAAAGGTGGAGTTGTTTTTTTTTTTTTTAAATATCTATTTTTAGCATTTTTGTCTTTATTTGACAGGACAGCTGCAGAGAGACAACAAATGTAGGACGCAGAGAGTGGGGGAGACAGATCGAAGAGTGGAGGCTCAGAGGACTGTAGTCTCTGTACATGGGGCCCCTGCCTGGTCTCTTTCACACAGACATGCTTCGTCTCCATTCTTTGTCTTCGTCACAGCTTTTAAAAGTCTCGATTACGTCCTTGATAAAGAAGAGTCAACATCAGGTGCAGTGTGAAGAAACAGGAGCATTTGCTGTCAGTTTCTAGAGATGCTCCCTCGCTCATCCTCCTATCAGTGAAGCTTCAGAAGCTGCAGTGGCCTTTGAGCAAAAGAAGTGTTAGTGAGGCAAGTTCTTATCACGCAGAGAGGAGATCTGATCCTGCACACTTTGTCTGACAGACTGAAAAGGGCAAACGTCACTCGTGAAAGGTGCATGGACTTTGATACAGATACTCCAGCACCTTACAGAGTTTAATCCAGAGTGAGGTACTGTTCCCACCACACCAGGTTTTTGTACAGCTCTCTCCTGCATTCTCAGGAGTTTGTTGCACTACTTCATTTGGTTGTTTGTTCTGTGCTACAGTGGAAACTACTGCAGAATGAAACAGCGGCAGCCTTGGATGGAGATCCGCTTCTGACATAGATGTAAAAAGACTCATTATCAAGTTAAATGCCAAACAATTCTAAATTCAAGTCATTATACATTCTTTTCAAGGTTCCATATACAGGGCTATTTTTAGCTGTTTTGTGTCAGTTGTACGGTGGCCCTGAGAGCTCACAGCACTGCTGCAAAAAGACGCAAATTAAGAAAACATCTTCATCAATTTGACAACACCTGTGCAGAATTTAGAAAACACGCTACAGTTGTCTTTTAAGTGAGGATTTAATTAAAAAAATATAAAAAACCCTCACAGCTGATTGTGAGGGAAGGAAGAAGAGACACCTGTAGAAAAACTCTATGGGATAATTTTATATTTGGAAAAAAAAAAAAAACACTGATGAAAGTTACTGATTCTGCTTTACCCATACGTCATTCAACAGAGACTCAAAAAGTGTCACACCTGAGCCTCCATATCCTCTGAGCACTGCATTGTGGGGCAGCACTTCATACAACATGATGGGCTTTTTGAAACTGCCTACTGTGCAAGCAGACATTCAGATTTGGCCAAAGTGTTGCATGCAGAAGGTGAAAAAGAGCGAAATCTGGAACGTGACAAAAATACAGAGAACGGCCATGGACTTTTCTATTTTTATGCACCGTTATCTCGTAAAAAAACAACTTATTAACTTGTTTTCTCAAAATCAATGAATTAATTAATATTTTATTTAATAATTTGTTTGTTTTGATTTCAACCTACAAGAGCTGCCATGAACAGCTTCCAGCCACTGGGTGTAGCTGGTTCTACTGGTAGGTTACACTTTGTTTACTTTAGAAGCTACAAGGTGGCAGATGAGAGGCTGACAAACCCGCATCTATTCAGCTGCTTCAGCTAAGCTAAGGTAATGTAAATGTAGGCTAACCTTAATTTTGCAATAAAATGTGAGATGTGATTAAATGTTTATTGATTTGTTTAATAGTTCTTTTTGTCGCCCTGCGATTGACTGGCGAGCAGTCCAGGGTGTACCCCGCTTCTCGCCCTTAGCCAGCTGGGATAGGCTCCAGACACCCACAACCCTGAACAGGAGAAGCGGTACAGAAGATGAATGAATGAATGAGTTCTTTTTGTCAGCCTCTCACATGCTAACCTGTAGCCTCTAATGCAGGGGTGTCAAACTCATTTTCACTGAGGGCCACATCAGCCTAATGGCTGTCCTCAAAGGGCCAGATGTAACTTATAAATGTAAGTAAATGTAATCGAATGTATTTGTATTTTGGGCTGTGGCTTTCGAAAACACGCTCTGCTGCAACCGCAGTTTGCCTTTTAATTCTTGGGCAATTTGTTGCTTTTCTTGAAGGCTAGCTTTGCGTACTTAGCTCCGTGTTTGGTGTCAAAATGCCGCCGCAGATTGTACTCTTTGACAACAGACAACGCCTCGTAACACAAAAGACATACCAGTCTTTCTCCTTGTATTCGCCTTCCCATCTGTCTTGAAACAGTCTTCCATCTTTATCAACTTTTCTCTTCCTGGACATTTTGGGATCATTATTTATTTCTCAATTCCACTCGTTGGCATTGATGTAGAAACACTGCTGTGTAGTGGCGGTGAGCCGTCAAATCGCGGGTATCATAGTCGACAGGCATTGTGGGAAATGTAGTTTTTGGTCAAAGCACACTTTTGACCTACTGATTTTTAAACACTCAAACCTTTTAAGCTCTCACGGGCCACATAAAATTACGTGGCGGGCCATATTTGGCCCGCGGGCCTTGAGTTTGACACATGTGCTCTAATGTAAACAAACCAAAGTGTAACTACAGGTAGACTACAGCTACACCCAGTGGCTGGAAGCTGTTCATGACAGCTCTTTAGGGTTGAAATCAAGACAAACACGTTACTAATTAATTCGTAATCACAAGATTGAGAAAATGATCATTGTTATATCGAGATAATGAGATAATAAGTCATGATCACGAGATAACAGTGCATGAAAAAAAGAAAAATCCATGGCCGTTCTCGTCTTCCGTACAGATGTCCAACTGATTCAGGAAAAATCACCAGGATGCATCGGATGAGTCTACCTTGCCCTAATGTTGTCATTCTTGTTATGGCGAATTTTAAGTGCATTACTGCCACCTACTGAGTTGGAAGTATTACTACAATACTACGAATATGTTTCATTTCTAGCGGTTACAGAGGTGATACCAATCTCAAACATTTATTTATATTGGAGTTCATATGAAACAATTTTTCAGTTTCAGAAGTTAAAGCTTTACTTACAAACTGAAACATACATCCAACAGCCTTGTACAGCACACAGTACATGCTACATACTATATTCATATGTAGTATGAAGCAGGAAGTTTCCAAAAACAGTCTTGGTTTTGACTATTAGTGCGTGTATTTAGTGGCCCCGTGATCATAAACACTATTTTTTTAGTTTTATCATAATACTTTACATATAATGCATGTTTAATGCAACCAAACACAGTCTCTGCCAAGGAGAAAATTGCAGTGGTTATAAACAGATAAAAAAAACATTCAAAGTGGATGTGCAATATTGACTTTCTACAATCTGCTGAGGCAGGAAGTGCAAATTGGGTATTGATACCAAAGCTGCATTTTCAAACTGGCCTTTAATATTTAACAGTAAGTCAAAGCATCTCTGCACTCGACTGCATGAACAACACCTTCCCATGTGATCGTGCATCTGCATGTGACCTCTTACCGCAATGAGCGCCGTGATGGAAAAAGTGTAATATATTGAATCTCGGAGTAGAGCCCAGTGAGAGAGCTTCACTGCCTGTGAGGAGAGAAGAAAAGCGAGATAAGCACACTCACTAAAAGATGCATGCTGCTTCAGTTCATACACTCGTATAGAAACACTTCTCCTGCCTGGAGTCTGTGCAGCGCCGTGCTGCAGAAATGCCTCTGATATCATTAATATTACTGGTGTAAACACAGGAGCTCTGGAGATGACCTCCAGAATCACAGTCACTGAAAAGGTATCATCCTACGGAGAGAAAGGTGCCGGTGAGATTTATCGGCTTCATCCACTCAGATATGATGCAGGAGGAGCTCACACCGCAGTGACTAACAACACATCACTCTCCCACGCAGAATCACGCTGCATATACTTTACACAAGCTGAGGGTCAGAGGTCACATCTTGAAAGTGCCACTCCCCGATGAGAAAACGTTCGCTGCTGCGAGGCAGATGGCAAAGCTGGAGCACAACAAAGCTCGCTATGTTTGCTTGTACCCTGTTTCACTGTGCAGAAGTTCTTTGTAGAAGGGATCCGCTTTGAAACGCCGGCCAAAGCTAACAAACATTAGTGAGGTGCAACTGCCAGACGTGAAGATGATTCTGCTGCACCCCATCCCTCCAAGCCCCGGTGCACCGCCTGCCCTTCTCCTTCATTATCTCACTATGATTACGTAACACACAATCTGGGATTGCATCACTGCTTTTGGAGTCCAGTGCATATATTTTTCAGAGCAGAGAGCTTATCCTTGTACTCTGCTCAATTCCATGTCCCTGGCATGTCAGATAGCATCAGAGAGAGGCTGCACCGTATTATGTTATCTCCAAATCTCATGCAAAACAAAACAGAGTGGATGCAGAGCAGAAATGAGGTACAAACTATCTTTGTGTTCGGACTGATGGGATCTTGTGCAGATGTGGCCGGTTGAGCAGAGAAAGCTCACAGAAAGTGTTGCCCAAACAAAAACAGGGTTTCTGAAAGAGGTTTCACTTTACTTTCCTCCTTTTTTATATCCAGGGACGTGGATGATTGCATGTCTGCCCGAGCGAACACACTAAGACAAGATAACTCTGACAATACAGACGGCAAAGGCTGCAGATGCAGGAACGTGTAAGGAAGGAAAAATCATAAAATGCATGAAATGTATTTCTAAAAGGACAAGAAACCAAACTATAGTGATGAATACTGACATAATCACCGTCATAGTTTGTTGTGTTTTATGTGAAGTTTTGTGGTTTACGTGAGGTGACCTCGTGACCCTGCAATGACATCATACCTGGCCAGCGAAGAAGCCACACACGCCAATGATGCAGAGGATGTTGAAGACAGCTGAACCCACGATGGTGCCCACGCCAACGTCACCTTTAGTGATAAACACCCCTGAGGAGAGAGGAGCCAGGAAACAAGACGTTATGAAAGGCAGAGAGTAGAGCTGAAGTACGCAAGTGTCGAGACGCTATCGTCAATCACAAACACACACACACACACACACAAAGTAAAAGCTGTTTAAGCAGCTGGTGAAACCTGAAGAAGCTTTAATTTGTCTCCACAAATCAGAGGACAGTTGAATCTCTGAAGCCCGGTCTGTAAGTATAATTAGCTTTCTATATAAAGAACAAAGTGATGAAACGTGACGCTCCTGCCTTTGAAGTGAACGCTCTTCCTACTGTTGTTCTGGACAGATGTACTACACTGAGAGTTATGTTGATCAAAGAGAAAACACATGGCCTTCCCTGCTCATCAGCATCTCCACAGAGTTTGTTACGTAAGATGACTTTAATGTGATTCTAATGCGGTTCTGTATATTAAAAAGAGCGTTTGTTTACAGAGTGTGTCTTGGGATGGAAACATTATTCTACCGCAGTGAACCATTTCAAGGAAATATTGCTGTTTTTAGACAGAAGCTCTGTTTGAACCATACTTCTGGGTGATGGTGACAAAGAAAAGTGTCAACGTTGCTTTCAAAGTTTGCGAGCAGCCTCAGAACAGGTGCAACTTAATCCTCATGGCACTGAGTGCTGACTCAAAGAACATCCAATAAGAAGTGTTGATTTTCACTATCTTCTGAGAGCTGTTGGTAGAAGTATTGGATAGTGTGAAAAAAGGGATCCCTAAAGAGATAAAACATTTAGTTAAGGAGTAAGATGCCTAAACAAAACCCGTCAGTTTCCAGACCGCGTTTAAAGCCCAGCCAACACATGAAACGTTGGTCCTCTGTGTCCTTCATTCGTTATTTATAACACAATAAAACAAAGTTAGTGATTAAGGCAGAGGGATCTTACTGCTAATTTTTGGTTCCTTAAAAAAAAATCTTTGCATTTGATTTCTTTGAATTCAAAGTCATACACCTTTTGATACCTGCTTCTCTTACTCATCACTAGGGATAGACCGATTATCAGCCGGGCCGATTATCGCAGCATATATTTGTCATTTTGACCCATATCTGCATCGGCCTCTTTTTTAATACGACGGCCAATAATAGGTCACTTCAAAACTTGGCAAAGGAAAGCTATTCTTAACTACTTTGCTTCGGTTAGCGAAAGTCCGCTAGCTTAATGCTAACGTGAATGGAAAATCCCATTGACCGGCTATCGCAATTAGCATCATGACTATCTCACAGTCTATGAACTTATTATAACTTTCACAGCTTGCTTGGCTCTTGAAAATGATATTGTTATTGTTTGAAGTTAAAACAAAGAGATAAACATTTTAGTTGTATTGAAATTTTGAAACAGTTTATATACTGTAGAAAACTTAAGGGAGCTATTTATTTGTTTAAATTTTTATTTACCTTTAGAAGACATGCTGCTGAGCCTGGAAAATGTTAAATAAACATGTGCTGAAAGGCATTTAAACAAAGTTAAGGATCAGAGTTTTGATGCCAATATATTCACTTTTACTGCAAATGAATATCGGTTGCAAATATCGGTTATCGGCCTTCTTCATGGCTAATAATCAGTATCAGTATCGGCCCAGAAAAAAGCATATCGGTCTATCACTACTCATCACCCACCTGAGTTTTGTACTCGATTCTGATTGGTCAAACAAATTAAAATAAATAAAAAGGTGATCAAATCTGAGCTGCAACGTCAGAAAAAATATCAATCACATGATATCAAATCAGTCAGCTGTAAGGATTCCAGCACACTTATAAACACGGTTTATGATTTCACCTCTTCCTGTTGACATTGTGGCAAAAACACTAATTTCAAAAGCTTATCACGTTTTGTTCTGTTTTCGTTTTTCTATTCATCTTTTGAGAACAGGAACTGTAGATTGTTTTCAGTAGCAGACAAAGTCACAGAGAAAAAGAGATCAGAGCAGGAAACAACAGAAGAAGCTGAGTGGAGGAGACCAGACTGAAGAAGACACATCACAATCACTGATCAGTTTGCTTCATCAACAAATACTTAATCTGTTCAATACTTAGGGACAGTTTGTTTGTACATCCAGTCAGAAGACTGATTCAAAAACACAACAATGTTTAGTGAGCAGGCTGTTATGTGGAACAGAACCCAAAACAAAAGAGATACAAAACCCAACGCTGAGTCCCTCAATCTTAAATTTAAGATTTTTCTTTTACTCAGAGGAAACAGGAAAACATTTCAACTGTCTATTTTGTTGTTCACTCCTTCTTGATTATTTGGTTGTTTATGGCACATTTCACAGCATCACGGACACACTCACAAATCATGTACAAATGAAACAACATAAAGAAGATGAGGAGGTGACAATTTGACAAGAAATTTAGCTTTCAGACGCAGTCGTCACAAGGAACAAATGATGGTTATGAGACAACTTCAGGATATGTAGAAAGAATTTTTACTTAAGATGAACGTATACTTAGAAATGCTACACCCTTGTTTCCTGCATTTACATCTGCTGTGCAAAAAATGATGTTTCCTATGTCTGGGTCGTCTGAATATCTTTATTTAATTTTAAGATGCATGCAGCAGCCCTGTTTGGCACATCATTACTCTCACTGTTTAGTCTGGTGTCTTTAAGGAGAGCAATTTCTGGACTGTTTAAAAAAAATGAATGAATTTACATTTAGAGATTGTGCTGTTTCTGTCTGGATCTTTTCTGCGAACTTTAAGACACATTTCCCTGCAGGTTCTTTGTTGCAGTCAATAAATAACTTCTCAAACATACAAAATGAAGCTTCAGAACAAGATAATTAAAGTTTCAAAATACCCAGATCACCTCTAAACTTGTGTGCTCCCTCACTCTGCAACAACTGTCACAAAGCTAAGAATATTCATTCCAAGTTATTAAGAATATGCTGATTTCAAAACCATTTACAGAGCATCCAGAAAGTACTCCCAGCACTTCACTTTTTGCACATTTTGTTATGTTACAGCTTCATCCTAAAATTAAATAAAATTATTTTTTCCTCAAAATTCTACACAAAACACCCCATGATGACAACATAAAAAAGTTTTTTTATTATTATTATTGCAAATTTATCAAAAAATCATCTGTGAATGGAAGAAGTTCAGAACCACCAGGACTCTTCTAGAGCTGGACAATCAGGGGGAGAAGGGCCTCAGTCATGGAGGGGACCGAGAACCTGATGGTCACTCTGTCAGAGCTCCAGAGGTCCTCTGTGGAGAGAGGAGAACCTTCCAGAGAGACAACCATCTCTGCAGCAATCCACCAATCAGGCCTGTATGGTAGAGGGTCCAGACTGAAGCCACTCCTTAGTAAAAGGCTCATGGCAGCCCACCTGGAGTTTGACAAAATGCCTCTGAAGGACTCTGAGACCAGGAGAAAGAAAACTCTCTGCTCTGATGAGACAAAGATTGAACTCTTGAGCGTGAATGCCAGGCGCCATGTTTGGAGGAAACCAGGCACCACTCATCACCCGGACAACACCATCCCTACAGTGAAGCATGGTGGTGGCAGCATCATGCTGTGGGGATGTTTTTCAGCAGCAGGAACTGGGAGACCAATCAGGATTGAGGGAAAGATGAATGCAGCAATATACAAAATAAAAAAACATCAACTTTTTTTCACATTGTCATTAAGGGGTATCATGTGTAGAATTTGAGGAAATTTTAGGGGGTTATTTTCTTACATTTTGGCCATAATAAAACAAAATGTAGGAAAAGTGAAGTGCTCTAGATACTTTCGGGATGCACTGTAAGCTTTTTGGTGGTGCTCAGTGAGGGTCACCAATTTCTCCATTGCTATTGGAATTGCCATTGAACCAGTGGAAACAGCAATATGATCAAAGCCTTTACTTAGCAGCATTAATACAGGAGACTTGGAGCATCATATTGCATTATGAGCTGATGATGTCATTTTTTTCCTCATCAATCTGGAAGAATCTGTACCTTCCCTTTCAAATTTGATCAGTCAGTTTGGTACCTTCTCAGGTTTCAAGGTGAACAACACCATGTCATTATCATGTTTTTGAATGATCGATGTCGATGACATGTGGGAGGGGTCGCACTGGTTACCTATGATGGATGTGAAGAGCTCAGGAGCTGAGCTGCCAGCAGCCATGAAGGTGGCTCCTGCTACGTCCTCACTGAGATTGAGACGCTGCCAGAAAGTGTGCAGAGACAAACAAAGGGTTAATATTAGAGATGGAAAAACCAGCTGAAAAGAAGGAAGTACATCCCCGACACTTTGTAAAATGCATTTTAATCTTTACGTTTTATTACCTAGACAGACTAAAACACATGTAATAAATGCATTCAAGTGCAAAAACTTCATTTCTTCAGTTCATGTATGCACCGCTGCAGTGAACTGCTATCTCACTTGTGTTTCTTGAGTGCTTTTCCACTCATAAATTAGACCTCAGATTTTTTTTCCTATGATATATTTTCTTTTCTCTGTTTAAGAGCAGATAAGTCAGATTTAACACCTGACTTTTTGGTTTTATGATAAAACTTCTATAAACCGTCTGTTCAAACCTGAAATCAGATATTCTATATCTGGCTGCGCTTACATTTGCTTTAAAAGAGCTCAAACTCACTATTTGCATTTACAATATTTGTTGATGTTCAGTTTTTTTGTTCAGATTGTGATAATTTGGAGAATCATTTCAATACTTTTCTCTGTTAAAAAAATAATGACTACGAGAGTAGAGGACATAACACCGCTGTGGAGGGTGAACGCTCTGGACGTTCCAAAGCAGTTTTCAAGTCCAGTAACTGCAACAATGTGTTTGAAAACACAAACATAATAAATAAAATAAATATTTGTTTAAAATATTTGGACTATCAGGCAGATTTCAACACCGGTCAGTGGTGGCCATTGTTTGTTTTTGTTTGTTTGTTTGTTTTCCAACATCTACTCCATGGAAAAATTATCACTGGGTTGATGAATCCACTCACAAAAACGATGAATAGATCATTGATGAGCAGCAACACATTTGCTTCTTCTTCTTCTTCTTTTGGACACAGTATGACTGTTTTTTTTTTCCTGAGTTATGTTTTGACTTTGCTTTTATTGGAGAAGACAGCTGAGAGGAGACAGGTGCTGTAGGGAGAGGAAAGGATGGAATGCAGCCAGGGGGTTTGGTCAAAGTTGAACCATTGACCAATGTGACAAGGGATAGCCTCTGCTCATGGGCACGCAGTTAGCCTCAAACACAAGAAAGCTGAAACTTGAAGAAAACAACACAGGTAATGGTCCTGAGGGAGAACTTGCAGAGGAAATCAAAGCACAAGTGGGGACTGAGTGCAAAGACGAGTTTTTCATACCATGCCCTTGACAAAAAATAAAGTAACAGGTATCCATAATGTCCTCCTCTTTTTTTAATTTGTTGCCCATCTGTTATTAATGTTTAAAGCAGAGACAAAATGCTTCAGAGCAAGTTTTCAGGACCATCAAGAGACCACATCCTCACCTCACATAGCTTCTCCAAGGAGGGGACAAAGTAGTCATCACAGACGAGCGCCAGAGCACAGAACATGTAGATAGTCTGTGAAGAGAGAGAGAGAGAGAGAGAGAGAGAGGTATGATTACAAGGATCAGTGAAGTGTGAACATGTTGCTGATGTGATTTATACAGATGATACAGTGTGGTCCACACAACAACACTAACAAAGATCTGCCAGCTGTCTTTTTTTTTTTTTTTTAATTTTATGACAACCAGATCCCTTTTCTGGCTTTAAGTCTTTATTTTGACCAAATCTCTTTCTGCATCTTGAACAGGGAGCATCTCTCACGCTCTAACATTAAATTTAGATTCAATTACCATGAAAAATGAAGCAGCGAGCGAGTAATTGAAGGCTAAAGATACAGAGGTCTAATCCGATGGAAACGCAGAGCAGCACAGAGAAGTCATCACATATTCATGAAGAACATGACTGTGAGACCGCACTGCTTACATTTTAAACAAGGGGAGCAGGTTTTCATTTCAACTTCATGGTAAAGAGACCACATGGCGAGGTCGGGTGTTTATCATTTCTCATAATAAGATAAACTGGAACAAAGCAGCCTGATCCATGACCTGGGGCAGCACTATAGGCTCAGGTTAAAGAACTTTAACCTGAGTCATTAAATAAAATAACACGGGTTACACACTGAAAACAAGCTGAACAGTCTGAGGCCTTCATGGCAGTCACAATTGTTTTTCATCTTTGGCTTTAAGATAATATATTATTTTTTAACCTTTATTCTTATCCATGTTTTTCTTATAGTATAAACCCAAGCATCTTTAATTTTGACAAAAAGGGTCTTTTTTGTTTGTGTGGATATTTTTACACCTCTGCATGAGCAGCAGACTCCTCATGGCTGTGAATCTCTAAAACTGATGTATCCAGTGCAAAGTACGAGGTCAAAATAACTACTAAAAACATGCCACTTTGAATCGTAGTAAAATTCTTCTGCTCATAGTCTTTACCCTCAACCTAAATAAATTATTAATGCAAGGCTTTCTTGAGCACTCCAATAGAGCTTCAAAAAAAAGTTATCTACAACAGACTCATGCTGATCATTTACACCACAGGATAATCTCATTTTATTAATCGGCAGAATTTGGCTCTGTAATTTATGTTATCACATTTTAAGTGTTGGAAAATAATGGAATGGGATGATAACAGTGCATCAAAAGATAAACAGAGGTTACAGAGATCTGAAGAGCTGAGAAAATACAAATACAGAAATTGAAGCTGGAAAAAGAGAGAGGAGGCATCTGGAGGCAGAAGTGTTTCAGGGTGAGTCAAGGGGCAGGACTTTAGGAAGAGCCGAACCCTAATCTCCAACATCATTTAAATCAGGTGTGCCCAAAGTCAGGCCTGTGACCTTTGACCCCTCTGGGGGCACTGCATTAAAAACCAACATCATTGTCAGGTAACACAGTTCATCACTACATCTACAAGTGCAAGTTCAAACTCTACCATGCAAAGACAAAGACATATATCAACAACACCCAGAAACACCGCCGGCTTCTCTGGACCCGAGCTCATCTGAGATGGACTGACGCAAAGTGGAAAAGTGTGCTGTGGTCTGACGAGTCCACATTTCAAATTGTTTTTGGAAATCATGGACGTGGTGTCCTCCAGTCCAAAGAGGAAAAGGACAATCTGGATTGTTCTCAGGTCAAAGTCTCAAAGCCAGCATCTGTGATGGTATGGGGGTGTGTTAGTGCCCATGGCATGGCTAACTTGACCATCTGTGAAGGCTCCATTAATGCTGAAAGGTACATACAGGTTTTGGAGCAACATATGCTGCCATCCAAGCCACGTCTTTTTCAGGGACGTCCCTGCTTATTTCAGCAAGACAATGACAAGACACATTCTGCACCTGTTACAACAGTGTGGCTTTGTAGTAAAAGAGTGCAGTCTAGACCATGAAGCGCAAATGAAACCAATAAAAAATAGCTGACAAATAGAGCATTCATTTGTTACTTTCACAGTTAACAGCTGCAAACAATTAAGTTTAATTCTCTGAATGTTAAGTTGTTACCACCAATGGTATGTGTGTCCATCATATCTCATATTTCTATATCTTTTAACAGTCATATACAGCCATAGCATCCTTTACAAATATTACAAATCAATACATTCTTCTTGCTGATGGGCTCTTTTAATTCTGTAGGTTTAGAGACATTAGTGTTAATTTTAGGGAGAAGTTGTGATTTAAAATATATATATATATATATATATATATATATATATATATATATATATATATATATATATATATATATATATATATATATATATTACAACCGTGCCCTGAACCGTCTTATAAAGAGTCAAATATGACTGGAAATTAAACAGCAGATATTGTAACACCGTCTGTTGATGGTGTGTTTTCTTTTTCGTCCTGGGGCTCACTGCACAAACACCCTCAGTGTGTATTTCTTTCTGACATTTCATGTAACAATCCCCGCACGGAGAGCCTCAGAGACAAGATGGCGACGAGAAACAGATTGAGATGATCAAGAGAGAAAATGCCAGGTAGTCACGACAAACTGTCAGAGAACGTGTGAACAAAGGAACGCATGCATATTTTTGTACTTTGTCATAAGTCTTTCAGAGACCTGCTCCCACCAAGCGTCGTTAGGAGAGTGAGTACTGCTTTTCTTTTTTGGCCTCAGGATGAGTCACGTATTACGTTGCACCAGGAGTTCTTTGTTTCCTTCTCCTTGAAAGCAGGTAAGATTGTTCTTAAAAAAAAAGAGCTAAGACTGAGCCCACACACTGTCAGCATGTGATAGCGTTTATGAGCAGAAAAGGATCATGAAAAGTGTTCTTAAACAGCAGTTTTCATGGTATCATATGAAGAGTTTCAGGCAATGTCCTCACAATGTCCAAATTGTATTCTCTGCAGGACTTTGTCACAGCCCCCCTAACACATCCCAGACATGTTAGGATCTGTTTCTGCATTGAGGTACTCTCTTGATTATGGTTTTGGCAGGTCTGATTCCAGCTGTGAGGCAATCCAGGAGTCAAGCAAGAGATAGCTAGATAGATGACTGAGAGAGAGGAGAGGCTGTATCCTTGCTTTTCAATTAAATCAGGTGCTTTTAAAAAGGAGAACCAGGAACTCTTCTTTCAGGAACTAAACAGTTCCTGTCGCCCACTGATAAAACATGCAAATAATCCGAGTCATGTAAAGTACTTGCACTACACCTCCAGAACAGCAGAGGGCAGTGAGAACCATATGAAGGCCATACAACACGGATGGCGCTATGAAAGGTGACAGACGGGATGACAGCATGGAGGAGATTCAGCTAGTGCTCTTTTTGATTGTCTTTTATAGCATCACAAATGGACCTGAAAACTTTCGGAAGGAGAAGCACTTGAAAACGATTAAAATTTGAAAGGAGGATTTTTAAAGCCATGGCAGAGCTCAACCCCTTTTAAAGAGCAACCCTGTTAACAGGCAACTTTCAGCAGGATGTATTTCTACATTATTCCAAAAACAGCAGTTCTCAGTTTATGCTTCAAACTGGCTCAGAAAGCAAAGATAACTCATGTACAGCACCATCATTCATGTTCACTGTCTGGTGCAGAAAAACTATTTCAGTTGGTATACCTTACTTTTAATACCTTGTGCTTTACGGCTAAGATATTTGCATAATCAAAGATGAAGTTGATTTGATTTACAGGTTGGCGTGTTACAGCTGTTTCCAATATGGCTTCAAAATACCTCTTTGAAAACAAATTGGTTCAGTCAGAGAGACTGGTACTTTACATCTTCTTTTTCAACTATCCGTGCTAGCTAGCTAGCTAGCTAGCTAGCTAGCTAGCTAGATAGATAGATAGATAGATAGATAGATAGATAGATAGATAGATAGATAGATAGATAGATAGATGTTTGTCACCCATTATGTTCATTATTTTTATGGAGGATAAGGTGAAGGTGGGGGATCGACAAAGAGAGCTCTGAGTTTCCGGATGCCAGAAAGAGTGCACCATCTCTATTGGATGTACAGACAGTGTTGTTGCATCAGAGCATGTACTGAAAATCACAACATCCTGTCACAACAAAGCCCAAACCTCTGACAACAAAAACAGTCGTAATATTGATTTTAAAGGCACTGGGAGGACTTTCTGGAAAAGCTTGTGTTTTTCTAGGATGAAGACTCTGTTTCCCATGAGCACTTTCACCCACTTTCTTAAAAACGTGACTGTGTCTAAGACGTGTGTTTGTTTTGGAGAGATCCTCTTTTTATCACTAGTTTTCTGTGGTAGAGACAACTTTTCCTAGGATGCAAAGCGACGAGGTAATGTATTTATTTGTAGTTATCAATTGTTTGAAATGCGACAACAATAAAACTGTGAACTCAGTTTGTAGTTTAGCGTCCAGAAGTTGAGCAGACATTGTGTTTAGTGTTCCTCACAGCCCGCTGCTCTGAGACGTGTCTGTAACGTTAGTGAACCCTGGTTGTGTCCTATCAGAGCTCATCTACCAGCTCCAACCTCACCAATCAGCGCTAACGTAACCTCACTCTTTATTTTACTGACAGACTCTCAAGTTTGATCAGATCATGTGGGTTGGAATGAACATTATCACAAACAGTTTAGCTCATGTTTTAGCCTTCAGCCCGTGCTCTATCACACTCCTGTTTACCGTAGCTTTCTTCTGCTCTTCTGTCCTTTTTCTTAATGCCAGTTCAGCTCCAGTGTCCACCATCAGGGCATAATTAATCCAAGAAATCCTTTTCAGCAGAGAAAAACACAGATCTCACCTTGTCAACTCACTTTAATTGCTAAACTTTACCCTCCGGCATTGTGCCATCGCAGGGACTTTGTGCAATAATTGGCTTGGTCGGGTCATCCACAAATACTAAAAAATAACATTTAAAAACAACCATTTCTGGTGGTAAATAATTACTGGGTTGTGATTAAGAAACACAACAGTGTCTTTGTTAAACATCTTAACACTGACTTGTTTGTTTGTGAGTGCAGCTCTGTCTCTTGAATGAGTGTTATGTTGTCTGACCCACTGTTCACCCCAAACCAGCACCTGAAGCTGCTGTATTCCCACATCGTCTTTTCCTGTCATGTAAGGACCCTGAGGTGGCTCATTTATTGGCGTCTTGTCAAATTACACTGCAGTATTTGTTTACGTGTAAGAAAAAACTGTACATGTAAATCAGCCTACAGCATCACATGAGCATGGTGAGGTCATCAGCACATGAGGAAACCATGAGGTAAAGGTTTATGATGGTATGTAGAGGGTCAAAGGTCACATGCTGTACTTTAAACTACAGCATTTCATTTAAGCTGTCTGAAGCGGTGAATGCACATGCATGCATAAATTAAATAAAGAAAAATGATGTCTCTATCATCTGCATGCAGACATTGAGTCCTTTAATCTGGAGATATCTTTTTGTTTTTTGAAGAGGATTTGTTTTCCAAGGTGATGATGTAAACTGTAAGAAGATCAGCTGAATGTGAGAGCATAGGGAGTGAGCTGTGAACAGAACAGCTGCGAGAAGAAAAAAAGAAAAGCACTTTGATATGAAAATTCATTCGTAAAAAAAAAAAAAAATGTTATACGCTTGAGCTCAAGCTTAATCCAAAATCAGATAAAACACATCATCAATGGCAATCTCTGACTGACTGAAGGAGGAAAACACTACCAGGGAAAGAAAAAACACAGAGGAAGACAATTAAAAAAGGGATTCACCGATGAATATGTCTGAGCTCAGGATGATATATTTCCTCTGCTGACAGGCATCACCCATCAGCAAATAATGTGCTGTGTACCAGTGTCAGCATCTGCTGTTTATCTTTCTCTTAATGCATCTTTTCTTCATCTTTATATCATAAATAATAAATGCTGGAAAGCTGGAAAGCTAGCGCACTGTCCTGCTGATTTAAAGAAGAAGAAGAAATATGAAAGTAGATTTTGGCAGTAAGGTAATACACCATCTCTGAGGAAGACCAACTACAAGCAACAGTTCAGATACATCAGAATTGGAGGAATCACACAGCCTTTACTGGCACTGGACGCTCATGTGTTGAGTCCCTGTCGTCCTGTTTTAGATTTTCTTTGTGTTGTACTCTGGTGTTTGTACCTAAAGTCTTTCATGTCTTGTGTCTATTCCTCACGATGACTGCATTAGTTTCAGGATGCTCTAATGTTTTCTATGTGCTGTTTGTTGATACATCTTGTGTCTATTCCCTGTGTGTTTGTATTTTCACTTGTGTATCTGAATCAGTCGGTTGTGTTTCCTGTTTCATTTTGTAGTTTTTGATCCATGTTTGTCTGGTTTAGCTTTACTTGTGTATTCCCCTCAGAGACTGTATAATATATGGGGTGAATCTCAATGCATTGAATTGTAAATGGACCAGTACTTAGTCGCACTTTTCTAGTCTATCTGACCACTCAAAGCTAGTCTCCATCCACACCACATTCACCTCTCTCCACCTGGAGTAGTTTCTGAGCCGCCATACTGAAGAACGTCCCAAAGTGTTAACTGTTCTTGGAGGAGAGAGGAGGGATGAATGATGAGCGAGGAAACACGAGAGCAGCCTTTGTGGGAGTCTTTTCACTGACAGACACGCCCCCATACGGGATATCAATCACTGATTGGACTCTTGGATTGGCTCTAAAACTTCACATCACCAGAGTTTAATGAAAACAGTTACAAAGAATGAAAATCAATATAACAGACTACTCTTTTGGTCCAATTCATAATCTAACAAAATAATTCATATAGTTCAATGACATAGATAGGGAATAGATATTCATCATCAGTTCTCTCTCTCATCCATTTTTCAGGTGATTCTCTTTCTTTATGAGGAGGTCATAAAGTGATCCACATGCTGTTAAACAGGACACAGAATAAACAGAGGTCAGGTTTTCACACATGTGAAAGTGTTTGTTAAACAGAGAAGAACACATGAGCAGACACACAAACAGCTGTTAGAGCTGACTGACAGATGATCCAGAGGTGATCAGCTGTTAGAGCCGACTGACAGATGATCCAGAGGTGATCGGCTGTTAGAGCCGACTGACAGATGATCCAGAGGTGATCAGCTGATGCTCTCATCACTGAAACATGTTGCTTCATGTGACGCTCTGGAGGAGAGGACGTCCAATTGCTCTTCTCAAATCTCCTCGTCTCCTCTCTTCATTTCCTTCATCCCTCCCATACATCTCTGGTGGGAGGGACTAAGACGCAATTGGGCGAAGGACGGATGAAACTTTGGAGCTATAAGATGCACCCATAGACAGAGTCTGTGTGATGTCACCTGTCTGTTTCTAGAACACAGTTTTGAAGTAGGAGCCATATTGGAAATGGGAGCGGGCTTTTAACCTGCTCACTAACATTCACAGGGTGCCCAGCTGTCAGTCAGGTGAGCTGTACCTCTGATTGGGTGAACTTGTGATATTACCCCTTTGGTACATAGTGGTGACTGCAGTGTTCAGCTGTATGAAAGTCATTTTCTCCTAAAGTCTGTGGTCTCAATGGTTGATCTGAATATCAGCCTCTAGAGTGCTCTCTGCTGCTCTACTCCATTAAGCTTCATTCAGTGGTCAGTCGGTGTAACTGCAAGTCAATTTTCTTTTCAATTATTCTCTTCCAAAAGAACCCCGAGAGGTATTAAAAAAAAAAAAAAAAAGATGATGTGCAGTAACATCAAAGTAACAGTGTAATTCTGTAATTTTTGGACATTTTGTCTCAATAAGCAGTAAATTATGATTAACCATGTGTCCACTGAAGAGGACGACATGCTACACCAAGTATCCACCTTTTTCCTGACTACCCATAGTTCATCGCAACTGCTGGTTTTGCTCATCTGGTTGAACATTCTGTTTATATCGCCATAGAGACCACAAAATTGATCATGTTAGCCTAGCTGTCATACTTGCTCTAACAACCATCTTTTAAAAGCAAAAAAGCGACAAAATGAACAAAAATCAGAGGTGGAGTCATAGTGCGGATGTTTTAAAAAGTTTACACTGAGCTCTGTCTAGCATTAATGATTTCAAGCCAGTTGTTTTGAGCTAGCTTGCCGGCAGCGGCTACCGGAAGTCACTAACCCATGGCGGAAGTCAACACCCATAGGCTTCTGAAGAAACATGGATACGTGGATGTTTCCAAAACATTTTCTATTTACATCATCAACTGTTATTGCCCAAACATCAACATCACTGAGAGCCAAACCTGTTGCAGAGCAATGGCTAAAAACCCGGCACCATTAGCATCAAGTAAATACATATAACCATCACCAAGATTTCCAAAAAACATTCAAAGATGAATACTTTTTCTTTTTGTAACATTTGTATAGCTGGTCATCGTGTTGAAACAAGTGATCTCCCTGCAACACAGGCTGAGACAAAAGCAATCGATCACAGATAACATCTGGCTCAAAATGATCCGTAAAACACACAAACAGATACGTCTGACTTTGAAACATTTTTAATATTTTTTGCGTGTTAAGAGCCTCGTCTGAAGGAGGTAAAGTCAAAAGTTGGAATCAAACCTGCTGCTGCATAAACAAACTGGGGCTCAGAGGGTTGCACCTGAGGGTGCTGCTTTAGCTGCAGCAGTTTGATGTCAGCTAAAGAACACTCGATAAAGTAACTCTGCTTCTATACTGAGGATGATGAGAGACCCTCACGCTTCCATTCATCCTGTTCCCTGGCCCACTTCCTGGTTTATTTTTGAAAACCTGTTTGAGGTTTTAGAGACTTCAAGGCGTGTCACAGTTCAAATAGCTGCAGACACAGCAGACAGGCTTTTACCACAGGCATCTGAGTTCTGCTTCTCAATTCCTGAATATGGAAAAGTGGAACATTACAGCTGCATCATAACCACACAGCGTGTTTTGGTCCCGATAGTCCAGCTCTAAAACTGCATGATGCTCTCCTCTCTTCAAAGACACGTCTAGAAACACCTGCTACAAAAGGACATGAAGTATTTTTATTTTAAAGGTTAGACATCACAGAAAAATAGCTTTTGATGACATGCTCTATTTTTGCCTCTTGTTTTTTTTTTAATACACGGCCATCTCAGAAAGGTTACTTTCATTTGCCCCTGTGCAGCATGAAAAGGCACTCATAGGCTGGGCGCAGCGAAAGCAGTGATATTGGCCGTAATGTCAGACATGTTCGAGGAACACAGTCCACTGAGTGGTTATTAGTCCTGAGGTAATGCTCAGCAAAGTTCTCTGGAGACGCTCCTCTACTGGCATGAACCTCCATTACTGCCATCCCTCCTGATACACAACACAACACGGCTCATCATGCGGTCATCATGTACCAGAACATTCTGCCCACACAGAGCCGCTCAGACATGAAAGACAGTAAAGGGACTCCATCATTTCTTGGACCTCACATAATGACCCCTGCTAAGCCGCTCCAGAGAGACTGCTGGGACGGGTCATATGTTTGATGAACAAATGAGAGAAGAGGAGAGAGGAGGCTGAGATCCTTCTGAGGACACATGAGAATCTGAATCCAATAAGAGCGTTTCTGTTTTTCATGGTCTTTGTTACTGGAACAACTAATTAGGGCTGCCAAGATTAGTCGACTAGTCACAATGACGTCGACGATCAAATTCGTCGGCGACTTATTTAATAATCTACATCGTCGTTTTAAGATTTTTTTAAACTTTATTTTTCCCTCAAAACTGCCGTTGTACTTTCACCTGTCTCGTCTGCTGTTCTGTCCTTGATGCATACGTGCAGAAGTGGTAACCGGGGTAACCCGTGATGTCACTGGAAAATGCCCAACAGTATCATGGCTAGCCGGCAACAGAGCTCAAAAGTTTGGGAGCATTTTTCCAAAATAAAGGAGAAAAGTGAGCAATGCAAAATCTGCAAAGCAGAAATGTCCTTCCATGACAGTACGACGGCGATGCACGAGCATCTGAAAAGACAGCACGCCGTGGCTGATTTATTTTCTGACGAAGAATGACAATCTCGGTAAGCTAATTGGCTAGTTAGCTGCTAACATTAACGTCAACAGGGAGCTACCTACTTAATAGTGATGTCATGTTTGAATAGAAAATTGGTACATTAAAAAAAATGTCAGAAATGCTGCTACAAGCTGCAAAGTTCATTAAAAGTTGAATGAACTATGATATTAACTGTCTTCATTTTTAGTTAGTACATACCTTAAACACTTGAAGCTGGAAGCTAATGATGTTAGCTGTATGCTGGTGCTATAAGATGCAATTTATGTATGATCCGAATAGTCGACTAATCACAAAAAATAATCGGTGACTAGTCGATTATCAAAATAATCGTATGTGGCAGCTCTACAACTAATCAACCAATCAGCTGATGGTTTGTGTGATTACTTGATGGCTCTTAAATAGCAATAAGCTTTTGAATCAAAATTTACTCTTTTAAACTCAGAACATGCAGATAAAAATCTTAATGAAGTCCTGTTTTTGTTTTGACTGTTAACTACTGGTACTTGTTATGTAAGACGGGGAGAAAGAGAGGATGATGGGAAAAAAAGATAAGTGTTTTGCGTGAAAGACTTTAAAGTGAAGGACTCGATCTAATTGAATTTAAACTGACATCGCAATGTAATAGAGTGCAATTTTCATATGGCAAAGGCTGCAATTAAAAGAGTTTCATGTACACAGATGCAACTTTATGTGACATGCATGTAATAGGTGGCAGTAATGCACCTTTTAGCAGGTTTGCCAACAGCCAAAAATCTGTGAAGAAGAACGAAACGTGTGCGATCAGGGGACAAAGAAAACAACCTCAGCCACGCCAAGTTTTGATTTGTTGTTGACATCTTTAAAAATGGCCTCAGCAGAAGAACTGGGCGAGAGGACATAAGAGGAGACTTTGGTGTCAAAGAGGAATAGCATGTCAGTTGTCTGGACCTGTTTTGGATTTAAGAAAGAAGATGCGGCACAGCGTGAGGTATTGTGCAAAAGGTGCCTGGTTACCATAGCTACAACAAGGAGAAACACTACAAACCTGTTTCAGCATTTAAGAAAGCAGCACAAGGCTCAAACCCCGACCACCAAGGAAAGAACTGTTTATACATTGACAGGATCCTTTGTCGTGTTGGTCAGACTATCGAACAGACCTGGGCAAATTATGGCCCGGGGGCCACATGCGGCCCTTTGGGCATCAATGTGTGGCTTGCGACGTCAATCATAAATTAGAACATGAATTTAAAAAAAAAGTGTGCTGTGCATGCTGTACAGCTGTGTCACTTTTATTTTGAAAAGGGTGATGTTTGAATTATTTCTGTACAGATGTACAGGCAAGCATGAGCCCTGCACGCGAACCGGGATGTTCACGTGTGATGTCCGGTGATAAAGTTCAACAAATCCAAATACAGATCCTCCATCACTGATGATCACCGTGGCGATCTCAGAAATTCAGACAGATTTCAATGCGCTGGTCAAGTCCAAGGCAGAGTAGATTTCTCTCACTGAAGAGTTAAAATCAAGTGGAAAAACATTCAAATTATTGTTTTGTGTTGTATAAAATTGTTACAAAGGTTTTCAGCATTTGTGGAGACTTACAAGCCAAATATAAAATGAATCACTGATGCAATAACTGTTTTTGTTTTTACTGTTTATCACTTCTGTCGTCGTATTTTCCAATCTGACCTGCACTTCACTTTCACATGTTTACAGAACATCCTTTTTCTTCTGGTTATTAGAAGCAGCTAATCAAAATATAAGTAAGTGCATTTTCCAATGGGGAAAAAGTTCATACTGAGCAGAATTAAGTTCACGTTATTGTTGTTGCGGCCCTCTGACACAATTCAGGTTTCTCATTTGGTCCCTCATTAAAATCAATTGCCCAATGAGTTATTGCTTGTGTTTTGGTGAATAATGCAGAAGATAAACAATGGCCCAAAAAAATCGCAATGAGATGATTTTCCAAAATCGTTCAGCCCTAGCATGGATCCATCCTACCTTGGATCAACGCTTCAGCCTGCTGCTGGTGTAATGGTGTGGGGGAGATTTTCTTGGCCTACTTTGGGCCTCTTAGTCCCACCTGAGCCTGGTCTTAAGTCCACAGCCTACCTGAGTATTGTTGCTGACCATGTCCATCCCTTTATGACCACAGTGTACCCATCTTCTGATGTCTAATTCCAGCAGGATAACGCTCCATGTCATAAAGCTGGAATCATCTCAGACTGGTTTCTTGAACATGACAATGAGTTCACTGTACTCAAATGGCCTCCACAGTCACCAGATCTCAATCCAATAGAGCTCTGCAGCAGCTGTGTGATGCTATCATGAAGCAAAATCTCTGAGGAAGGTTTTCGAGCACTTTGTTGAATGTATGACGCAAATAATTAAAACAGTTCTGAAGGTAAAAGGTATTACCAAAGCGGAGATTCAAAAGAGTGAGAAAGAAATATTGACAGATATCCTGAGAACAAATCCATCCACTAGATGTTAAATGAATGTGTACTTAGAAAGTGCTTTTCTAGCCTTCCAGACTCCTTTAAAGTGCTTTACACTTCTCACCACATTCACTCTCTGATGGCAGAGGCTGCTGCAGTAAGAGACCATCAGCATGAGCTCATCTCATTCATACACACTCACACAGAGCTGAACAACGGCCGGAGCAATTTGGGGTTAGCTTCAGCGTGATCCGTCTGACGTTTTGGGTTTTAAGCAGCAGGTGTTAGAAAAGTTACCACAGGGATAACTGGCTTGTGGCGGCTAAGTGTTCATAGTGAAGTTGCTTTTTGATCTTCAGACTGAATCATCAGCTTTCCAATTTAGAGGTGAAATTACAACTAACTGACAAACCTTAAGGTATGAAAACACACAAACACACTTCAGTCTAAATCTGACCAGTCGTTCAGGTGCTGACCAGCGATAGTGAAAATGTGTCAAGGTGTAGTTGACTAAACTTCAATAAAAAGTTCCTCTGCATCCCAAACACAGTCCCAGGTGAATGCTGCGATATGCGTGAGAAGGAAACTTACACACAGGACATGCAGGGCCACAGCTCCCTCTGTTCTCTCCTTGTGTGTGAACAGGTCTGTAGGGAACTCGTGCAGAGCTGCAAGAGACAGAAACACACAGTCAGAACAGCTTATTTAGGCTATGAGTGTGTGTAGGTACAGCATACAGCAGGGGTACAGGTACTTTATTTGCAGTGCCCAGCAGGAAGGTGAACCCTGTGAACACAGAAAGCCACTGAACTCATGAGTATTGAGGAGCCTTGCCCAAGGAGACCTCTGCACAAGTGTGTGTGTGTGTGAAAGTGTGACTGCGCCCTGCCAAGGACTGTGTATGAGCCAGCCTCTTTCCTGAGAGAGCGACAAGAAGAGAAAAGGGAAATGGAAAAAGGGAGCACAAGCTTAGGACAAAGGGAGGGCAAAGAGGAGAGAGTCCATTTTAAAAATAGAGCGAGGCATATTTAGGGTACGGCAAGAGGGATGGAGAGCAAAAGAGAAGAGAAAAGGTGGTGGGAGTGAAGCTGCACTTCGCAAACTCTGAGTCTGCATGGGAGGAGGACAAATGAGCAACAAAAAGCAACAACAGATTGAGCACAAAGGACAGAGACAGAAGAGTGGAAAGTTGGCAGAGGGAGAGTGTGAAAGAAGAAGTGAAAAAGAGGAAGTTTGGTTTAAATAGTGGCCTGAGTTATTCTACCCTCTCTCCAATGGTTCCTCATGTCCTCCCCTCTCTCGGCCTCTTTAGTGACAAAGGCCCGACTGCCAGAGTGTGTTGGGGAACCTTTGCCTCACACCCCACAAGCTTCGAGTCACCCCTGCCATCGTTTCCTGCCACACTAATCAGGAGCACATTGACAGGCCGCTGCTAACATCTGTTACATATTTCAGCACCTCCTCGTTTCCTGAGAAAGGCCGACCAGGCTTCAGGTAGAGAGTTCAGGTAATGGTTGCTAACAGTTAGTGCTACAAAGGACAAAGTCAGAGTGAGAATTAGTTGATTTACCTGCAGATTGGAAATAGAAACTAAGTAAAGATGACAAAGAAGTCCAGTTCTAGTCCAGGTTTCAAGGACACAGGCTGGAAAACGGGTCAGCAGCGGGATAATGTGAAAACTGTTGAAAATAAGTAAAAACATGCCCTTTAAAAACCAAATGAAGACAGATATCTCCTGATCTCTCCTGGCTTACATGACCATGATAAATAATGCCAAAATGCTGATCTTTGCGTGCCAAACTGGTCTTGTTGACTTCTTGTACAGTGCTTAGGAGATAAAGTTTAAAGAGGGGGTATTGCTTTTTTATTTAACGCTTTTTCTGTCCCTCTTGTACCCTTGTAGTTTGTTGATTTACAGCTAAAAAAAATCCCAGCTTTTCCACAATGCAGTTTTAAACCATTATTCCAGCCTCTGTTTGAAACACTTCATTTTTTGCTGCTGTCTCTTTAAGGCTCCCCACTCCACAAACCCCCTTCTCTCTGATTGGCCAGGCGGCGCTATTTTTAGAAAGAGGGCATTTGATCAGTTTACAGTCAGATTCAGGGATTTCTACAACATTTAAATATGTAGAGGTTTGAAAATCTGCATGTTTAACGTGAACATCCAGTCTAATTACTTCATGTTTAAAATATCGGAAAGCACCACACCACCCTCTTTAATGTTTGTATGTTGGACAAACTCTCCAAATGATCATCTGTCAAACATTTTGATTCCTTTATTCCTGCGGCTGCAGAAAACGAGTTTTAAATTGAAACTTGAACCGTCAGTTCGTGATAAGAGATGACAACATGTTAGAAAAGAATCAGATGCATCAAGGTTACAGTGTTGATCTCAGAGAGCTGATGATGCTCCTCAGTCAGGAGGAAGGTATCCGAGTGGGTGAAAGAATGAATGAATAAACAAAGTGTGCCTGGAGTAGTTTATCATTCCTCCTACTTTTAGTCTTACTTCAGAATAAACAACATCCCAACATGTTCCAGAGACAAAACCAGAGCACAACAGTTTACCACTTTCCCACTGCTCTCTCCCACTCCCTGAACTTTTTTTTCTCCTCTTCTGACCTATTTGTATCTGAAGCATGGCGCTGTGTTCGAGTGGCTGCAGCCAGCCTCTGCACTCTGTGTAACTGCTCAAACTTTTTAAGCCGAACACAATGCGGAGCAGCCTGTAAAAAGCCACAGAGGGTACTGAGCAGCAGAGCAGACGGCCATCTCACAGCGACAGCTGGATGTGTTTAATATTTACTGCTAGCCTGTGTTAGCTTGCCTTAACTCCATCCAGCCAAAATGCCAGGATGGTGTGTGAGGGCTGGAACAAGCAGCTCTCATGTCAGGGAAAGAGGCTAAATTTGGATGAGAAAAAGACAATTCTGAAGTCTGAGGTAAAAACAACTTCAAAAAAAAAAAAAAAAACTCCAAGAATTAGTGATGAAGCAAAAAGCCGAGAGGGAGGAAGAAAATTAAATTAGCAGAAAGCTGTTAAACTCCCAAAGTCCTCAAACAGCCTCCAGATGAAAGCCATGCTGCCAGTCACTGTTTCAATAAGCAGGAAGCCAAATTTCCCATCAGCACTAGTAGGTACATGTGTGGGCGTGATGCAGGACCACGCACACCCACAAGAAACCCACTGAACCTTCATGTAAACAAAGTGATTTATACACATCAACACTGAGAGATCCCTCTTCACAGCACTCAGCTCTGAGTCTGATCAGAAACACATGCTCGCAGTCCTCACACTGACACATAAATACACAGAAAATACAATCATAAACTCAGAGGAGGGATGGGACTCAGGAGCAACAAAACACAGCAGACCCGTTCAGGTTTAAGAGATAAAAGACAAAGAGCCGTCTGCTGTGTGGTGTTCAAATTCTCCTCTGAGGTCAGACCTGAATGTTATTAAGGTGAAGCCTTCGTCAGCAGCTCCGTTCTGCTCTTTATAGGATTTTGGGGACTTTGTACTTCAGCAGCTTCTTATCTGAAACAGCTTTACACTCGAGGACCTCTTAGCCTTAGGTTGACTCTTAAACTCAATCGATATGCATGACCATACTTTTCTACTCTTATTTCACAACCAGTCAGCAAGATACCTTTAAGACTCATTTAGAAACAGTTTTTATTAGCCCACTGTTAGCTCGACACACGATACAAACATATTGATCCTGCTTTGATTTGCTTCTGTTACAAATCATTCAAGACGTTTTTTTCAGCCTGCAGCTGGAGAAACTTGTCTTTGCATGTTAGTCAACATGATGACGCTAACAGTGTTTTTATTTGCCCCATTTCCACCAAGCAGTTCAGTTTGGTTTTCCTCGCCACGCATTTTGTAGCATTTCCTTTGACTTAAACCAGGACAGGTTCCCAAATTGCCGACTCGTACCGCCCCGCTTTTTGGTACCCTTCTGTTGGAGTGCCAGACATACCGATCTGACCCCAGAAGGTGGAGCTAGAAACACTGCAGACCGTTGATTGGTTGTAAGAATCATCACTTCCCATGCGACAGGAGTAATAAATAACAACACATAACTCCGCCATGTTTTTTCTCTCTAAAATTTCTTTTATTTAGGAAATGGCATCACAAAAAAGGCAGACCTTCCTCAGTATTATTGATTTGTTTACTGTCATGTTTTTCTTCTTCGTTGGATTAATTAGCCAGATACACTGTCTCACCGCCATGCTGTCACACTATTACACAGAAACTGGTATCAGGTCTGATTCAGACTCATAAAGTTAGATTGGATATTGGTGACAAAGGGCAGATCTATGAGACGGATCGATTCAATCACCACATCGTTAATGCCTGTGGGTCAGTGTATCGTAGGAAGATAACTACAGCAGCTAAGCAGAGTGGAGGTATTTCATCCTTGTTTCGCCAACAACATGCATGTTGGTATCGAGACTTAAATTGGGCTCGGTGGAAGTCATCTTTACCAACCACCAAACAGTTGTAAAAATGTATCTGCCTTGTCAACAGTATGTACAGAAACTTGACAGATGCACTCTCAAACACTCTTCATCTCATTTATTTATCATTTCTAATAAATGTGTACAAGCTTGATTCTTCATTGAGCACATAATCTGGCATTTAACCTGACGTGTTTCACTTTAAGTGATGTGTGGGACACTTTCTTAACTGTTTTTTACTCCATCTCAGTAAAAACAGGTGGAAAAATAGAAATACACAGACAATAGGAGACGTGCTTGGCTGCCTTTAGTCAACCACTTGACAGTCTGACCCAGTAACGTGTGTCTCCTATTTAAAGCTGTATATATGTATAAGTATTTGCTTGTAGATAACAAAAAGAGCTGGGAGCTTCTTGAGGCAGAGGAACGTGTGCATAACAGTGTTTGTGTATTAGTTTAATAATCTTCCATTGAAAACTTTGACAAAAACAACATTAAGCTCTGGGATAAAGTCCTGTGGACGCCTGTTTCTACCAGCACAAAAAAATTATATTAATAAAAAAAAATAATCCCTCATGAGACACTTATGAGATACAGAGACAAACAGCCAAAATGATGAGATACTGGGTTGAAAATGTGAGATACTAAGTGCGTGCCATGAGATACGTTGATATTATTCAAGAGTAAGTCAAAATTATGACATACGATGAAGAAATTACGAGAAATAGTTGAAAATATGTGACACTAAGTCAAAATGAAGAGATACTGGATAGAAATTATGAGATTAAAAAAACAAAAATACAAGACATTAAATTAGATAAGCTGATACTTAGAAAATAAGTCAAAATTATGACGTACTCATAATTTTGAGATAAAGTTAAAAATGTGTGACAACAAGTTGAACTTACAAGATAATGATTTTAAATTTAGAGATAAAAAGTTAAAAAACATGAGAAACTAAGTTGAGGTTATGAAATAAGTCAAATTATGAGATGCGTAGTCAAAATTATCAGATGCAATTTAGAAATTATGAGACAAAAATGGTTGAAATGACAAGTCCATTATTATTAGGGTCTCCATATACAGTATATTCTCTTTTTGCATCAAACGGTGATTTCCACCTGATGCAGATTGATTGCCTCTCCAGAAAGTCTCTGAGTAGTCCAGTGTTGGGCCGGTGCGTCGTGAAATTTGTCATGTGGACCATCTTTACTGTTTCTCTTAAGTTTTATCACTCACTACATACACACATGTATTTTTTGAGCTTGGGGAACATAAAAAGGTCTTACCTAAAGTAATTAAACTGTTGTTATGACTGTTTTTATAACACATGGATGTAACATGTATAGTTTGACTATGCAGTAGTTCCCCAGGGAAACAATGCACCACCTGTCAATGGTCAACATGCATGTAAAGCTTGAGAAACAGGGAAAAGGTAGAAAAGGGAGCTGAGTCAGCTGCTTGGATGGTGTAAAACGGCCATCTCTAACCCTGAGCAGAACATGATGATCTGACATACAGCTGGTAGAGTATGAACTCATCCACTAAGATCCACTCAGGTAGAAGTGGACAGCAGGAGAGCTGCCAAGTGAGGTGAACAGCTCTCAACATGATTAGGTCACACAAGGGGCTCAGCAGCTGAGTCCTGTAGAGTGGATTCTCCGTACCCGGCCTGACACTGAGCCAGGGGGAGATACAGCAGCAGATGTGCTCATTGTGTGGGTTCACACCAAACACCTGCCTCACTGATGCAAGATACATCTGGATTAGTTACATATGATCACTGTGAACCACTCAGCTCCTCGCATCCTGAACTCCACAGTGAGGTCAGAGGCTTCAAAACAAGGGTCATTGGATGAGGTGTTGATGCTGTCCATTTATTATAAAGTCTCTGATTTCTTCTGAGGTGTTGCAACTTAAATCAGAGGGTTTTTTTTACGAAAATGAGAAAAAGGTAGACAGAAAGAAAAACAGCAGCAGGAGCAGGACTCTGTAGTGTAAGTGTGACAGCTCAGTCACCAACTGATAACAAAACTACACTACACAGTCATGACAGTAAATTGGCCCACACTGAAAAAGACTCCAGATCTGCTCTTCAAACAAAACCTCACTGTTACTCTGAGAGCCCCATGAATGCTAATCATACCAAGACTTGTGCATCACTTACCTGCGCTGTCTGCTCTGCCTCAGAGTCTGATTCTCAAAGCAAACTGCACTCACAATATCTAAAAGCAAAATCAAACCACAAAGTTCTGCAGCTCTGTGCAGGTTGATCAAGTGTTGTGCCTGATTGTGACTGAGAGCAGCTGCCACATTTCCACTCTACACAGAGCTGTGCCAGAGTCTGTCATCCTGAGGGCACTATCCACATATATGATGAGCTGGATGAAGATGGGAAGTTCTGACCAGTGATGGATGTTACACACATTTCACCATTCATAGATTATCATTGCACATATCATATTTGACACAGCGCGTACAGAGCATCTGTAGAGCATTCACAGCACTTCCCGTTTCCTTCATTCTGTTATGTTATAACCTCATTCCATATGGAATAAATTCTTTTTTTTGCTACACACAACATCCCTTAATGACAATGTGGAAAAAGTAGTTTTTTGTTGTTTTTTTGCAAATTTAATAAAGACAAAAAATGAGACATCAAATTTACATAAGTATTCACAGCCTTTACCACAAAGCTCTAAATGTAGCTCAGGTTGATCCTGTTTCCTCTGATCCTCTTGAGATGTTCCTACAGCCTCATGTGAGTCCACCTGTGGTAGATTCAGCTGATTGGACCTGATTTGTAAAGGCTCACACCTGTCTACATAAGGTCCCACAGGTGACAGAGCATGTCAGAGCACAAACCAAGCATGAAGTCAAAGGAACTGACTGTAGACCTCAGAGACAGGATTGTCTCCAGGAACAAAGCTGGATCCAGGGTCCAGAAACATTTCTGCTGCTTTGAAGGTCCCAATGAGCTCAGTGGACTCCATCATATGTGTATGGAAGAAGTCCAGAACCACCAGGACTCTTCCTAGAGGTTGGATGCTCGTCTAAACTGAACCATCAGGGTAGAAGGGCCTCAGTCATGGAGGGGACCAAGAACCTGATGGTCACTCTGTCAGAGCTCCAGAGGTCCTCTATGGAGAGAGGAGAACCTTCCAGAAGGTCAACCATCTCTGCAGCAATCCACCAATCAGGCCTTTATGGTAGAGGGTCCAGACTGAAGCCTCTCCTTAGTAAAAGGCTCATGGCAGCCCGCCTGGAGTTTGACTAAAGGCCCCTGAAGGACTCTGAGACCAGGAGAAAGAAAACTCTCTGCTCTGATGAGACAAAGATTGAACTCTTTGGCCTGAATGCCAGACGTCATGTTTGGAGGAAACCAGGCACCACTCATCACCTGCACAACACCATCCCTACAGTGAAGCATGGTGGTGGCAGCATCATGCTGTGGGGATGTTTTTCAGCAGCAGGAACTGGGAGACCAATCAGGATTGAGGGAAAGATGAATGCAGCAATGAACAGAGACATCCTGGATGAAAACCTGCTCCAGAGCGCTTTAGACCTCAGACTGGGGCCACGGTTCATCTTTCAGCAGGACAACGACCCGAAACACACAGCCAAGATATGAAAGGAGGGGCTTCAGGACGACTCTGTGAAGGTCCTTGAGGGGCCCAGCCAGAGTCCAGACATCAATCTGATCTAACAACTCTGGAGAGATGGAACTGGACGACCAGACCAAATTGTCCAAAGATGGTGAGCCAAGGTTGAGACATCATATTCAAAAAGACCTGAGGCTGAAACTGCTGCCGAAGGTGCTTCAACAAAGGACTGAGGAAAGACTGTGAAGACTTATGGACATGTGATGTTTTAGTTCTTATTTGTTTTTATCTTTAATAAATAAGCAAAAATTAAAAAAAAAAAAAAAACTTTTTTTCACATGGTCATTATGGGGTGTTGTGTGTAGAATTCTGAGGGGAAAAAATGAATTTATCCCATTTTGGAAAGAGGCTTTAACAGAACAAAATGTGGACAAAGTGAAGCGCTGTGAACACTCTCAGTAGGCAGTTTTGGCAATGCAAACAAACTGGATTAAAGCCACTGATAACGACAACAAAGTTCAGATATTTATTCTTTGTAATTTTTTTTAATAATTCTTACATTAAAGTCCATACTTGAGGGAAAAAATAGAAGTCACCTCAACGCAAATTATCATGCAACCAGAATGAACCTGAAAGAGCAACACATTTCCTACCTGATCCTACGGTAGAAAACTTGGTCAAAGGAGGGGAATTATTTTTAAGGATAAGAATAGAGAGGATGTAAATGCAAAATTATTCATTTCCACGTCGCTCTCATCCGCCCCCGTGTTGGGAATATTTATCGCCATGCTCTGCTGCCTGGTGCTCAACCCCACTGCCTTCCTCACCCTCATCCACCTTTGGTGAGTTTCAGGGTTAGAGCTCCAAAAGAAGCTCAGAATCTTTCAGGACTGCATCAGTAAAAGAAGCTGTGGTCATTTCTATTCATACAGAATTCAAGTCTACAAAGCATGATTATATCGCTCTCTCCAAGACGCTATTTTGTGCATTTAATTTTTTTTTCCTTGAGTGACGCACAAACAATTATGTATCATATTGCTCACGTTTGTTTTGTTGTTTTTTTTGACTACACCGACGAGGTCATTACTTACACAACCGCTGCATTCAAGAAGTGACTCACACACTTCATTCAAACACATTTTCATAGAAGCAAAGCTTTTGAAAGCATCACTCTTAAGGCTGATGCTTTCAGGTATAACAAAAGGCACACGCTGTGAGGCGATCTCATACGTCATGAAAGACCATCAAGAACGAAGTATTCTACGCACAGTTTCAGTCAGCACTCACAAATACGAGACTGAGGACTTCACAGAGCCGACAGAAACTCTGCTGCATCTGTTCGTCTGTTCTAACAGAAGCCGATGAATGCGTGAGTGGAAACAGGATGTTTAAGGATGAGATAAAAATGTCACCACTGTCTGGAAGTGTTGGCAGTAAATTGACACGTCTAAACATGAGCCCTAAAGTCAGTCCACTGTGATCTGTTTCATTAGTATCACCCTCGTGCCTGGCTTCTTTGTAAAATGTGTTTCCCTCTGAGCTCAAACTCCATAGCAACAGAGAGTCTCCTTGAAGAGGAGAGTGTTTCAGCGACAGAGCGAAGAGGTTGGCAAAAATAATAGACTGCAAGTTTGAACCTGAGGGGAGCCACTCTTTGGATGCAGCAGCAGCAGCAGCAGCAGCAGCTCCGCCACAGTGTATTTGCCATTAGTGTTGACGTTTGATGTACGACATGCAGAGTGCAGGCCGAGGTGCAGTGCATTATGCATGATGTTTTGGGATAGAGGGAAGAAAAGCATGTGCTGGGACGTGTGATGGGAACAGTGACGGTGTGCTGGATAGAAAAGAGGAGAAGAGTTGTGAAAGATATCACCTAAACCTGACAGCTCAGGTGATGAAATGTTTCTGAAAGTCTTTCTGGGTACAGTCTGACTGATAATGGGTTTCTGTGAAATGATGACTCTTTGATTGACAGGGAGGACAGAAATATATATATATATATATATATATATATATATATATATATATATATATATATATATATATATATATATATATATATTTTTTTTTTTTTTTTTTTTTTTTTTTTTTTTTCCTAATTTAGCAGTTTAGAAGATATTAAGTGGGGATCCACCGATCCCGGATCGAGCCCCTCAAGCCTGGATTGGGTATCGGTAGGAAAGAGCCAATCTGTGGTGCTGATCTAGGTAACCAGCTCTATATCTTTTTTAACAGGCGCTCTTGTATTTTGTACTTGAATTTTTGTCGACTCTTAAAGACCTTGACAGTGAAGTTATTCATTCATTCATTCATCTTCTATACCGCTTGTCCTATTCAGGGTCGCGGGTCTCAGCTGACTTAGAGCGAGAGGCGGGACACACCTATGGGCAATTTGGAATCACCAATTCACCTACTGAGCATGTTTTTGGACTGTGGAATGCAAACTCCACACAGAAAGGCACACCGTGCCCAAACCGGGATTCAAACCGGCGACTGTCTTGCTGTGAAGCAACAGCACTAACAGCTCCGCTACCGTGCGGCCCCGACAGTGAAGTTAAATTATGATCAAATCAAACCAGGTTTTTTTACACTATTTTATCACTTTCTGTACAGTATGTGGTTACAAACAGTCTTGTAATAGAGTTTGTACAAACTGACTTTAAAAAGTTTGATTGTCATGTTTCAAACACTCTATGTGATTACAAATAAATACATTAATTTGACGCTTTGCATCCTGGGAAAAGTTGTCCTGAACAAAGAAAAGTCGTGTTTGAAAGAAGACCTGCTCTCCAAAACGAATGCACACCTTGGTAAGAATCACGTCTTTACAGCAGTGGGTGAGGGTGCTCATGGGAAATGGATTCCAGCCAAAGGAGTCTCTGAAAACAACATCTAGCAGATGCACCTCAAAGAGCCTTAAAATAAAAAAAATAGCCTTTAAATGCTAATGTGTTTTGTTTTTTTAATGAAAGAAACGGTAATTTCAGAGAGATATCTTGCTGTAACAGTAAGAGCATGAGTTTGTGCTATTTATGACCACAAAAGGGGAATGTCACAGAAATGGGGGTTTATGAAGCAGATTTCTGAAAGGGAGAGGATATTTCTGCAGTGACTGCACACAAACTTGTCTTAAATGTGGTTAGAAAAGTCTGTTTCCGTGAACAATAAACTTCAAAGCTATAACAAGCAGAGTACTGAGGCTGTCATGGTTCACCTGATAATAATGAGTTCTCCCCAAATTCAGTTTACCACCTCTGATTTTTAATCTTCTGCTGATACATTAGACCTGCGAAAGGGATATTTGGGCTGATACCATCTGCCAACTTATTTATTCGTTAGGCTCTAATTGCTGAGGAGGAATTTAAAAACTGCCTGAGTTCACAGAGGGGGAAAAGCAAAAAAACAACAGTGATATAATTATTGGCTGGGTAATTAGTGCAGTTGTAGTGAGGTCACCGGGATGAACTCAGACCCAAACAGACCGGCTGGCTGGACACACGCTCACAAACGCAGCTCGAACACACAAACCACTCATGCACACACACAAATTAAAAAGGAAAAGTACACACCAGCACTGACCGGGCAGATGGAGTGAGACACAAATACACGTGCTGGAAACACATGCACACCTACACAAACACGTAAAGGCCGGTAAGATTTTCACTGTTTCCCTTCCTGCAATCATCTCAGTCTCCACACTCGTCTTCAGCCCGTTCAATCAGCAGCAGTCAATGTATCAATCAGTAATCAAGCTGCAGCGTGCCTGGGGACACATTCCGCCTCGGTCTGCTTCACTCTCCTGACTGCCCGCGTGCTCGCCTGCCTGCATCATCTCATGCCAGTCTAATTTAGCAGGCAATTTGGAAGGAGCCACAGCGAGCCGCTGAGGGGGCTGTGAGTCGATCCGAGCATGACTTCTGTTTGGCTTGTTTTCCCCGTGCCGGGACTCTGCGGCTCCTTTGCATCTCCTTTATGCTCCACTGAGCCTTTCAGATGCACAAGCGTATCACGCTAGCTGCTGTGTTGTTGCATTTCTGCCAAATATCTCTTGCCTCTTATTACGTTTTCTACAGGCTCTTATTTGCTCTTCCTGGTTTCCGCCTGCATTATTTGTAATATCAGTGTGTTGTGCTAGACTGTGTGAACCATCTTTAAACTCACTGACTCATCATCCTTCTCACTAAAAAAAAAAAAAAAAAAAAAAAAAAAAAAGCCTCCAGTGTGATGTTACCTGCACTGTCACCACTCTGTCGGAAAACAAGCAGATCAGGTTGGATCAAGTCCTGAAAATTAGCTTTTACACAAAAACCAATTCTCAGATCTGATTGGATTACTTAATCCTGTTTGGGTTTTGATCTGGATCAACTTTTGATCCGGATTATGATTCCTTTGTTTCCAAACATAAGGATTTACCCTGATCCAAACAGAAGGGTAGTTTCAAATTTGACTAATAATAAAAGGTGTGTGTCGTGGAGTTCACGGCGTATAATCAGTATTTTAAACCTGGTTATTCAATCATCACTGGGGATGGGGATTGCAGTAACAGATTCTGCTTATTGAACCAACTCTTTTTATGTTTAGATCCTCCTATCAACTAATCTGGATGATCCACAGCCTGCATGGTACTTGCTTGGTACTCTTGGTCCTCTGCTGAGTGGAGGAAGCACTCGTTGACCTGTGAGTCATGAATGAATGAAACTGGGGACTTTCACCCAAATACGACTCTAATTTTCATGTTTACATCTGCTATTAAAACTCCATCTAGAGGCATTGTACGGGTTTATTTTTTCCTCATAATATATTAAAAAAAAACTAAGATGCATTTGCAGACTGTCGTTGAACTGACCACTACTCATGGATTCCAGGGCTGCGACTAATGATTATTTTTAATTGAATTAATAAGCTGATTAATCTTTGTTAGTTTGTGTATATACCTACAGTAGTTTGGACACTGTTTTACCTCAGTGGCAAAAGAGTAAAATTCAACCCTTGTAAATCAACCCATAGCGACACATGTTGACGTCATTTCTTCTTCCTTTGAATGTCAAACAATTTAATAGATGACTCGGCAAATAACATAGTAGATAATATGACTGAAAATAGTGTTGAACTAACACGAATCAATTACGGTTCTCCAACAGATAAATGTTTAACGCTAAATTGATAAGTGTATCAATTATTGTCAGTTGTCTAAAACAAAAAGTGGTCAATAACTGAATATATAAAATATCTAGGAGGTATAAACCCTTGAGACCCCATAGTTCCCATTCTGTATGAAAGCTTAACAGTTTAACAGTGAACACAGTTTGTTAATTTTGTTAATTCAGTTTAACTCTCAGAGAGAACTATTTACATATAAGTTTGATATGTATTTGTCTATTCTCGCGTCTGATTGGTCAGCTCTGTGTCATGTGAGCAGGTAACAAGGAACAAGGAAGTGCAGTTGTTGTTTTATCGTTGCAGTGTGAGCTTAAACAAGCTCCATCGGGTAAACGTCCTTATTTTTAAAAAGATATGGCAGTTTTGACACAGATCCTGAAAAACTGTCTATAACGGAGAGCGAAGAAGATACGAGTGAACTTTCATTTCTTTAAATCACGTTACCACGCACTAAACACCGGGAGCTGTCGGGCTGTCCAAGCAGGAGATGCAGAGTGTCTGTCAGCATGCAGAGCCTCATCAGTACTCCTCATGTATGAATTTAGTGATCTTTTTCCACCAAGTATCCAATAACACAGCACCTCATGCAGTGAACTGAAGTTACAGATGAGCGTTTACCACCTAGTGTTTGATTTCAACATGTGACAGTAACAAAAAAAAACATTAATACGACGTGTTGATGGTTGCAGCCCTGTGGATTCAGCTGAGAGTCACTTGATAACAGAATCTTTCTTTAAAGGAAAACATGGGCAGAGAGCGTCCACCATATTGCACTCCTGATACTTCATGTCATGCTGGTCTACACTCAGCAGGGTATGCTGCTGCTGCTGCTGCTGGTGTTTTTTACTCTTGCTTGAAATCACACAGCTCCAGACGTTGCATCTTTCTGCAAAATTTGAGAGACCTTTTGGATCGCTTCAGTCTCCTGTCAGCTCCAGTAACCCTCTCAACATCTTGGTTGTCATTCTGCGAACTACCTCTCACAATGCATGATGTCATTGTTTGGTAAGGAACTCAGATTCAAGTGGAAGGAAAGGAGACAGGAAGCATTAAGGCAAGAGATGATGATGATGGCCCAAACCTGATGGAACCTGCTCTTGATTCTTGTCAGTTATTATTTCAGTCCTGTCTTTCATATTTATGGTGTCAGGTTTTATTTTGTAGTCACGTCTCTCTTCTTGTTTCAAGTCACTTAACTTGCCCTCATTTTCCCGCCCTTGTGATTGGGATCCCAGACCCTCATTGATTGCACCTGTGCACCTTTACCTCATGTATGTATGTATGCATGCGTCTCCCCTGTGCTATAGAGAGAGACAGAGAGAGAATACAGGGGAAAAACAGTAAACACAAAATCATCCCCTCAAAATTATCCCATCAAACAATTATCTCTATTTATACCCCACACACACACACACACAACAATATTTATTGTTCAAAATGATAAATTTATTCACTCCTATTCACTCATTTTATATTTGATGGCTGCAACACGTTCCTAAAAAGCTTAGACAGGATCAACTAAAGACTGGGAAAGTTGAGGAATGCTCCAAAAACACCTGTTTGGAACATTCCACAGGTGAACAGGTTCATTGGAAACTGGTGAGTGTCATGATTGGGTATAAAAGGAGCATCCCTGAAAGGTTCAGTCGTTCACAAGCAAGAATGGGGCGAGGTTCACCACTCTGTGAACAACTGCGTGAGCAAATAGTCCAACAGTTTAGCAACAATGTTTCTCATCTACAGTCCATAATATCATCAAAAGATTCAGAGAATCTGGAGAAATCTCTGCACATAAGCAGCAAGGCTGAAAGTGTATTCAACTGAACGCAGGTCAAACGTTTTACACAACGTCCCAACTTTACTGGAATTGGGGTTGTAGTATAACTGTGAGTTATTAAAAACATCCTCAAAAGTAGTTTAACAGCTAAATACAAGAGTGCAGGATTGTCTTCTCCTTGACTTTACCTCCTAAAATGACCTTTGACCTAATGGATGACCATCTGTTGATTTGGTAGCCTTTTTACTTACATCTTTTTCTAATTATTTTTTTGCTGTTTTTTGTCCCTAAAGTGACCCCACACTTGCTTTTCTCATTTTAAAAAGTCTGCATGTGGATTAGGCTGATTCATCCAAGGCTTGCTGCTGAAAAAAACAACACATGTAGGACCAATCAGTCGCTTCAAACAGCAAACGTTTCTTTATCATGAAAAATATAATCTGGATCAGAGCAGAAGCTAGCAGCTCTGTTCTGCAAGTGTCCCAACATCTCTGGCAGAAATTATTATTTGCTTGCGCCACTTACAAAAATCAAATTCTTTCCTAAATTGAATAGAATAAAATTAAATATATATATATATATATATATATATATATATATATATATATATATATATATATATATATATATATATATATATATATATATCTTTATTGTCACTGTACAATGTACATGGAAATTGGATTGCAGAAAGTAGCACACCCACATACACAGCATTCAAACTTATTGCACGTTCCCTACATATGTGGGACTTGCAGACATCGAGCCTTAAACTGCTCTTTTGGCAACTTTAAACAGAGGCAGTGTGATTTCTTTATTTCATCATGTCAAACAGACGCTTACACACAGACAAGAGTTTGTTCATGGCATATTCTGTGATGAGATTATTCATTTCTTGCAATTTTAGTAATCCCAGAGAAAGTTTTACTTTTTTCTTTCTTTTTTTTTAACTTGGAAGACATTTAGCTGTGATCCTTCACTTTTTTTCTGATAGGTTGTAAATATAGCAGTGTGAAAAAGAAATGATGTTCAACCTTCAGACATTTTACTATCACTTTCAGGTCAGGATCAAATGAATCACATCAGAGCATTTACTTTACCGTGAGCTGCTCACCCACACACTATAACCTCTCTGTGCTGACAGGGAAGGAAAGCAGGAGGCAAAGCCCACCTCTGCAGAGTGATGATGGATGGTCTCGGGTTCACTTCCATTCAAGAAAAAGGGCTAACTCGCAAAAAAACTACTCCCAAAACAACTCATTTTGTTGACAATATCACAGAAAGGAAGCCATCAAAAGTTCCAGTTCTGGATATTTCATCGTCTGTTGGCAGATCACGGTGAATCGACATTTATTTATTCGTGTGTGTTTTTAAAACGGGATGACGAGACGAGTGTGCACATGTTTTTGGCTGTGTTACATTAACTCTTGGCCTGAAACTCTCCCTCCGTCCAGAAAAGCACTCTCATCATCTTTACCCACCACTCCCTCACTTCCTCCATCTTCCGTGTTATTTATAGCCATCACAGAGATGGGGGTGAAAGGTGGAGTAATGTTCATGAGTCTTTGGGGATTTCCTGCAATCTCTGCTGTTTAAATATAAACCAGGAAGCCCCCTTTGCCCCTGCTTCACATGCATGTTCACTGCTCTCTAACCCACTAATCTATGAGGAGGTAGAAACCACTGACTGCTGCACGGTCTGGAGGTACATCGAAAATCATCACTAATAATACATGGAAGCTCTCTCTTTATGTCAGCTGTGAAAGCAGTGCAGGCACGCTCACTGAAACGAAAGCACAGAACGCGTCCGAACACTGAACAGCTAGATGGATGTTAATGGTTTCATTAGAAAGCAAAATGTGTTGATAAGCTCGTGAAGTCACAGTGAATTATTCAGCGTATCTTTAGTGGGCTGGCGCTGTTAATGTGAGTGTCATGTTTCTTTGATGTTCATCGTAAATGTGATTTGAAATGAACCAAATGCTCGCTGTGGATATAATGGAGGAACAGCATGACGAGGGACTCTTAGTTCAGATTATCGACAAGTATGACTGATTTACACAGAAACAAAAAAAATATAAGAGGAATTTCTTCTCTCCACTGGTAACTGGTCCCTCCTTCCTGCTCTCCTTACACTCTGCTCTTCAGGTGAGCTGAATCATCAGCTGCATAAGAAGAGTAGAAGAAAACACACCAACAAAACACACTGATCAAAGGCTCCTTATAATCACTATCACTGTTGTTAGAAGAAGGAATAAGGTTAAAAAAATGAGCTTATGTGTGTTGGAATCAGGACAGGGTGAGTTCGACGTCATTTGCAAAGCTTGATAATTTGTATAACCACCTGTTCACCGTACATTGTCATTACCAGGAAACAAACTGAAGATAAAAAATGAACTGAAATCATTTATATGTTCAATTAACTGCTTAGACTCCACGGTACCAGGTCAGTAAAGCTACCATAATGCTTCCAGCAGAGTTGAAGTCACATTTGTAAACAAATTTAAATTTTTGATCAAGTTGAAAAACATGCCTGCATTTTTGTTATGCGCATCCTTAACCCTACAAAGCTGAACATGATAAATAGTTTCATTAAAAAGCTGTTTTAAAAAATGTTTCCTCACCCCTTGAGGATTATCATTCCACGACAGGGAGCTGAAGATGTATTTTGGCCCATTTCAAAATCGCTGCTGTCATGAAATCATCCAAACACTAATTTTCTTGCTAATTTTCAAGAAGTTAAAGTAAGAATAACGTCTAAACTGTAACTCCGTTTTAAAATTTTTTTTTCTATTTTCTGCATTGAAAGAGTGTATATTTACTAAAAACGTCAAATATGATACAAAAAAATAAATCATAAACAAAATAACAGCAATATCTTTAATGGGTTTTGTTAAAAGGGTTAATAAACACATTGGATTTTTTTTTTTTTAAAAGGTATTTTCTGTCTATTGTTGATGGGTCAGGTTTTAAAGGGTTAAAATAAGCATTTCCATTACAGGAAACTTTGGACCTCTACAGAATGTTCTATTGTCATTTCTGTCCTCTCCTCCTCCTTCTCTGAGCTTTTCAGTTCACCCACCTTCATATAGTATGCTTCTCCAAATTAAAGGCAGGGTCTCTATTTGTAGCCTGGTGTGGCTGTATGTTTTGGGATGTTAGCTTACAGCAATCGTCTGTATTTATTTTTACCAATTTGAAATATTTTAACTTAAATCCTCTTCCAAACTTTTGGCTGACTGCATACTGCAGCCTGACAGAGCTGATGGGACCTCAGCTTCAATCACTTTCTTCAACATCAGTGCAGAAAAGTGTTAGCAGAGTTTTACAGGCATGTACCCCAACATGTCCCCTCAAAAATCTGTCGACTGATGGCTGCTACCGTTAGGCTGTTTGATCTGTCCATATCAGAAAAAAATTCCACCCCAAAGTCTATCATACAGGTAAAAACATGATCCCAGTTCTGTCATCAGACCCTCTTTCTGTGCGGTGATGATGTCGGATCTCCTCAGTCAGAGCTGGGGAGCCTTATGTAACGGGGAGCGAAGCTCCGTATGCTCAAAAAGACGGGAGGGTTGGGAAGAGGGCACTTAGGGATATATGTGTGTGTGTTTGTGTGTGTGTGTGTCTGACAGAGCAAGAGCAAAAGACACAGTGAGGGAATGTGTGTGTGTGCATGCGTGTAAAATTCTGCCCTGCTCCCTCCTCACTGATGATATAATACTTTCAGGCTGTTGTCATGGAAACAAACAGGCACCACTGGCTGGATTTGGCGTAAGGGGGTGAGAGGACGGGGGAGGGGGTTGTCTAACTGCATTTGTAGATTTGGATGGCAAGCTCTTATTTGGATTGTGCTGTGTGTATTTGATTGTGTGTAGTTGTGTAGTATGTGTGTGTGTGTGTGTGTGTGTGTGTGTGTGTGTGTGTGTGTGTGTGTGTGTGTGTGTGTGTGTGTGTGTGCACAGATGCTGTTGCTGTCTTGCTGTTCTGATGACTAAGCATATTATGTTACAGTTTGGTACGGACCAGATCCAACCTCTGGAGTAAAAAGGCTCAACAGAGGATTTATGTGTGTGCATGTGTGTGTGTGTGTGTGTGTGTGTTTATGTTTGAGCATGTGTGCATGGATGTGTTTGTGTGTGTGTGATAGATAAACAGATGGAGAGTGAGAGATAGAACTGGACAAACACACTATGAGCTGTGTAACTATTTGATGAGACACTATTTCTGCACTGTTGTGTCTACGGGAGCGACCCCTAAAAAGAGGAGTTGGCTCACAGGGCTGCACGGTGGAGAAGTGGTTAGCTCTGATGCCTCACAGAAAGAGGCTCCTGGTTTGAATCCCTGCCTGAGCAGGAGCCTTCATGTGTGGAGTTTACATGTTCTCCCTGTTCTTATCCCACGATCCAAAAACACTCTAAATTGCTGGTAAGTGTGAGTGAGTGTAAATGGCTGGTGACCCGTTCAGGGTGCACCCCTCCCTGCAGCTAATGATCGCTGTGATAGGCTCCAATAAACCCCTAAGGGAAAAGAGGATGGATATTCGTATCATGCTTTCTGAATGAGAAAAAAAAAATCTGTAACAGGGAACAGAAATTCATGTCACTCAAAAGTTTGTACCAGGGCTGGAAAAAAAATAAAAAAAAACATTTCACTGCAGATAATCCAGACAACACAGAACATTTGTCAGTGCATGAGTTCCTGGCAAAGCAAACATAGCAAAGCAAAAAGGTGACATCCCCACGGTAACGCAAGGCTGACGACAATCAATACAGAGGAGACAGAAGAGTTGGTGTTGTTTGTCCCAATGGATGGAAAATCAGAATCAGAAATACTTTATTAATCCCAGAGGGAAATTCAGTGTGACTGTTGCTCTTACATAGTACAGGAGGAGTAGGGAAATAAAATAAGTGATAAGATAAACAATAAGATAAGCGATAAAGTAAAATACAAATAAGTGGTAAGTACCAGGAGCAATCGATAAGTAATAAGTACTAAACAAGATAAGCAAGATAGAAGAAACAAAAAAAAAAAAAAAAATCTGTGTTAATACAACAAAGAGTTTGGATATCGCTCGATTAAGTCGAGCGATTCCAGCCTCAGGCATCACCTCACTGTTCAACATATAGCAGTCATAGACTGTACATGGTAGCGGCGAACACGGACAACAGAGCATGTCCCGTTATGAGCACGCAGTGTCCCCACTCTTCAGGAATGTACTTGAAAGTACTTTACAAGTTTAAAACTTACAAAAAGTCCACTTACAAAAACTTGAATTTATTAGGTGAGCCTTCTGAACTTTGCCTGCTTGAAATGCAGTAGTGTTCCTTAAACTGAGCCTCACATTTAAAAAGTACATTTGACTGATAATAAACATGATTTTGGTGTTTACAGTTACGCATGTCTGTTCACTGATTCTGTCATCCACAGAAATCCATGTTATAAAAAAAAAAATTGCTTTGCATGTGAAACTGATGTGCAATTAAAATGAAATTGATTCATTAATTATATTTTTAGAGCGCTTTTCCAAACATTCAAAGAGGCTCTACAGGATTAGTAGACATGATTTAAAACATTTAAGGCACAATTATTTAAAAAAGAAAACACAAGTCAAACATTTGGAACAACAGGGATAAAAACACAAAGTGACTAAAAGCTGTCTGAATCCATGAGTTTTTATGGGGTTTTTGTGAAGGTGGACAGGTCTGTACAGTCTCAAATGAGTTTTGGCATGGAGTCCCAGAGGGTGGGGGCAGCTACAGGAAATGCTCGGTCACCCCGGGTCCGGTGCTTGGTTTGTGGTGGGATGGAGAGGAGGCTGCTGTCAGAGGAACGGAGTCTGCTGGAGGGAGTGTGACAGTGCAGCAGGTCAGATAGGTGGGACGGGGCCTGGCAATGCAGAGATTTGTGGGTCAGGAGGAGGACTTTTATGTGGGTTGGTTGTTTGATGGGGAGCCAGTGGAGGTTCTGGAGGACAGGGGTGATGTGGTTCCGGGAGCGGTTGTGTGTAAGCAGACGGGCAGCAGAGTTCTGGATATGTTGAAGTTTGTTGAGGACTTTTTGAGATGAACCACACAGGATGCTGCTGCAGAAGACGAGGTGGATGTGATAAATGGGTGGATTCATGTTTCAGAGGGAGGGAAGGAGAGCGATGGGCGGAGACAGGCAATATTTTTGAGGTGGAAAAAGGCGGATTTTGTTACTTGGTTTTTGTGTTATTCAAAGGTGAAGTGACTGACGAGATTCAGAGAGGAGCTGAGCAGGTGGAGGTAGAAGTTGTGGGTGGTTTACGTGACGAATTTAGGACCAATGATTATAACATCTGAACTATAATAGTTAATGTGAAGGTAGTTGTCTTGCATCCAGGGTTTTATTTCAGTGAGGCACCTGGTCAGGGTGGATTGGGTTGCATCAGAAGTGGTTTTGGTGGAGATGTAGAGCCAGATGTCATTGGCGTAAAGCCTCTACAGATTAGATTCCTTTACTGTCACTATACAAGTACTGCAAAATCTGAGGAGTCCTGGCTGGTGTGAAATACAGCTATATAAAAATAATAATAGAAAAAATATATATACATTTCAATCTATACAGCCAGCTGCACATATGGAGGTAGATTAAATGTACAGTAGTAGGAATAAGGGGCACAACCTTTCATGCTCACACCTACCGGCAATTTAGATAAACCGACTGACCTACTGAGCATGTTTGGACTGTGGGAGGAAGCTGGAGTACCTGGAAAGAACCCACACAGGTATGGGGAGCAGACTCCATGCAAACTCCACACAAAAAGACCACCTGGGGAACCGGGATTCAGACTTGTAACCTTGCTGGTGCTGCACTGCTGCACCGTGCAGCACCAAGAGCGTCATGTCATTTATTTGCTTATAAACTCAATAAAATGTTGACACAGAAAATCCGTAAAGGCGACTTTTTGTACACAGAAAATTCACAGGGGGAATAGGTGAGGGAATCGATAAAGAATCGGGTCAATATACAGAATTGATAGTGGCAGTGGTATCAACAAACTCTTATCAATAACCCATTCCTTGTCAGCGCGCTCCTAATGGAACATCAGAGGAAGGTAACCAGCAGTTTGCAGGCTGTTCCTCCTGAGGACTCTCAGGAAGTAGAGTCGCTGCTGGACCTTCTGACTGCTGCTGTGGTGTTTGAGGTCCACGACAGGTCTTTAGCAATGCCTTGAAGCTTGAAGTAAGGGACCCTTTCCACACAGACCCCACTGATGTGCAGCGGCGTGTGTTCTGTGCTGTGTTCAGTCAATAAGATTTGTTTTGATTGAGTCCCACCACTAGTACGTACACTCAGTTTCAACAGGTGTGTATCATTGCTTACGAAACACTAAAATTTAAAACTTCTGTTCAAGCTTGAAGAGCGACTGGACCCCCAGCTAGAAGTTTCTTATTCTTCATGCCCGTCAAATCTGTGATCTAGTTTTCCCTAAAAATATTAAAGCAGAGCTTTAATTCTCTCTTTATCTTTGTTGCGCTGTTTGTCTTTATCCATCCATCTCTATCTATATCACTCTCTATCCCACACTCTGAGCCCAGCAGATGGCTGTCCACCCTGGCTCTGGTTCTCCTCAAGGTTTCTACCTGTTAGGGGAAGACTCTTCTTGACACTGAGACTTTCTTAATGCTGCAAAGTGTTTGCTGAATAAATGTTTTGTCTCTGTAAAATAACAGTAAAAAACACAGAGAGTGAAACCTGGACCTTCTGTCTGTTGCGTGTCTTGAAATGACTTTTGATATACAAATAAAGATTGATAAGAACCACAGGATGACTCAAAAATTAGAGTTATATTTGAGGTCCGGTGGGAGGTCTTGCTGTCATCATGATTCACTTTCATCAACTGTCAGACAAAAGCTCAGAATCCCACAACAGAACCAAAGTACGGGACAGTTTAAAACAATAGCAGTGCCACAGTGGAGTCCCATTAGCAGATCAGTGGGAGCCATGTGCCATGACTAACAGTTAAATATGCCATTAATGAATTCCCCGTTAACCCGCTGCTCACAGGAGTGTTAGGCACTATGGATTTGCAATACATCTCCCTCTGTTCCCAAACCACCATCAACTGGAAACCATCCAGCCCATAATGAATGCAATGATTCTGCATCTCACACTTCTGGCTAATTATGCACAGTGGGAAATGTGTTTTTTTTTCTTTCTTTTCCATGGTGTGTGTGTGTGTGTGTGTGTGTGTGTGTGTGTGTGTGCATAGTCTCTGTGTGCTTCTCTGAAAAACAACACAGAATACCCACTAAAAGATGTAACAGCAACTTCCATAACAGTGTCCAGCTGCAATTACACAGTGGTGAGGCTGGAGGAGGAAAACTCGTCCCAAGGTTGCTTCCAAAGAAATGGCTTCAGATATTTTGGACTTTAAAAGAAAAATGGAAAAAGAAGACATAAGATCAGCTGGGATAGTGGGAGTTTACCTTTTTCTGTTTAACAAGATGTTCTCTGAATGTGTATTTATGTATATATGTACACAACTATGTTTGAAAAAGAAAAATGCATAAAATAAAAAAATGCATTAAATAAAAAAATGCATAAAATAAAAAGTAAGAAAAATACAAGATGTTCTCTGAAGGATCTGTATCCATCTGAAACCTTCCATCACCATCTAAACACAAACCTCCAGACAACAGAGGAAGAAAGATATGCCACAGCTGGCGTGTAGACTTATTTTGCATCGAGTCAAAGGGAATAAATTCACTGAGGCGCAGCATAATCGCCCTGAAAAACAAACCGACTCTCCTCCTGATTTAGAAAACACAGTCATGTTGGCTTTTCTAAAGCTGTGAGATGAACAGCCGCTCAGCTGAGGGGCAAACAAACTCATCTGTGTACATTCAGCATATTTTATAACCCTTACAGCTGGGAGTAAACAGGGTGCCCACACATTATCCCTCTTAAAACATGTCTGTATCCGAGAGCTTATTTAAACTAGTTTGGGACATCATCATTTGCCCGAAGCTTGAAGGTTCCCTTGTTAATGACTTCCACTTAATTCCACATGCTTTTTCAAACAATGATGTGAGGTACCGCAAGAAGCAGACCGTGATGACAACCAAGGACTTGAGAAAGTAATCATAGCAGACAGAACACAGGGTGGTCCAAACAGCTGTCGCAGTCATCATAATCTTCCTGTTTACTTTCAGACTGTTTGGATCCAGTTCCTCAAAAACAAAGGTAATCTGTGATGATTTATGCATTAACTGCAGCAAATATTCTCATTTCTGTAGCTGGCTGATCATGCTAGATAGAGGCTGTTTTATCATATTTTATCACATTTTTATTTCGATTATTTAGAATATTTTGCAAGTTATTTACCAGTAAAAACAAACCAATTTACCCATTTAAAACCAGAGCCCTAAACGGAAAAAAGGACAAAAGATCATTTTAGACAGGTTACTGCTTGAACGCTTTTTTAATTTAAGATAGCAATTAAGCAAACTCGTGCCAAGTACAATTTACTTAAAACAAAAACGCTGAAAGGCATAACTTCATGTTCTGTTAGTCACAGTCTTTTTCTTTTGCTTAGCTCAAAACATAAATACAACTTAAACACAACAACATTAAAGTAAAGTGCACACTTGCTACATAACAGCTAGTTTATCAAGGCAGCATATCAGTCCAGTGTGTTCGACTTTCAATTCCACCTCGTCACAGCATTCGGAGTCAAGTCGGCAAATGGCGGTGATGGAAAAGTATTTGCGACTGGTAATTCGTAATGTGAATCAACTATCTTAAGCAGTCTTTTGAACCCCTCCTTTTCCACAGGTTGGATGAGGTCAAAGTTCACACCCACAATTTCAGCGGGGACACTGCGTGCTCATAACGGGACACCCACAAAGTTGTTTGTTTTGCCTGTGTGGATGGCGGCGTGGCTGCAAGTCTCCTCGCCTTTCTGCAGACTGTTTCAGGTGCCGTCTCTTCAGGTGGTTAAAAAAGTTCATTGAATTTCCTTCCTATGCAAACTTTGCGAAAAACAGTTGTTTGCATTGTGTTGCTTTGGAAAAACCCAAACCAGTTCCATATTACAGAGGTAGAGTTTGATTTTGGGGACTAACTCTTCATTTTCATCAGCAGCCATGATTTTTCTCACATAATTGGGGCTCAAAAGGGGAGAGGGATAAACAAACCAATACACTGCCTACAGCTCGCTCTGATAGGTTCATCAGTGTGTCTGTAGTGCCAACGTGAAGTGGATGCTAGGTGTGATTTGGCAGAGAAAAAAAAACCTCTTTGGACTACAGCCTGTTCTAGGATCTCTGTGCTTTGACAGATCATCGTCACAGTTCAATTCTTCATGGTCTAAGATTGGTGTATCCCATGCCCCTACTGCAAAGGGGATAAAACTCAAAATAAAAAGTCATAGAGCTCACACAGGATCTGATAAGGGGAAAGGATACAGGCTCGTGGCAGTAGACGTGTCCTCAGTACAGGCAGATTTATTCATGAGCAGTCATCTGTCTGAACTGGTTGGGTCAAGAAACAGCTCAGCTTGGTTGGAGCTACTTTAACATTTCTGTTCACAGCAGGAATAAACTTTATGACTGATTAAATGATCTTTATTTTAATGAAAAGACTTTTACTGATTTCCAAAAGGACTGAACTGATGTCCTTGTCCAGCTCAAAGAGCGAAGTTAAAGATTATCACTTTGAGCATTAGAGTGATTGAATGCCCTTCTCCCTTATCTGACAGTAAAGGCTCTGCACTGGGAGGGACAGGAGTGAACAAGCACTTTGGGAATTTTCTAGAAGCAGGTAACCCAAGCTGCAAAATACTGTACGGTAGTATTTCAACCATGTTTCAAGTTATAATTTTCTATTCATTTATTTATTTTGGGGGCTTTTTATGGCTTTAATGTGATGGGACAAGACAGAGGACAGAGCTGGGTGAGAACCAGGGTGAGAGTGGAAATGACATGCAGGAAGAGGCCACAAGCTAGATTTGAACCCTGGCCACCAACTCAAGGGGAACCTCGGGGGCATGACCAAGGGGCAACATCCAATAGAGAAAAATGAAGCCTATGTGGAAGTGCTAAAAATTGCTGTTCATCGAGAATCCTCTAGAGGCTGGCTGCAGAAAGACCGGAGGTCACGTACACATCAAGCCAAAAAAAAAGACTTTTACGACATTAAAAAACATATTTACAGCCTGGTTCAAAAAACAGCTTGGGTCTGAAACACTAATTTCGCTATCAGCACACACTGTAGGATGAGTGATTTTTTTTTTTTTAATTCAGCAGTTTATTAGATATTAGGATTTTGGGTTTTATCCTATCAGAGGCTGAGCTCAGCTCATGTGACTGACAGGCGCCCTTTAGCTATTAGAAAGGAAGCTCTAAGTCGGCATCATATCCAAGATGGCCCCGTCCAATGATTGGCTTCATATGACTGCATCAGGATAGGAACAAACGGGTGACGTCACGGAGACTACATCCATATTTTATACAGTCTATGGGCATGACCTTACACCCCAGACCATCTGCACCCCAAAGTTCCAAATTCTTGACTTCACCTTAGATCAAAGTGGCAGGATCACAATTGTTACAGAACAACCAGTGTTCTGGAGTAATGGGTGACCAATCTGACCAAACATTTAAAGTGACTGTTCAAGTAACAACCTCTGGTCTAAAAATATGAGGCAATGTGGAAGTGCTAAAAACTGCTGTTTGTCGAGTGTCCGCTTGAGGCTGGCTCTGGCAGTACTGGAACCCACGTACACACCAAGCCAGTAAAATCTTTTTAACAGCAGAAAGAAACATGTTTACAAAAAGTTTTTAGTCTGAACAGCTAACGAAGCAAGCTTTAAGAACACAAGTCCACCCAATCAGAGGCACAGCTCAGCTGATTGACAGACCCTATAGCTGTTAGTGTGGAGGCTCAAAGCCCGCCCCATTTCTAATGTCCCCTGCCAACAATTTGCTTCAAAACTCAGTTTCAGAAACAGACGGATGATAACCAAACACTACGTCCATTTATTATACCATCTATGGGATTGTCAGTAAACAGTTAAGTCAGGATTACTGATAACAGATTTAATGTTCAAAGTAAAACTTGAGTTTATTAATAAATGTTTAATTATGCAGATGAACAGTCCTGAAATATAAAATCATTATTTCCATGATATTTGGTGCAGTTCTCTGTCTGGACGTAGTTTCTGGCTCATTTCACATGACCCAGGTCTCAGACTCAGCGGTCCGTGTGCTTGTCTTTGTCTTTGGAGGGTTTCTGCTTTATTTGCACAACTTTCTGTCTTTATATTTCACAGTCTGTAAATATCCATGGGTAATAGGGTCATAAACATGGAGTGCATGGCTTGTGTGTTTAAACCCCTCTCCGGTGTACACGCTGTATTTCTCCACTAAATACATCCATCCACTGAATATCTGTCCACGTGCTGATGTTTTCCATCCACTCACTAATTGCACATGGAGCTGGATGTTGTTTAACATTCTTCAAAGTGAGTTTTTTGGGGGGGTAAAGTTGCAGTTTTTATGGGTAAATTCCTTCGAGAAGCTTGACGAACGAGTGCACTCAACAGTGCTCCCATTGCCAAAATAAGTGTGCAGCCGTAACTGTTTACAAACACTGAAGGGGTCTATTCTATCTTCAGACATTCCATGTCCTGACTTCCAGCAGTTGAGTGTGTTTCTCACTGCAGAGTGGTTGTATTGAATGAATGCTGTGTGGAGCTCTGCTCTGAACACTGGGACTGTTGGTGAACCAGAAAAGGAGGCATTGATGTATCTTATTTCTCTTTTCATGCTGTGTTTTTGTGCATTTTGTTGAATAAAAAATGTTCCAAAGGATAAAACTCTGCAGTCAGAGCTCCTACAGACTCATTTTCAGGAGTGTTTGTGTAAATCAGAGTACAGACTTGCTCCCTCTCTTCTTCTCTCTACGTCTCACTAAACATTTAGGCTGCACTGTCTGCCTGCTCATGGTACGACAAAAACACTCATGTATGATCAGTTTATTTTTAGACATCCAGTTACTCTTATCCTCACGACTCTAAAGGCAGATACATAAAATAAAATATTTCACACCCAACCATCTGATCTTCAAGACCTTAAAACATCTCAAACCAAAGCGAATGGATGTCCATGTTGTGTATGAGATGGAGAGACTGACTGGCTCTGTGTTATACCTGTGAACTAGAGGGGCTGTTCATTTATCACCAACACTGAACTGCTCTTTAATCTATTCATGTTCTACTGCTGAGGAAAGAAAGTTAAACATCAAGTATTAAACATCATCCAGCAAATACTGGTCTTATAAATTACATAATTATGCTTTTTAATCTAAATTTTCTTTATCAATCAGCTTCCTTTTTTAAAGTAAAGAAGTTTTTTTTTGCCCATTCATTTGAATCTGAGCACAATTGGAATTGTATTTCAGTAGTTTGAGGGATCATCTTGCAGTTTTAGGGTTCACATCAGCTACTCTAACATGCGTGTTATTTTGAGTGTCTGTACTTTAATACGATGAATAATACTGTGTCTAAAAATAGCACACTACACCATATGGCTGGGAGCAAAGCATTCTGGGAGTTTGACCTGACAGGGGTTGCGAGTTAGAGCAGAGAGAGCACTGAGAGTTTTCATGTGAGGTTTCACATTGACACTCTCCCTCACACTGATGATAAAGACGTTTGGTTCGGGCCGCTGCACAAGGAGTCACTGCTGCCCGTCGGAGGTGCAGACGTCATGTGAAGCTGTCGGTGCTCTAACGTCGTCCGGGACAACAGACAGAGAGCAAACAGTGAGGAGAATAACAAAAACAACCAGGGGGACGGTGGCGCTGGGGATGACAAAATAAATAAATAAATAAATGACACTAAAAAGGTGATTAAAGTTGCATTCCTCACCCTCAGGGCTCCGTACGAGCTCATCCCCGTGTTCATCTCGTGCATATTCTGAGCGCACGTGGAGGGCTGGGGGCCTGTTCTGCACATGCTCAGTGGGCGATGATGATGTGGGCTGACACATCGCATGTCGTGAGCGTAGTTACCGTGCTGAGTAATGTGACATTTAAGGACTCCCACTCTTTTTTTCCCCCTCCTTGCACACTTTAGAGCACGCACACACTTTTCATCCCCAAACAAACAACCACACACCAACATACACAGATCTACTCACATGCACACTAACATACACACATATCATGAGTCCCATACCATGAAGCTGAGCGGATGAAGTTCTGCATGCTTGGAGTATGACACACGGCTCATTATTCATGACTCCATGTTTACTGCTGATACATTTCTCTTGGATTTCTTTGTGGCCACAGAATAATTTGACTAGATCCACGTTTGTTCACTGCTATGAGAGAAATCACATTCTCACATGAACTGTGTACGGACGCGTATATAAGAATAGAATCATTATTTATGAATGCACAGCTGCTTACGGAGGATGGATTGAATAAAGGGGGGGAAAAGGAACACAAAGACGGGAGCTGTTTAGATTTCTTTTTTAATTAATCTCAGCTTGGATCTTATTCATTTAAAAAACAGAGACAGAAGCAGTCAGTTGATCAGACAGATTAGAAACAGTACAGATCAATTATTGAAACCCCTTTAATCTGAGGTACAAATGAAGGCAAGCACACATTTCTATGTGATCTCTCTCTTCCTGACTGCTGGGATCATGGAACTCGGCTATTTCCTTTCTTGCACCTCCAGTAAGGATTCTGTGATTTCTTGTGGATGTTGATCTTTCCTCATTTGTTTGCAATCCAGAAAATCAGCAAACATTGCCAACAGTTTGTTTCAGGACTGGATTATTTCTGCATGATAACGCTGGACAGCTTAAAGTACAATCATCCACATTTAGGAAACCAGTATTGTCTTCACACCTCAGCTTGGTGTGAGAAAGTTTGCTCTTACTGTCTGTGGTACATTTCATAGCTACAAAGGACGGACTAACATCCTGTAACAGACCAGCATGTGGGTTGGAATGAACATTATCACCAACAGATTAGCTCATTAAGCACGTGCTCTATAGAGCTTTGTATCAAACTTTGGTTCTTTCGTGGCATCGATCAAAATGCTTTGGTAGTACCAAGTATCAAAATATGCCTCGTTTTCTGTGCCAAGTTTTGGTACCCAAAGGGTTAATCACATAATCAAGATCTGACAATGCCACCCATGATTGGCTGTAATGTTACACGTGGTTGCGGCTTGGAGGACAGTGTTTCCAACTTAGTGATTCTGACGCTATATTTAGGACTTTTCAGACCCCTCTAGCAACTTTTTTCCGAAAAAGCAACAGATCTCGTGACTTTTCTGGAGTTTGGAGACTGATGTGAAAGCATGTATTGATCTCCAGCACCCTCTGACTCTGAACGAGCAGTGGGTGCTGAGCCCCTCCCCTGTCCAAACACTCACAGACAGACTCCTCACTTGTAGCACTCCCTCCAGGCTGCAGCCAGAACAGACGACTGGATATAAATGAATCACACTAATGTTTGTCTCTTTAGGGTCACTTTTGCCGGTCAAAAGCTCGGATAAAGGAGGAGGGTTGATATTTTGACATTAAAAAAAAAATGTGAATCAATGGAAGAAAGTTAATTTATAGTTGTAAACATGTTTGCAGTGTAGTCAGTATATACTGATCTGTCACTTGTTTGTAACTGTTCTTTTGCACAGGCAATTATTTGTTGTTTGTTCATTTATGTAAGAAAACTCCTCAGAGTAGAAAAATAATAAAGCTGAAGCATGAAACTCATGTTTAGTATCGTTATGTGTAAATGTAATTTTATTTTTGTTGGAACTGATCTTATAAAATTGGTATTTAAAAAAGTGTAGTTCAGGAACTGGTATCGAAGTGAAGGTATCGGTATCGGTACAGGTAGAAAATTTTGTTTTCTTCTGCTCTGACATCCTTTTTCTTTTTGACAGCAGCCAACATTCTACAGACATAAATACAAGAAATCCTTTACAGCAGAGAGTCACACAGATCATTCTCACTGCTAAGCTTTGTCAGCTGTCATGGTGTCATCGTTTGGGACTTTGGGTTTATTTGCTGTTAATGGATTTTGTATTCTCCAGAGAAAAATCGACCTGACCACAGGTACTGAGAAATGGTATTTAGGAACTACACATTTTGGTGCTGATGGTTCCATTTTAAGTCATGGCTCATGAAGAGACAAATATATAAAAGTGAGACTATTCTAAGATCAGTTATTAAGTGAGAACATGCTTATGAAAGTAAAAAAGGTAAGGACATAGAGACATTTCAGATAAATTAATGACGCCAAATCAACTATATCATATCCAAAAAAAGGTTGAAGGACGTCTCTTTTAAAGAGTAAGTCCTTACTCATGGGGTTAAATTTGGGTGTGACACACCTCTGTTAACTTATTTTTTCTCAACAGTGAACATCACCATGGTAGCTCAGAGAGCACAGTGTACCCTGGAACAGGTTAATTTCAGTCTTTTGGATTCGTTTACAGAAGCTCAACAGCTCATGATTCATCTGTGTGGAGAAACCGTCTCGCAGCTGCATTCAGATCAAATGAAGGAGAAGAAAACATGAGAAAGTGTGGTACACTTTAGTAATCTTATGTATGGAGGGTTGAGGGTTAATTATCCAGCAGATGCAAGTTTCAGAGCACTAAAATACTCCTCCCAAGAACTACCAGGTAGCTTACAGAACACGATTTAAATGTCAATAATGAATGAGGGACATTTTTCTATGAGGGACTGAAGCGCTCACATGGATCCTCAGTCTCATTACCTCAGCATGAAGCTGGCTGAGTGAAACGTGCTGCAGCACAGGTCTGAAGACTGTCACCTAAAGACGGAAAGTAATTAGACCATCAGCCCCGTCATCCTGCAAGTTTTATGTATACAACATCACAACAGTATTTTTTTATTTTAAACTGCTTTTATTGTTGAATTTGTTTGTTGTTTTGCAAACAATGTAAAATCATTTTTTTAAAATCTACTTGATGTTTTGCTCATTTCATGTTATTTTTACCTGGTTTTACATGCAACCTCTGCCATATACGGTATTATTACATTGCCATCCTGAAACAGTTTTTTTCATTGCGATTCATTAATAAGTCAAATGAACCAAACCTATTTAATCTCATCTAGATCTTTTATTGTAAGATATTTGTCATGTTTTAAATACTCAGCGACATGTATGCACCTCTCCACACTGCCAAAATGTCCCAAAGATGGTTGAATGACTGTGATATTAATGTGCTTGATAAGCCAGTAAACTATTTAGCTGGACCTTATCCTATTGGCTTAGGTATCTATGAGGTATTATCAAGACGAAGATGAGAGACACTAGAAACTTAGACAAGCTGAAGACCACTTTGCATTAACTTTCTGTTTGAACCCTGAGCTGATTTTTTCAGTTTCTGTTGGAAAATTGCAAATCCATAATAAAATGAGTATATTTCTGCAACCACAAGGTCCATTTGAATAATTTGTGTCATAGTGAAGGGAAAACGTGAGATTTGTTGAGGTGTGTTAGGATGAGTATATGTGATATTGGTAAAGAGTAAATGAGGATGGTGCCCAGCAAAAAAAAATTAAAAAATTTGCCTTAAAATAAGCATTTAAGGATGAATACCTTTTTTTAAACGATGCAACTTCAGCTCTAAACCTTTATCAGACCAGAGTACAACATATGAACATTATCTCTGCAGGGTTGACTCTGATAAAGTAGAAAAAAAATTGGAGAGGTTTGAGTGCAGAGAGTTCAGACGAGCTCTCTTTTTGCACAGTTTGGCTCCATCTGTGTCAAAGCAGATGTGGGCGATAACTTTACCTCAGTTAAGGTTTATTCTCAGTACATTAAACACTACAATATATGACCAAACCAAATAAACTAGAAAACACAGCAAAAGGCATCCTCCAACGTGAGAAATGAAGCCTATGTGGGTCCATATTGTGTGTCAGTTTGACACTGGCCGAGGAAGCAACCACATGCTCACCAAGCCAAAAAGATAAACATGTTTACAGCCTGGTACAAAAACTGACTTCAGCATGATTAGCTAATTTTCTCTATCAGCACACATTGTACAGGGATGTTTTACATTGCTGTTGTTGTTGTTTTGGGTTTTTTTTTACAACTCAGCAGTTTAGAAGATATTCAAATCACAAGTTTGTCCAATCAGAGGCACACCTCCTCTGACTGACTGGTGGGCACCCTGTAGCTGTGACTGAGGAGGATCAAAGCCCGCCTCTTGAGTTTAGCAAATGTCTCCCAACAATGATCGGCTTCAAAACTCTGGATGAGAAACAGATGGGTGACATCATGGATACCGTGTCCATTTATCGTACAGTCTGTGGTCTAAAGGCCAACTAGAGCCTTTCTTAGCAGGGACACAGTAACTACACTTTCTGCCAGCTTTGTCTCAAGGAACTGCTTGTTTTAATGCAGTTAAAGGAAAAGATATTTTCTTCAAAGGGATTTTCCACGAGGTACTTTTAACACTAAGTGTATTACAGTTAGCTGGCTGCTGAACTGCTGCAGAAAGGGCAAATTTTATCATATACTTTAGCTAAGTGTAAGAATGTCTAACCCTACCACTGATGTCAGAGTAACTTGATTTAAGAACTCTTTCTAATATGTAGGGCTGCCAAGATTAGTCGACTAGTCACGATGACGTTGACGATCAAATTTGTCGGCGACTTATTTAATAATCGACGTCGTCGTTTTAATATTTTTTTAAACTTTATTTTTCCCTCAAAACTGCCGCTGCACTTTCACCTGTCTCGTCTGCCGTTCTGTCCTTGACACATACGAGCAGAAGTGGTAACCGGGGTAACCCGTGATGTCACCAGAAAAGTTATGCCCAACAGTATCATGGCTAGCCGACAACAGAGCTCGAAAGTTTGGGAGTATTTTTCCAAAATAAAGGAGAAAAGTGTGCAATGCAAAATCTGCAAAGCAGAAATGTCCTTCCATGACAGAACGACGGCGATGCACGAGCATCTGAAAAGACAGCACGCCGTGGCTGATTTATTTTCTGACGAAGAATGACAATCTCGGTAAGCTAACTGGCTAGTTGGCTGCTAACATTAACGTCAACAGGGAGCTACCTACTTAATAGCGATGTCATGTTTGAATAGAAAATTGGTACATTAAAAAAATGTCAGAAATACTGCTACAAGCTGCAAAGTTCATTAAAAGCTGAATGAACTATCATATTAACTGTCTTCATTTTTAGTTAGTACATACCTTAAACACTTGAAGCTGGAAGCCAATGATGTTAGCTGTATGCTGGTTCAATAAGCTGCAATTTATGTATGATCCGAATAGTCGACTAATCAAAAAAATCATCAGTGACTTGTCGATTATCAAAACAATCGTATATGGCAGCCCTACTAATATGTTCCTTCACCTGCAGTGTGCTGGTCATCTGTTTGGGTTTAAAAGTCGACTTGAAGAGCACACTGAGAGATAGGACTTTTGAGATCAGTTTGTAGTGGTTAGCCAAGTTTCTCAACAAAAGGGCTAAGTTCACTCAGATCTACCATGGCTGATACACTCAAGCACTTTACGAAACCCAAAGTCAAAAACTACTCCTTTGAGATACGATAAAGTGTACTTAAATGTATAAAGTGCTTTTTGGGGAAAAAAAGAAAACAAAAACACACCATCAAAAAGGTCATGTAAAGGTCTTATAAATTGTCTTAGTTGTGATGCATCATGTGTTGAAGTCACTGTATCAATCCCTGTTTTTAGACACAGAAGGAGACATACGAGATGACAATAAAAAAAACATTTAGGAGAAACAGCACAAAGAGCTGGAAGAGGAAAAATTTAGACAAAATCCAAGACTGACTAAACTGACTCTGTCGTGAACCGGTTGGTCATCCTGAATATTTGCACTTACTGATACTTTGCATTCGGCAGCAAATCTCAAAATCCAGAAAGAAATACAGAAAAAGGTGAGGACATTGATAAATGACTACATCAGTATTTTGTCCCAACCCTCGTTACAATCCTAAAACAAAGTCTGCATTAGCAGATAACCCATATATCACTGCAACAAAGGGGATTTGAACAGGGAGCCAGTTTGGCTTGGTGGATAAATCTTGCACCACATGCACAGAAGCTAAAGTCCTCAAAGGGGGCAGCCAAGGTTCAGATCCAGCACTTGGCCTTTTGCTCACTCTCTCTTCCCAGTTTCCTGTCCAGTCACCCAAATCAATGCAAACCCTGGCTCTACAGAGATCATCTAAAAAGGAGTCTGAGTCAGGAGTAGCTTTTATGATCAGTTGTGGTAATCCACCTTCAGATATGTTTACAAGTGATAAAATCATTCCTCTACATCACTCACTCTGACAAGGACGGTGACAGAGTCTCCTTGTTTACATGTGGCTCTCTCTGCAGCTCTCAGAGCATCTAGTGAACCACTTGGGAGCTGTGGCTCTGTCAATCATCATCACAGGCTGCCAGCTGCTCGACTCCTTCGTGTGGAGAGCTTCTCCTCAGATGATTCAATCTGACAGACTGAAAGATTCTCATCCATAAAGCACATCAAACACCTTCTCACATGTGCCCGCACCTTAACCTTTCATGTGCTACGATGCAGCACGAACAGAATGTGACGACTGGCTGAGTCATGCAAAGTCATCCAGCTTCCCTGTGTCTGTCCTCCAGCTGCCAACCGAGACCGCTTCTACAGCTGTTTCCTGAATGTACCGTACATATATGTAAGATAAACAGTCAAGAGGAAAGAAAAAAAAAGGCATGGAGGCTGAATCTGTGCGTATAGACAAAAAGGAACTGCTTCCTCTCTAAGAACACCCAAAACACTTCCTGCAGGAAACAGGACTCAAAAACCCTGTTTCCACCAAGCGGTCCGGTATGGATCGGTACAGTTTGGTTCAGGTCTGATTGGTAAAGCTTGATCCTGTTTTCCACAGCCAACAGTCCCCTCATTGGTAGGTGGCGTGTAAGCCAGATGCCGATAGCCACATCAGCTACATAGTAGAGTGACGTCATAGCAGCGTGATACAGTGTACCCCATAAAACCCCGTTTGGTTCTCCCAAGCGGTTCAGTTCGGTTCACCTCAGTACGGTGCGCAGTTTCTTTTGACTAAAACCAGGACAGGTCCCTAAATAACCAACCCACTTTTTAGTACCCTTCTGTTTGGGTTCCAAACATACCGATCCGACACCAGAGGGTGGAGTTAGAAACACTGCAGTCCTTTGATTGGTTGAAAGAATTGTCACTTCCCATGTGACAGCGGTAATAAAGTACAGCTCAAGAAGGGCACGGTTAGCGGTGGAAACCCATCCGCACCAAACTGTACTGATCTATACCGGACTGCTTGGTGAAAACGGGGCTCAAATGTCGACAGTTTCACTCTTGAGTTCACAAAAATGCTGTTCAGAAAAATTCTTTTCTTGTGAGCTGTTGTCTCTAACTCTCTGTAAAAGTGGTATTAAAGGATGATGTTCTCAGCTCCCAGGAAACAGCTTCAACATTGCTCGCAGTCACACCAGCAGGATGAATCTTTTAAAGGTGTGTCAGGCCACTTTTGCTGCTGGCAAACAACCTGAACTGTATAATTCAGGAGGGGAAGCTGGAAGCGTTTCTCTCTCGTCTACAGGAGGAGATCGGAAAAAAGACAGAGAAGGAACATGACATTCAGTGAGCACAGAAATAAAAGACAAACAACAGCAAACAATAAGAATAGCAAAAACAGTGAAAGGGGGGAAACGAGGGAGAAGCAGCAGGAGCTGATGTAGCGGGGACGCTCTGACTCGCTCAGCTAATTGCTGTGATGGATCGCTCTTATTCCCCTGAGCTCTGAGCTCCTGTTTCTGCAATAACACAACAAGATGACTTTGCCAATATGCACGTTAAGCAGTTATGAAAGAACTCTGCCACCATCTGCAACTGTTTATGCAGTTGTTGTGGTTGTGTTGACAGGGCAGCCCACTCAAAGCTAATATTGTAACACTGCAGGATTGATTTCTCAGAGGAAATCATTATGGGAGCTCCCCGGGTCAATTTTGCATTTGATTAGTGAAGTTCTACAGTCGAGGTGTTAGCTTGTGATCGTCTTTTCTGATATAATTGATTCATCAGCTGCATTACTGCGATGCTTGCTTCACTCGCCTTCGGCACATGAGGAGGAACCAGGAGGCTGCTACTCGCTGCAGAAAACAGGGCCGGCACCCTCGCATTAATCAATACTATTCCTAACGAGGCGCTACTCCTTCAACTTTCAGCCGCGCAAATGTGTGCACACACCACATTTCTCACAGGGAAGCCCTGATTAAGTCATCGCAGCCTCCTTTTCCTAAAATGGAGTGCTGCGTCGGAGTGGAGCTGAGAGAAGCGGGAACGATGTTTAATAACGGAGGCGGAGGAAGAGTAGGAGCAGGAGGGGGAAAGCCTCCGGGGAAAGACCCCTGTAGAGAGCAGTCACATGATGGGGTATACCCACACTGCTATCTGTCTCATAATGCTACTGTACACAGAGCTGCTCGAGGGTCATTTATCCACCTGGGTTTGGAAATGTGAGGGAGGGATCCAAAGATAAAGATGCATTGAGACTGGTACAGGAGTTGCTCAGGTTTATGTGGATATACAGAGCAGTGTATTAAAAAATCTTTTCTTTAGAGGAAAGAAATGAAGTGGAGTGATTTTTTTTGTTGTTTCGAGCAAGCATAGCATACAAAGAGAACAAAAACATGGACCACACATACATCCACAAACAGCAAAAAAAAAAAAAAAAAAAAAAAACGAAACAGGCAAACCGCCTGCCATAAGCAGCATGTGTTGCATGATACATGCTCGAAAAGAAATAGGAGGAAGTCATAGACTTATATAATCCTACCGCTTTAGTTTATTCATTCAGCAGCCTGTAGACCTTCTTATACTAAACTGACAGAAAAATACATCAGGATACATTCTGTTGTTTCTTTACAAAAGTAGCTGTTTATTTACGATACCTACATACAGAACGTCTCTGCAATACAATTTATTTTCCAGACATGTAAATGTTGTTCCTCAGTATTCAGATCTTGAAATCTTTCAATAATACAGCTCTTTGAAGTCTTTACAATGATGATCTCCTGATGTTCAGACATCTTCAGTAGGGATGCACCGATCCTGATCCTGGTATCGGCCGGATCGGGCCCCTGGAATCTGGATCGGGTATCAGTAGGAAAGGGCCAATCCATGGTGCCAATTTCAGGCAACCAGCTCTGTGCCTTTTTTTTAACTGGCACTCTCATATTTTTTACTAGAATTTTTGTTGTCACTTAGAAAACTTGACACTAAGGTTAAATTATGATTAAATCAACCAAGGTTGTTTGTGCTATTTTGTCACTTTGTTAACGGTATGTGGTTACAAACAGTTGTGTAACACAGTTTTGAATGTTCCCTCTGATGCTCTTTCTCTACAGGGTGGAAAAGTTGATGACTGAATATTAATTTCTGTGAGTTCTGAAGCATTTTTTTTTTTTTACCAAACTGCTGGTAAACATTTCAACACTTTATAGTTTTCTATAAATATCAACTTCAGTAATCCCATATGTACCCATTTTTGCCTTTCACCCAAAAAATCACCAGTCTTATCCCACAGTAGGGCCTGCAGGTTATTATTTTAACAGTGGTATCAGATTGGGCTCGGTATTGGTCGATACCCAAAGCCCAGGTGTTGGTATCAGGACCAAAAAAGTTGGATGGGTGCATCCCTTATCTTCAGATGTGATTTCCCACTCTCATGTTAGTAAAATGTGGCCTCACCTCAGGTTTCAGAGAGCAAATTCACCAGAACGAACACGTCTTTGTTTCCATGATAAAGGAAAAATCAGGGGCTTAACCAACATTTCTTTATGTGAGATGTTTCTACTGAATAAACAAACAGTCTAAGGGTGTCTTCACACCTGGCCCGTTTGGGGCAGCTGTTCTGAAACAAACCTAAAGTCCATTTTTTTAACATATGTGAACACAGCAGTCGCACTCAGATGCAGGACAAAACAAACGGGTCAAGATCGCCAAAGTAGGGTGGCCTCGACTTGCTTCCATTGGAGCCCTGTAGTCTTTCCTTTGCAGTGAGAACACAATCACCTCAGCAACTGACACAAATGACTCATTACTGTGGTTCACACTGTAGTAGTGGGGGGGCAGTAATGAGATCAGTTGCCAACCATTCATTTAAAACAACAGAAGAAGGAGTAGAAGAATCAGCAACAGCAGAAGAAGAAGAGAAGGTGATATAGAGATGGTCTGAATATAAGACGATCTTTGACTTAAGACGACCCCTTTCTCCATGATAGATTATTGAGAAAAAGGCTTCTTGATATCAAAGTCTGATTTTATCTTGAAGAATATTCATGCGTTCAGAACTCTCCTCTGCTCTCTGGATGGCACACAGCAGAGTTCCGCCCCAGTGTCTGACCAATGAGAGAAAACTTTGATTACACGTGGCATTTGTGTACAGTAGTGGACCACAAGAGACTTTTGCCGTGTGAACACAAACAAACCAAATGACAACTACAACAAGTGTATTATTTTTGCTCCTGCAACGAGCCACAGGTGCATAAACATTCACAATCATAGTTTCAGTGCATGAATTTTTCACCTCTTTCTGGGTCAAGAATTTTTTTTTTTAATCAATTTATTATTTTTTCAAGTTTATGTTAGCAGGGAAAGAGAAACTGAAGCTTAAGTTACAGGTTCAAGTTTAAGGTTAAACCTCTCAAACTTTCCATCTACACATCCAGGGATACTTGGAACAATCTGATGAAACCTTTCAGCCGAGCTAACCTCGTTAGCTGCAGCTAAACTAGCGGCCTCACACTGAAAACCTTTTGCAGCCCCAAAAAGGATGTGAGAAGCACCAATATTTGCATGCGACTACTTGATTGATCTATTTATTTGGGACGTTCCAAACCCAATCTCAAGTATGACAGCAGGGCCAGCATCAGTGATCAGCATTTTAGCCGATCTTTCAAGTTGATCGTTCAAGTTAGCCAATTTGCTGCTGAGCGCTAATTCTTCAGTATAACCAGGTGCTCTGAGTTTGTCCACTCTAGTAAAGTTGATAATAAAATAATAAAAGCCGTTTTTTTTATCACAGCACTGCTTCATTTACTGCTTGAATTATTCCACCTCGACTCTTTTTGTTTTTAATCTAAAGAATGAGACTCAGAGTTGTCATCAGTCTTGCAGTATTATCTTGATAAATGATGTTTAATGTGATCATTGATTATTCTAAGAAAAAAAAACATCTTTTGTACCAGCAATTGCAGTGCTACTCCTGTTTTCCCTCCACTTGGAGTGAGAAGTGTGTGTGTGTGTGTAGGTGTGTGAGAGTTTATGTGAGTGTATGTCAGGCGGTAAACAAGTGACTGAAATCCCTGGTAGCAGCGGGGTCTTCACAATTAAAATCAGGGAGGGAGACGTAATGACGGGTATGATGGCTTGTTTCATGTGTGGCTGGGAGGGAAAAATTAGCAGATGAGGGCCTCTCTCTCTCTCTCTCTCTCTCTCTCTCTCTCTCTCCCGCTCTCTGTCTCTCTGCCTGTCTCCCTCGTTTCGATCAGCAGGACAATAATTTCAGGCAACAATCAGTGAGTGCCTCCGCCGTGCTGTTTCCTCCTGGAGCACAGAGCTCATGTCGGGATGCTTCCTCATCAGCCAGACTCGTGCCCTGCACTCCGAGCATGGCAAGCTGCAGGAAACCCCCCCCCCCCACACACACACACGTATACTTTTACAATCTATACTGTGCAGATAGTTGTGAAGCTACGACATGGTAACACACACGACTCTATAAGCTGATTGGCAGTGACATAAAAAGCATTCATGATTCCCAGAGGATGAACCCCACTGACCTCTGTGATCACAGATTCTCCATCAGGCTGCTGGTTTTTATTCTGGTTCCAAGTCAGTTACTCAAGTTTAGTGGAACACAATACTTACAGCTCTATGAAATAGACAGAATATGTCTTAAATCAGTGTAATACAGATTTGTTTTATTGGCTTGTGTTATGTGCTCAAATAAAAAGTTGTAATTTATTTATCTTCAGTCTTAACAGTTCAAAATGTGACTGTGACACTGCGGCTCTGGCTTGTTTTTGTTATCTCTTTATTTTTTAGGATAGTTTGTTTTATTTACGTGAAATTTAAATGTATTCTCAGTATATCTATCTGCTGTGTTTGCTGCCTGTTCCAGTCCCTTACACACATTTTTTATTGGAAAAAAATAAATAAATAAAACAACCTCCAGCCGATAAAACCTTCAGAGTGCACCTGCTCACACCGTACAGGCCATGTGTCCTGTATCCAACATCAGATGCAGAGTCCTCGCTCTCATAAAGGTCAGCTGAAACATGACTCACTATTTCCTGTATGTTTTACTGGCCGAGACTTTCAAAAAAAAAAAAAAAAAAAAAATAGAGACTTTTTCCATCATAAACCTCTCAGTCCTCAGGAGAGACGCTGGAGCTGAAGCCACTGAGGGAGCAAGTTTTAATTTTAGTACAGCAGCTACTGTATAATAAGCAGGATAATTTGAACTTTGACCTAAGCTCCTTTTATAGATGACTAAGGCGACCTTGGGAGGGTGAGGAAGGAGATTGATGATGGCTATTATGCTTAATAAGCTCATGAGGGAACACCACGAGAGAGAGAGGCCAAATGTCTCCTGCTTGAGGAGGAGAAAAGACAAATGTCGGTGTGATCGGCCACGGGTTCCAGGATCCTGCCTCTTACTCTACAACCATAACGTCAAATATACTCCATTAACATGTAAATACACAAAAACTGCTAGTTTCTGTCATTCATCCACACCCCATTCACACTCTGATGGTAGAAAGAGTTCTACTGCAGGGAACCATCAGTTCTGTCTAAACCATTCGTATCCATTCGCACACCACCGACCAACAGTGGGAGCAATTAACTGAGTTCTGATTGTTGAGTTTTCACTTTAACACACAGGTTTGGTTTGAATTTTCTATCAAATAGAACAAACAACATGTAATCTCACCTTGCTTTCAGTTTCCAGGAAGGTGTTTTAAGTTTAAAGCATGCCCAGCAAAAACACTCAGTGAGGGGTCACAGTCATGCTTAAAGAATTTTTTTTTGGGGGGGGGGGGCGACACAACCTGCCACCAACAACACAGACACAAAAGTTGAGAACTTTTCACAGGACATTTTCCCTCCTTTAGAGACAAAGCTGGCAGAGGGGCGGGGTGGCTCAAGTGTTGCTGGAACAGTCACATCCGCTGACCAGTGAAATTAGAGTTGTGAACAGTGTTTCTATGAGAAGAGATTTGTCTCAAAAGGATTTACACATGTTTTTAAGATGCACAAATAAATCCACGATTTATTGTTGTGTGTGCATTTATCATGACTTATCATTTGTAAATCTTCATTCTGCTTGTGAATTGTTAAAAGTATGTTTGTGGATCAACCAGCAGGCGCGTTTATTTTTGAGACAAGATTTTTGAAGATATTCGGGTGTGGAAAGTCTCGCCCCTCCGTCCGCTGGGCAGCAGTGTTGCTGTCTCCGTTGAGAGCAAAAGATGCTTGAGCGCTATCAGAGGTGCTATCCACTGCCTTCCTGCCGGTGTTACAGCAAAATCTGCGACCCTGACATCCCTTCATCTGGACGCAAATATTCTCAAATGGGATCCCCCAGGGCTCTGAATGCAGCAGTCATAATTTAGATCGGGTAGGGATGCAGCTGTCAGAATGAGTGACCTCGCTGTATCTATCTTTGTTTACAACATGGAAACCACAGAGAGCACCAAAACAAAAACACTGTCAAACACACAGTAAACAAATAATAAAATCCAAAGAAGCACGGGAACTACCTGCAAAATAATTTACATTTAAATTTTGTAAATCAGGACATGAATCACTGTCATGGCCTGACATGAGGAAACCTGTCAAGCTGGAAAACGAGTTTCACTGCAGGAGAAAACTTACGGTATTATAGACTGTGACTGATGAAATAATATTCTCCAGTAACTACGCCATGAAGATTAGTATCCTTCTTCTCCTCTTCTTCCACCTTGCTATCGAACTGTCAAACACACGCCATGGCCAACATCGCCCCCCTGGGGTCACAGATTCTGACGGGACGCAGATTTTGCTGTAACACCGGCGGGATGGCAGTGGATAGCACCTCTGATAGCTCTCAATCATCTTTCGCTCTCTGTGGAGACAGCAACACAGCCGCCCAGGGGATGGAGGGGCGACACTTTCCACACGGGACTATCTTCTGCTCAACTTGTGTGTGTGTGAATCTCTTTGACACTGTGTGACGTTTGTCTCAAAAATAAAATAAAGGCATGTGCCGGTTGATCCACAAACACACTTTAAACAATTCACAAGCAGAATGAAGATTTACTCTTGATACGTCATGATAAATAAACACACAACAATAAAAAAAAACAAGTGTGTTAATCATGGATTTATTTGTGCATCTTAAAAACACGTGTAAATCATTTGGAGACAAATGTCTTCACACTGAGTTTCACTGAGTTTTCTCCTGGAAGCAAATTCACATTCAGTAGTTTGAGCATCAGTCTGTATGATAAGCCTGCTCTGTGTGTTCATATTCAGAGTTTCAAACACAACTTTATTTAATCCATAGCTGTACAACACCATCAGTCATATCCATCGGGTTCTTTGGAAAATATGATGTATGGAGATTAATGCGTTGCACCAATATTGGCTAGGATATCATCATGGTGGATGGTGTTCCACCTGCTTCTGCTCTCTTTGGGGTCTTTTTTTTTCAGCTGCTTCCTGATTGGTCAGTCCCACTCTGACTGCAATAACCACCAACAGGACCCGGGACAGTTCCTGTAATTAACTGAAACTAGAAATAATTGTGAGTTTTTGAGTTTATTCAAAGGTCACCCTCACGTGTTGGAGGAAGCTGCGCAGGATGCCTCCAGCATCCTCACAGGATCCTCCATGCCTCAAACAGAAGTTGCCGGTTGATGATAAGATGAAAGGTCGCCATGGAAACAGAGATTTTTTTTTTTTTTTCCCCAGAAATGTGGCCACCATGGGGAAGAAAAAACGTGAGAGAAACACAGAGGAGTGGAAGAGGACGGATGAAGAGAGTTGCAGCAAGTCAAGGAGAAAGAGAGCGAGGTGAGGAGGAGGGAGTGAGAAGGAAACCTGCAGGATCCTAGAAAAAAGAAGTGATGGAAAACGAAAACCGCTGAAGCAGCTCAAACGTCATAGGTGGGCACAAGGGAATTCACCTGACCTCAAAAACTGGGTTACCCCACATCAAGAAGAGGTAGAACGATGTAACGTGTGGGGTGATGATTTGTTTCCTGCCTCTCCTCTCTCTTTTTTCTACGCTCTAGAGGTAGAGAAGGAGGGAGGGGGAACACTTGGGTGTCCTCTTTCTTTCATCTCGTCTGTCTTACCTGGAGCAGTGCAGTTCTTAGATCCTTCACTCCCCATTTCCTCCAGGCTGCTGTTGTCCGTTTCCTGCAGAAGCCTCCTTCCCCCCCATCTCTCCTGGTCCTCGCTGCTACGGCCGGAGACATCGAAACCTGGAAGATGTTTGTCACAGTGAAAAGTTTAAAATAGAATCAAGGACATCAGAGTGCAGCAAAATTATCAAGGAAAGGCATTTTCATACACAAACATAACCATGTTAAAGGGAACATTAGCATACAACAATAAAATCATTGCAACTACGACCCAGCATGCTTTGTGTTTGGAGTTGTTCTTTCATGAGATTTGATAGGCTGGTTTATTATCAGTGTTTTGCTCGTGTTTTATGCCTCTTGTCTCTCTTCCTGAAAAAGGTTCTGCATCACCTGCGACTGTCTGCTTCAGACAAACATCTTACGAGCAGAGCTGTTCCCAAAAATCATGAACTCTCCCTGACACGGTTTGTCAGTTGAATCATCACTATTAGGCTTTTCAACCTGTGCTAACTGGAAACTTTACAAGTCAACATCTCCCTCAAGATCCCCTCCCCTCATTGATGAGCTGACTTATCTACAGAGGTCAGCGCTGCTCCTAAACAACACTAAACTGGTGAATAAAATAATGATGGAATATGAAAGAAGATGTCGTTTATTTATTTATTAGTTTATTTATCTATTTATTTATTCTTTTTTTTGGGGGGGGGGGCATGTTTCAGAAACAATCTTGGTAAGACCAGAGTATCAGAAGGGACTTCCAATCATTTATTCGAAGCAGCTGCTCGCTTTCTTCCAGGTGACCAGCTATTTCAAACTTTGCATTTTCTGTGGATGCTACATTATCCATTTAAGGACAGAGGACAGAATATCATGAAAAAATAGTGCTGGGTGAAACCATACTTTTTGGATTTGATACAATACCAATTATTTATTTATTTGGCAAATTTATTCAATACCAAAACGTTCAGTGATTTTTTTTTTTTTAAATTGAAATTTTACACTTAAAAGACAACTCGCATGACAAATACTGTTCATTTCGCAGCTTTAATTTGCACAACCTTTGATAGCAATTTTTTAATTAAACAATGAAACAAATTTAGAAAAAAAAAACTTGGGGTAAGTTTGGTAAAAAATCTTGGATAAGTTAGTTATTTCGAAATGACACATGCGCTTTTAAATTAATATCAGTACTTTATTAGTCCGATCACTGTCCATTTATATAACTATCTTCATATTTTCTATATTTTTAAATATATTTTCTTTAAATGTCTTTATCTTTGATGCTGATACTTTAAGTTCAGTTTCAGGTTTAAGTTGTATTTAAATTGACACTTCATATTTAGCTTTAAAATGTTTCGTCTTCACTCCTTTATCAGATCCAATGAGACAGTTAAAAACTGTTGAACAACGACAGCAAGTGAAAGATTAAGTAAGTGTTCATCGGGAAACCAGCATGGGTTTCTACAGAAAAATAAAAACAGGAGAAAACTTACAACAAATTAAAAGAACAAATTATCTTTAAACTTTGATGCATGCTGAGTCTCCTTCAGATATGGAGGGTATGAGTCCCAAATGGAAAAAAATAAAAACAGCAAATGTGAAGGGAGAGTTGACATTTTATAAATACTGATAAACAGCAGATCATTTTTCATGTAATGTCTTACTTGTAAAAACCACAGTCTGCAAAAAAAAGCTTAAATTTTAAAAAGAAAAAGATGTCATCAGATCAGTCCAGCGTGCAGCTGCCAGACAGGCTGAAACGGCTGCAGTAAAATCCCCATTCAATACTGTAAATTAATAAATATTGTTTTTTAACAATGCTGACGAGGATCATTAAGCGTGCTAATGCATTACCTCAGGAAAAAAAAGCATCTTAAAGCGATCAGACTCATTTCACTTTGCTGAACACTAAAGTCACTAGCTTAAAACTGCATTAACAGCTAAGCTTACTTGTTGCAGAATAATTATTTTTTATTCATCAGCTCCGATCCAATATGATGCGTCACAAACTGTGCAATGGAGCCATGGTTCACGGTGTAGATCCCTTTTCTAATACAGAGTGGCTTCATGTGTAGCAGAGGGGATTACCAGCTAAAGACTTTAATGAGGCCAACAGCCAATAAATAACAGTTCTTCAGACGAACCTTTCAAAGGGAAAACAAAACACTGAGAAAAAAAAACAGAAAACAGTGCTCCTTTTATCTCTGAATAATCTGCTTACAAAAGTTTATATTTAAAAATTTGACTAACTTAAAAAAAAAATCCTGAAAAGAAAAGATAAACGTAAGTTTGACAACATCATATAAAGTAAAGAACAGCTGTAAATTCTACAATTAAAGGCTTAAATTTGGAAAAAAATTTCTTAATATTTACAGAAGATTTTCAGTAATAAATAAAAATCACATGTTGGTTCTGCCAGGATGATTCAGTTGGATGTGATTTTTGCTCTCTTCCCCATTAAAGTTGGATTCTTTATGTTATTATGAGGCTGGAGACGGAGACAGCTGCAGGAGTGCACCACAGATGTGTCCGTATGATACCTCCTCAAGCCCTCCCCCCCCCCCCTCCTCCACATTTCATACATTGAAGAGGAATTTCGTAAATTTTCCAAAACAAAATCCTCTTTGGAGGGAGGGGGGGGGGGGGGTGTCAGTCTGAGCAACAGCATACTCACAAAGTGGGGGCTCCCACTGTGGCTACATCTGCACATTCTTCAAGAAAGCAGCAACACCACTGAATTCATTTCATACTTCAGGGAGCTCAGCAGGAGCTCTGCCCTTTCCACCCTGCCAACCACTACAAGCCTGGCCTGAGAGACGGATTCAGACAGAATTAAAAAGCCCAGTTATTCCAGAGTCCTCGGGGCATGGCTGAACTTCTCACCTAGCCTCACCTTCATTACACCACACACAGCCACACCACCACCAGCATCTGCACCAGCATCTGCAGCAGCAGCGGCAGCAGCGGTGTGGTTTGCGTGCCAGCACTTGCCTCCTTCCTTCTATCATTCGCTATCTTGCACATGGAGAGGAGCAGAGGAGTGTGGGAATGATTAATGTGCCACTGTGAGGAGGCGTTGAGTGCTCCCCTTTCCAGTTCTACAACATCAAGCTCAATCTAGCTGAACTTAATTAAGCACATCATAAATAATCAACTTTAATTGATATTCCGGCAAGCTGATTACGAGTTAACAAGAACACAATGGAGACAAGGGAAACGCATTAAACGCCCTGTTGTCGTCTCTTGTTCAACTCTAAACTCGAGCACATGGAGAGAGGAGCGCTGTTATACTTTCATGGAACAAGGATTCACAGTGGGGAGGAAAGAAGTGAAAAAATTAGTCCTACTGATGATGCACAAATCATCAGTGTTTGAATATTCATGCAGGCCTTCTGTCCACAGAGAGTGATAAATGCATCTCACTACAGCTGACGCTGACTCGATACTTAAGAGAAGTGTTTGGGGCACAATCAAACATGGATGAAATGCACATCAGAGTTTTCATCCGAATGCATTTTGCAGAATTTACATCACATAACTCTGTCAGCTCAGAGAGGAATAAAGAGACGCTGTGGAACATGTGCAGTAACCCGGAGGCCTATACCCTGGGGCTCAGTGCCCTGATTTCACCGCTTTGCAGCTAAAACACCTGAACACACAGGAGCCTCTGCATCCCTCTGCCATCCTGGAATAGTTTACCCGTGGTTAAAGCTCAGATGAGTTCCCTTTATAGCCCTCTGTGTACCTGTGTTTCAGAACAAACACAATGAGCCCCACATAAGCATTTTCAGGTCAAACTGGGGGCTAACAGTCAAAGGGATATCACTCTGTTTAACTTGTCTTTCACATGAGCAGTGATGAATCACATATTAAGCCGAGTTTAAAGTTTAAAGAGCTTCATTGTAACTGGGGGGGGGGGGCATTACCCAGCAGCAAATGCTGAGTCCTAACCCTAACCGCACCAGTCCTATTTATAACCTTGAAACCCCTTATGACATCATCCGCTGTGTGGTTTCCACGGTGACGGATCTTCTCCATTCATTTTTAATGGGCCAAAAAATTTTGTAAACTGCTGAAAATTTCAAAAGTACAAGGGATAGAAATGTGAAAAGTACACACACACACTTCCCCTGAACATGCTGAACATTTTAAAATTCAAATGGTGAAAATCAGTGAAAATTTCTCATAAGAGTAGTGAGCCAGAAAAAGTACAGAAGAATAAGACGTTTATTATGGGATTTCTATAAGTTGAAATGCTGAGTGCTCAGACCACACCTGGTCTAAGCTCAGGTTCAATCTGGCTATCCATGTTTTTCTGTCTACCCATAGCTCACAACAATTCTCAGTTTTGCTCTTCTTGTTGAATGTTCTGTTTACATCGCCATGGAGACCACAAAGCTGATGATGTTAGCCTAGCTGTCATACTCACTTTAATAACCGGCTTTTAAAATCAAGAAAGCGACAAAATGAACAAAAATCAAAGGTGGAGTCATAGTGTTTTAAAAAGTTTAAATTGAGCCCTGTCTAGCATGAATGATTTCACGCGAGTTGCAGTTGTAAGCCATATTGTTGCAAGGCAACCGGTAGTCGATAACCACCAGCGGAAGTCAACACCCATAGGCTTCTGAGGAAACAGGTGGATAGTGACCCTATTTTCTGTATTTGCATGGCTGTGTGATTCATTTCTCACCCAGAACATTAAAAAAACATACTTAAATTTTCCTGAAATATTGTGATGAAATCAGTTTTTATGTTAAGATGACTCAGAGAGGAATCAGGTAAATACTATTGGACAGATTGCACACAAAGTCGTGCTGCAAACTAAAAATTTTGCTCAATGTCTTTAACACTACTAAGCATGGGTTTACAGAGTCTGTGCATGAACAAATTGCTGTGCTGGTTATGCGTTGCTTCAGTCAATTAGGTATACATCATTTAACCACTTCAAGATCAAAACTCAGGCTGAGCAACAAAATACCATCTGTGCTTGTTTATATCCAGGTAGTAGAGGATCATAACATAAGAAGCAGCCATTATCTAGATTACAAGTCCCAGCTAGTAGTCACTACATGCGACTGAGGTTTTGAGCTCAGCAATCCATTTTTGACCATAATCATCCATATACATCCTACAAAACAAAACGTTGCCTTTTGTTTTACATTCCTCATGTAACAATATGTATTGATCCCGATGAAACAGTCAGTTCCAACTTTGTTTACTGGACATGGGCATTTTAACGACACCGCACTTTTCTTATTACCTCCTTCAGCCACAGGCGTTATTAATAGGCTACAGTTAAAAAATGATGAACAACATTCTGAAACTGATGAAGTAAAATCAAGTTGTGGAACCATTTCTACTGATGGAGCCAAATTAAAAAACCACAAACTGTTGTTGATTTTTATTATTCCGGCTTTCAGAACAGCAATAGCATGCACAGATAGATAGATAGATAGATAGATAGATAGATAGATAGATAGATAGATAGATAGATAGATAGATAGATAGATAGATAGAAAGACATCCGTTTGAATTTTTAAAACCTTTTTCGCTACTAAAAACTCCTTACAGGATCTTTAATGTTGATGGTTCATAGTACAGATGTTTGACCAGTCATGGTTACAGAGTTAAACTCTAAAGTCCTCCAGAGGAAAAGGTAAATCAATCAATACACTGTCACGCTGAACACCTTCACCGTGCAGCTGGCTGAAACAGCGGAAATGTTTGTCTGAAGTCACTGAAGAAAATCAAACTGGCATTTATCGGAAGAATGAATAGGAAGATGTTTTTAGGGGAGACGGCTCTCTCAGTCTGCCTCACTGATATTATTTGACTTTTCGAGCACAGAACTGCTTCTGGCACAAAGAGAAAACGAGTTCAGGAATAAAACAAACACGCCGGGGGATTTCAGCTCCAAACCTTCAAATCCTCACCTGAATTCTCCGTTAAGTAGGAAAACCCCTTCACGACCAGAAGCAAGCCGCCGAACAAGCAGATCTGGATCAAAACCAGCTCCTTTCGTCTTTTCCGCCTCGCTTTCACCTTCTTCTGGTTCGGCATCACTTGCTCCGGTCGATTCCGGAGTCGGATACCCGGCAGAGACATCCCCTGTTCCGATGCCACATCCATGCAGATCCTCGAAGTCAGAAAATAAAAAACAAAACCAGCAACCTCCTCTATTTCCCAGAGAACAGACTTATCTCCCGGGAAGCTGATGAAAAAGTACAGGGGAGGGGTTTTGGGGTAATCTTGAGAGGGGGGAAAAGTTGTAAATTGGTGCCGATAAGATGCTGCAAGGGCTGTTTGGTAAAAGCGGAAAGCTTCTGGCTGGAAGAGCCGGGTTTTCACTTCTTATGTCATGTTGAAATGTGGTTAAAGAAAGAGTACGGCAGAGGACTACTGCAAGAGCCCTCCATGGATGCGTCCTTCTACCAAGTGTTGAGAGGGCACGATGGGCGAGAGAGGGAGGGAGAGAGAGAAAGGGAGGAAGGGAGAGAGAGAGGGGAGGGTGGTGTAGGCTACACGCGAGAATATGCGTACACTGCCATGGATGAAGGTTGTTCTTACACTGAAAAGGTCCAAGCGCTCAGGTGTCCTACTTCTGGTTGTAGAGTAGGGGAGACTGGGGACAGTTGCAACACTTATTTTTAATTTCTGGTAATTGTTTTCTGTAGTGGTCTTGAAGTGCTAACTGTGGTGGCCAGCAAGTTTCAGGTGATTTAGAAAACCTACAACAAGGATGCAAACACTACAACACAACCAAAGTTAACGAGGTCAACGGTAGAGGTTTTCAGACGGTTGTCCCAAACAAGGAAAGTATGACATTGTTTTCTGCTTTTAACTTCACCTATGATAAATAGAGCTTAGTAGGGGTCTTATACGGTGGCCCTGAGAGCTCACAGCACTGCAACTTAAAAGTGATGTCTGTTATTAGCCAGTATGCTAATACCTGAATCATGTGATCACAATGTTAAAACGAATCAAAAGCACTTCCTCAAATCTCATTTTCCAAACACCAATGACAGAAAAAGAACTTAAATAGTGTGCATCATTTTTAAGTGTCTTCTGGAAACACTTGTGTTGTGGTCTTTTCTAAATGCTGTGCATGTATTGTTAAATTGATGAAGATGTTTTCTTTGTTTGCTTGAGTTTTGTCTTTTTGCACGTTTTCTTAAGTTGCAGTGCTGTGAGCTGTCAGGGCCACTGTCATCTCACATTGTGATTTCCTTCATTGTACTTATATTTCTATATTCACCGAAATGTGTCATCTTATATTTAGCTTTAAAGCTATATATATATATATATATATATATATATATATATATATATATATATATATATATGTGTGTGTGTAGCTCGTTAATGCAAATCTCTAATCAGCCAATCACGTGGCAGCAACTCAATGCATGTAGGCATGTAGACATGGTCAAGATGATCTGCTGCAGTTCAAAGTGATCATCAGAATGGGGAAGAAAGGTGATTTAAGTGACTTTGAACATGGCATGGTTGTTGGTGCCAGACGGGCTGGTCTGAGTATTTCAGAAACTGCTGATCTACTGGGATTTTCACGCACAACCATCTCTAGGGTTTACAGAGAATGGTCCAAAAAAGAGAAAATATCCAGTGAGCAGCAGTTCTGTGGGTGAAAATGCCTTGTTGATGCCAGAGGTCAGAGGAGAATGGCCAGACTGGAGATCATAGAAAGGCAACAGTAACTTAAATAACCTCTTGTTACATCCGAGGTATGCAGAAGAGCATCTCTGAACACACAACACATCGAAACTTGAGGCTACAGCAGCAGAAGACCACACCGGGTGCCACTCCTGTCAGCTAAGAACAGGAAACTGAGGCTACAGTTCACACAGGCTAATCAAAACTGGACAATAGAAGATTGGAAAAACGTTGCCTGGTCTGATGAGTCTCGATTTCTCTGCAACATTCGGATGGTAGGGTCAGAATTTGGCATCAACAACATGAAAACATGGATCCATCCTGCCTTGTATCAACGGTTCAGGCTGCTGGTGGTGGTGGTTCTGAAGGCAAAAGGGGGTCCAACCCTGTACTAGGGAAGGTGTACCTAATAAAGTTGCCGGTGAGTGTATGTATCTTGGGAAATTTCATATGAATATTATTTTAAAATTGAAAATTAACTGAAAATATCCCCACCGTATTTTTTTCTGGTGGCACATTTCCGTTGGTTCATTGATATTTCAGTCTGTTTTCATTTGATTATTCTAAATCACATCAAATAAAACCAATTTCTTTTAAGTCAAATAAAATGAAGTGAATCATGTCTTTCACTGCCCTCTTCTGGGAATTTCTTTTACTGACATACAGCAAAGCTGCAGCCTCTACATGGAGATTACTGCACACTGTATAGCAGGATCGTAATACTAAGTTTGTAAGGCTGCACGACTGGTTGCTTTGGACTTGTTCTGCTCACTCAGTCAAGCATGACACATCTCTGTGTGCAGCAGCCAAGCGCTAAAGTGATGCCTCCCAGGCTGACTGCATCTTCACCAAATGAAAACAAAAAAAAGCTGCAATCATTCTCAAACATTTCTCTTTCTCAGCCAGCAGTGAATGTCTTTCCCTGTGATCACAAATAAAACACAGTTTGTGTTTCTGTGTAGGATTAAATAAGAGCTTTAACCGTCACTGCAGTGAATTATTCACCCAGCCGGGGACAGATTACATGGAGTATTTTCCTTGGTTACACAATACTGGTTAGGTCATATGGATTGTTTTCACATGTGCCTTTTTTTGAACGTGTTGTCTCATCAAATCTGTGAGCACAGATTTCTCTGACACTACTGATTATTTTTTTCTGAGCAAAGAGACATTTAGGATAATGAAGAAAACTTTATCCTGGCCAGGGCGGTTTCTTGATTGTCGGGCCTGAGGTTTCATATAAATAGCACTGGAAACATTCCAGCAAGAACGGAAAAAGTGGTCGGGGCTCTAGGCAACTGGTTTCAATGTGCTGTTTTAACCCTTCAGAGCGCGGAGCTTGGATGGATCAAAATGAAAAAGGAATTGAAAGGAAAACCAGAGGAATATCAGAGGTATTTTACATATTTAAAGGAGATAATTTATCTGTGTGTTCACTAACAAAGCTGAACAAATATCTGTTTAAAGCGTCCCATAATATGATGACAAACTCCAGTGACCATGCACACGACTGGAGGCATAAAAGCTGCTCCAAACCATCTGTCTGACTTGCAAAGCAAGCTTGGACTGGGCATGGAGTTACCAAACAAGATGCATTCCCAACCTCTCAGAGGCCAAACAAAGAAAAGAAGAAAAAAAAAGAGAGAGAGCGCACACACACACACACACACAAAGGGGGGTGGGAGGGAGGGAAGGGAGGAGTGGGGAAGGGGGGGGTACAAATTAAATCCAGTTAAATTGTTTTTCCATAGCCAGTGGGCTTGGCAAAGGGCTCTCACAAACACACACAAGATGTGAGATAAGTTGTTGTAGGGAAGACAAACCAGACCCTCAGAAGTAGGAGAATGCCTGGAATTTAACCCACTTTCACATGTCCAAGTGACACCGAGCCCACTCCCACTCCCCTGCACCTCAGAGCTCAACACACATATCCATGCTGGCATGAAACACGCAGGTGACACACTACAATGATTAACATCTGCCCCGTTCACCACTCCTCCTCCTCCTGCAGCTGTGATCGATTGGAGCCCTGTGAGATGTTCACTACAGAGCATCAATAATCCAGGTCCAACCACAGTCTTCATCCTCCTCTTACAGCACAGTCTATCCTCCCGTACAGCCTGTCTGGCATCGGGATCACAATGCAGTCACTGCAGAGGAGAGCTGCAGTTCCTCTACCCCAGTTTAGGCTAGCAGACATATTTGGGTCATGTCTTCCCTCTCCGAGAGCAAGTCCGAGGTACAGCCACTCCTTTCCCTCTCACCGTGGAGAAACCTCGGCTCAGCAGCCTTACGGGGGGAGAGAAACAGGGTTGGGGATTTGGTAATTTAGGCCAGAAATAACATGAACTAAAAAAAAATAAAAAGAAAGAAAGAAAATGAAGGAGCTGGAGTTGGGACAGTATAGATGGTTCAGGTGGAGAAGGAGAAATAAGGACATCCATCCCTGCTTTTTGTATCATGAAAAGAAAAATAACACAGAAACACTTTTTCTTTTTTCCTTTTACATTTTTATAGAACAGCAACACAATGTACATTCAGATCCGTCAAGTGACAGCAGGACAGGGGAATAATCAAAAACACGTATAAACAGGGAGGTGCATTTCGTGAGGCTGACCTCCTCCCGTCCACTCTGTGTCAGTTATTCTCCCAGGATTGGAGTCATCAAACAGGAGGTGTACAAATCAACTGACGGAAGGTGTTTGGCATCATTCCTCCCTTCCTTATCGTTTATCTTTTGGAACCAGGAAGGTCAACCTGAGAGTAAAATCAGATGAGTTTTGCAAACCTCCAAATCTCTAAGTTGATGGACTGACAGTTGAGAAGGTAGAAAAGCAACTGCAGCGAGGCAATGTCAACAAATCTATGGCTTTGCTTCTATGTTGAAAAGTCAAACCTATAATTTGAGGACGTTGCTTGAAAAATGAAATCAATGCTGAATGTGAAAGAGCCTTAAACATGCATTTTTAATGGCCAGCAGGTAGCGGCTCCAGTCATGGCGAAAATAAATCAATGAGCTGATTCTGGCTCAGTTCACTCTGCTTGACACCAACATGATGTTCTCTCTGTTTCAGAATCATTTTTCAGTGAATTACTGTCCCATTCAGAGAAATGATGAAGATGAAGCAGGGTTACCTGAAGAGCAAGTCTATCTGTCACGCACCGGTTGCTTCCACCGAGCTGAAGTCATACATTTTCACCCTCTGATGGGAAAATGTCGCCACATCAAGCTCCAAACCAAGAAGGTGCAGGTAAGTTTACAAGCCGTTAAGATATGTGACGTTGACTTCCTCATTTTCCTGTTATGAATTTATCAAGAAAACCGAAGCGCAGAACAATCATTTTAATTTTCTGACTCTGTCCATCTCTCCCCCTCTCTTTCCTGCATGATGTCTGGTTCTGCTCGAGGTTTCTGCCTGTTGAAGGAAGTTTGTTGTTTCTACTGTAACTTAATAAATGCTGCAAAGGTTTCTACTCATGGTGGGTTAAGATGAGATCAGACTCCTTATCTTGCCCTGATGTTGCCTTGAGTTTTGAGATAACGTTTGTCATAATTTGGTGCTTTATAAATAAAGGTTGCACAAAGTTGGAAGGAATCCAGCTCAGCTCGGCCCCTTCGTTGAGAGGAACCAACACAGAGCCTGGGCTATCACAGCTGCAGACCACGTCCACCAGGGCTCGAAATTAACTTTTCTGATCACTAGCCAATGAGAGTTTCCCATAGCCATTTTTTCTCGTAAAAAGACAGATTATGTGAGATTACTAATATATACAATGTGTATTATTTGTGGAAAATAAATTGGTCATACTTTAGCACACTTTTTTTTATTACAATCCATGTCTGTTTGCTGCAAAACATGCTATAGTGGGTGGAGCCTCCGTTTCCAGTATGGTTCGTAACACTGCGGTGGCGTTCCCATTCAGAGGCCAAGCTCATAGATGCCGGCTCAACACAGAGAATTGCAGAATCTCCCCGTCCAGCTGGGGGAGGGAGAACGGCAGAGCTTTCTGTGCATTCATGGGGCAGCACTGAGCGTTTTCCCGTGAAGCAAAGACAACTTCAGGCAGTTTTTGTGAATAGAGGGAGGAGAGGGCCACTCTCCTCCGATAAGCTGAGACTGACACATCCTGCCACACACTTAATATGGAGCCCTGGTGTCGACTCTTTGATGTGACTTAACTTCATCCAACCTAAACATTTATGTCATGGAGTTAGTGTTCCGATACAATATTTTTCTGATATGAAATTTAACAGCACTTTATGTCACTGTAGACTAATGTTTTTTTTTCCCCTATTCAGGATTCAACAGACCCTGTTCATTTCTCAACATAGGGGCAGAGCTGACTGGGAGCTCCTGTGGATAAACAACCACTACTGACTTTGTACAACCCCACCAAAAAAAAAAAAACTATCCCTTTAACTTTATTTTATTGCTTTTGTTTTTTAACAAATATATATAAATATAAAAAAGATTCACAAACGTCTTCCCAACTGCTTTTTTTAAGGGAAACAAGGGCATGAAATTAAAGGACTTCTCCGTATTAAGCTGGACAATTAGAGTCTAATAATCAAGCTTTAGTTACTTTAAGACTGACTATGTTACCATGCCGATCATGAGGTGGCACTGATGTAACTATCACATCATCCTGATTTTCTTGTGTCTGTGCTGTAAGTCACGGACACGGAGCTGAGTGACACCTCAGGGTCAGTGTCACGTCTCTAAGCAGAGATTAAATGAGATCGGAAATGAATGAAAGACAGACAGAGCCAGAGCCAGATAGAGGTATAAACATAGAGAGACAGAGAGGAAACTGAAGACCGCCTCCTCATCCTATTTCTCCTGTGCACCCACCCTGTGCACCCCAGTTCACCAACATGAGAAAATTCTGCATATTAAAAAATTAAACGGATCTCATTTCAGAGGAGAGAAGCCAAAGACATGAGCAGGGTGACGGTGTTCTACAGCAGCCCGAGAGAGTCCGAGTGATTCCACACAGGATGGAGGACAGTCCAAGACCAGGTGAGAGAGTCGCTGACGATTCAGGACTTCCTGAGGAGAGTGGGACCACTGCCATGTCCCCTGGAGTAAAATCTGTGATAAAGAAAAGAACAGAAGCATCAAACATGGTGTTAGCGCTTCTAATTTGCATAATCAAGAAATAAAAATCACAAGACTTAAACAAAAACACATCAATGTCAAGACTCTTTCACCACAAGATGTGGCTGCACATTTAGACAAGTTCAAGCTGAGAAAACAAGCTGATTGTCCAGCCCTCTGTTAAGCAGAGCACAACGTTTTGTCACCTTTAACATTTACTGAAACGGCACACATCACGTTTACTGATCGCCATGAAGAGAATAATGAAACCTAAATGGCTTGGGGATGTTGAGTTAGAGGGAACATCGGGACGAGAGTTCTCCAGGCTGACAGAGAAAGAGGGTGAACGATCATGAGGAACTTAATATGCGTGACAGGACCCCTCAGCCCCCCAATGCAAAGCACCGATCAGGGTCAGAGTTTTCCACAAGTGGCTCAGAATGGAAACTAAAGAAGTTTCTGATGCAAGTGACGGACAGAAGAGATGGAGAACTCTTCTGCTCTTGTTAGTGTTGTAGAAGAAAATAAGTTGAATTATAGACAAAAAATGGTCCCAGTCAAGCAAGGCTTCACATATCACGTCATACCAACAAGCATGTTTCTTGGACAGTTCCAGACCTACATGTCTGCACAGCACTTATATTCAGAGGGTCTCCCTCTGATCTGCACCAAAACAAGTTACAGTGCCATCAAGACAAATGTTTGCTTATTGTAGACCTGAAAAGATGCAGGTCTGAATACAACAAAGGAAGCTGTTGCTTTAAAAAAAAAAAAACAATAAAAAATAGAGGACAAAATTTGTATTGCTTTATTATCAATGCAGATGCATTGTTTATCTTCATACTCTCTTTAGTCATATGGTTACATTTTATTTCAACCTAACTGTAGAGACCTTCCAGTCTCTTTTGGTAGAATCTATCTGTAGACTGGAATACAAGCTCTCTTTGAAAATGTGCAAAATATGAAAACCACTTCCCCCTGGGGTGGACAAAGTGACTTTAAGCTTGGTCAAATATAAAAATGCTTAACGTTTAAAAAAAAAAAGAAGAAGAATCCACTCCTTACAGATGATGAAATGAAGAAAGAGAGGATGATAGAGGACTGCCTACACTGACTCCTTATGAGGACAGCACACTCCAGCTCATGTTTAAGTCATGTTAAAGCTCACCTCAGGAACACAAATTCACTCTTTAAAATATTCAGCCAGCAAACCTCTGGTCTGACATCTCACTCAATCCAAATTTTTCTTGCTTTCTTTCACCTCTGGAAACATGGAAGTGCTGTGCATGCATGCACTCCGCTCCACTCTTCCTCCCATCTCCCTCACTCTCGCTCTCTGTCAGACAAAAAGAACTTATGTAACGAGGTGATGAAGTCTTCATGTCTTGGGGCACATATTTACCCAACATGCATTTCAGGATTACAGCACAGGGCCCCCTGCTGTAGAGAAGACGAGATAGGACGACAGGCTTACAAGGTCCCACATGGGATGGCGTGTGTGTGTGTGTGTGAAGCTAAGTTTAGAGCAGACAAACCTGAACCAAACGACAAAAACACCCCATCAGTTTTCATTTTAGAGGATAAAACTGGAGGCACACATGCTTTTGTCCGTCGTTAACTTAACAAACGTGTCCAAGTGCAGCAGAGAGTAGGAAGTATGGCTGCTGTTACGAGTTTTAGTGTCTGTTTGACGGCGAATCCGTTAATGTGCATGTCTGCCTCAGAGTTCACTCAGGGAGAGGAGCGGTGCCACAGGAGCCAGCAGCAGCAGCCTCAGCAGGGAGAGCAGAGGGGACACGCGGGCAAGCTGACTCAATGCCACCCCATCTTTATTCTCCCACAACTTCTTTGTTTTTGCACCGGTAAACAAATACTGGAGGCAAATAAGAGCAACCCGACCGTCCTTCTCTACCAGCCCCCCGCCTCTTCTCTGCAATATGAACCACAGAAAGAGAAGAAACAAACAGGTCTGTCTCTCATGAGCGTTGCCGAGTTTCCCCGCAGTGTCAACAACAATAAACAGAGCGAGCACAGACAAGAGGAGAAGAAAACAGAGGTGCTGAGGAGAATGTTAACACTTCTGCCCTTTTTCTCTTCCTGCTGCACAATTAAAGCTGCCATAGTGTACAGGAAATACTACACCAATAAAACCAGTGTAAGAGGAATATGTTGGTAACAGCTGTACGAGTCTAAATTATGAAACAGAAACATGTCTTCAGCAGTTTCTTGAAGAAAGCACAGCTCAAAGACTTCTTCCTGCTCAGGTGTTCAGGTCTGTCAGGGTTTCTGCACATTTCAGTCAAACACTCTTTAACCAGGAAAACTGTGGTTTCTCACTGCCTGCACAAGTACTTCATTATGCTGGGATGACATTTCTATATAACCGTTTGAAAATTTTTAAATCTAAATGTGAGAAAAACTAAGGGCATGTCTTTAGATTTTAGAAGGAACCCAATCCCCCCACTTTTAACTGTAATCAAAGGGGAGACTGTGGAGCGTGTCACCTCCTTTAAGTACCTTGAGGTGGTTGGTGACAATAAGCTGTCTTTTAATGAAAACACACCGTTTACAAAAAAAATCACAGCAGTGGTTGCACTTCTATGGAGTCAGATCAGTCTCAAAATTCAAAAATGCACACAGAAGGACTCACTTGATGTATCTCTGACTCACACAAATATAAAAAAATATCTACAAATGAAAAAAACAAAATTCACATATTTCTGATTCACACAAATGTTTATGGTTTTTGTGTATATTTAATAGAAATTCACAAATATACGGCGCATTTACGAGCTGCTTTTCATTTGTGAACCTCGCTGCATTTGTGTGTGGATTTTTGAGACTCCCCTGACGCGCTTAGATTCACAAATGCATTTTTTTTTTCAACGGGGAAATGTCTGTAGCCAATCAGATGTCTCTCTACAGTTCAGCCAATCACAGCAGCGTAGATTCGAGAGTGTGTTTTAACCAAGTGGCAACATCCAGTCTGATAATATGAGACAATGCTAAAGTGCTAAAGTCTGCTGTTCTTCGAGTGTCTGCTTGAGTCTGGCTCCGGAGGTATCGGAAGTCACAAACACACCAAGCCTAAAAAAAGCTGTTTTCACGGCCAAAATAAGCACATTTACAGCCTGGTACAAAGAATGTCTCCCGTCTGAATCACTAATTTCACTAACGGCACGCACTGTACGTGGGTGAATTATTTTCTAATTCAGCAGTTTCAACAATATTAAGCTCGCCAGTTCGTCCAATCAGAGGCACAGCTCAGATCACGTGACTGTGGAGCGTCATATGGCTGTTACTGTGGAGACTCACAGCACGCCTCATTTCCAATATGGCCGCGCTGGCCGTTTTGCTTCAAAAGTCTGTTTCAGAAACAGACGGGTGACGTCGCGGAGACTACGTCCATTAATTACAGTTTATGGTTTTAATGTGATTGCTTTAGCGTTCAGCTGCGCATACAGAAGAACTAACAACAGCATGGATATCACTGAAAAACCACAACTAAAATCTGATCATAAGCTGTTTATATTTTAAACACATTTCAAAGTGTTCTATTGGAGATTATTCAATAACTTCATATGAATGCCAAACAAAATCAAATCACAGGAACAGGCTGATCAGGCGTGAGCTTCAGTGATTGATAACATAAACTGTTTAGAGAAAAATACTGCTGAGAACGGCAGCTGTCAATCATCAGACTTGAACACAATGCAGCCTAATAATATCGTCATATCACCATAGCATATAGATGTGACACACATTTCTATGAGGTGTATTAAATTTATTAAGTTTGACTTCAGTCAAACTTTAACTTTAAACAACACCTTGCTGGAGATGCTGGAGGTGTGGTTCACTGGAAGGGGGGGGGGGGTGTACACATGTGGAACAAAAGTGCTTTAATATGTATATAATGCACGGTCCACAAAGCAGAAAAAATATTTGTGTCCCTTGCTGTACTGAAAATGTACCAAACCTGCTTCAAAACTGAGAACTGTACCGAACTGAAATTATTGTGTACCGTGACACCACTACTCAAAATTATAAAGGAAATCTTTATAATGAACATTTTGTGCAATTCTCATGAATTTTGAATAAAACTGTGAAATAAATCAATCCTTAAATATGTTACCCTTAACAAATTAGCCTGTGTGTTACATTCAAAAGATAATGTGTTTCACAGAACACGGGAGCCCTTTGTGTTCTATATTGGAGTGGGTATTTCTACTCTTCTCATTAGGGGCTTTGAGTAGGACTAATTATGTACATATGTTTGTAAAATGATGCCGTACCCCAATCTCCTCTCAAATGTCAAGTGTTGACTGGATCTGTGAGCTGAGTGTTTTGTTTGTTTGTCGTGTTTTGTCCCTGTGTAGTTTGTTCTGGAAAAAAAAAACAATAAACATATCTTTAAAATTAAAGTAAAAAAAACACAGTGGTAAATAACAACAAATATCAGATATATAACCAACATCATCCTGGAAAATGGTTGTGGCTTTGTCACAGACACTCTTGGAAAAAAAATGCATCGGTTACAATAAGAAAGATGCATAGAGGCTATATGACTGTAATCCATGACACACTTCTGGCAAAGTGTCTTAACTTTGACTTTCAGCCTGAACAGAGCATGCTCTGAACAGGAGGTTATGAACAGAGACGCCTACATTTATCTTTTATTGCCAATGAGTTCACATGTAAAAATGAAACTTCAAGAAAGTCTTCCTGAGCCCACGTGGTAATATCCTTTACACAGTGATGTTTTTTAATGCAGTGCTGCCTGAGGGGTCAAAGGTCACGGGCATTCAATGTTGGTTTTCAGCCTTGCTGCTTACGTGCAGAGATTTCTCCAGATTCTCTGAATTTTTTGATGATATTATGGACTGTAGATGATCAAATCCATCAACTTTTTGCAACTGTACCTCGAGAAACTAAACTGTTGGACTATTTGCTCACGCAGTTGTTCACAAAGTGGTGAACCTCGCCCCATTCTTGCTTGTGAATGACTGAGCCTTTCAAGGATGCTCCTTTTATACCCAATCCTGACACTCACCTGTTTCCAATGAACCTGTTCACCTGTGGAATGTTCCAAACAGGTGTTTTTGGAACCCTGTCCCAACTTTTTTGTACCGTGTTGCTGGCATCAAACTCAAAATTAGTGAACATTTGCAATGAAAACTGATCAGTTTGAACTAAATGAAATAAATATCTTGTCTTTGTAGTGTACTCAGTTGAATGTAGGTTAAACAGGATTTGCATGTATTGTGTTTTAATTTATCTTACACAAGGTCCCAACTTCATTGGAAGTGGGGTTTTAACTTTGAAATGGAATCGGCACAACCCATAGGTTATGAAATTCATGTTGTAGAAATTGAATTAATTCAGACAAGCTAAATTAAAGTGTTTGGTGAAGGTCTGGTTCGCACTGTTGCTTCACGGCAAGGAGGTTTCTGGTTCAAATACCTGCTTGGGCACGTTGTGCCTTTCTGTGTAGAGTTTGCATGTTCTCCTCATACATGTGTGGGTTCTCTCTGGGTATTCCAGCTTCCTTCCACCCTCCAAAAACATGCTCATCAGGTTAATTGATGATTCTTAATTGCCTGTAGGTGTGAGCATTAAGGTTGTCTGCCTCTGTGTGTCAGCCCTGTGATTGGCTGGAGACCAGTCCAGGGTGTACCCCGCCTCTCACCCTAAGACAGCTGGGATAGACTCCTGATACCTGACACCCTGAACAGGATAAGCGGGATAGAAGATGGATGACTGGATGGTTGGAAGCTAACATAAAGAACTCCTGGAACCAGATTAAGTTTTGTCCCTGCACCCAGCATGTGTCCAACACTTTCAAAAGTCATGTAAACTAATATATGCAGATATCTCCATTTTATATGTGATTGTATGTAACATCTCCTCCCGCCCAGCTCACCTACGGCTCCCTCTCTGAAGACACGTCTCCCTCGGCTCCACTGCTGGCATTGGCGTCCTGTCGGGAACGTGCTGCACCTTTCTCCCTGCTCGACTCTGAGGGGCCTTTGGAGCGTGTCTTCTCTTTCCTCTGCTGCTGCTTCTCCTGCTTTGACATCTGAGGAAACACAAGAAATATATATTCAAACCTCGCATGCGCCTGTCACATGAGCTTGACTGTTAGAGACAGACCTGTATTTATGCGTTGAAAGAAAAGCTTGTTCTCAACAACAGCAGATTGTTTGATGAGCAGAGGTTTGATTCTGTTGATTTTGTGGGAAAGACATTTCTGGTTGTGGCAGGTTTCTCCCCTCACAAAGGATGTATGCCTGACCACCGACTGGAACATGCAGAAAAATTTAATGTGACAGGAAGTCAAAGTATGTCACCCAGGGTAGCATTTCACTTCCTGGGAGAACCACATTGTTCTCCACCTCATGCACATTCTCACAGTTTAATGTTTTTGTCTCGTCATATTTTTTACAACAAAGGCAACAAAAACTGTATTATCAATTACTTTAGAATTCACCCCTCAGGTTGAAACTTTTGTCAACATGAGATCAAATGCTGGATTATTCATTCGTTCACGATCAATGATCGTTGACTGTCGTGTGTCAACTTGCACGGTCTGCTTTGTGTTCTGGTTTGCTCAACTTGCTGGGATTCTGATTTGCATAACCACCCACTCACAATATATTATGTTTAACATACACACCTGATCCAAATTTTAAGACCAGTTTAATAATTGCGAGAATTTTCATCACCAGATCAAAAGTTTAAGACCACAGTTCAGAAAAAAAACTGAAAAGCCCCTAAAATCAAAATAAAAGTTCTTGTTGATCACTTTAAAAATGTATTTTGGCACACCTGATGCGAGTGTTTCCAGGAGGATTATAGGAACGTTGCTCCGAGTAGTAAAAATGGCTTCATGGAGGGCGTCCACTGTCTGGAACTGACGTCCATTTTTGTAAACTTCCCTCGCCATCCATCCCCAAATGTTCTCAGTGTGATTTAGATCAGGGGAAGACGCAGGATGGTCCAAATGATGGGGAACCCTCAACTGTGCCACAAAGAAAACATCTCCAGTGGGATCTCCTCATCATGACAGGAACATTGGACGCCATCAGGACCGTCAAGGTGACATTTTTTTCTCCTCAGAGAATCAAACTTTCTTCCTCCTTTCAGTGTCCCATGTTTGCTGCTCTCTTCAAAGTCCAAACGGGTGATTTTGTGGCGTTGAAGGAGACGAGGCCTTTGAGGAGGTTTTCTCTCAGACGCCGTCTTAATGGACAACCAATCAGATCCTCCTGCTCAGCACTGGTGAAATGTTTTTGTGTCTACCTCTTTTGACTTTTTTGTTCCCTAATCCTCAGGAAGAAATTCAAAATGACTGACTGCGTCCAACCTCAGCAGTGATGGCGTGTTGTGAGAGGTGTGGCTTATGCAGCTCAACAATCCGACCACGTTCAAAGAGAGAAAGATTTTTAGCCCTCGCCATCAGGAGGTCATGACAGAGGGAACACCTGACAGAAAATGACACTGAAGCCACATATCTGTGCAGATTTTGTCTTTTAAATGTTCTGCTCTTAAAGTTTTGATCTGCTGATGATCAGAATATTTCACTTTAATTGTTGTTTGCAATAAACTGCTTACTCACTTTTTGTCTCGCTCCCATTTCTTCTTTTTACATTTTGAAACTTTACTCAGAACCTTTTTTAAGATCCAACAGTGCAAAATGTAATTTGTACAATTAATCAACTCTCTTAAAATGTTGATCAGGTGTGTCTAACCACGAAAGACCATTTCTCTTTGCTTCAAATAGGAAGTCACTGCCTGATGCTAAATTTAAGTCACACCAGACGCACACTGTTGTTTATATGTCCAACCAGTTTGCCCTCTTTTTGAAAATGATGTTGGTGTTTGAATGTAAAGAAGCAAAGAAACAGGACAAAGACTGACATCATCCCGCTGCATCAGTTTCTATAAAGTCTTTGAGAGTTAAACTCTGAATAAATCATACCTCGAAAAAATCTTAACAACGTTAATTTTAATTGTGAACTTCCAGATCATCAATATTTCATATTTTCAAAAATATTTATGACTTGAAAGCAACTTTGAGAGCTTTTAAATATCCAATAATACCAAGGGTGTGAGAGTTTCAGTGTGCGAGGGTCTGTTCTGTCTTAAAGACGAGTTTACTTGTAAAATGTGTTAAAAATTCATTTTTGGCTGAACTCTGTCTGAACTGGAACTGGAATCTTATCAGTCAGCTAAGTGGGCTGAAGTGCACATGGTGAACATGCTGCATCATGAATGGCAGATAATAATCTTTACAGTATGCTCAGAATAAACAGCCTGATATGCATGACGGGTACCAAACGTGGAAGAAGAAAGACGTCAGTGCAGCAGGCCAGCACTCCTCATCAAAAACAGTCTTTGTGGATACAGGAGCACTTCTGTTCTCTCCTCATTTGGAGCTATTCTGGGGTGTCATATGATCACTTCAATGAGCTGATTGTTGTGACTGCATGCACTGACTCTCACACTCCAAAATAGCTCGTCCCAGTGCCACTCAGCACAACTCAGTACGATCAGATCCACTCCTTTTCTTCCTTTCTCGGTCCATCAAACACAACAGCTGACATGATAAAGACGCTACCTGAAGAAGGCCTGTAAACACACATGCTGAAAGTTTTATGGCTGCTGTGTAAATATTTATGGACAAAATGTCATCTTAAAAAATCCAAAGCATTGCGTAAGACATTACATTATTCAAAGAGCAAAAAAAAAGAAAAAACTGCGTTATTCTCATTTGAACCCATTTACTCCCTGCTGAACCAAAACAGGCTGACTTTCTTTGTTCAGGAGCCAATGAGCGGATAACACCAGAGAAAACCTGCACTGAAACAAATAAATCCAAAACATATATTGTGATCACTCATGCCTTTTTTGTAAAAAAATAAAGATGAATTTTTCAAACTCAAATCAGTCACAAACTTTGAAAGCAGATAAAAACCTGACCTCATGTGTCCAAACATTACATAATATCTGTGTTTGGGGGATCGGGCTCGCTGCGCTCTACAACGCGCACACACAGTCAGGTGAGCAAACAGAAGAACTCAGTACCCCTCTGCCAGTGAAACCTCTGAAAACATCCGCACAGGGTGAGTTTCCTTGCTCTGGATAACACCATTGTTTGCTGGCCGCTTGACCCTGCAGTGGACTAAGTCCCTGATTCATGGAAAGAAAGGGACAGTGTCTGTTGGCCGTTGCTTCATTTCTTTGCTGCGCCAAGCTCAGCCCATTGGCCGGCCCTTTATCCCTCATGTTCAGCCTTGGCTTCGACTCCTCGGCCTCCAGAGCAAAACATCCCAAACAGACAAGATTAAAATTCTGAGGGCTGCTTAATGTCCCTCCCTTTGGGCAAGTGAGCCAAACCCACCAGGGGAAGAGCAGCCGAAGCCGGCCCTCAGCCAAAGCATAAGGACGTTGGAAAGGATCCATGGAAGTGACCAGAACTGACTCAAGCAGATGGATGTTTCAAGTTCTTTCAAAAAGCTGCAACGAGAGGCTGAGAGAGGCATATTTCTGCTACTGAGGGCTGCAAAGTCTCTGAAGTTATGGATGTGCCTGCTCCTTTTAGCCACTAAAACAGCTTTCAAATAGTGGCTTCAGCAGAGAAATGCACACATGCAGACTGGATCATTCATACAGTTCCTCTGGATTATATGGTTCTAAATGATCAAGAACACTTAAGGAATTTGAAACTATTATTGTGTGTAGCTGTCACTGTGACGGAGATGGATTAAAATGATGAATATGAATGGTGGACCTACTTTTAACAGAGGTTACTGCACAATCTTTAACAAGAAGGACAGAGTGAGGAGACACCGTCCTCTAACTGAAAACAGATGGTGTTGATCTTTTTTTTTTTAAAATACATAATTAAATCAAGATAAATAAGGAGTAATAATATTCCCTGAAGGAGCTGGTAATCAGTCATTTTCTGAAGAATGGAACAGACGTAGTCAGAGTGACTTTGACCTCTGGCATCCAAAATCTAATCATTTCATCTTGCAGGAACCGTGTTCGAAACGTTTCAGGATAACTCGTCCTGCTGTTCCCTCAGATTATTGTGCTCTTAAAGGAACAGAAGTGTTTCTCCAGGACATCATCACGTCAAAGTCACCTAACCCTAATATTCAACAGTTCATAGATTTTCTATAGTTTAAGAAACTTTTGATGTTGACCAAAGAAATGAAATCTGCAGATCATTTTTGTGCCAAGCTTAAAGAAACCCCCTCCAGGTGATCCAGAGATAACATTCTCACAAGAATTATAAGTTGTTTTTTATTTTCTATTTTTGGGGGCTTTTCATGCCTTTAATGTGAAAGGACAGGGCAGTGGATAGAGGAGGAAACAGGGCGAGAGTGTGGAGTGACATGCAGGTAGTCACTGGCTGGACTTGAACCCGGGCTGCCCACTCGAGGGCTTTTTGCTATATAGAGCGCAACCTTAACCACTAGGCCACCTGCGCTCAAAGAATTATAAGTTTTTAAATGAAACTCCACGTCATCACACTCTCCACAACTTGATCCCGACTGGAATATCTCAACTACTTTCTGATGAATTGCTGTGAACTCCAAAGCTAGTAATCATTGTCCCCAGAGGATGACTCCCCGTATACTGGTGAGGTGAACTTTTGAGCTGTTTTTGTGTTGTTTAATAAAAAAGGCAGTAGAATTGTGTTCTACAATTTCCTCAGACTTAACAACCCAGTTCAATGGATATCGAAGCGCAATCTGTGATACCTCGTCCATTAATGCATGCAGAATCTGACATATTGATCCAACAAAAATGTTAATAATTTCTTACAGTACACACTTTTTTTGGAAAAAGTTTCTGAGTCTACATCTCTGAATTTAGGCTGTTTCTCATCTCAGAACAGATTTTTTTTTTCTTTTTGTTAAACAGTCAAACTTAAGATGATTTTGGTTTGACCATGAGGGATAACATGCATTGAAGCAACCAGAGGATAGGATGGGCGTGCTGGTAGCCTGCCTTATCAGCTTCCACAGGGACATACAGGTAGGATTGAGAGGTGAGCTCCCCAACATAAAGGCCACTGTTACCCAAGCATGAAGCATAATGAACTACTCAGAGTGAGAAACACTGTTGATGTATTTGAGATGTCTGAACTCATCATTATAGGTTTGGTTTCATCATGTTAGACATTTAAAACAGGCCTTCATTGCGAGGTTTGTATCAGTTTAGATTTTATTCACAGGATTTTGATGATTGACTTCTTCAAATTTGATAAGTGGGGACTAAATTTCTGATAAAGCTGATTTTTTTTTTTAACAAATTTGGATGTTTATTATGTCTTAAAAACTATTACATATAAATATTTGCATTTACATGAGGGGGGGTTCTTTTTTTGTAGATGAAATCTGATAAGACAAACAGGTATCGACAGGCGTTGGGAATAAAAATCATGAAACGTTGTTTATGTTCAAGTAATTTGTCCAACCTACATTTGCAGAGATGGTCTCATATTTCATGAGCACAAGGGTGACAGAGTGAATCCTGCCACCTGGTGGTTGAAACGTAGCACTGAACGGACTCCTTTTAAAGGTTAACATCTCACACATACATATCACATCTAGGGTTATACTGTAGATGCAGTTAGTTTTGTTTCTGAAGTACATTTCACACTTTCACCAAACATCATATGACTGTTACGCTCATTAAAACAAGGTATAAAGGAAAATCTTTGACTTTAACTGCCTATGGATAAACCCTATCACCTTCAACTTATCGTCTGTGTCAAACACTTACCTGTGCACCTTGTTTGTTTGCACCACCTGTTTCTCATGCGCGTAAAGAAGCTCCTCATTACTCACATTTTAACATGAATTTTATCACCCAGTCATCTCTTCTTTAGTTGCACTTTTTGTCTTAAAGACCAAAAACTCTGCCTCACATCACTCGAACAGGCAGTAAAAATCCTTCCACCTGTTCATACTCGTTGCTAATAAAGCTGACAACTGACGACTTCAGAGAAAAGGACACACACGGGCAAACCTTGGTGTGGATAACTTACCTGTCTGGGGTCAGTGGGACCGGTAGGTGACGACAGTTCAACAGTGACAGGTCCGTCGTTTTGAATGTGGACCTGCATGTAGGCTCCAAACTTTCCATCTGGAAACACAGAACAGAACAGAGGCATTAGACGGCTTTGACAAGAGACTTCTGATTCAGATATCAAGGATTTCAAACTTTCATCGACTCAATGCACCCCGGATATGAGGCCATGCTCGTTTGAACAGGTGGTAAACGCTGTCTGACAGCTGATGTTTGATATGAAAGTGCTTTCACCTGGAGCCGTGAGTCATTGGGGTTAAAAGATGAAGGGGATGTAGGAGGACAGGAAGTTTTTAACTTAAATGCTCTCCTTTCTTCCTCTGGGTCCACTAGATTAATGACACCATCTGCACAATGAAGCCCTGGGCCGCGCTAAAAAAATAGCCACGTCATCATATTTCCTCTCTGGAGGGGGGGACTAATTAGGGAACCTTATGCCTCCCTTGCTGGGACAAGGTGTTCTCCGCACCTGCTCCCCGGTGGGCTGACCTGATTCACTGCCACCGTCTCCAGCATGGCATCACAGAACCAATAATCCCGAACTCCCACCCCCCTCGACAGCCACGACCTCATGACAGGTAGTTTAACAGCAGGGGGAGCGGGCACGGGTCCAAGCGTTTCAGTGAGTGGCTTCAGCAGTGACCCTCGATACTTTAGACTTTAACAAGCTTCAAAACACAGAGCTGAGAACAAACCAGCGTTTTATTAACCACACTGTACACCAACCTCGAGGGACTTCACCAGACCGGCCTCTTGTTCTGAACCCCACACGCTTCACTCTGACCCTTTAAAGTCTCCGCTCAGAGCGCGGCCTCAAAACTCCTGACAAAAAGTGACAAAGTTTGTCAATAGTTTGACTTCTGGGTCTGTTAGTTTTTAATTCAGCATCTGCTGAGACAATGAAAACAGGGAAGCCTACCTGCCTAAAAAGCAGCATCTAAAGTCAGGCCATCACCAGACTGAAGCAGCGGAGCGCATGAGAACAGACGTATATTTAAAATAAAACTGCCTACAAAGTTCCCGTACTGGAGTGATGTAGAGAAGGCAGAAAAAGTATTCTCTCCCTCTCTTTTTTCTTTTTTTTAATGAAGGCCTGGTCTGAAGAATGCGTTAGTTTGCAGACAAATAGTCGCCCTGAATCAAATTTGTTGAACATGTTGGATGAATGTTTTGGTTGGGAAGTAAGTCCCCAGCAACATTGTTTGTTTTGAAAAAAAAAAAAAGACACATTTTTTCATAATTTGGCAACAACTTAGCACCTTGTGAACAACGAACGCTGGAGGCTGCAACTAACAATTATTTTCAAAACTGATTAATCTATCGATTATTCTTTCCACTAACTGAGCAGCTGTTTGGTCCATAAAATGACAGAAAATGGGGAAAAATGTCAATGTTTCTTGTAGTCCAAGATGACATCATCAAATGTCTTGTTTGCAAACCAAAGGTATTCAAGACTATCAAAGAAAAGCAGTGAAATCAGAAAGTATTAATTTATGAAGCTGAAATCAGAGAAGTTGGACTTCTTCTTCTTCAATAATTTCTTAAACCGATTAAATCAATTATCAAAACAGTTGGCGATTAATCTGGTAATCGATTAATTGTTGCAGCTCTAGTATGGTGAGATCAAGCTTGTATATTTCACAGCCTGCTGCTCTGCTCTCCTCTGTGTACATTAATGTAGCTCAGCTGCTCGGGCACAAGAACAGGTTTTGTTATTTGAAGTTGGCCTGGAGCCAGGAGCCTTCTGAGTCTCCGTCTTGCTCTCATGAACAGAGATACTCTGCGTGCGAACGCTATGAAAGCTTTCACAAAAGTTATGAGATGCACAAAACAAACGGCTAGAGAGGAGCCGCACACGCGGATCTCATATTTGCTTTTGAATTTTGGCAGTATAACGCCATCATAGACCATCGTTTGCCAATCAATCCACCTTAAAGGACAGCGTTCAGGCCCCGTTTACACGACTATAGTTTTGGGATGAAATGCAAAGGTACTGTTGTGTACACAGAAACAGCCTTTCAGCCAACCTAAAACAGAAACTTTTGAAAACCTCCAGAGTGGATTTTTTTCTGAAATGCTGCAGCCACAGTTGTCATGTAAACACCATGCCAGAGTTTTCAGTGGAAACACTGACATCACGGTTTGCTTTTTGCATTTCACGTAATGCAGGAACCGGACAAAAACATCATTAACAACGGTGAACTACCATGTTGTGTTTGTGCTGCTGAATCTGCTGCCTGCCTTCAACAAAATGTGCATCTGTTGCTCCACTTCTGCACTCAGATAAGACGCATTTAATGTACACACCAGATGATCAGCCCGCCTCTACTTCCAGGGCTCCAGACTGCGACCAAAATGGTCACATATGCAGCCTTTATTTCATCCTGACACGTTTGTGCAGACAGCACCGTAAATGAATCAGTCCATCACTGATTAATTTAAAAAGCAAAATGAGGAGAGAGAGGAGGAGGCTGGTGGTGAGGGGGAGCCAGCAACAGGTGCCGAATCAGACGATGCTGATGATGAAAAGGACAGAGAGACACCGGCCAATCAGAAATATGACCTTTTTTTCAGATGACTCAAATGTAAATTATATTGTTTGAATGGATCCATATAAACATTAGGTCTGTATTAGTGCACATTCACAGACCATAATAAGAGTGTAGGACTGCACTCATGAAATGTGACACTGCTCTGCAAATAACTTAATTTTAAAAAACAATCACTGGAGTCTGAACTTCTGTCTGGCTCTACTGCTGCTCGCTGAGAGCGGCGTCAAAGAGGCGACAGAGCGGAGTGAAGGGAGAGAGAGAGAGAGAGAGAGAGAGAGAGAGAGAGAGAGAGAGAGAGAGAGAGAGAGAGAGAGAGAGAGAGAGAGAGAGAGAGAGAGAGAGAGAGAGAGAGAGAGAGAGAGAGAGGTACCTAAGTGAGGATAACTTTAACAAATATTTTGCTCAAGCCTGTGAAAATGACCCTAATGTTAACATCAGTGTTAATAAACTGAAAGTATTCACCAGCTGCTTCTTGCTGCAAAGTGTTTCTCACTCATTATGTTTAATTACACGCAGCAGTCCGGTTAAGGTCACAGCTGGATGGTAAAGTCTCAGTGGGGGGTCTGGTCTTGTCTGTGTTTACATGCAGTAAAGAGAATCAGACTTCTGGCTGAGAACGTCTCACTCCGCTTCAATAGGTGGCGCTGTGTCCTTTATTGATGAGTGAAGCTGCGTGTGTATCAAACTAGTTTCTGTTCACCTGAAGAGAAAACAACATTCTGACCACGATGGCTGAGATGGATGCAGCTGTAGCTCTTCATGTTTTCATTCATATATGTGTCATGTGTGTTTGTTGTGTTGGAGCCACAGACTGTATGAGCACACTGACCCGATTTATTATTGTCATTTACTTCCTCATCCAAAGATTACAGAGACTCGCCGAGTCCTGCTGAATCCACCAGCAGCCTGATAGCAACCACATTATCCAGGTGTGTTAATGAAGCTATGCTCAGTCCGTATTCAGTCCGACTGAGCTGTTTACTTACATTTCAATAGTCTGATATTGTGCGGACTAAGCTCATAGTCTGATTTCCAAAACTGCATGTAAACGTACTGACTGTCTACCCTATGGAGGCCCTACATGGCCAAAACACTCAAACTCAAAAATTCATGTGAGAACTAAACAGAAAAATAATGCAACTGCAATATATGCTCATAAAGGGCAGCACAGCTGTCAGGTTTTCAATTTAACAAATGGTTTCACCAGCATTTCCGTGTAAACGCAGATTTTTTTTTTCCACTGCATTTGTTGCGTTTTTGAGTGAAACACGAGGCTGGATGATTTTCCCTGATTTTCTTTACCATTTTTTAAAGTGACAGCAATAATCCAAAACAAGTTTTGCTTTTATTCTTATCAAAAACTTAAAAGTGACCCCTATTTCCCTCCTGGAATTAAAGTGCCAGCTGTTCTTTCTTTATTTTTTAAAAGAAATTCACTCTGTACTTTGAAAGGAAAAAGGAGACTTGTTTACATTCTCAGTGAAAGCTGCAACATTAACAAGGAATTCTCTCATCATGGAATCTGAAGAAAAATACACAACACTGATATTTTTTAATCTCCATCTTCAAACAATGGCACAACTTACACCGATACCTGGAATTTCACCTGTAGCTGGGCAGCACACATACTGGGTAACATACCTTTAGTGATCTGCACAGCCACTGCTTCAGTGATCACTCGCCATTGAGCCCCTTTCTTATCATACGTGGTGCCTTGAGTAAATGATTCCAGCACAGTAAGCTGCAGTGAGGGGGACAAAAGGTGCGCCGTACCAAGAAGAGAAAAAACTCACTTTGTGTCTTTATAAATTTTCTGCAAGAAAAAACTTGATTGATCAATAAAATCGATATATTGCCCAGGCCTAGTGAAACACTGTGAAACGGTGTTGTGTAAACAGGGCCCCAAGACAAAAGTAGAAATCTGATGCCTCATCATCGCTCTTCAAAGGCCCAGCAGCAGCAGCAGCAGCAGCAGCAGCACCTCTGTAGGACTGTAGAGGGGAACAGTAAAAACAGTTATGTCATCACTTCACCCACCTTTAATGAGCTCTGGCTTGTAGGAACTCCTCAAGTTCTCCAGGATGCTGTTGTAAAAGGGCTGAGCCAACTCTGCTGGCATGGCTGAGTGGAAGTCTGGCTTGTTGCCTTTCAGTATGCACTGCAGAGTGAACTGGCTCACACACAGCACCTCAAAGTCTCTATCCACAACACTTTTAGTCCACGCTCGCCCGTTCTCGTCCTCAAACAGCCGCAAGTTCAGGATCTTTCGTACTCTGAAAACACACGGGGAAAAGTATGGCGTCAGATCACCAAAAAAGGGCCACTCTGAAACACCGGTCTGTACAAAGAACTCACTGCCCTCTGCTATAAGGGACCACACTATGACTTTCAGATGTTAACAGTTATAGAGCTTTACATTTTAAAGGAGGTCACACACATAACGATTTTCTAAATCTTAAGAGATTTTTACTGTTAGAGACCCCACATGAGGATCAAAAATCAGGCATTAAACAGTTTTGATGGCACTGTGTGTGGTCTGCTCTGATAATCTCAACACAGCTCACCACACACAGAACCATTCTGTCCCACAACTGATCTAGAATCTCGTCCTTTAAGACAGAAATCTCAAGTGAATAAATGTGATCTAACAAAAATGTAGAAGAAGAAACAGCAACAGATAGCAACAACCGGCTAACACTAAACGCAGCATGAAAGAGAACATAGAAGAGGGAATGATGGAGGTCTTGGGACTATTTTTAACTGAAAATTTCTGAACCAAAAAAGAATTGCTGTACCTCGGGTACACACATACCAATTGTTTTCGTCCCGATTTTCCTCCTTCCTGACCAAGGACAGACTAGGCCCGATTAATTTAAATCTTATCAGATTATCCTATCAGATTATCCTGTGGTCTGAGGTCTGTTAAGAGTGAATTTGTCCCGATAATTGGCTTCAAAAACAGGTCAGGGCTGACAATCATTAATATTAAACTTGTTTGATATTTACGACCAAAAATCTTCATGTGTGCTGGGAAAGCTGACGACTCCCGAGTCATGACTCCACGAATTGTGATGAAGGATGAAATGTAGCCAATCAGGAGGCAAGCTGACTGAGGAACGAGGAAGCAGACGTAAACAAATCAAGCATGGCTGACCTGACACGGAAAGTTCGTGAGGAAAGTCTGTGTTCCTGCAGTCTCCAGGATTTTTTCCAGTCTTTTCTATTTTTGGTTCGAGTTTTCCGTAATTATACCCTGCGTTTGGTGTTTACCAGTTGTTGGTATCTGTTTCTATGTATCTTCTTCTACATTTTTGTTAGATCACGTTTGGTCACGTGAGATTTCTGTCTTGGAGGATGACATTTTCGATCAGTGGTGGGACAGAATCAATATGTGTGTGGTGAGCTGTGTTGGGATTATCAGAGCACACCACACACAATACAATCAAAACTGTTTAATATCAGACTTTTGATCTTCATATGTGGGCTCTCTAACAGATTAAAAAAAATTGATTAAGGTTTAGAAAATCCTTATTTGTGTACCCCGCTTTAGACCTTACACAAGTTTGGTGCCATTCAGGTCAGAGCGTGAAAAAGAAACTGGATGAGGTGTTTAATCGACCGTAAACTTAACGTGTCTGTATTGTTGCAGAGAGTGATACACTGATGTGTGATGATGCAACTTTTCTGTGACTGTTATTCAGACTCTAAAATGATTCAGGTGCAATGATCATCTTTGTGATCTTCTCTTTGTTCTCATTATAAAACGTTTGATTCAACATATCAATCAATATACGGCCATCACTGCATCAACACCTAGTGAAAGACAACCTGGATCAGAATGGACCAGGGTCAGAATTTAGCCTGTGAAACAAATGTAAAGGGTTATTCTGCCCAGTTTTAACTTTTTTTGGGGAGCTGAAACGATTCAAAGCCAGAGAAAGTTTTTGCAGTGCTCTAGTTCACTGATCGCTTTGTGAGGCAGGTTGGAAATGTGAGCAAATTCAATGCACCTACTGCAACCATAATGCTCACTTGCTCAGTCAGTCTCACAAATGATATTCTTGAGGACTTAATACCAACTTAAAAAGGTTCATCATTCAGAAGTCAAGGTGAATGCTTTTTTAAAAACCTGTACAGACAGCAGACTCACTGTTCCCTCAGAGCCTTTAGACCTTCGTCTTCTACAGCAAATCAAAACAACTTATCTACTCTATTAGTGAATCAAAATGGGTTATGGTTCCTCATTATCCCAAAATAATATTAGTGTGAAAAACGATTGAACATAACAAAAAGAAACAGAAAAAGCAGCAACAACAGGAATCAGGTTAAAAGGGTAAAATTACATCGGGTGGCTTCGATGAGTGCTATTTGTTGTCTGTAATTGCCGTTTTTAGCTCAACTCATCTGAATAAATAAACTCTTCGTAAGAGGTTTTATCTCTGCAGGAATCATTTCCGTAACATTCTGTACTCTTGGAATAACAGCCTTTGCCCTTCAGAGGAACGAACATGTTGCAGACGACAGACTTTGATCAGGTCCCTTTGCTCCACACGGAACCCGAAATAGAATCAAGTCTAGAATCGGTGAAATGTCCTTCACTTATTGTTCCCAAAGTTAAAAATAAACTTCTAGATGCTCTGTTGTTGACAATTTATAAAAAAGGCAACACTATTTTTAGCATCTCTGTGCTGCAATCTGATCAAAGGCACTGGCAAAACCCTGCTTTTGAAATTTTCTTAAAACAAAGTGAATTAGATCCTCTGAGTTTGTGACTGTGGTCCAGCATGCTACACAGTTCAGATCCCCTGACTATATGTTGAAAGTTGACTTAAAGATCAGGTGAGAGTGTCTCCCACACACACTCACATGTAGTCAGCATCCTTCTGTGTGTCTTCCACTGATATACCGAGCAGAACACACAGTCCTCGTCCTATTGCACTCACTTGTTCTTCTCCCACTGTGGAACAGAAGAGAAACAGATGAAGAGTTAGTGTCTCAGTCACCCTAAATATGTAAGGAGAATATAAAACTGACAAATGACTATCTGAATCTGCGCTTCGAATTAAACCCCAACATGTTCCCGCTGATCTGGAACAAACAGTGAGTGGAGTTCTGACTCCCTTCAGAGACACGCCTGGGAGTGCTAAAGCTAACCCTGCTGTTAGCTTTAAATGCACAGTGAATGAATGAAACCTAACCGCCGTCAGCCTCAGAGTAACCACTCAACAAAGGTGTCACAGAGGAGCTCACGTGCTGAGTTTGAACAGCCGCTTACCTGTCACGCTCGCCTTGGTGACCCTCTGAATGATTGCTTTCATTGTTTTGGTTGTGTTGGGAAACACGCTCTGTCTCAACTTCCGAGTGGCTCGTGGTGTTCACAAGGTGCTCTCGCTACTGTTGACAGATCTCGCGATAGAAACAAGCGACTTATTCCAAGAGCAGGAGCCCAAACAACGCTCCTGTCCCCCTCATTCTTTGGAAGTGCTCTTTTATACAGTTGTAACTTGCATTTACCCAGACTGTTTCTGTTAATTGCTCAGACACTTGATGTGCAGTCTATGGATATCATTTATCTATGAAAAATAATTATGACAAATGTATCAGAATAATGCAAACACACATACAGATTACAGATTATCACTTTATTCAAAACAATGCTAGCTTCCACAGAACTGGACTGAAGCTACCAGCCTGAAATCTCCTTCACAAATCATTAAAGTGCCCTCACACAGTGTCATGAACTCAAAGTTCATCAAATGAGATTGCCTGATAGAGCATTTAATATAAATAAATCAGCAGTAAAGATACAAAGAACATTACAATGACCAATAAGCTAAATTAAAGGTAAAGATATATATCAAAATAAATCAATACAGAAGCAAGGGATGATAATAGTTATGATATTACAGCATGGAGTTGTTTTAATTAATTGTTTTTTTTTTTTTTTTTTTTTTGGTTCTTTCATTATTTCCAGTGGTTTACGGAACATTTAAAATTCATATAGAAAAACAACAAATTCAGGGAGTTGTTTTCAGGGTCCTAAAGGGTTTATGAACAACACATATGAGAAGGTATTAAAATTATATGACTGCAGAATCATCCGATTTGATTTTTAATCTTACACCAAAAGTAATATCGTTTATTGAAAATAAATACGGAACAGACTGACTTTTTATTTTCGCATCGTATAGTTTTTTGTTTCTTGTAAAGTTAATTAGTGGTGTCTATGGTCTTAAATGAATTTGTAGAAGTACACGCATCTTTTTTTAAAAGCTAGAGGTGACTGTTTTAACAGCGTTTATTTCACATCACTGCATCTCTTTCTCACGGTCAACGTGTTATGTTGTAGTTGTAATTCCGACTCGTTCCAGTAGGTGACGGTAATTTACCAAAACCTGAGAGCCACCCTATGGTGCCACCGGTGTCTCCCGCTTAGACAAACAGGATAAGCACCGTTGAGTGTCATGGCACATGGCGATGTGCCACTGTTCTCTGGAATAACAGATATATACTGTTCAGAAAGAAGTCTTTATTTTTTGAAGAGTGGTTTGAGAGATGTTTGGTCTGTGGTTCACTCGTTTGATGACAATTGGCTGTGTTCAGTGATTCCATGTATTACTTTAAATGTTGAAATTTTAACCTTTTTTGTTTTAGCAGTTTCAACTTAATGGTTTTAGTCTTTTTGTTTTAAAAGAAATGCTTCATCACAATAACTTAACACAAAGGGGAAAAGACGGCAAAACATTCAGCGGGTTGCATATTGAGTCACATGGAAGTTTAGTGTGCCAGCTAAAACAAAACAGTTTGGTGGAAGTAGAAGTGATCCATTGTTTCAGTCATTTAAAAAAAATATTCCAAAAACTTAAAATTCAGTGAAAAAATATATAATTGAAGAATAAAAGCTCATTTGAATATTTTCAAGCTGGAATATCTGAAGAATTCTTTTTTTTTTTTTTGGCAATTGTACCAAGCTCCCGCTGTTTTTCATCAAGGTAACTTTCCACGCACTGGCTCCTGCAGCTCTCTTCTAGCAGGTCTCCCTGTGTGAACATTCAAACCTCTGCAGATGATCCAGAATGCAGCAGCACGTCTGGTCTCAGCCCAAAACAGCACACGTCACCCCGCTGTTAATCTCTCTTCACTGGCTCCCAGTGGCAGCTCCAATCAAATTCAAAGCTGTGAGAGACGCCTGGTGCTTCCAGCCCAGCATGGCTCTAAATCTCTACCAGACTCTTCTACTCTGTTGTTCCCAAATGGTGGAATGAATTACCCAACTCCACACGATCCACAGAGTCCCCTTCTACTTTTAAGAGAGGTCTGAAGACTCACCTGTTCAGGGAACACTTTGGACCTTAATCTGAGTCTTCCCCTCTTTGTCCTCAGGGGTCGAATCAATCAGAAGGTCTAAGACTGAGCTCTTAACAAATGAAACCACTGAATGATGAATGTTCCTGAATGTTGACTGATAGTACATGAATGATATTGAATTCTAGTTGTGGCTGTTTAGGAGTTATACTATTATTAATAAATAAATAAATAAATAAGGGTGGTGGTGGTGGTGGGTTCCTGCGGGCACTTGATGGCAGAGTACCTGCTGTGGGTTTCGGGAAACAAAAAGACCAATCTAAAAACAAACAAACAAAGAAAAAAGGCCTAAGACACTTAAGTTCGCTGATGTGTTGAAAATTTCACCACCTAAGTGCATATTAGGGCCCAGTCGGTTTAATCAGCTGATTATAGCCCTTTTTAAAAATAATCCTAATCAGCAGGAGTTCTGCCGAGTTAATGCTTTTCTGCATGTTTTTATACTTGAAATTTTCTCTCTGTTGTAAAGTTTAAAAAAAAATACTAAATGACAAAGCTTTGTAAAACAGTAAAATCTTCTGCCTGTGATTCATATCTTTGTTTTTTTCAGCATCAATGAACTGAAAAAGAAGTTATTTTATATTTTTAAAATGAATCGGCCAATCAAACGGTTATTAGATTTCATTTCTGCCAAATATTGGAATCTGCGTCGGCCTCAAAAAATCCACATCAGTCGAGCCCTAGTGCACATATTACTGTTTCTTAAATTAATCTTTTATCACTGGTACTGTCATTTTACTATTATTTTCTGTTTGCTTGGTTTAGTAATTTAACACCTATACTTGTTGATGTTTTTAAAATAAAGGATTAAATATTTATGATATGATTTCTTACGACTCCTCAATTTCTTAACTCCTCTCCATTGTGAAACACTCTTAACTGATGAAACTGCGAGCTTAGTTTTTCCATTTCCATTTTATTGTCACTCTGTTGACATTTAGAATTAAAACATCTTTTTAAACATCAGTTTCTTCAAACAATATTTGGAGGTGGTGGCAACTTTAAATTATGGAAAACAGCATGCATGGTTATGACAGTGTCGTCACCTTAAATGAGTACTGTTAAACATGTTGTTGACAATAGGTATCTGTTCAAAACAATGCTAGCTTCCTCAGAACTGGGTGGGAGACACCAGCCTGAAATCTCCTTTACAAATCATGAAAGTGCCCTCACACAACCGCATGAGTTCCAAGTTCATCAAGGAGCTTCCATCTTCACACGTCCACAGTGTACAGCAGCAGGATTGATGCTGCTACTCGTCATCAACTTTAGTCTTCGAGCCACCCCTGAAGGACTGGATGTAGTTGGATAATCTGGTGGATAATGGAACAGCGTCCTTCCTGCGGTAGACAATTGTTTCCCAGTTACCGTATCTATAGATTTCTCTCTCGAGGTGGTCTGGTAACTCTTCCTCTCCTGTGGATGACAGAAATGAAAAAAGGATTCAGTCTTTGATAATGCTAAACCAGGTACTGTAGCCATTAAACCTCATGGCTCAGTAGTAGATGAGTCCAGGTGCCAAACTGGCCAGCCTGCAGTCCAAACCTTTCACCAGCTGAAAACATCTGATGCATTATAAAACCAAACATCTGGCTGAGAAGACCCAAGACTGTTAAGCAGCTAAAATCGCACGTCAGATAAGAATGGGACTCAAAACTCCAGAAACTGGTCTCCTTAGCCCCCACATGTTTACAGACTGTTGTTAGGAGAAGAGAGAAAGCTACAAAGTGGTAAGCATGCCACATTCCATTTTATTTGATGTTGCTGACATCAAAATTACCTTATTTTCTCTAAAAATTGAGCAATTTGTAGTTTGAACATCTGATATGTTGTCTTTGTTCTATTGTGAATAAAATAAGGGTTTATGAGATTTCCAATTAACTGCATTCTGTTTCTATTTACATTTTACAAAGCGTCCAGACTTTTCTGGTGACTTTCAAAATAAAGCAAACTGTGTCAAAACCAGATTGAATTCAACTTGACTATAACAACAAACCAACATAATGAGTGCAGTCAGGCCAGAGGCCTGTACTATGAAGCTGGATTAACACATCCAGGATCTCTCTGTTACCTGGGTTGAATTAATGAGACATTTACTATCCTGATAAGCGGTACTACAAAGCTGGATATGAACTCGCTCAGTGAATCCAGGGTTTTCCAGTCATGATCAGTGTGCGTTCACATTAAAGGGGTGGAGTCTGCAGCGTCTGACCAATCACAAACATGGAGAAACGGAGGAACTCTACAGAGCAGCCTACTTTACCATGGAGGAGCAGAGAATTATTCTTTAGAAATACAAAGAATTTAAACACGTCATCAGGCTAAGAGCAACACTGTTACAGCAGCAAAAAACAGGAAGGAATGCTGCTCGTGAGATTATCCAAAATTAATTGATCGGACAATATAAACAGACAGCACTCTGATCACTCAGTTTGACTTTATTACAGCACAGACGTTTGGAACAGAGCTCTTCATCAGTGTCCAAACTTTGGTTTATATTGTCCATTGAGTTTTGAGGCTCAGCAACCCATCTGAGCACGTTTTGTGTTGGAATATTGAATAAAATTAATGTTAATTCCTCAACTCCAATGCAGTTGTGCGTTCCATAAATTCTTGTTTCTAGAGTTCTGCCGTGTGTGACCATTATTATTAACATCATTATTTAAGATGCAAACAGTGGAGCTATTTCTTCACTGTCTCTGATGTTTGGATGAACGCAGCCAACACGCTACAGAGTGACCGCACACAATTGTGCTTCAAATAAAGACTACACCTTATTCTTGTTTTTCCGTCAAAATGATGTTACTTAAGTAGAAAATGCGTTTATTTGAAGGTTAACTCCCTCGCCTAGCTTGGCATATCATTTTACTCTGCGTACTTCAGTTAGCAAAACGCGCACGCATACGCGACTTTTCACATCCAGAAAAAGGGGTAACTCTGCCTTTATCGTCTTTACTTCGAAGCATGGATGTTGGGACCAGACTTAGAGAGGTCTGTTCATGATAAAAAAAAAATCTGATGATGTGCTGTCATGTTAAACATGATGGGGAAACAGCGGGTGTTTGCTCTCTTACCTGTGCGGAACTGAAAGAAATCTGGGAAAGTTAAGTGAAACATGCAACCCAGCAAGGTCCAGGTACCCATGGCGTAAGCGAAAGCCGCTGCCCTGTACCATTTCACCACATCTATGCGCTTCATGGCTGCTCTCTGACCCACTGAACGGGTTCGTTCATGTTTGGAAACAAAAAATCTCCAGAATCAAGGACGAGCTGTCCGTCTACAGCACCACCATGACACTCAATACGGAAGTAAACAGAGTAAACACATCCGGGGTTGTGCCGAGAATCTCTCGTGAACGCGCACTGCTGACCAAAGTGAAGCGGCGACGGGTTTCGAACCGTATCATAGATCACAGTCTTTGTTAGAAAACTTTATTATGCAGTCAATGTTTAAAACATACAGGCTATTAAACCGAAAACATTCTTCATTTATGGGACTGAACAGTGAAGAATTAAATATTTGACTGTAATGTGATTTTGTTTTCAATGTGGAAGACGCAAAACTTCACAGGTTCAATCAATCAATCAATTAATCTTTATTTGTATAGCGTCAATTCATAACAAGTGTTATCTCAAGACACTTTACAATAGAGCATAAAGCTCTTCATTTTGTGTGTGTGTGTGTGTTTGTGTGTATATATATATATATATATATATATATATATATATATATATATATATATATATATATATATATATATATATATATATATATATATATATATCCAACACCCAACATGAATCCATATAGCCAATCATGAATCCCTCCATCATGGCGGCAAGAAAAAACCTTCTGTTTATCAGCAGGAAATCTTGAATGTGGACCCCAGTCTCATGATGAACAGCAAATCCACACCATGCTGTGTTGGGTGTGTGGGTGAAGGAAGGGAGGTAAGAGGAGACAAGTGGACTAAAGTAAGAACTAAAGTTAGTGACAGATCCATGAACCATAGACCTGTCGTCTGATTTGTTAGAGGTTAGCCTCTTGAGATGCTACATCTCGTTCTCAGGAGGGACCTCATGTCTGAATAGTAATAATCGATGGCATAATCAATGATATTCATGCTGAAAATAAGAATTTATGGTAGTGATGAACTCATGGAGGCCCAGATCACAAGTGCATCCCAACCATATTTGTCTCCGTTAAGTAAAGGTGTGTTAAAGGCCTCTTGAGATGTGACATCCCATTTTCAGAGGGACCTCATGCCTATGTGCTGATTAAAAATAGATACTGTAGATGTATTGATCATAGATAAGGAGATCATGCTAATATCTACATTAGAAGCTATATGATAGTGGGAATGAATGTTCCCAGTGAAATGGCCAAATAATGTGTCATGTCTATGGGTGCAGTTAATGAGTCTTCATGAATCCACAGCAGCAGGCAGTCTCCACCAAGGATCCCAGGCCACCTACAAGACAAGAGCCAGAGACGAGTACAGGAGCAGACAAAAGGGGCAAAAGCAGATGCGGAGAGAGATTAAGAAAGAGAGATAGAGTCCAATGTGCCAGATCCCCCCCCCCCCCACACACACACACACACACACACACACACACCTTGTACCTTGTTTGAAATTGAATGACTTAGGAACATTAATTATTGTTCATAATCATACAGTACATGAAAAAAAAAAAAAAAAAAATCAAAATCAAGAATTCCGCTCTGTCATTTGATAGTTCATATGTGCTACGCTTTGAGCATCCTTTTAATTCATTCATTAGGGGAAAATGTGCTTGAAAAGGGACAAGTCATATTCTAGCTTTCTCAAAATTTATCCTGCTTTTACCATTCAACCAAAGAAATATCCCCCCAAAATATGTGAAAATAAATACTGGTCGGACATTGTACAGTTGTATGAAAAAGTTTGGGCACCCTTAACAATTGCCATTATTTTCATTTATAAAACGTTGGGTGTTTGAGTCCACAACTTCATTGTCATCTTTCAAATAACTGATGCACACAGTAATATCTCAGCAGTGAAATTAGGTTTATTGGATTTAACAGAAAATGTACAATATGCATCAAAACTAAATTAGACCAGTGCATATATTTGGGCACCTTAACAGTAGAGTCATATCAATATTTAGTAGAGCCTCCTTTTGCAAAAATACCAGCCTCTAGATGCTTCCTATAGCCACTAATGCGTGTCTGGATCCTTGATCGAGGTATATTGGACCATTCCTCCTAACAAAACATCTCTAGTTCATTGAGGTTTGAATGTTGCTGAGCATGGACAGCCCGCCTCAAATCATCCCACAGATTTTCAATGATATTCAAGTCTGGGGACTGGGACGAGCATTCCAGAGCATTGTACCTGTTCCTCTGCATGAATGCCTGAGAAGATTTTGAGCAGTGTTTTGGGTTGTTGTCTTGTTGAAATATCCAGCCCCGGCGTAACTTCAACTTTGTGACAGATTATTGAACATTATTCTCAAGAATCCGCTGATATTGAGTGGAATCCATGGAACCCTCAACTTTAACAAGATTCCCAGAGCAGGCATTGGCCACACAGCCCCAGAGCATGATGGAACCTCCACCAAGTTTTACTGTGGAGTAGCAAATGTTTTTCTTAGAATGCTGTTTTCTTTTGCCACAATGCATATCACCTCTTGTTATGACCAAATAACTCTAATGACCAAATTCAACTCAAGCAGCTTGTTCCAAAATGAAGCCGGCTTGTCCAAATGTGATTTGCATACCTCAAGTGACTCCATTTCTGGCGTCTGTGAAGAAAAGGCTTCTTCTGCATCACTCTCCCATAGAGCTTTTCCTTGTGCAAATTATGCTGTATTGTTTAACTATGCATAGTGACACCATCTGCAGCAAGATGACCTTGCAGGTCTTTGGAGATGGTCTGTAGGTTGTTTTTGACCATTCTGATCATCCTTCTTCCTTGCCTCTCTGGTATTTTCTTGGCCTGCCACTTCTGGCCTTGACAAGAACTGTGCCTGTGGCCTTCCATTTCCTCACTATGTTCCTCACAGTGGAAAGTAACAGCTGAAATCTTTGGGATAGCTTTTTGTAGCCTTCCCCTAAACCATAATGCTGAACAATCATTGTTTTCAGGTTTTTTGAGAGTTGTTTTGAGGCTCTCATGTTGCCACTCTTCAGAGGAGGGTCAAAGAGAGGAAGAACAACTTGCATTTTGCTGCCTTAAATACCTTTTGTCATGACTGGATGCACCTGTCTATGAAGTTCAAGGCTTAATGAGCTCATCAAACCAATTTTGTCTTTCAATTACTCATTGTTAATTAGTTACAGGTATTCAAAGCAACAAAATGACAAGGGTACCCACATTTTTGCACAGCATATTTTTCACCTTTGATTTAATTTCATACAAATGAATATTACTACACCAAAAATCTGTGTCTGGAAAACAACCCGGTACTCAGCTTTAATGGGAAAATGAGTGACATGCCACTGTGATCATATTCTGTAAAAACAGAGTCAATTATTATGCAACCTCAGAGGGGTGCCCAAACTTCTTCATACAACTGTAAAAGAAACATACATTTTAAATTTCTTGGATCATTTTTAGTTATTTAATTGTTTTCCAATAATCGAAATATTATGGTATATGTGGGGAATCTTAAAGTATAAGTATGGCTTAATTTTCCCTCTTAGAATGTTTTCCCCCCTTTTCTCCAGAGTTTTCAGCTATCTTGGGTGGAAAAATTCAAAACTTTTCATAAATCAAAAGAACTCATCCTCAATCAATGTCAGTTATATCTAACCAAATAGTGTCACTTCCTCTGAGTAAAAGCCTAAAGGTGCGTGTTTTGCTTTTCTTTAACTGATTTATGTGGAAAAGTGGGAACAAGTGAGGAAGAAAGGGAAGTAATCCTTCTGATTTGTAAATGTAGAAAATGAATGGCCTTTGAAAAGGAGAGCTCTGTGTCTGCAGCCTGAATGGAAGTGGCTGTATTTATTGTTTAGGTTGACAGAAGCTATTTGTCGTCTTTTCTTTTAAGATCCAGGTTCAGTTCAGTGGTTTTGCTTCCCATTTAATTCAACTCAATGTAAATTTCAGTGTGACCTCAGTGTGGTCCATCTTTTGCCCAGATATGACTGACAGCTATAATGAACAAAAATATGCTTCTGTTGATTGACATTCTTCTTTAATGTAACATTTATACTTTGGAATACAATAATCTAAAACTGAATGTTACACAATCTTATGGTAAATGTGTAAAAAACTAATCGTTTATTTTTTTTAATATTTCAGATTCGATCATCTAAAAGTACCTCAGTAACAACAGGAATCAGGCATGTAGTATGAGAGAACATTCAAGGTTTTGTGAGGAGTATCTGGGAAAGCTGGTGTAAAAACTTTGTTTTCCCTTTAGCATTTTCATCCACTGTCATGAGGACATGACTCTTAACAAGGCATGCGTTGTTTTGGAGAGCAGATCTTCTTTTTAACTCTGATTTCTCTTCATCTACCAACTCCACCCTCACCAATCAGAGCTAATGTAACCTCACTCTTTGTTTTATTGACAAACTCAAGTTTGATCAGATCACTGCAGAATAACTGCTGCATGTGGGTTGGAATGAACATTATCACAAACAGATAAACCCGTGTTTTAGCTCATACTCTATCACTCTCCTGTTTAGCTGCCATCTGCTCTGACGTCCATTTTTTTTTTTTTTTTGACAGTTCAGCTCCAGTTTCCACCATCACTACAAAATGAATCCAGGAGATCTTTTCATCAGAGAAAAACACAGATCTCTGCTCTTATTGCAAAACTTTGTCAGCTAACGTGGACTCTTAGGTGCTGGAAATCAATCCAGTCCTGGACAACGCAATCACAGATACGTAGAAGTAGCATGGACGTATAACTATTTTTTCATTTCATGCACTGCATGGTGGTGAAATGGTAAGTGCTGCTGCCTCACAGCAAGAAGGTCACCAGTTTGAATCCGGCTTTGGGAAAGGTGGGCCTTTCTGTGTGGAGTCTGCATGTTCTCCCCGTTCTCTTCAGGTACTCCAGCATCCTCCCACAGTCCAAAAACATGCTCACTAGGTCAGTTGGTGATTCTAAATTGCCCGTAGGTGTGAGTGTGAGCGTGAAAGGTTGTCTGTCTCTGTGTGTCAGTCCTGTGATTGGCTGGAGACCAGGCCAGGGTGTATCCCGCCTCTCACCCTAAGTCAGCTGGGATACCCATGACCCTGAACAGCATAAGCAGTTGAAGATTAATTTTAATTTGTGGATTGAGATCAGGCAAATGTCTAAGAGTGAGGGTTTTTATATCACTTAGAAAGTTCTCAGAGGGACTAAAGAAAACTCTCTTTATAAAAACAAGCACTGACTCCAAATTGATTTTCAGGTACTTGCAAGTACATATTTTCATCATGGCACATCATTTACTGATTTATTATTATTATTATTTCTTTTTGTGCTGTCCTGGTGTCTGTTATGTGACGTATGTTCTGCTATTTGATTCAAATTAAATTAAATACAAGTTTAAAAAAAAAAAAACATTAAAAATGTGTCTTTTTGACCTTTATGAGTCATCCACTTATCAGCTCCTAATGTATAAGATATGACTCACACCTTATAAATCCTCTGACTGATGGGCCTGGTAGTCATGATACATGAGATAAAGGTCAGAGCTGTCTCCTGACATGCCTTGTGGCTGCTCAGAAATACTGCACACACGTTACCTCCGAACCACAACATGTATGAACCTCTCAGGCTTGTGGTTTCTTAATGTTGTCTTCATCTGCCTTCTTAGCTCCAGTGTACTTGTTATGTTGAATGAGGGGCTCATCATGATATTTGTTCTGCAGAATGTTGGAGCTGTTGACCTGAATAACGAAACTGAGGATCTGAGGCTACATTGTCATCCTATAATGAAGGCTGCATGTTGACAGTGTATCAATCAGAGGTATCCCCGTACAAATGGTTTCTATAGCTACAGTGTAAATAGTTTGCTGTTGGTCTTAATTTAATTTTGATGGGTAATAAATACCAGAAGTAGGAAGCACACAAGCAGTAAGCACCGTAAGTATGACTAAATACATTATGATGATAAAACAACTGGTTGAAAGAGGCACAAGGTCTGAATGTACTTTGTTTCTTATGCAGATTAATGTGGAGGGACTTTAAAACCTTTTGTTTGTTGTTTTGTCAACTTTTATGTGAAAGTGTTAGAGCTATAGTGTTAATGCTACAACCACAACCCTGGTCATATTTAAAGGAAGACACAACAAGTTGACCGAGGCACACTATACATATGTCAGTGTATACTTTATTTATGGACTGAAGTTTGTTAAAAGATGCATGTCATGTTTAAAAGGAGCAATTCAATGTATCATTTTAAGCTGATATCAATAAGCTGTTGTACTTTATTCTGAGGTGTATATTACACCTCAAAGGTTTTAGAACACCCTGATGTTTCCAGTATTTTATTTTGAATTTAAGTTCAAGCAGTTCAAGTCAAATGAATAGCTTGAAATGGTACAAAAGTAAGTGTTCAGTGAGTTAACAAAGGTAAGGTTACCAAAAACTGAAAATTGATGAAGATTTCATTTTTATACAAAAAGACTTGTTAATGACTTAAAGCTGTTCTGCAATAATGGAGATTGCCCAGACCTTGAAAGTTGGTGCCACCAATTCCTACAGGAATTGGTTAAATCAACTTTCTGGGACTGGAAACTCTGACAGGAAGAGGTCTGCCAGGAAAAGCCAAGCCAGAATCAGAAGACCAGTTTCTGAGAGTCCACAGCTTGTGTGAGAGACGCTCACAGAACAACAGCTTCAAGCTTCACAGCTTTAAAGAGGTCAAAGTGTCGCAGTCTCAGTTTCAGTTACTGTGAAGAGAAGACTTTGAGATGCAGCTTTGAAGGTCAGACTGCAGAGAGGAAGACCTCCATCACTGAGACAGAAGAAGACCAAGAGTCTGGACTGGACCATGAAACACCACCATTGGACAACTGAAGACGTGAAGATGGAGCAATGGAATAAAGAATCAACATCTGAAATACCTGCAGTATGTAAAAAGGTATTCTAGATCAGTGGTTTTCAAAGTGGGAGTTGTGGCCCCCTGGGGGGCCGCCAGGGGGCCTAACCATTAGTCCTGAATATACAACACGTTAACTGCTGTAATCGTCAGATTCTCAAGTTTCCAACTGTAGTTAACTGCACCTCGTGTGACAGTTCCAACTTGGTCATGACGATGTCATCATCTCTGTCAACTGGGGGTTTTCACCTGTAATCAAGCTGCTAGCTAGCTAGCACAAAATAAAAAGGCTTCTGACAGGAAAAAGAAGGAAGGAGCAGTCCAACAGCCCTTCTGTGGAGGATTCTGCTGCAAAAAAAAAACCAAGAACACATGGCCAACTAAGATTTGAAAATATGAGGCAGCATACATTAAGTATGGCTTCAAAGCCATACAGAACAATGGCCATGGTTGCCTGAAATGCGTCCTATGTCTGGAGACCCTCTCAAACAAGTGTTTAAAGCCTTTGAAACTTCACCGTCACTTAATACAAAAACGCTCGGCAGAGGCTGAAAAAACAGTAGACTTCTTTAGACATACAGAAGAGCATTTGATTGGGCAATCTGCTGCTTTCAAACAGCAATACCTTGCTCAAGCGGGCCCTGTAAGCATCATTAAAAGCCTCATATTACGCACCAGAGAAGTCAAAAACATCTTTTGGTTTGCAAAGGGGGTCGCTCAAAATGGATAGCTCATTCCTCAAAAGCAAGTATTCATGTCAATTAATATGTGTCAGTATAATAAAGATGAAAAGTCCTAAAACCACTGTTTATGAGCAAGATAGTCAAACGACTTTGTCATGTTTTCAGTTTATTATGTAAATTTTTTCAAATGGAAAAAAAGCAAGTGAAAATACTCAAAATCTGGTACTTCTCCTAACCTTAGGGCATTGTTTGCAGTCACCATTACACAAATGACTTTCTTTTGTTGGAAAAATATTCATTTTAAATGACATTTTCAGGAAAAAAAAAAAGATTAAAAATTGTAAAAAAAAAAAAAAAAATTGCTTGACATAACACATAACATTGACATAACAAAAGCGAATGATGATGTTTCAGACTGCAGAGATTTGTATGGAAACAATTGATTCATGTCCTAAAGCATTCATAATTTGTTGGAAGGAGTGAGAAACTGCTCCTGTGATCTGCACAAATGACTGAATGCTGTTGAGGATTAACTAACAGTTATAAGAAATTTAATTCTGATCAGAGGAAAGCACCAAAGCCACTGAGGAAAAACTGTACTCTACTGAATGTTTACAACAGCAGGATGGTTTAAAAACTGTTTAAAAAAATAGCCTCAGGAACCTGTTCTTGGGCATTTTTTTCTTTTACCTTTCAAAACATGTTGAGACCTTCCCTTTGAAGAAAATCCAACAGAGGGAAGTCCGTTTGGGACATCTGTGTGACCTGAGGAATATGACAAACCACTCCCACTCTCCTGTAGGAGGATTTATGGCTCTTTAAGCAGTGAGTCATTCCCAATCATCGCTAAAATGTTTCATACTAAATATATTGCAAATGGAGCGATGCCATGGAACACCTGTGGATGCTGCTGCTTTCCCCTCCAGGTTGAAGTTATGAATCACACAGAAACAATGTCAAGCTTGTAAAGGGATACTGAGGCATTGATTATGTACATTATTAACTATAAAGCTGCCTTGGTTTAGACTTTAGAATTCCGTAGAAGTCCGTGTCAGTCTTTGGACCCAACATTTCATCCCCAGGAGCGTTTCTTCCTCATCAGGTCTGAAAGCCTGTCATGTGTCCTTAGTTTTTATCAGTCAGGGAGGTTTTATTTGAAACTAGGGGATATTATTTCTTCTCCCTCTGCACCTACAGACCCTGAAGCATGTTGGTGAGGACCCACACATACCTGCACTAAAACATACCTGACTAATACTGTTTAGCCGTGAGCTGTGTGCTTTGACATGCCACTCATTCACTTCTCCCTGAGCAGTGTTTTTTTTTTTTTTTGAGCAGCAGTCTGAAGATGGAAAACAAGGCTGCTCCTCAAGCAGGGAGATAAAACAAATCAATTGGCACCAATGAAAGGATGACACGAGGGGGAAGAAAAAAAAAAGTTAAAGTAGCGTTTTGTTATTTTATTGAAAAGCTGCTGTGTCACTGAAGAATTTAGTCCATACAAAAGTTTCAGTCGGCGTTGTTTTCAGACTTGTTCAAGCAAAGGTCTCAAACGCATCACGGCTTTAATATTTGTACTGTGCAAACTTTATTTGTTAAATGGGAAACCAGGTTTCCAAATGTTACAGGTTCTCATTTTGTTGAGAGAAAGGAATTCAGACTTCAAGCCAGGAAATACCCAGCAAGCATCAACACAGATTACATGTTCCTCTTGAAGTCCTAAAGTCACATGTCAGTTCAGACTGTTACCAAGATTTCAATGAAAGGAAAAGAACGAGACGAAGAAGATGGGTAAGTGCTCTCCTGACATGATCATTTTCACATCTTCATTAGAGCGTCTGAGGGTCAGTGGTTGAGTCACTCATCTTTCAGTCAGCAGGTTCATAACCAGGAGTTTGTGAGTGTGATAAGTAAACACTGATGAACACCTTACACAGCCCCCTCTGCCATCAGTGTGTGAATGTGACAGGTAGCAAACAAACAGCCACAGTGGTTGGACAGACAGAGACAGTAAAAAGAAATCTGTTTGGTAGATTATTTCTTTGTTTTAACAATGCTTCTTGGAAATAAACCTTATCCAGCTTTTTCCTGACTACCCATAAATCATCATAATTGCTGGTTTTGCCTTTTTAATGTTTTCTGAATTGATTTTTTTTCTGTGAACCGACCCTGAGCAGGCTGGCAGTCTATCACAGGCCTAACAACAGGCATAGAAACAGATCAATCTGACCAACCCAATGCGCGTGTTTTTGGACTGCGGGAGAAAGGGGAGAGTTCCCAGGTATGCTCAAGGACAACATGCAAACTCCACACAGAAAGCAAAATGTCTGGCCAGGAAGCAACAGCACAAACCACTGCACCAACTAGTCTATCAGAATTAGTGATGAAACTTCATTAGAATTCACTGCTCTGCCTGCTTAGTGCTGTAAGTTATATCACAGAGCTGAATAAGGACATCACAAGTTTTTAAATAAAAAGAGCTGTGGCCTGGGTAAAACTAAGAAATGTGGACTGAATCAGCTAACACTGATGTCTCTAATCGAATGTGTTTCTAAAAAGTCAGGTTTACTTTATTCTTTTGAATAATACCATTGAAGGAGCGCAAATGGCCTAGTGGTTAAGGTTGCACTCCATATACGTGGGTGGCTCAGGTTCAAGTCTGATCTGTGGCTACTTTCCCGCATGTCACTCCCCTCTCTCTCACCCTGTATTCTCTCCTATCCACTGTCCTGTCCTCTCAAAATAAAGCCCAAAAAAAAAACCTTAAAAAAAAAAAAAAAAAAAAAATACCACCAAACTCATGTATATTGTGTAATGTTTGGTGACATATACCCCTTTGTTTTGAAAGACCTGCCAGCAGTAACCAGAAGTGTTATATACATGTATGTAGCTTGACCAAGGGGCAACATCCAGTAGAGAAAATGAAGTCTATGTGTAAGGACTAAAAGTTGCTGTTCCTCGAGGATCCACAAGAGGCTGGCTGCAAAAAGACCAGAAGTCACAAACACATCAAGCCAAAAAAATATGATTTTAACAACATTAAAAAAAACATATTTACAGCCAGGTTCAAAAAACGGCTTGGGTCTGAAACGCTATTTTTGCTTACGGCACACACTGTTTGGTGAGTGATTTTTTTTTTCTAATGCTGGGCTAACACCAGAAGACTTTGAAAAGATTTGAAAAAGACTCCGGGAAGACTATCAGCTCACACCTGCTCACATCTAAAGACAAGTGTTCTGAGTTTTTAGTCTCAGACTGAGATTTTACAAAGACTGTGAATCTTGCAGGGTCACTAATTACAAGACTACAACTAGATTCTTTTACTGTTTTTTTCCCACCATGCAATTTTTTCCCCATTGTTGTGTTCAGTTTTGTATAGTTGCTGCTTTGTGTCACTAGATGGCGCTTCCTAAAAGTGAGACTTGTTGTAACTCAGATTGAGTGTAGAGGAAGACGCAGACTGACTGATTCATGTTGCTGTATCATGACTGCAAGTTAAGTGTTGGAGTTGCCGGATTCAAACAGCAGTTTTTCCTACTACTGCCTGTTCATTATATGCACCAACACTTCACCCATCATGCTCCTAGTAGTAACCCTTTTCCACTCTGTCGTGGTACGTTTGAGAGTTGATGTCGAACAGGCAGGGATGCTCTGCCCATAACTCCACCATTCGCTCCTCTTTTTCCACGGTCCACTTTCTCCGTCGTTCCTCCATTGTTATTTTTCATGACTGCCGGGTTTCCTGTTTCTGCTTTTGTCAGCGCTCATCTATTGGTTGTTGATTGTGTTACGTCACTGCGACTTACGATAATATCAAACGTGTTTGATATTGTCGCAAACTCAAGACTAGAAAAAGACTGATGTGAAACAGCGCAGATTACTATCTCACACTAAACGATCGAGAAAACGGGAGCGCGCCGTGACTCCAGTAAAACTCAGAGATTTACTAAAGATTTTCAGTTTTTAGTCTGAGACTGTGAAAATCGTTTGGTGTTAGCCCAGCATAACTCAGCGGTTTAAAAGATATTAGGATGACTGTACTGGACTGGTTTGTCCAGTCAGAGACTCAGCTCAGCTTACTTGACTGATGGATGCCCTATTGTTGTTAGAAAGGAAGCTCAAAGTCTGCGTCATATCCAAGATGGCCCTGTCAAATGATTGGCTTCATTTGACTGTAACAGGAACAGACAAGTGACATTGCAGAGACTGCGTCCATATTTTATAAAGTCTATGAGCTTGACACGAGGTTAGTAAGTGAATCGCTGGTGTATGAAAGGGGCAATAAAAAAGTTAACCATTGACTCCCAGCTCCTGAAACACCCTAAGTGATCTGGTATGGATCAGTACAGTTTGGTATGGGTCCTGTTTGTGCTTCCACAGCCAACCATGCCCTTCTTGGTTTCTTGGTAGGCGATGTGAAAGCCAGATGCTGATAGCCACATCAGCTACGTAATAGTGTGACAGCATAGCAGTGCAACAGAGTTTACCCCATTAATGAATCCAAGAAGAAGAAAAACACGACACAGTAAGCTGTTTCATGATGCCATTTTCCAAACAAAAAGAAAGTTATCTTCACAAAGTCGACTGGAGAGTAAAACATGGCAGAGTTATGTGTTGTTCTTTATGACTGCTGTCGCACAGGAAGTAACGTTTCTTTCAACCAATCAATGGACTGCAGTGTTTCTAACTCCACCTTCTGGGGTCGGATTGGTATGTCTGGCAACCCAACAGGAGGGAATGTCAGACATTCAATTTCTGATGTTATTTTGTGTCGTAGGTTGCCAGTTTATAACTTAAATACATCTATAGCTGGTAAGATAATTACAACACATTAATACCAATATGAGTGTACTGAAGAAGAAGAAGAAGAAGAAGAAGAAGAAGAAGAAGAAGAAGAAGAAGAAGAAAAGAAATACCTTAGTAATCCTGCAGGAGAATCTGACTCTTCATCTTGTTATTGAACAGACACACGCAGGGTTCACCTTCTCACATGCGCTGATGAAGAGCTGTCATCTGAGGGGGCTGCACACAGGTGGGCCCTCCAAGATGTTGGGGGCCTCGTGTCTTGCACAGGGGAAGGAAAGTCGCACCTCTTCTCTCTTAGATTTAAATACCACACTGTGGGAATGTAAGGAAACTTTGCAACTCTTAAAGGGACTGTGAGGACTTTCTAAGTGGTCTTATAAAGTCTCTCTTCTAGATATCTGATCCTAATCCACAACTTAAAATCAGATGATCAGCCCCAATATAGCTTATTTCTAAATTATATTTCTTAGCTTCCTGATTGGGTCAGGAAGCAGGACCGGATTGATTTACAGCCAGGGGTGGACTGGGACAAAAATTTGGCCCTGACCTTTTGGTCCAGAATGGCCCACTACAGTTCATGTGCAGATACTGTGCCAACTCTCTCCACTGATGTCATACAAACACACAAGTCCGTTATAACAGCACTATGCTGAACAATATCCTATTGCATTCCCGCTGGGGTCTCTGGTGAGACCCATCTCCACAGGAGAGACTGCACTGGACCAGGCACCTTTTACAAACCTGGACATCAAAAATTGAGGAATAGTTTGGAATAGGCTTGATTACAAAAAAAAAAAAAAAAAAAAAAAAAGAGTTTCCACATGTTTTGCATGTTTAATTGAAACAAACGTTTATCAGTGTTGTCTTATTTTCAACTGTATAATGAGAAACTGTTGAAAGGACAATAAACCACAAACACTGGACTGAAAATATACAGAAAGCATACATGCTATTGAAGTTGTTAAATCAGTGTTATTCATGAACTATATTGGACACTGGCACTAAAAAGGTTCATGTTGATGCTTAAACACAGTGGTGTCATTGTAGGTGGATGATCAAATGAACAAGAACTGTGAAAACAGCAGATCTACATGCTCGAACTCATCACACTGCAACATATAAGCTATAAACTTCGACCTGCAATGTGTCATCCTGACATGAGAGTATAAAATAGAGCTGACGTGGTTCATAAAAGCAACTAATCAGTGATTTAACAGAGTGGGGTTATTGTTTTCAGTATTTTAGACTAGTTTTAGTTGTAACACACCACACCATGTTCAATATTTATGTCATGTAGTTCGTTCTGAAGTGTTTATTAGACTGAATGTTTCTCTACACCATGCTGAAGACTCAGCTGCTTACCACAGTATCACCTCCTCCTTCACATGGTGAACACGCAGTTCATCTGCCTCCTCAATCTCCCCTGGGCCGGTCCAGGAGAGCCGTAGTGACAAAGGCAAGGAGTAGCAATAAATAAATTAATAAAAAGCAGCAGTCCACCAGTCCATTAATGATCCGCTCACCGGAAAAAGTCCTGGTACTCCCAATGGCCACTGTTTATGGCACACCGAAGTCTCTATGACAGCAACACACTGGCTGATGAAGTTTAGTTGTGAGATGAGAGATCTGTGTTTGTCTCTGCTAAAAGATTTCTGGGATTAATTTTGTAGTGATGGTGGAGACTGGAGCAGAACTGACAGACAGAAAAAGGATGTAAGAGCAGAAGAAAGCTAAACAGGAGAGTGATAGAGCATTGGCTAAAAGCTAAGACACGAGCTAAACCACAAGCTAAAGGCTAAAACACAAGCTAAAGGCTAAAACACGAGCTAAACCACAAGCTAAAGGCTGTACCACAAGCTAAAGGCTAAAACACAAGCTGAACCACAAGCTAAAGGCTAAACCACAAGCTAAAGCCTGTACCACAAGCTAAAGGCTAAAACATGAGCTAAACCACAAGCTAAAGGCTATACCACAAGCTAAAGGCTAAAACACAAGCTGAACCACAAGCTAAAGGCTAAACCACAAGCTAAAGCCTGTACCACAAGCTAAAGGCTAAAACATGAGCTAAAACACAAGCTAAAGGCTATACCACAAGCTAAAGGCTAAAACACAAGCTGAACCACAAGCTAAAGGCTAAACCACAAGCTAAAGGCTATACCACAAGCTTAAGGCTAAAACACAAGCTGAACTGTTTGTGATAATGTTCATTCCAACCTACTTGCAGCAGTTATTCTGCAGTGATCTGATCAAACTTGAGAGTCTGTCAATAAAATGAAGAGTGAGGTTACGTTAGCTCTGATTGGAAGATGAGCAGGACAGAAGGATTAATTTCAAGTTACACATTAGGATACACCTCAGAGCACCGGGCTGTGAGTAGCACTAAAATAGTCGGCTACTAAACTACAGAACAAACTGACAAAGTTTGTTTGTTGTTATCCGGTAAAAAGTTGTCTTGAGCAAAGAAAAGTAGTGTTAAAAAGAAGACCTGATCTGGTCTTTCTGTGTCCAGTTCTCCTCAGACTCTGGCTTCCTTCCGCTGTCAGACATGCTCATTACATTCAGTGGTTACTCTAAAGTGCCCGTAGCTGTGTGTGTGTGTTCATGAATGAGTTTTTTGTCTGTCTATATGTTATCCCCCTGACAGGCTGGTGGTCTGTCTTGGATATAAGGAAGTGAAGAAATCTAGAGCACCAGTATGGCCTAGCAGTTTTAGATGTGTGCCCCATGAAGCTAGCTGTCACGTAAGTGTCACAGTGCAAATCTGTAGCGAGATGCTGGTCTGAAGCAGCTCTGTTGAGGCTGTTTGGTTTGTGCGACTGATAGATGAGTGTTGTGGCTGGTTCAATTTTCTCTGTAAGCCCACAACAAAAAATAAAAGCTGGATGTGTTTTTCGTCTGGTCATCTAGAGAAATGAAGGCTGCCTTTTTCAGTTCAGCTGAGAGTAAACCTGACAGGTTGCATTCAGAGATAATGTGGGAAGCTCGAGGTGCACGTCAGGCCTCACTGCCCCTGAAAGCCTAAAACACGTAAACAAAGTCGGAAAATTCCAGCAGGAAAACTTTTTTACACTGCCTGTCTGTGGTTTTTAGGGAGTTTGCATGAAATTTATGTTCACGATTAATATTTGCAAAGAAACTTGTGGATCTGTTTGAGTCGTTTACTTTAATCTGATGACATTTTTATTTAAAGCAAAAAGATGTGAAAGTAAATCTGCTGCTGAATCCAGAACCTAAGACTTGACATTGATGTTGATAATCTGTGTTGTTAAAGAGTCAAGGTCCAACTCTTGTATTATTTATGACTTAGAAAACATCTCACGTCACCACTAAAACAAACCTCAGTGTTGCTCACACAGTAGTGAAACACAGTGTTCAGTCATTTCACTTTCTTTATGATCAAGTTTAGTTGTTGAGCCCAGGGCTGTTTTCCCCCTCTGTCTGCATAATGTGTGCGTGTGTGTGTGCGTGCATGTGTGTGTGTGTGTGTGTGTGTGTGTGTATTGGGGGCTGAAGTAACGGCCCCTTCACTTTGTTGGAACTTGTCTGCTGAAGCTATGAGTCACACACAGCCAATACATAAACTCTCTCTGGCACTGCACAGCCTAAACCTGCAAACACCTGGACTTCATACATGTGATGGGGTACAGAGGATAGACGGAGTCCCGCTGGGAGAGGAGGGATTATTCTATACATATATATATTTTTGCACAAACAATCTAAAAGGTGAGCAAAACTTTCAGCGATGGAATCTATCTATCTATCTATCTATCTATCTATCTATCTATCTATCTATCTATCTATCTATCTATCTATCTATCTATCTATCTATCTATCTATCTATCTATCTATCTATCTATCTATCTATCTATCTATCAGGGTGATTCTTAATTACACAGCCACATTACTCAGTGCTACAGATTTAGGAGTGTAATAACAGCTTGTATATCTTGAACCATCCTTAAAGAGGAGGTTAGTGAAAGGTTAAACAAGTTCATACCTGCAGGCTTTGTTTGACTCACAACTTTTGATGGAGAGTCGAGCAAAGATTAGACTCTGACAACCTTCCATCACTACAGTGTTAACATTTGTGTTATACCGTCGTGATGATTAAGTCCCTCAACAAAAAGTACAAAACAATAACAAAACTGCATGCAATGCTGCAAACACCTGCGTGCTGTGTTTAAAGGAAGATCACCAAAGTCTTTGACTTTTACTGGCTCAGTATTCAGCAGGGCAGGAGTCTGTGTGTGTGTGTGTGTGTGTGTGTGTGTGTGTGTGTGTGTGTGTGTGTGTGTGTGTGTGTGTGTGTGTGTGTGTGTGTAGTCTGCATCCACTCCCTGTGCTTGCATGCTTCCTGCTTCCTCCCTCAGTCCAAACACACTGGAAAGGTTAATGAGTCCCTTTAAAGTACATATGAGAGAGAGTCCGAACGATTCTTTATGTGAGGTCTGTGATAGTCCAGAGATCAGTGCAGGCTGGACCAAGCCCCCCCCCCCCCCCCCCCCCCCCCCCCCAAGTGACAGGTGCCTACAGCCTTGAATAAGACATGATTATTAAACAGTGGATGGATGGGTGGGGGATGGATATCCTTTCTTTTTTAATCATCTTACTTCTGTCTTTGTTCATGAGGGTGCTGACCGTGTGAGTGGTTTAAAGGGTGCTGCACAGTGTTTGGGTGACACTGACCTTTGCTTTAAGAGCTAAATACCCAAAATCCATCTGTGGTGTAAGGCTGAAAAAAACACCTGTCATGTAAGGCCAAATATTACAGACTTACAGAGTTTGGCTGAGCTTGATAAGAGTCTGTTTTCATAAAGATAGTTCACAAAAAAGATTCATGGAACAAGAACAAAAAGATAAACTGTCACTCAGAGGGTTTGTCAATGACTGTGATTTAATAATGGTGAAAGAAATTAAACCTTTATGTTCAGATTGATTAAACTACTGTGGTGACAAATGCAACAACAGTTTTCAAACAGATTTTTGCCTAAATATCGATTTTTTTTTTGATATTTTAACTTGTGTTAAAGAGTCAAACAGTCACAGCTTTAAGCTTCAAGAGTCAAAAATGTTTTCTGATACTGTTATTTAACCCTTATCAAGGAGTTTCAGTGCCAAAACCTAATCAAACAACAACCTCCTCACCACATGTTGCACGTGTCAGCTCACTAATGCGTAGATGAGAAAACGTGCCGTCCATAGCTGGAGGCCATGAATAACTCCTGTGAGCCTGTGAAGGGTCAGAAGTCTGTCAGCTTAATGGAGCTGAAGGATTTATTGAAATCACAGGAATACAGGAAGCAAAAAATGTAGCTTTGTTAGATCGATCTTTGTCTTGTTTCGTGTGAAAATGAGGAGAGGGATAAAGGCACAAAGGAGCTGATACAAGTTTTAAATCTACTGACCAAGTAATGCCACAACAAAGAAATCCCTGAGCAAGTTAAAGCAACAGCTGTTGCTTATGAATTCATCTCTTTAGAGCATTTTGTTATCAAAATGTCATATAAGTGATGAGAAAATGATTTCAAGTAATTGATTTGACAAGTTCAAATACTCCAGAAAGCACTGAGCTTAAAAATGAAACAAAAACCATCATAAATATAATTAAAATGTGTCAAGATTTGGAGAAAACAACCAAAGGTGACACTGCTCAGGGCTTTCATACTACTAGTAATCCAAAGATAGCAGCTTGACCTGAGCTCCAGTCATCCCTTTGAATGGCAGAGTGATAAATATGGAAGCCTTAAGAAGACATATAAACAATGTAAATAAATTGGACAGATGGGTGTCTCTTCATGAGCCTCTGTAGATTTCAAAGAACTGAATAGTTTTATCTTTTACGTCTTTTTAGTAACTGTGGATGTTTTCAGGCTAATAGTACAAACAGGAAGCTTTTTAACCCTTTGGTAGAGCATTTTTCAGCCATTATATCTCATTGAAAATGTGTCAAACTGAGTATAACCTGACTGAATAGTTTCTACAGCGTGAATATTTTTTTTTTCTGAATTTTAGGGTTTCTGATATTAGTGCCCGAACAACACAGCGAAAAAATACAAAAATCATTTTTTTTTAAATGTATTCTTGGTTGGAATGTAGAATTTAAATAGACTTCATATCTCATGCATTTAAAGGGTTAAAGGGTTAAAACCACAATGTGCGAATCTATGAAAACTTGAAACTTTATTGCCCCCTAGTGGCTTAATGTATGCAACACTGTAACTGGATTTGCTACCCTCATTTATCAGTTAAATCCTAAATTTTCCCCCACAAATAAGAAAACGCATTTCATTCCTTAGACCTTCCTAGTACATAAAATGTATAATTTCTTTCATATTATTTATTATTATTTATAATAACATCATTACTATTTATTTGTTTATTTATTTATTCATTTATCTTATTCTTAATTTTCATTATAGCTTTATTGCTACTATTATTATAACCCAATGTCTAAAATGTTTAACTAAAATAAAATAAAATGACAGAGAAAGTATCTTTAGTTTTCACTTTTGTCAATCCACCTTTTCCTACATAAACCTCACTATTTAATTTTTTACCACCTGGTAGCCAGACAGAATAAGACTGAGTGATACATTTATTGTGGACGGTTGTTCGTTTGGCCTCAGTGAATAGGTATTTGAAAACGGTAAGATGTTTTAAGTTTTATTACTCAGTGCTTTTTCTGACATTTTTGTAGCCATTTCTAAAGTCTCGCCCTTGACTTAAAAACTTAACTAAGCATTTTAGAAAAATAAAAGCAAAACTAAAAAAAAAAAAAAAAAAAACTGCTTCAAAAACTTAATAAAACTAAACTGAAATTTAAAACAAGGAGTCTTAATAAAACAAAGTTAAAAACTCAAGAAAAAATTCAAAACTATAACAACTTTGATCCAAACCTGTCAGTGAGAAAAAAATATGATGGAAGCATCACATGGAATCCTGCTTGACTCAACTCTTTACAAAACAAACAATCTAAAACAACGGAATAATTATAAATAAGCAGTTTAAGTGAAAGATATCAGTACATGTCAAACAATGACAAACAATCCTGCTCATAAGACATGAAAACCTCAGCTTAGCCAACTTAAACCCAAAGCTCTCTGTTGATAAACCAAACTGAGAGCGTCAGCCAACACACCTCAGTGACAGGGAAAAAAAACTAATCCAGACAGCACTCTGAAACTCTCTGAAACGTTGTAGAAAAGCTGAAATCTGAAAGTAAAATGTGATGAATAACAGGGGAAAAAAGCATTTCCCATCTCTTAAAGACTCTGAAGATACCCTCTGTCCATCGTTATTATCATTATATGGTTTATTAAAAAGTAAAAACACTGAGTGAAAGAGGCATCTCATTTGATTTATTGCTACCCTCCACATGCTGTTAAAAGCTCTGAGTGTCTTTCTGGAATATTTCTGGCAGAGATGAAACCATCATCACATAAAGTAGCTCATGTCAGCGTGTCTCTGTTCTGACAGAGCCTGCCGTGCATACATGGTGATGGGTTGATGGGTTCAGTCCACCTGGATGACTGCTGGCTGCAGATAAAATGTCATTTCCTCCAGCTATGACTGAAACCAGAGAGCTGAGATTTCTGCAGTGATTTGCCTTCATACTGTAGGTCCCTTTTCTTTAAAGCAGAGTCTCATTGGTCAAGCCAACAAAGAGCTACGCCCTTTCCAAACATCTGCAGGTGCTCTTTGAATCAGCGGCACGTAGACTGTAAAGAGAGCTGTCCTTTAGAGGTATGGCTACAAAAGATGAAATATGACAACACGAAGGGGGAGAAAAAGACTTTTCAAAGGGAACTAAAACACTGCCTGAGGCTGCAATAACACTGAAGTACGATGCATTAAAAACCCACCTACTTACACAGATTTAACCTTTTAATATTCAGCAGACTAGTCTGTGGGCGTCCCTCTGAAAACACTTTGTTAAAACATGAATTAAAAAGCTCTTTTTAAATCTTTTTGCAACAGCTATAGCAGTGGATGGATAACCTAACCACAGCCCAGGCTGTCACCTCGGGTGGAAGTGCTGGAGGAAGTAGCAAAGGTAAGTGAAGGAAACTGATAAATAGACAACAGTGAAATGATCACCTGGACTGAAAAACTCTCAGTTTAAGTTACGCACACATAACAGTTGACTAACTCTGCAGCCATGGTAACGGTTTAAAACCATCGGTGTGATTTACTGTTAGCCCTCCAGAGTCTGTGATCAGAGCCGCATCCAGAGAACAGTCTGTCCTTCATAACAACAGGAATGACAGACTGCTGTGCTGTTAAATGCTATTTAATGACCAGTCAGAAAACACACTCCTACAAACCTGAGCGATGTATGTTTGTGGATTACATTTAAAATGTTGATTCATCCAAATAACAGATCAAAAATGAAAACATTTTCTGAAAATGTATCCTTTATTTACTCCTGTTGAAGAAAGAAACAATTTCTAGAAAATGCTCAGAGTGTTTTCTTTTGCAGAAAGCGATGTCTCTCATGGTGCAAAAAGTGTCCTAAAACTGTACAAATGTTGTCTTTTGTCTCAGCAGTGGTCACAAAAACAGTAACTACGACTAAACTGACATCTCAAAGTAAGTTGTGACTTCTCCACATCATCTTCACACTAAATGTACTTTGATATACAAAAGCTACAAATTTAAAGGGGCACTCATTAATATTAGTTTTCAAAAATGGCTGAACCTTGCAGGTGTAAATCAACAGGAGCTATCTCCCATGAGCTCTCTGACAGCAGTTATTGTTTGGTAGTGACTCTCTCCAGACTTCCATAGTTTCTCCATTTCTCCACGCGTCTTTTACCCTTTTATGCTTAATGTTTTCACCTGGCCCGCTGCTCATCTATCAGGTAACTTCCTTTAAAGGAAAATTCTAAAACTCACTTGTAAGCTACAGATGAACCATGCTATGAGGGGAGACTCAGTGAGCAGCTAGCTTGTGAGGTTAGCCATGATTTAGCTACAGGATTTGATATAATTTTTTCTATCAGATTAAATTCTAATGCATGCTTATCTTGGTTTCTTGTTTCAACCTCGTTTTAGCTTTAAAGGATATTAATAAGTGCCTTTTTTTAAAGTGAAGATAACAACATGTGCTATGCTAGCAGCAGCCCTAGAAACTGTCCAGACTTCAATAGCGCTCTTTATTTCTGTATAGTCCTTTAGCCTTTAAAGCACTTTTCTTTTTATTACCAATAATTTTAACTAGCATTGATGCTAATCTATTAGTCGGCTTCTTTAAAAGAAAAAACTTTACAAATTAGATGTTAATCATCAAATGTGAGTCTCAGCGCAGTGAGAAGCTAGCTTACAGCTACAGCAGCAGCTAAGAATTTTTGGTATACCACATAAAGGGGATAATGATAAATGGAGCTTCACATGTGTACAGGTAAGCAGGTCAGGAGCTCGAGGCTCTCTCTTAACTTCCAGAAGTTACACCTCATCTTTTTTTTTCTTTTTCATGAGAGGGAGAAAAAACATCACCCTGGGCAACTCCAGACGTTATATATCATATAAGTGTCTGAAATCATTCACCGGCAAGAATAGAATGGTTTAATGGTATAGGGTAATAAGGCAGCATGTTGAGACATCCTGATTCAAGCAGAGGCTCAAGCTGGGAATGCTGTCTGATTTTTTTTTTTTTTTTTTTTTAAAAAGGGGGGTGGGGGGGTCTCTTTAAAGGTCATGTACTCTACTATTTTTTCTAATGCAGTCTGGTGGAAGAAACTTTTAAACTGTTCACTATGATTTGTTCCGACGATGTATCTTTTCCTTTCTTTTAATTTCCTGTAGGTGATATTCCTCTGAGCGTAGGCACGTCAAGTGGAAAAGCTGAATCAGGAGGCACGAGCAGCTCCGTTTTTATCACGTCCAGCAGCTCAAAAACTACCAGCTCCGCTGGATCTGGAAGCATCAGTGTCACGACTATAGGATCTTCTTTTTCTGCTGTATCATCAAGTGGGGGAAGCTCTGCAGCAGGAGGAAGCTCAGGAGGTGGAAGTAGTTTGGTTGTAGTTGGGAGTTCTTCGGGAGGAGGAAGCTCTGCAGGCGGAGGGAGCTCAGGAGGTGGAAGTAGTTTAGTAGTTGTTGGAAGTTCCTCAGGAGGAGGAAGCTCAGGCGGCGGAGGGAGCTCAGGAGGTGGAAGTAGTGTGGTAGTCGTAGGGAGTTCAGCAGGGAGAGCAGCCAGTTCTGCAGCCTCAGGGGGCTCATCAGTAGAGCTTAAAACTTCAGGAGGGGGTTCTTCCAGCATGTCTTCTGGTTTTGTGAGTACGAGTACCAGAGAGGGAAAGAGGGAGGGGGGTCTCGGTACTGTGACAGTCTCAACTGTAAAGACCAGCTACAGCTCAGGAGGAACTGGGGAAACGAAGAGAGGATCCTCCTCTGCAGTCTCATATTCTCCTGCCCCAAAAGAGAGGAAGAACATCACCACCATGGCAGCAGCTATGTCAGAGGTGTTTGACGGTCAGTCATGGGTCAAAGGTCAAAGGCATGCTATTTGTTGTTTAATAGCAGAAACCAACGCTAAAAAGACTTTCAATTTTTTTCCTGTTTCAGAAACTTCAAGCACAAACTCTTCTCCCGAATACAACAGGAAAGAATATGGTAAGTATTTCTTCACTTCACTGTCAACTGAAATATGGTTACAAACAGTGCCAAATAATCCAATGTGAGCATGTATACAAACTGTTGTTCATGAGTAATGTTTTACCTTTTAGTCACATCAAGCTCCGTTTCAACTTCTGCCACCAGAGGGAGATCTAAGAGCAGAGGTACGGTGAGAGCACCAAAATGCTAATCTAGAGGACGCAATACACCGATATGAACATACTGCTCATAAACAATAACAACACAGTTATTACCTTACAAGAAGGATTTTTTCCTCTGTAGTGTTAACAATAACATAATAATATAGTAATGTTTGAATATGTTTCTTCTCAATCTGTAGAGAGTGAGATCAGAGCCAGGCTTCAGAGTGCCTCTCCCTCAGCCAGCTGTAAGTATGACAACACAAAAACTCTTTCAAAAGCAGACTCAGCCACCCAGTGTCACCCTCTGGTTTCTGAGGTACCTCTGTGAGCACTCAGCTGTAGCACCACGACCCATGTAGCTACTCGCTGTGATTAGATTTGTAAGTGAAAACCATAACATACAGACGGTTAATGAGCGGCAGGACATCAGCTAATGCTAGAAACTGGAACTGATCATATTGAAAGCAAACACTGTATCATCTTTTAGCACTTCAGGAGAACTTTGGGTTCTCATGTGTTAGTTCAGGGCCACATAAAGTGTTTATCAACCTAATGGTTCAGGAACTTTTAGTACCTGGTAGAAAATTCTCAGAAACTACACAACTCCTGTGGCCGACTGTTTGTCTGGCAGTATATTATACAAATCAGGCCAGTGACATATGGAGAAATAAAACAAAGGTAATTGCAGTACACTGTCAGACCAGTAGAGGGCAGTAAGACAACGACAAAGGACGTTCAGCAAAAATATCACCATAGAAGGAGACAGAAAGGCCAACATTGTTATGTGCACCACTGGAGTTAGCCTGTTAGCACTGAGGATATGCACCCTGTGCTGGTTTTGATTTTGATTTATTACACTGCAGATGGATTTGTTGACACCAGCATCTCTGTGCTCTAAAACATGAAGGCCACAGAGATCGACCTGTATTTCACCTCACAAAACCCATCGCTTTGATTGACAGCTTTCAGCGAGATGCAATTTTTAAAAACGTTTTAGAGTTTGTATCTGTAAAAATAAACTATGATACATTCCCAAGGATTTCTTCTGTGTTTGAACAGAACACAGAATACACACACTGGATATCCACTGACACGTTCTGCTGAAGGTCACCAGTATACAGGGTCACTCTTTAAACTGGAACACCGGGAGCTGACAGAGACATTCACACTGTCAGGCTCAAAGAAGACCACTGATTAGGAGTTATTAAACCAAAGGGAACCAATCAAAAATGTTCAACTTGAAGGCCTCGCCCCCCAAAGTTCCTGGACATCTGGAAAGTACTACCCCCAGACTGGGTCGCATAATTTTTTCTACCCCAGAACTATTTTTGACTCAGTTCCTCTGGGAGAAAAGCACATAGTCCCGGGGAAGTTCCTTTGGTTGAAAAACCTCTAAAGCCATTTTTAGTGTCCAGAAGTAAAAACAGAATAAACAAGTCTTTGCTTGTCCTTAATTTGACAGACATGTTTTTATTCAGGATTCAGTGCATTAGCTGTCAAAGCAGATTGTAGAAACAGGATTAAGGTTGTGGTGAAGGAGGAGGTGGAGGGTCATGAGGCTGAGACCATTTGAGAACTACTGTTTTATAGCAGCAGAACATATGAACGAAGCTCGTTGCTGGTCCAAGTCGTAATGAAAGGCGACTTTTCTTCAACTCATCCATCTGTGATGCACTGTGTTCTATTTTTTAAAGTAAAGAAAAAACCCAATGTACAGAATGAACACCATTCAGCTTAACAAATCATTTTACATAAGAGGTGAGTCCATAAAGTCAACATGAATGTTTTTACAGAAAAATAAATCAGGTCATTTTCTTGTCTGCACATTTAAGACATGAGATTCATGGTATACCCAGCAGAGCGCCCTCTCCTGGCTGTTTAAAAAGACACTTTGGTTGTTTTCATGAAGTAACCCTTTGATGAGTTTAGTTTTGTGTACCCCGTCAGACTGCTGTGCTGTGTCATTAATTAAAGTCACTTTGGGTTTAAATTAAAATGTTTCAGTTGAAGAGGTACACGCTCCTCCTCCCTCTAATCCCCTCTGTGCTTTCCTCTGCAGGGACTGAGCTGGATGATGTGAAACGTCTGCTTAGAGGAAATCGCTCCACCAGCACCAGCCCCAGTCCAACTCAGTCCCCCAACAACACCCTGCCCATCCCGAGGAAGGCCAGTGTGGAGACCAGGACCATGTCTGAGAGCTCCAGTGCAGGTTAGGCACACTGCAAACATTAGACCACATCAGTGAAAGAGGGCTGGATGCTTGATGCCTCTGGTACTCCTGGGTCTTTAATTTTTCACGTGTCATTTTTTGTGTCTCCATCAGACCAGTACGGCAGCATTTGGTCTGGAGGTGTGAGCAGCAGCTACAGTTACAACACAAACCCCAACAACCTGTCTGCTACCTCCACCCTTTACCAGTCAGGTCAGTCACACAAGACACCCAGAGATCAGACACCCGTCACAGAGAGAACGAGGTTTACAGATCATACTGGAGTTAAAGTGATGGAGGTAAAACATAAATAAAATAAAAATAAGCAGATCGCCTAAAAACAGTTACATCTTAAAGTCCCTCATTGTTTTACAATGATTTCTGTTCATATATGGGACACAAAGATGGTGGCGTGCACAGACAGCAGTTTGCAGCTCTCCTTTAGTACTTTCATGATTTTGTTATGAACAACAGACAGAGTTTCTAGTACTTGTAATAATAATAAAAGAGCTGGCTATAAAAAGTATAGAGCAAATCAAATGAAGAGGAACATAGTACAAACAAAGAGTCTCAGCTTTTGGCAGGTAGTTGCTAAACAAACAAACAAACAAACAAATAAATAAATAAATAACGTGAAAAATTATATAAAGCAGACAAAAATTGCTGCCAAGGAAAAAAATGAATGCAAAATGAGATCTGAAGGGAATTGGAAAAAATACAAAAATTACAGACGGAAAAAGAAAAATAACTATTATAAGATACGAATGACCCAAAATGGGCTGCATAGTGGTGCAACCAGTTCAAATCCCGGTTCCCCAAGTGGCCTGTCTGTGTGGAGTTCGCATGTTCTCCGCGTGCATGTGTGGGTTCTCTCCAGGTACTCCAGCTTCCTCCCACAGTCCAAAAACATGCTCATCAGGTCAACTAGTGATTCTAAATTGTCCATAGGTGTGAGTGTGAGCATGAAAGGTTGTCTGTCTCTGTGTGTCAGCCCTGTGATTGGCTGGAGACCAGTCCAGGGTGTACCCCACCTCTCACCCTAAGACAGCTGGGATAGACTCCAGACACCCTGAACAGGATAAGAGGGATAGAAGATGAATGAATGACCAAAACAGACACAGTGTGATGGCTGAAAGACAAACAAAGAGGCATCAAGCAGCTGCAGACATGCACTTCATGACCACAGAGACACAAAACATGGTTACAGTGAAGAAAAAACACAGAAAAAAAAGAGGAAAAACCAGAAAATATTCACACCAATAGATTTGAAGACAAATGAAAAAGATCAACAGAGGCATGAGATTTTTACAAACAACACCACAACAACTACTGCAGGCTTTCTAGGATGTAGAAGTCGCAGGTTTGAGTCCCTTTTAGAGCACTTTGGCTCTGTTGACTAACACTGGAGATAACCTTGAGTCATTTATTACCCTCATGTATGTAACAGTATTTTTAAACAGGTCTATAGTTGTCTTTATTTTCCTCCCCACTCTGAATGATAAATAACCCTGTTCTCTGGTTCATCACTTCTTCAGGAGGAGTTCAGAACAACCTGGCGCTGGGCCCCCAGACCATGAGCGGTGGATTCTCTGCCAGCAGCACAGGTGAGCCAGCTTCATGCTTCATCCTGACAGACCGTCAGGGGGTTCACACCCTCTGCTCTGTGGTGACAGGAGATCTCTCTCTCTCTCTCTCTCTCTCTCTCTCTCTCTCTCTCTCTCTCTCTCTCTCTCTCTCTCTCTCTCTCTCTCTCTCTCTCAGGTGCTCTATATGGACTTCAGAATAACCTGACCACCACCAGTCCCACTCTCCTGGCCCCCTCTGGAGCCGGCACACACCTAGGTGAAATGAAGCACATTTAACAAACAGACGTGTATGGAGTCCATAAAATGATCTGATTATTTTTGTCACAACAAAAAAAAAGTAAAGTTTTTACATGGGTCACACTCACTCTTCAGCTGTTCTTATCTTCAAATAACCTTTGTTTTTTTTTTTGTCCTCACAGTTTACGGTGCGCAGAAAAATGCTTCGAGCCCAGGGATGAGCCCAACCACAGGTGAGGCTTCTTTATCGTCCAGTAAGTGTTTATTCACTAAATCTGACGTTTTCTTAAGTCAAGGTCTCTTTTTATTGTTTTTTTAAGCAATTAAAGAAAAACAAACGTATAAACATCAATGATGTGTTATTTTTAAAAACAGTGACCCCACCTCGTAGCTCCAACATAGCTTCTTTCCAAATGTATCCAACAGACTTTGAAAAAGAAGAAGTTAAAATAAATCATGAGAAGACAAATTTGAATAAATAAATAAATGAATAAAATTCCCTGGAATGATGTGAGGTCATCAACTCTTATTATAACATCCTTGGTGTCCATTTTTCCTATAGAGGTTAAGAAACTTTGCCAGATGGCATTAAGTTTCTGGGCACTGCCTCTTGTGGTGTATCATATTTTAAAACTCTTTTTTTTTTTCCAGTCCTGTTCTCACATGTAAAGCCAAAACTTAATTCCCCTAAAAACTTTTTCCATCTCATCAATTTCCAGGAATGTGACACAGCAGCCTGTGATAAAACACGCAAACAGTAGAGCAGGCAGACCTTATGAAACACGTTTGTGATGTTCTTACTTTGCCGGAGAAAGCTCAGAAAACGACTGGAGTGAAAGAAAATGTACCCAAGGAGGAGAAGGAAGCAGCTAAAGTGTAAGCCAGAGGATTAAAGGATTACAGGATTTATTGAAAGAAAAACTCAGAACAGACTTCAGTCAAAAACACACACAGAGATGAGAAAAATAATCTATAACGAACAGATTTTAAACCTCAAACCAAAGTCACAGAAATAAATAACACAGAGGCTCGATGACAACAGCCTCCCTCCAAACACACCTGCAAGATGACGTGACTTCACCCTCAGCTGAGGCGCCCAGCCGCCTCGCTGCTGCTCCTTAAAGACTCTGTGAGGTTTTTATATGTGATTTTCTAATAGTCTCACTTTTATATATGTGCCTGTTCAACATCCACAATTTAAAATAAGACTCAGCAGCAACATCTGTCATTTCTAAATGTTATTAAATCCAAGAATTTTATGGTCTCCAGAAGAGTTTCTGATCACAGATGGTTTCAAGTCTTCTTCAGTCCAGCATGATCTGCAGTTCTCATTTTAAACTTTTATTTCGGGTAAGATAAACAAATAAAGCAGAGCTTGGTTCAAATCGTGACCTCTTACATTTGGGTCAGTATTTACAATCTTTTATTATTATTATTACATTTCAGGTTGTTGTTACAAATCAGGCTCTAACAAGACCATTTCTTGTTTGCAGATTTATTTATTTACTTATTTATTCATTTATTTTTAAATAACTTTAAGTTATGCTAAGAATATATTCTTTGTTTTATGTACATTTACTTCTTATAAATGTCAGAACCAGAACCAGAACCAGGTGGAGACTTTGGTTACCTCTGTTGTTGTTTTACCAACTTTAATGTTAAATATTTAAACGCCGTCAGCTGACAGTGCCTGTCGTTTCCCGTCTCAGTTTTTCGGGTTTTGTTTTTTCCTTTTTCTCCCCTCACAGTGAGACCCAGCAGTCCCATTCTTGACGATGCTTCGGGCAAAGACTTCAAGTTCGTGCTGGTAGAGAAGGACAACTCTCCGGTCAAGAAGGAGACCGAGCGTCTGATTATGACCAAAGACACGGGGAAGCAGTTCATGTCTGCTGCTCCAGCCGGTGTTGCTGGTAAATTAAATATAAATATGATACTGTGACTGCTAGTGCTACAAAACTGCTTTAATCACTCAAAAAGGTGTGATCCTGTGGTTATTAAACGGTTGTGTTTGGTGTTTGTTGTTTTATAGGAACTTACTCTGAGGACTCGCTGAAGAGAGAGAAACAGAAAATGTCGACCAGCACAGTGGAGGAAGGAACAGATGCTAAAAGTAACACAGACACACTGATGTAGAGTCCTCTTTAGTTCATCACGTGCAGTGGCTTCTTTTGTTGAACGTCTTTTGTTTTGCTTTTCAAAGCTGCATCCCTGAAAGTTTCCACAAAAGATAAAGCAACCTACGCAGGTATGTGTTTACACTTTAATCTGTGTTTATTCTTTTATCCTGCTGCTCCCCATCACAGCCCAAACCCACAAAAAAAAAACATAAAAACAAGCATTTAAACTAGTTTTTAACATTACCTTTGATCTATATTTCATAACCTGTTTATTAAATAGACATTACCTCAGCGTATTTGGTGAAACACTAAGCTAACTGTCTCCTGAAGCCTTGCATTTTCAAACAAATATTTGTTTGTTTGTTTTTATACAGCTGGCAGATGACTCTTATCTCAAAGACTTGTCTTTGGAACATGTTGCATTATGTTTATATAAATACATGAAGTCTCAAGAGAAAATGTTTTCATCTGATGTTTTTCACAACTCTATAACATCTTTAAATGCTGGTTAGATGTGACTGTGTCTTTATCCGTGTGTCTTTTGCAGAAATCCGTGAGGATAAGTCAGACTCTGGGTTCTTGTCCTGCTGCAGCTGGTGGAAGTGGCTGCTCGGGTTCCTGCTCAGCTTGCTCTTCCTCCTCGGCCTCCTCTTTGGACTCATCGCTTTGGGTCAGGCGTTCCTCCTTCTTTTAGCATGTTGTTCACCTTCACATGTCTCACTTTTAGTTAGCCTTACATGCCCGTTAACCCCTCTTTGGTCTCACAGGTGAGGAGATAAAACGCCTCAAGAGCCGCGTTGACGCTCTGGAAGCCATCACGGGAGCCTCGGCCAGAACCAGCCGCCTGTCTGCTTCCTCTGGCATCAACATCATCGACCCGCTGGAGTCAGCGTACATCGACAGGAGTTCAGCAGGGACCACGCTGACCCGTTCTGACAATGGGATCAATTTGGGAGCTGCAGGACCAGGAGGAGGCGTTGGGAGTGGACCTGGACAGGACAGCGCCGCCCTGCAGAGAACCGTCCAGCAGCTGGTCAGGGCTGAGCTCCGCTCAGATGTTATAAGAGGTACAGAAATCTCACACAGAGAGTGATACAAATCACTCATCAAATCATCTGAATGTGACTGACCTCGTGGTTTTCTGCTTTCAGACACACTTGCGTACTCGCTGAAAGGGGAGAGAGGAGAGCCAGGACCTAAAGGTGTGTTTTCAACTCACAGGATGATCATGAATTTAATGTTAAGTTAATATCTGTGCTAATGCTGCGTGTTGCTCCACAGGTGATCCAGGACAGCTTGGTCAGAAAGGTGAGGAAGGTTCAGATTCACCTTTTCATTGAGCTCTTTTTTCATTTCCAAACATGTCGCCCTGTTTCAGGGTTGAATAAACGGAACATTTCTCTCTTTTTGATGAAAATATCTCAAGTCTCTGAAACTAACATGTTTAAACTGGTCTGCAGGTGATAATGGATTCCCAGGCCTGCCAGGTAAGACTGAGGATATGTTTCAGCTCTCTCCTTCAGTCTGAGCCCTCTCTGCTGATACTTTGATCACACGTCTCTCTGCCTGTCTTTAGGTCCTCCAGGACAGATGGGTCACCCAGGAATGGATGGACCAAGAGGACCGAAGGGAAGTGCAGGTAACCACAGTTAGAGAATATCATCAGAAACACCAGTGATGAAAACACACGCAGTCTAAATCTCTGCTTCTTTCTGAACAGGTGAACATGGCCCTGAGGGACCTCCAGGTCAGAGGGGCCGAGACGGACAGATGGGCCCTCGTGGAGAGACTGGACCCCCCGGTGTGGGAGAGAAGGGGGACAGAGGTAGGAGCTGTCCCTGCCACGAGTATTGATTCATGCAAACCTCCTGTTTGGTCTTTGATCATGAGCTCTGGTTATGACAGGATCTCAAGGTGAATCAGGACACCCTGGACCTGCTGGTGCTACGGGACCCGTGGGGCCTAAAGGTAAGGTCAAAGGTCACCATGAGGTCATAAATCAGGATCTAAAAACATCTTCACCTACTTTAATACTTATATTACACATGTGTGTTTTTAGAATCTATTTATCACATCCTTACATCCTGGATTAAATATTTAAACAGAGTTCAGCCAGAGTAGATCTAAAGTGGGGTCATTTGTCGATTTTTAAAATTATTTATTTATTTATTTATTTATTTATTTATTTATTTATTTATTTATTTATTTATTTATTTATTTATTTAATAATTTATTTATTTATTTATTTATTTATTTATTTATTTAATAATTTATTTATTTATTTATTTATTTATTTCGGTCACGTCAGCACACTTATACGACATCACACATTGTCAGTAGTTGATCAAATTGTTCATGTCCGACAGGGAAGACGGGAGAAGCAGAGCTTATCAAGTCCCGTCCCCATTTCCTCAATATTTAGTCTCCTCTTTTCCACAGATCATCAGATTATTATAAATTTGTATTCCATTTACAGAAGTATGACATCATTCTTGACTGTCTTTTAGTGTCCGTATTTGACCTTTTTATGACCAGTCCTTTGTTCCACGTAAGACCCAGCTAGGAATGTTCCATCAGGGCATTTAGGTTCTCCTGGTTCAGCTTGACTAGTTGAGAAAACCTTATCGATCGCGTTGAGAGCCCAACTTAGTGGATCCATTTTGAGACTGTCTGTCCCTCTGCAGTTAGTTGGATATATACAGCTGTCTTGACTTACACCATCACTTCAGACACTATTATTGTTTAGGTACATTTCGTCTTTCCTGCTGTCTTACAGACCAAACAACCCACATGTTTTATTTCATCGTCCTTCATGTCTTTATATCTTTTAGATCATACACCCTTAAGTATTGTCATATATTCAATTTGTTGCCATAAAACCAGTTATCTGGGTCAATGTTCATGTTTGGGTTATTTTGATTTTTTATTAGATCCCGATGCCCATGTTTTCTGATCCAGTCAGGTGAATCCAAGTGTTCATGATCCAAGTTACAGTTCATTAGCTCCATTTCCTCAGATTGTGTTGAGGTTTTGAAGCTTTTGTTATCTATTTAGGCGTTCAATTTGTCCAGATCCTCCATGCTCTTGATCAGCACCTTCTTTGTTTGTTCTGGGATAATGATCAGGGAAAAATAAAGGCTATGCTGGGAGGTCGTCCTCTCCAGATTCTGCACCACAAGAAGCTTTAACATGACCCGTTTGATTTTAGGACCAACGTTCTGCAGCTATTGGTTCTTATTTCAAAGCATTCTTAGTTTACAGTTTTAAGTGTTATTTAAAACCTTGATAAAGAGCAGCTCATTTTTTATCTTTTAACTTCAGGTTCTGCAGGAGAGCAAGGCGCCTCAGGAAGCCCAGGTACAAAAACGCTCTTCAACAGTATTTTATTTACTCCCTCTGTTTGTCAGATTTGATTGGCAGTTGTGTTTTGATGCTGTTTATTTATCTACAGGTGCTCCTGGTCCAAGAGGTTTCCCCGGGGATGCAGGAGCTCCAGGAGCAAAAGGTACCTTCAGACTCTAACCTGCTGCTATTTAAAAAAAAACAACAAAAAAACAACAACACATGAACCAAAATTTACAGGTCACAATGAAGCTGCTGTTACATGGCAAAGTTAAACAAACTACCTCAGCTCTTCATGTGGTCTGTTGATGTTTTTGCTGCTCCCTGCAGGCGATCGAGGAACGGCAGGTTTACCAGGAACAAAAGGAGACCTGGGAGAGAAAGGGCCACGAGGACCAGGAGGTGGGTCCCAGATTTACCTTCACAAAATGAACTCAGAGGGTTAAAACGACAGAAAGCATTAAAGTATTAAAAAAACAAGACATTTTAAGTTAAAGATGTACTTTTAAAAAAAAAAAAAAAAAAAAAAAAAAAACAGATTAGAACACCAAAACTACTTCAATACCACAACAAATGAAGCAGCATGTGCTAATGATGGCATATAAACTTAACTCTTTACAGCTTTAATAATTTACTGAATAATTCTGACACTTTAAAAAAAAATCAGAAAACAATTTATGGATTAATTTCCGTTTTTGAATTATACAGATAATGATCCTGTATTTTGATGAGCTCTGTCACTCAGCCTGTGATAACGATATGACGCTGGTTCAGGGGAAGCCACGCAGGAGTTCAAATGAAATGTTCAACAATTTTTTATAGCAAACAAATCAACACAATAAATAACATATGAGAAAAGAATGGTGCTGCTCAGGGTCGGAGTAGGATTCATTTTCAGCCCCCGAGTTTCACGCCTCTGACTGACCTGCTCTTGTGTGTGCACGGACGTGTTGTCAAGGTAACGGCCAGCTGCATAGAGAGAAAAAGAGCTGCCAGTGCAGAAGGTCCAGGGACAGGGTTAGCAGCTCCTGAGATACATTTTAACCCAGAGTTATGACTGGACCAGACAGAGAGACAGTGGGAGGAGCCACGCGCTGGCTCCCTCATCCTTACCTACAGGTGCAAGAGATCAGGAGCAGGCCAGGTACGGAGGTCGAATGTGGCCTAAAGACGAAAAAAGGAACAAGAAATTAGTCTGGAACGTAACACACATATAAAAAGTAAATTCTAAATCTAAAAAAGAAAAATCTAAAAAAGCTTTCACAATAATTCTTCACTATCAAAGTATAATGCCTGGAAAAAATTATCAGTTTGTTTGATTTCAACACAGACATGTCAGAGGCAAACATTCACAGATGGTCTTACAAACGCCTTAAATGTTGCTTCAAATGAAGTGTAGTTGTTTTTTTCACAAAGGTGGGCACAGTTAGTCAAAATGTAACTAATGGATAACTGTAATACTGTCCATTAAAGAAGATGTTTACTTAAAAAAACCCACTATGTTTGATTTTTGTTAAAATAGAACATTAAATAAAGTTTAATATTGTTTTGAGACCTTTTGAAAGTCAGACCTTCACATGAAGAGTGGAAAAGTTTAAACAAAGCACAGAAAATAAGTATGGTAGAGGAATTATATAAAAGGCTGTAACATTTTCTGGTCCGGTCGTATAAGGAAAAGTTTTTCAAATCTGTGTTCATGTCTGAAGGTGAACCAGGACAGCCTGGACCACCAGGACCTGCTGGACCAAAGGGATTCAAAGGAGATGGAGGTGAGCCAGAGAGATCTAAAGTAGGGATGCTCAAACCGATCCTGGTATCAGTGTCGGTCCGATTCAAGATCAAAAAGTGAGCTCTGATGTCTTCTGTGTTTACAACAACAATGTGCAAGGACTGTAGGTCTGTCCAGTTTTGGTAAACAGAGATAAAACATGAAGGAAGGTAACTACAGTGACTCAGCAGTTTGGAAGTAATCAAACATCTGAAACTTGAATTCTCACGTATCCACTGCTGAGGTTTAGAGTCAAATCATGATTCTTGTTAGTGTTGGAGATCTGCTTACCTCACATTCACACATTTACAATCCCATAAAATGATAATAATACAGACAGTTTGAATATATCTTTATTCTGTTTTGGATTAAAAGTTAGAAAAGCCTGAAAAAGGTGCCAAACCATAGTTCTGATTTTAGGGAAGACTTGAATTAATACTGGTATCTGATTGGGTCAGTATTGGCCAATACTAAAGCAAAGGTATCTGTGTTGGTTTCAAGCCTTAAACAGTTGGATAAGTGGATCCTTAATTTAAAGAACGAAGAACGTACAAGAAGAAAGAAATTACATGGTACTTTATTTTAAAAGACAACCAAAATAAAGAATCAAACGATGGAGTGTCTCTGTGCGAATTACAGGGGAATCAGGCCCAATGGGACCTTCTGGTGCGAGAGGACCTCCAGGGACTCCTGGTGAGACAGGACCTCCAGGTACAGAAACCCTGCAAACACTAACATCATCATCACCGGAGCATGAACTCTTCATCGCTCATTTGTAGCAGCTTTCATGCATGAAAAGAAAGAGAGAGACGGAAAAATAACAGATGTGATAAATGAAAAGAAAGAAGATGATGACCAGACACTCTCTCTGTGCCTAACTGAGACTTTCTTTTCTGAAGGTCCCTCTGGACTGCAAGGACCCCCAGGTATGAGGCCATACACCAAAATGAACCCTGGACCATGTTTTGCCTTTAGATTCTCTTAGAGTTAACTCCTCTGATCCATTAACAGGTATTGCTGGGAATCCAGGACAGCCTGGTGGACAAGGTAATGTCTTATTAACTCTTTAAAAACTGAAACTTATAGACATAGAGGAAAACAAAGTGTACCAACATTACCCTCTGTTAACACCAAACTGGAGCTTCTTGGTGGGTTGGTTATGGAATAAACAAAATCAGACGACTTTTCAAAGCAACCCCTCAGCACCTCTGTTTAGTTTATTTGGGTTCAAAATATTTAAAAAATAGAAAACTGTATGCATCCTGTGATTGACTGAAGACCAGTCCAGGGTGTACCCCGCCTCTTGCCCTAAGCCAGCTGGGATAGACTCCAGACACCTGTGACCCTGAACAGGATAAGAGGAATAGAAGATGGATGGATGGATGGATGGATGGATGGATGGATGGATGGATGGATGGATGGATGAACGAGAACTGTAAGCATGTCATGATAACATGCAAACAGTTAGCTATTATTTTGACAGGGATCAGCTCCTCTGTGTTCATAAAGGAGCTGAACCCTGGGTTCATGTCAAACTATTGAGGGGGATAAATGTGACTCCAAACACTTTGTCTTTCTCTTGACTTGTGACACTGCCACCTCTTAGCTATCTGCTCGTTGTACCACATCTACTTACTGCACATCATAACCAAACGCCAACCTTCTGCTGTGAGAAACCAACCCTATGCTAAAAAACTGCAGTTTGTTCAGGGTCCCCTTGAGACTTTTTTCGACCTTTTTTCAATTGGACCAAAAGCCCACAAAACGTGCAGGGAGGGCTCCGATACTCGCCGGGGGTCATCGTGAGGTCCCTAGAAGTGTCCCCAGTGTGTTTTCTCAAAAGTTGATTTCAGACCCAAATTCCGGAAAAATTGCCTTTTTTAAAGGCCAGATTGCAGGGCAAAAAAGGCCCTTTTTTGGACCTTTTTTCAATTGGGCCAAAAGCCCACAAAACTTGCAGGGAGGGCTCCGATACTCACAGGGGGTCACCATGAGGTCCCTAGAAGTTAGTCCCCAGTGTGTTTTCTCAAAAGTTGATTTCAGACCCAAATTCAGAGCTCTGGAAGTACAGGACATCACAAACACACCAAGTCAAAAGAGCCATTTTCACAGCTGAAAAAAACACGTTCACAGCCTGGTTCAAAAAATATCTCCTCATCTGAAAACTTAATTTCTCTAACGGCACACACTGTACGAGGGGTGAGTTTTTTTTTAATTATTCGGTTTAGACAATATTAACTCATTGGCTGCCATTGACGTCTATAGATGTCAATTCAATTACAACCTTTAAATGCGTCTACAAACATCAGTTATGTATTTCAGTAGGTCAGGGTGATGAGAGAGAGAGAGAGAGAGAGAGTCACGATCTTGAGAAAAGAATACAGAGATTGTGGATCATGGATCAAAGGACGAGCTTTTTGTTTAAAAAAACAGGAAGACAGATGAAAGAAGAGTGTCCACTCGTTCTTTTGGTAGTTTTGGAGTTTACAAAGTCATAGCACATAACATTCTGTAGGTCTTGAAAGATCAGTCAAAAGGAAAAAAGATCTGTCCGAAAATGGCTGGCAGTAAATGAGGTACAATCACAAGTTCGTCCAATCAGAGGCCCAGCTCAGCTAACTGACAGGTCTGGCACCCTGTAGCTGTTAGTGAGGAGGCTCAAAGCCCGCCTCTTGAGTTCAGCACTTCCAATATGGCTCCCGATGATGAAAGTCTTTAAAGCTCCTCATAAGAAACAGGTGACATCACGTGGTCCATTTATTATACGGTCTCTGGGGTCATAACATGAGTGTGTGCTGCAGAAGGAGAATTCAGACTAATGGAAGTTGTTTCTTTAGCTCAGTTATTTACTTTCGATGTTTTTTTTAAGGTCTTTATGAATTATAATGATGTTTCATGTTTAACTGATTTCTGTCTTCCAGGTGAACCTGGGTTACCTGGTAAAGTCATCAGTTCAGGTCAGCATCAGAAACACTTTGTGTTATAACTCATGAACAAACGTCTTTTGTGTGTTTCCATTTTGACTTCTGTTTGTTTCTGCTTTGGTTCACAGTCGGCTCAGATGCTGTTGTCATTCCTGGACCCCCAGGGCCTGCTGGGCCTCCAGGTCCGGCTGGAAACCCTGGTTTATCTGGTCCCATTGGCCCAGCTGGTGCTCCTGGACAACCTGGTAAATCTAAACTTTAGACCCAGATGATTAATTTCACTCAAACAGTCTTTTCTCTGACTGTTTCTCTCATGTGACTATGTTCTTATTACTTCAGGTCTCAAGGGCGCAGCTGGAGAGACAGGTGAGAAAGGTGAAAAAGGTGAGAAAGGTGAGAAAGGAGATGAAGGAGAGAGGGGAGAGAAGGGAGAGAAAGGAGCACCAGGTGAGCCCAGCGTCACCAAGTCAGAAGCCAGCACAGATGGTGAGTGGTCGTCCCTTTAGATCTGTTTGTAGCAGTAACACCTCTACCACCTTTACTACACGTTACAGTTTAACTCACTGCTTCATCCTCTGTGTCTGACAGGCCAGTCCTCAGGGGCTGGACAGCCCGGACCACCAGGCCCACCTGGACCTCCAGGGCCTCCTGGAGAAGTTGGTCCCCAAGGTCCTGCTGGTATGTTGAAATATATTTGTGAACTGTTTTCAAAGAGCTGGGACAACGGTGAAACGATCGTTCAAATGTTCTTCTCCAGGTGAGTCTAAACAAGGTCCTCCAGGGAGACGAGGTCCTCCAGGAGAGCCAGGTAGACAAGTCACACACATTACACACAACATCAGCATGAGGAATGATCGAAGCAGGGTCAGGACTAAGACTTCTCCTGTCCTCACAGGCGTTGGTACACCTGGACCTCCAGGGGCGAAAGGAGAGCCAGGCAGCTTTGTGCCGACCTCAGGTTGGTGACAGAAGTCTACGGTCAAATCAAGCCTCTGCTGTCTTTGTGTGCCGAGTCTGATGGAGTCTTCTCTGTTTTGTCTTAGAGTCCTTTTTCGCTGGACCACCAGGACCTCCTGGACCCCAAGGCCCCCAAGGTTCACCAGGTAAGTAATCACGTTGTCCCAGTGCATGGATCAGAAATCTACAAATCTGAAATAAGGAGGCAGAATTTTTGGCTTTTCTCAACCACAGTCCAGGCAGCCTGAAGCAGATCATAACTGAGTGTGTTTGATGAATGTACTGATAGAACTTTTATGATTACGGAGACAAATATTTAAATTCTTTTTTGCAAGACTTTTAAACCTCTGTACTGGATTCAGGAAAATGTAAAGGAGGTTAATGTTAAAGGTGAAACACTTCATGGTGTCTGTCTCGTAAAGTCTTCCATGAATTATATCTTAACTGAATTTAATGAACAAGTGAAAAATTCATCATCCGTTAAGTGAATGTGTGCAGGACTCCTGTCAAATATTACAAAACACTTTTGAAACTCATATTGAATTAAAGTTTCCTTCAGGGATTAATAAAGTACATTCTATTCTCTATTCTATTCTAAAGATTTGGATTCACAGATATTTACTGAAAGTCTTTCATTGATCTTTTTCAGGTGGATCAGGACCACAAGGGTTCAAAGGTAAAAAAAAACAAAACCAACAACTGTAAATCATTTTAGTCAGTATGGCGTTAACATATGAGGGGCCATAGGGGGCGTTATTCAGAAACAACCTGTCAAATACTTCTCATTCATATAGCCTGGAAACCTCCTCACAATTTAATGTTGTAATGATTGTTTTAGGTGATCCAGGTCAACCAGGCCTTCCAGGGAGTCCAGGGGAAGCAAGTGTTGGTATGCAAAAAACATTATTATATTTTATTTAACCTTTATTTAACCAGATAGAAAAACCCACTGAGATCTGAATCTCTGTTGCAAGGTTGACCTGGCCAAGAGTTCAGCAGCACACGACATAATAATAGTTTGTTACAAGAATATGTTTAAAAAAAAAACAAAACATATCAATCATAGATATTATTATGATTTTTTAGAAGTGTCCAAATAAAATCATCTTTAACTGCTGTGGTTTTTGTATGAATTTCCTCTCTGTGGGTGTTTCTTAAAAAAAAGAGATAGAAACACACAGCAGGCATCTTGAATCTTTCGGACACATTAGTAATAAACTCTAGACCTCAAGAAAAAAACAAAACAAAACAAAAATATTTGTTTCACAAAAACTTGTCACACAAGCTCCACCTCCTGCAGGCCCTCCCAATCAGGTGATGTGTTCAGTTTTTCTAGATCTTTCATGAGTCAGTTATGGACCTCCCTGGTCTCAGACCAGGTCTTAAGTCTTGGTGTTCATGTCAGGTTTTCCAGGTCAGCCTGGACCTATCGGCCCTCCAGGTTTACCAGGCTCAGGAGGTCCAGAAGGACCCCAAGGACCTCAAGGTACCAACAGCTGTCTCTGATTTATACATTTTCTCTTATTTGATGTGTTTGTCAGATTTTACATACTTTACACCCAAACACTTCAAATCCCTGGTCATTATGTTTTATTCTCCTGAATTCTTTTGTTCAGGTGTCATTGAACGTTTGAGATTGTCACCCTGTTCTTTGTAGGTGACATTGGACCACCTGGTGCCCCAGGTGTCCCAGGAGCACCCGCTGGTAAGACTACTCTCCATTTGGCGTCATGATATTGTGTGTTAGGGTAACATCTGAGGAACAACTTTGTCATAATCACAGATATGAACCCTTCAAGGGTCAGAGGGGTTGGAGCTGGCACAAACGTCATGAAAAGGTTTTGTTTACATTATAGTTAAAGAGACTTTCTGTGAAACAAGGAGGAGCACAGATGAGCAGGTAGATGATGCTCTGATGAATCATCTCAGGGTCTGGTCCACTAAAGTAATAAATGTCCTACAGGCCAAGTCAGGCCCACCAGAGCTTTCCATCCAGCCCCCAGAATATTACTGAAAAATACCCATGTGAGGAGAAAAAACTGTTACATTATTTATTTTTTTCTTATTTTTTTAGACCAAATGAAACAAACACCCTCTGAAAAGTAGTTCGTGCCATAGCCTGCCTTCACTCAAAAATAATCACGAACTCCAGGGTTTCTTCCAGGGTTTTTGGAAACTGCCCCCCCCCCCCCCCTAAACACACACACACACGCACACACACACTTAAAAGAAAAGGAAAACAAAAAAAACAGGAAAAACATAAAAAACTGGTTTGAGGCTGCGGGGTCAAATTGTCCCTCTGATATCTGACGAGCAGTAGTCCTGATAATGTACCTGACATTTCATCAGACTTTGTGTTGTCAAAACAGCTTCATCATACAGTCCTGGCTACCCAGGCTCTCCAGGCCAACCGGGACCACCAGGACCACCTGGTGCACCTGGAAGGGATGGAAGTGGGTCTGGACAAACCAACGTGGGACAGTACATTGCTGAATACCTGCAGAGTAATCTATTTTTAACTGGATACAGCACAACCAATGAAACAAACAATTTCCCTGTTCAGTGTTTGAGACTGGTTCATTTTGTTCCCAGGTGGAAACCTCAGGGATTACCTTGCTGGACCACCTGGGCCTCCTGGTGCTCCAGGGCCTCCTGGGACAGGTTCTGTTGATGATCTGGCAAACAGAGTCCTTGCCTACATCCGCAGTAAGACCACATACATCGTAATGTTCAATGTGAAAAAGGATTGTTGAACTTTTTTACTAATGGTGGTGAAAACTGCTTCAAACCTTCACCCCTTCAGGTTCAGGATATGATAGCACACCAGGTCCTCCCGGTCCTCCTGGTCCACCTGGCTCTGTCTCCCTCAATGACATCATCAGTCTTTTACAGCGTAAGTCAGACGGCTGTTTGAATCGGTCGAATCAGGTCTTGTTCTCTTTAAAAATCCCGAAGCTGTTGACTTGCGTTGAACTCTGATAAATCCCGTCATTTATTCGTGTCCAGGAGAGGACTTGAGAGGATATGTTGCTGGCCCCCGTGGTCCACCAGGGGCTCCTGGAACTCCTGGAGCTCCTGGAGCTCCTGGATCAGGTTCAGATCGTAGTCCCGTCGTGGTTAACACCCAGGAGGTGGCTGAACGAGTCTTCAGACTGATGAATGGTGAGTGTTTGTGATCCAAAGAGACCTAAAGGTCTCTGACCTAAAACTTGTGTGAGGATGAGAACGTGACTCCTCCCCTCCCGTCTATCCACAGAAAGGGGGACCGTAGGTACCCGAGGACCCCCAGGACCCCCAGGACCTCCTGGTGTCCCTGGAGATGCCACATCAGGTAATGTAAATAACAGAATTCATGAATTCCTCCATCACCGACTCTTCTCCTGTAAAATCTTTAAGTCGAGTGAATCATTGGATCTCCAGCATGCCTCAGCTTACAGAAAAAATGTAAATGCTCAAACTAGGAGGGTACCGCGGCTTCGGAGGACCTCAAGGACCTCCTGGTCTTCCAGGCCAACCAGGCCAACCAGGCCAACCAGGCCCGCCAGGCCCACAAGGCCCACAAGGTCCACAAGGCCCACAAGGCCCATCAGGATATGTGGGCTTCCTCAACTCAGACATTCGGGAATACCTTCAAAGTGAGTCAACACTACGGCTTCACTGTGTCATGAGGGACTGAGCTCACAAAACACTTTGTTTGACTTCTCATTTATTATCATTTTAAAGGTGTGTCCTTCAGTGGTCCCCATGGACCTGAGGGTCCTCCTGGTCCATTCGGAGGACTGGCTTCCTACGCTGACTATGCCAGCAGAGCGAAGGTGAAAGCAGATCAACAGGATTACATCAAGAGTGAGTTCAAAGGAAGACAGAATCAGCTTCTAGGAAAGACTTCTGATGGTTTGATTCCTCGATCCAGGCCTAGACCCAGAACCAGACTCAGACCTATACCTAGACATTAGACTTAACACAGAAGTTTCCGTTCATGGATTGATCATATTCAGTTACTATGCGACCATCTGCAAAGTTCCTTTTCTTTTAAAGTCCTGAAACATTGTATCTTCAGGTGATGGCTTGGCAGGACATATGTTTGGAGTTCCTGGTCCACCAGGCCCACCTGGACCCCCAGGACACAAGGGAGATCCAGGTGTGCCTGGCTCTAGAGTCTGGAGCCCAGACAGTGAAGACTACTCCAGAGTGGCTGCTAAAGTGACAGACTACATCAAATGTAAGTTTTGATTCTTCAAATGTTCCCAAAGGCTGAAGACGACTCTCTTAACTCCAACCTTCGGACATTTTTTTTGATTTGTTCTGTTGGGTTGAAGAAGGTAAAAGCATCTCAACCTGCAGCATTAAGTCTTCTCTCATTAACAGCTCATGGTCTGCTGCGGGACATCGTAAATGAGTACAACAGCCGTGTATTCCAGGGACCTCCAGGACCACCAGGACCTCAAGGTCCACCTGGATACAGCCGATGGTTTGGTTCCCATGGAAACGCCACAGATCTGGTGGAATACATCAAATGTGAGGGACTAAACCGTAGAGGTTTAAACCAACCCCTCATAATCCAGATCCTAACACTACAGCTGAAGGCTTTAGTCTTACCTGGTCTTTCTTTGTGTCTTGTTTTACAGCTCATGGTCTGCTACGTGATGCTGAACGATACCACCAGCATGCCGTTCAGGGGCCCCCAGGACCCCCTGGCCCTCCTGGTCACCCTGGATACAGCCGACTGTTTGGTTCTCACACAAACGTCACAGATTTAGTGGAATTCATCAAAGGTTTACAATTTTACATTCAAAGTTTTGCTGTTTGTATGACATAGAAGAATGAGTCAAAGTGTAGGTGAGAATGACTGAAAACACTGAAACTATCCTCTGACAGCACATGGAGCCATCATAGGACCACCAGGGAGACCAGGACAGAAAGGAGACATGGGATACCCAGGACCCAAAGGAGAGAGAGGTACATCTAAAATGAAACAGTGGATAAATATTCAATCTGCTATTTGATGCTTCGCTTAATTAAGACCATTTCACAAATTTAGCTTCTTCTGCATCCAGCATTTAGCAAATCACAGTGGTGAGACAAAACTCTCCTTTAACAGGCAGAAACCTGGAGCAGAACCAGACACGTTAGACAGACATCTATTGAGACAGTGTTCAGGTTAGAGAGAGAGAGAAAGAGTTGTAAGCAGCTATGATGATGATGAGAGTGTAATAGCCGTAGTAGGTGGAGTCTGGCAGGTCGACAGCAGCAGGTCGTCTGCAGCAATAATTCAGAGGAACCTACGAGACGAGAGAGCTCAGGGCCTGCCAGAAAGATCTATGGTCAGTAACTTCAGTGAGAGATTAAGATGTAAAGTTAGTCAGAAAGAGGAGAGAGGCCCCCCACGACAGTCTAAACCTATAGCAGCGTAACTAAGAGCTGGTTCAGACCTGATCCAGCAAATTAAACAGCAGAGCCCGGGCTACACGACTATCTGAACCTTTTTTACATGTCACAAGCACAACTCTTGTATTTGGATGTTTTGATCACCATAATAACAGACAAATGGAATCTATAGTTCAAACTGACACAGGTGGAGTCAAACTGAGCCCAAAGAGAGCTGGCCTGAACTCTCTGCACTAAAACCTCTCTAATGTTGTTCTCCTTCACTTTATCAGAGTCAACCTTTGCAGAGGTAATGTTTGTATGTTGTACCATGATCTGATAAGGGTTTAGAGCTGCAGCTGCGTCATTTTCAAAAAGATGTTCATTCTAATTTTTGTGGGGTTGTTTTCAGGCTAACTTACGTTTTTTTTTGTTTTTGTTTTGTTTTTTTTTGCTGGATGCCAGCTTCATTTACTTTTAACCAGTATCACACATCTCAACAAATCTCACGTTTTCCCTTTACCAAGACACCAAAATTATTCCAGTAGACCTTGTGGTTGTGGAGATATGCTCTTTTTGTTATGGGTTTGCAATTTTTGAGCAGAGACCTGAAAAATCAGCTCAGAGTTCAAAGGGTTTAAGTAGAGAGAGTGTCTGTCTCCTGGACTCTGATTGGTAGATGATTCCAAAGAGGAGGAGCCTCATAACTAAAGGCTTGATGTCTCATACTGCTTTTGGAGACTGTAGGTACAACATGCAGGCCTGTTTGCTGAGAACACAGTGATCTAGACCAGTGGTTTTCAGAGTGGGGGCCGCCAGGGGGCCTTAGGGGGGCCTCAGAAAATTGGAGTAAAGGGGAATAACAGAATCAAATTATTTTTATTTTTCTATTTAGTTATCCTTTTTATATAACCATTTGTCCTGAATGTACAACACGTAAACAGCCGTAATCATCAGATTCTCAAGTTTCCGATTGTACTTAACCGCACGTCGTGTGACAGTTCCAACTTGGGCATGAAGATGTCATCATCTGTGTCAACTGGCGGTTTGTGCCTGTTATCGAGCTGCTAGCTAGCACAAAATAAAGATAAATATAGATTAAATATTGAAAATATGAGGCAGCATACATTAAGTATGGCTTCAAAGCCATAGAGAAAAATGGCCATGATTGCTCGAAATGAGTCCTGTGTCTGGAGACCCTCTAAAACAAGTGTTTAAAACCTTTGAAACTTCAATTTCACTGGAAACAAAAACACCCGGCAGAGGCTGAAAAAACAGTAGACTTCTTAGACTTAAAGAAGAGCATTTGGTCAGGCAATCTTCTGCATTCACACAACAAGCTACGTTGCGCAAGCGGACCCTGAAAGCATCATTTTAAGCCTCATACCACACACCAAAAAAGAAAAAAAAAAATCTGTTGGCTTGCAAAGCGGGTCCCCTGTCAGAAACTAAAACCGTTTGGGGGGCCTTGGCGTGGTAAAGTTTGGGAACCCCTGATCTAGACAAGGAGGTCTTTAATGGTCTTTGATGGTTTATTACCATTAACAGCTTTGAAGGTCAGAAGAATGATTTTAAATTCTTTTACAAATTTTAAAGCCAGTATAGAGACTCTAACAGAAAAAATGGTCCATGGTTGTATGGTTTTAGCAGTGGGAAGCCAGCAGCTGGGAAAACCTCTTCCTAGACTAAAACAACGATTAAGCCGGGCTGGACAGACTAAGTTATTAAAGTGTTTCATGATCAGGAGGCCTCCCTTAACTTGTGATTTATTCACAAGAGAAATGAAACACGTTAGACAGGGTAAAAGAAAAAGAAAAAATATTTATTTCAACACTGGCATAAAAAAAAAAAAAGTATTTTATCACCCACAGTAAAGTAGGAGGGCCAGAGCTGACCAGGCCTAAAGTGGTGACTTTTTTGTCCATTAGCAGCAGCACGAGGGACATGTTTAGCAAAAGGAAACAAAAGCCATGTTTTATCATCAGTCTGAGGCTTGATTTTTAAAGCACTCTTCTTTGTGTCCACTCAGGTGAACGAGGCTTTCCTGGGCCTGAAGGACGCAGAGGACAAGACGGGGACAGAGGTCAGTTATAACTTCATAAGAGCTGAGTCCTGAGCCTGTATTCACAGAGCATGTTATCCTCCCTCTATGTGGACTCCTAAATGACACTGAAGGTTCCTCACTGAGAGTTTCCTCTTCAAACCTTTTCACAAAGCTGTTCAGACTAACTCTTACAAACGAATTCAGAGAACTCTGAAGCTAAAAGAAAGGGGTGGAGCTGACCTCATTACTATGGATGATGTCCTTTTTCAGGAACCACATGACTTCCTATGCCTACAGTGATTGGCTGACAGGGAATGTGTCTTTGTGAGGATTTTCTACATAGAAACCTCTCAGTTGCTGTGTCCAAATTCAGGAGCTGCATCCCTCAAAGGACCCCAAAGGCGAGTGAGTCCTTCAGAGGCCACAAAGGCCGTGTCAACTGTTGTTAAATTGGACAGTCCAGCCTTTGGATTATTTCCTGGTTGCATCACCAGATGTTCCCGCCCTTACCCTGACATCACGACTTCTGGTGTCTAATTCATAATCCTAAACTTAGTTTCTTATTCAATGAAAATGTTTAACTTAAAATAATGCTAATGTATGCCATATGCTAATGCATCACCAGCCTCACATAGTTAAACTGATAGTTAGTGTTGGATGTTCAAATGAATAAAAACAGAGTATAAACCCAATACTTAAATTTGAAAGACATATCCACACTACTTGATGTCACCATTGTGCAGTTTTCCCTCTTCTTTTTTCGGACTGGGCAGCGGTGGGCAAAGGATCTTGGGATTTGGGAGGCAGTGAAGGATAGTAGTGGTGCTTCCTCCGTAAAGAGGGAAAAGAAGGTTACATTTGAAGGAGCCTTCAAATTTGGACAGGCTTCGTGCAGCTCAGTGACATAATCAACTTTCAAATGCGGCCTATGATGGATGCAGCCCCTGAATTTGGACACAGCCAATTTAGAGAAAGGTGTCAAGTTGGCATATTTGAAAAAAGAGCTTAACCCTCTATTGCCAAACATGTCATAGTTTAAAGACCTCTATCTCATCGGCAGGATAAATATTCACATTAAAAAGTCTTTTGAAGGAGTGCAGATGGCCTAGTGGTTAATGTTGTGCTCCATATGGGCAATCAGCCCCTGAGTGGGCAGCCCGGGTTCGAGTCCAACCTGTGGCTACTGTCCCGCATGTCACTCCCTTCTCCTATTCTATCCACTGTCCTGTCCTTTCAAAATAAAGGCATAAAAAGCCCCCCAAAAGAATTAAAGAAAAAAAACACTGTTAAAAATCCTAATAATAAATAAATGTTTTCCACCCCCTTGAGGATCATCATTCTACTACAGGCAGCTGAAGTTGTGTTTCGGTCCTTTTCAAAAGTGCTGCTCTCAGGAAATCATCCACACACTTTTTTTTTCAGGAAAACCATCAACCATTTTCAAGAAGTTTCAGTTAGAATAACATCCAAACCATTACTCCATTTTTGAAAATAAGTATTTTCTGCATTGGATGAATTCATATTTACTTAAAAAAAAGGCCATGACCGCCCAGTTTATCAAATGTGGTCCAAAAAATATATATTATAAACAAAATGTTATAGCAACATCTTTTGTGGATTTTGTTTAAAGTGTCAATAAACATTTCATTTTTTTTAAAGAATTTTCTGGCTATTTATGTGACCTTTTGAGGTTTTTAAAAAAAAAAAGTAGTTTACTGATTAAACATTAAACTAGAGTAATAAACTGACTGTTCCAGTCTGTATCCAGCTAACTGTGAGCAGCTGTATCTGGTTAAAGGACGAGCAGATCTACAGATAAGCAGGAAAAAGAAAGACTAAACCAAACTGATCACATGATCATGAGGTGGATTTCCAGCAGCAGCAGCAGGCAGGCTGAGACTCTTTCTGAACTGGTCTCAGTGACTGAGGAGGAGTCCTCTTCACTTCCTCTAACTCCTCACAGGTTTAGGAGCTTGTTTCAGAGCTGAAATGATTTGTGAAAAACTTCTAGACGATAAATCTAGAAGTCCTAAAATCAGGACTGACACGTCTGTTATTTTACAGAGTTTCTCCTAAACCAGTGAGTTAAGAGCTACTGTTAGCTTTAAGAGGTTTAAGTGAGTACTTGATCTTTACTTTTAGAAGAGCCAGACTCTCTGGAGTGACATCATGTGACTCACCTGTTGCAGATGATCCTTCAAATTACTTTGCACCATATTCAATTAATCGTAAACTTTCAGTGACATTTTTGTCTTTATTGACCTTTCGGAGTCAATCAATCAATCAATCAATCAATCAATCAATCAATCAATCAGTCTTTATTTATATAGCGCCAATTCATAACAAACGTTATCTCAAGATGCTTTCCAAGCGTTAACAGGTCTAGACCTGTAAATGGTAATAAAATTTTATTTAACAGAAACCCAACATCAAGACAAGATAAGAAGTCTGATCTCATCTTAACCCACCATGAGTACAGACCTTTGCAATATTTAGCAAGTTACAATGGCAAGGAAAAACTTCCCTTTAACGGGCAGAAACCTCGGACAGAACCCGACTCATGTTAGACAGACATCCGCCTGGACTGTGTTGGGATTATTTCCAACTCTTCAGGAAGTGGGTTTGCACAAACATCATCAGGGGATTCAGAAAAGTTGTAGGAAACAGTATTTGATGACGTTAAAGTCATTGAAGTTGTTTTGTTTTTATTTTGTATTTTTTTACAGGAGAATTGAAGCTCAGAGCCAGAAGAAGGAGGAGGAGCGTTGGTGTTTAGGACAGTGATGCTGTCTGAGGATCATCATCTGACATATCATAAACAATGGACCACTTGGGGTGTTAACAGACAGAAAATGAACTTTAATAGTGGATTTCTTTTCACTGATATTTTTCTAAATGATTTGAGAAAGTGTTGTTGTTTGTTTTTTGCAGTTGTGTCTTTCTGAATGGAGGGATGATAGCGATGTATAGTTTTGAATTTCTTGTGTTGTATATTTTTTTAAAGGGGTGTCATTCAGCGGGGTGATGTATTTTAATGAGTCCTTTAAATGAATGGTTGATTTTATGAACCTTTTACTTCTGTTTTTTTTTTTCATGTTTTGTGACTCAGATTTTTTTCAAAGTGTATCACTCAGTGAAAGTTTGAATAATAAAAACACCTGAAGTACAGAAGAAAATGTTTATTTACAGCAAAATGAGTCTCTACATTACACAGGCATCCTAAAAACTATACATGTACATAAAAAAGCATTATGATTTTGATATGCATGTTTTTAGTCGACATTCAGAAAGCAATCATTAATCTGTAGACTCTAATCAACCAAAAAAGAAGAACTGACCAGACTGATATTGTGATTATATTTTGTGTGCAGCACTTCTCCAATGAAAGATGAAGCCACAGCACAGACGCTGCAGTGTGGGCGATACGTTGATATAAATAGCTGCTGAGTCAGCTCTGAAATATGTGCACAGCACTCCTTCATTGCATTTTTGTACATTTCAGTTCAGCAGGTAAAAATTGTTTGACTATCCGCAACTTTCATCAACCGATCACGAAAACGAGATGATTAAATGAACCAATCAGAATTCAAGATGACCTAAACCAGTCAGGTCCATTTTTTAAAGATGTGGTTGTTTATGATGCATCAGTATTTAAATGTCTGACGCGCCATTCTAAAACCATCGATCCACATAAAAAGAAAGTGTTTCCAGGTCCTGCTCTGTCTTACAGACCAATCAGCGATCTACAGATCACAGAGCGTTTATATGATGTGGATTCAGTTGCTTCAGTCATCGTCTGATACCAAAGTCCATTAACAAGCATGTTTTCTAATGGCCAGCAGGGGGCGACTCCACTAACATAAAGAACACTACCCAAGTTAACCTTCTCTTCATGACTTTATAATCTTAATTAATGTTGACTCGTGGTGTTTTTAGCTGTTTAGGAATGAAGCCCACTCAAAAATGTCGTGTTAAGTGTACAGGAGTAGAGACGCTTTTTATTTTCTATTTCAGCTTGACATTATTGTTTGAAGACTCGTTATTATCTATCCAAACTAGCATCCCAGTCATCAAGAGGCTCCAAATGTCTTCTCCACCAGCGGCTGTACACACGGAACAATCAAAGATTATTTATACAAGATTAATGCACCCAAACTCTGAGAGAAGACCCAGTTTATGAGCTGGCCTTCATTCTTTAGTCTGACTAACATCTTTAAAGGCAGTCATACCAGGTACACAGTATATCCACACAGCTTCTCTGAAGTATTAAGGCTATGAGCTATCATGACAGTACAAAGAGTTTTCATTAAGAAGAAGAAGACACAGATCTACACGTTACACCTTGTAGTAAAATACATTTAACAGAGCTGATGGCTGGAAATGAATGTTTGAAATGTAGTTTTATGACACACAGGCCTTTAGAGCCATATTTTTATACACTTTACACTATTTCTTAAAGCTGTTTATGTGATTTATACCAAAATAAAAGGGTTAGGAGTCAATATGTTCTAATACTGTCAGAATGACAGTACTTTGAGCCCTTTACAACTCTCCCACTGTTCTTCATCTCAGCTGTACGCTCACTTCTTATCCCAGGAAATACCTGGAAAAGATTGAAACACTGCCATCTGCTGGTTGGTGGTTAACACCTAACACAAAATGAACCACAAATTTAGAAAGTAGACCATTATGGAAGGTTACAAATTAAAATCTAAAAGAGTTACATCAATACTTCATCTATGTTTATTAACCTTCTATAATTTATGGACACACTGAAATATTTCATCCTGAAATCATCCCTGAATAATGCTCCCGTTTATACACGACACCAGGCTTGATAATAATACAGTGGTCATACCATAGGCTGTGTACAAACATGGACCACGCAACAGCTGCCCACAGTGAAGCCAAGACTTTTAGAGCTCCCCCTGGTGATTGGCTGCAGAACAGACATTAAAGCCTCCTCCTTGTTAAAACAAATGGAAAAGAGTGAAGAAAAAGAAAAAGTGCTGAAAACTGCAGACCCTCAGGTTTTAACATGAGACTGGCTCTAAAAGGGGGCTCCACAAACACACACACATTAAGATGCTTCTGGTTTGGGTCTGAATAACTAATTCAAGTCTTCCTACACAATGATTCATCTTTATAACTGATACATTTGAAAAGTAGTGCTAATTAGTAGTGAGGAGGCTAAAGGTCTGCCTCAGCTCTGCTGCTGGATCAAGAGTAATTAAAGTCCCATAAATGAGTATCTACTTTAGACAGACACAAGAACTGGTCTAAGTGAGGACTGTAACAGGCTGAGGGATCTTTGTTTTATTTGGTAGGACGGGTGTGAAGTCAGTCCAGTAGCTGCACTCGACTAGATCGCAGCATAAAGTTATTTTGGCTTCGCTTCTTAAAACAGGTGGAGCTGGAGGTCCATGTTTATATGCAGTCCACGGTTCATGCCTTCAGTATTAAAAAGCAGACTAACAGAAATATAAAAGCTTCATTGGACAGTCTGTGTTCCTGTCACCACAGTGATTTCCTTAGTGTCCAGTTAACAGTGATACTCTGTCTCTGTATGTAAACACTTTTTCTTCCTCACCTCCTCTTTCGTCTAAAAATAACTCTTCCCCCTCTGCGTGTAGCTTCGTAGTAAACTAAAGTGTTGTGCATGAGACATGAAGGCCTTCTGAGGAGAAACCCTGAACGACAGCATCGTTTCTGGAGAGAGACGTTTGTATTAAACTGGTAATAAAGGCTCTAACGGAGTGATACTTGATTAAAAAATACACTTTATCACTTTGTTCTTCTATCATAAGTGTTTTTAAAAATGTCTCCATCAGAAATACATTCTCTATTTCAGCATTAATTCTAAATGATATGTTTGCTCCTAATATTCAAATTAAACTTGCAACATTACGTTTTAGTGGTATAAAAATGCTTTTTTTTTCATTAGTGCAAACATCTAAATAAGAGAAAAACTGGAGCAGCAAATAAATCTTGGAAATTGTTTAGACTGCAAAGCCAAAAACATGAAATCCTTCAGGCACTGGATTCTTTATAAAACACTTCAATCAATGAAAGGAGCCACTGAAACACTGAACCTGCACATATCTTCTCCATTCCCCTTAAAGTGTCTCGAATGTTGAGAAAACAGGAAATAAGTGGATGAATGAATGAAGAGGGCTGCAGACAGACGACTGACGTCCACAGACAGAGACGCTTTTTACACTCCCCACAGGACGAGGCCAAGGCAGCACAGGCTCGGTTCTTTCTGTTGGGGCGTGTGCACGTCCAAGTGCTGAGTGTAAGCATGTGTGTGTGTAGGTTCCTCCTAGAAACCTGTGGAGTGGACGCTGGGGATGGGGTAAAACTTTGAGATGCGGCTCTGTGTGGAGGGGTTAAGGCACTCCGACTCTCCGCTCATCTTGAAGAAAACCTCCTGCTCTTGTAGCTTCCGGGCGAACTCTTCCTCCAGGGCCTGAGGGACGCAAACAGTGACATGTTAGGCTCATATCATCACATATCAAGTTTTCTTTACAAGTTAAAAATCAGGGTCTAAAATGTGCCCTTGGTATCTGTTTTGACCATGTAAAACAAAGAAGAAATGAACAAACAGCTGCTCGCTCCACCAGATGGAGCGCCCAGCTGTTAGGGATAGGGTTACACCTACTACTTATTTTTGAAGTTCTTGTCTCTGGTTTCAAACTTTAAATCTGCTGATGTGAACACAGCATCAGGCTACATGCTGCTAGCTAACAGCGCTCACTCATCAGGACACCTGCTCCGTCCTCCTCTGGTTCTCCTCACACCACAGCTCAACTGCTCTCCTGTGGCTGTTATTCCTCCTGATCCTGTCCTGTTCCTGCTCTCCATCTGGACTAACAGGTTTATAATGATAAACCTGAGGACCATCATATGTGCAGAATACAGATTTTCTTCCTCTTCATTGAGAGGAGTGACAGTCTGATCCATGTTTATTAATGTTAAACAGGCAGAATCAGCAGGACTCCCCTCTGACGTCACCTTCAAATGACAGTTTTTAATGAGGAAGTAAACCAAACAGACTGAAATGTCTGCAGGAGACTCTGAGGTTTATTCATTTAGGAATTTCTTTCAAAATATCATTTTTAAGTTATTTCCAAACTGTTGTCTTCAACCTGAAATATGCTCTTTAATCATATCAGTGGATGAAATGAATTCTATCTGGTCATTTCGAGCACAGCCTTGCTGAAAGTCTAATTTCTGGTTCATTTTGCATCATGACTGTGAAATGAAATATTAAATTATGGGTCATTATTAATGTGAAAAAGTCACATCTCAACCTGAACACTGAGATGATACTTAAGACAGAGAAGTAAAAACAGATAACCAGCTACCTTCTTCCTGGGTCGTAGTTTCTCCCTCCACTCCTTCAGCTCCTGGCTGTGTTCCTCGTCCAACTCCTTCAGCTTCTGGGTCTCGTGTTCAATCAGCAGGTGACACTTCTCGTTCTGCGATACGCACAAAACAAGAGGATTCCAGCATTTATAAAACAAAACGATTTAAAAGCCCTTCTTACAGGTTAGGTTTTGTTTTTGTTGCTTTGAGCTGCTGGTTGTAAAATCATCTGAGGAGGTAAACACCAGATCATCTGTTTCTGCCACAGACAGGCTCAGAGTTTTCAGAGTTTTCTTTTCTGTCTGACGCCATCACACAGATCATTTCTTCCTTCCAAACCACCAAAGTCATTCCACAGAACAGTCTTCACACTGTCAGCAGCTATAGACTGATAATAAGCTGAGGGGGAAACAGTTCTGATGCAGTCAGTGGAGTCTGGAGGCTTTCAGCACTGCTTCAGTCTTTCTGCTTCAGTCTTTCTGCTTCAGTCTTTCTGCTTCAGTCTTTCTGCGTCAGTCTTTCTGCGTCAGTCTTTCTGCGTCAGTCTTTCTGCTTCAGTCTTTCTGCGTCAGTCTTTCTGCTTCAGTCTTTCTGCATCAGTCTTTCTGCTTCAGTCTTTCTGCGTCAGTCTTTCTGCTTCAGTCTTTCTGCGTCAGTCTTTCTGCTTCAGTCTTTCTGCGTCAGTCTTTCTGCTTCAGTCTTTCTGCTTCTGTCTTTCTGCGTCAGTCTTTCTGCGTCAGTCTTTCTGCTTCAGTCTTTCTGCTTCAGTCTTTCTGCTTCTGTCTTTCTGCTTCAGTCTTTCTGCTTCAGTCCTTCTGCGTCAGTCTTTCTGCGTCAGTCTTTCTGCTTCAGTCTTTCTGCTTCAGTCTTTCTGCTTCAGTCTTTCTGCTTCTGTCTTTCTGCTTCTGTCTTTCTGCTTCAGTCTTTCTGCTTCTGTCTTTCTGCTTCAGTCTTTCTGCGTCAGTCTTTCTGCTCCAGTCTTTCTGCTTCAGTCTTTCTTCGTCAGTTTTTCTTCGTCTGTCTTTCTGCTTCTGTCTTTCTGCTTCTGTCTTTCTGCTTCTGTCTTTCTGCTCCAGTCTTTCTGCTTCAGTCTTTCAGCTTCTGTCTTTCTGCTTCAGTCTTTCTGCTTCTGTCTTTCTGCTTCAGTCTTTCTGCTGCAGTCTTTTTGCTTCTGTCTTTATGCTTCTGTCTTTCTGCTCCAGTCTTTCTGCTTCAGTCTTTCTGCTTCAGTCTTTCTTCGTCAGTCTTTCTGCTTCAGTCTTTCTGCTTCTGTCTTTCTGCTTCAGTCTTTCTGCTTCTGTCTTTCTGCTTCAGTCTTTCTGCTTCAGTCTTTCTTCGTCAGTTTTTCTTCGTCAGTCTTTCTGCTTCTGTCTTTCTGCTCCAGTCTTTCTGCTTCAGTCTTTCTGCTTCTGTCTTTCTGCTTCAGTCTTTCTGCTTCAGTCTTTCTTCTGCAGTCTTTCTGCTTCTGTCTTTCTGCTTCTGTCTTTCTGCTCCAGTCTTTCTGCTTCAGTCTTTCTGCTTCAGTCTTTCTTCGTCAGTCTTTCTGCCTCAGTCTTTCTGCTTCTGTCTTTCTGCTTCAGTCTTTCTGCTTCTGTCTTTCTGCGTCAGTCTTTCTGCGTCAGTCTTTCTGCTTCTGTCTTTCTGCTTCAGTCTTTCTGCTGCAGTCTTTCTTCGTCAGTCTTTCTGCTTCAGTCTTTCTGCTTCTGTCTTTCTGCTTCAGTCTTTCTGCTTCTGTCTTTCTGCTTCAGTCTTTCTGCGTCAGTCTTTCTGCTGCAGTCTTTCTGCTTCAGTCTTTCTTCGTCAGTCTTTCTGCTTCAGTCTTTCTGCTTCTGTCTTTCTGCTTCAGTCTTTCTGCTTCTGTCTTTCTGCTTCTGTCTTTCTGCTTCAGTCTTTCTGCTGCAGTCTTTCTGCTTCAGTCTTTCTTCGTCAGTCTTTCTGCTTCAGTCTTTCTGCTTCTGTCTTTCTGCTTCTGTCTTTCTGCTTCAGTCTTTCTGCTTCTGTCTTTCTGCTTCTGTCTTTCTGCGTCAGTCTTTCTGCTTCTGTCTTTCTGCTTCAGTCTTTCTGCTTCAGTCTTTCTTCGTCAGTCTTTCTGCTTCAGTCTTTCTGCTTCTGTCTTTCTGCTTCAGTCTTTCTGCTTCTGTCTTTCTGCTTCTGTCTTTCTGCGTCAGTCTTTCTGCTGCAGTCTTTCTGCTTCTGTCTTTCTGCTTCAGTCTTTCTGCTTCTGTCTTTCTGCTTCTGTCTTTCTGCGTCAGTCTTTCTGCTTCTGTCTTTCTGCTTCAGTCTTTCTGCGTCAGTCTTTCTGCTTCAGTCTTTCTGCTTCTGTTCCATCAAAGGTCTGACCTCAACAAAAAGCTCCATTTACACTGGTTTTCCTTCCTGTAATGTTATCCAACAGTTTCAGTAACATTCTGTGCTGACAGATTAAGCAGCAGCTTTTACAGCTCATCTCTCAGCTGCCAGCTGAACGGATCTGCTCAGGGCAAGCTAAACCCTTCTGTACCGCTTAACTCATTTCTGACCCTTAAAGATGTACAAAAAAAAAAAACACCAGGCTCAGGTTAACTGAATTAATCCTTCCGGTAGATAAAAAGTTGCTCCTGTGACATACTGTATGTAAGGTTTGAATATTTATCAGCAGGTCCTTAAAGGTTTACCTGCAGCTGCTGGAGCTCTCGGACGTTGGCGTCACACTGCAGCTGCAGGTCTCTCATCTGGTTTTCATGTTTCTGCTGCTGATGGAGCCTCTCGTTCTTTTGTCTCTTCTCCTCCTGACCTGCAAACTGGAAAACAGACACATGATCAGGTTCACTCCTCATGTCAAAATCTGAGCTCGAGACGCAGTAAAAAGTGTTTGACTCCCTCCGTCACAAAATGCTCATCACCTGTTTAACCCTTTCCCTCTCCTGCTCCAGGCTGATGGTTGCCCCGGTGATGCGAAGGCTCTTCTTGAACATGGCCATGCGGGTCTTGGCCTCACTGCGCTGGATCTTGGGCAGTCTGGCCCTCTCCTGTGTCTGCTTGTTCTTCAGCTCCTCGATCAGACGCTGGTTGTAACGCTGCATCTGCTCCATCTCCTGCACAGGCCGTACAGAAAGAAACGCACAGGAAGTCAGGAGTGCAACTTTTAAAACCAAAAACATTTCGTGCAAATTAGGACTGGGACAATATGCTTTTCTCCTGATTCAACCCTTTTACAATTTTTGTGGAGCAGATTCGATTTAAATTACAACTCTTCAATAGTGGTGATTTTTGTGATTTTCCTTCCTTTATTTAACACCAGCCCGTGTAAAGATGAGTGATCAGGTCAGTTCAGTTCAATGGTCAGTTTTTAAGATGTATTCAGGGGAGCTGACATCATGTTACGAGATAGACAAACAAAAACATTTTGCCCTCTGCTGGAGAAAAGGGTTTTTTTCTAATCCAGCTCGTAAACAAAGACTAAAATGAAGGATTTAAATTAGGAAAGAAAAAAAACAAATGCTTTTTTTGTTTTAAATAAAATTGATTTTAAAATTGCAAAACAAAAAATCCTGATACTTCTGTGAAAGGATTTTTTCCTCTCACTCCTAGTGCAAACGTTCTCTGGTAGAATTCAGTAAAGAGCGAGGACACTGTGCCGTCTCCCACTCAACACGGACCTTTTCATGTCTCTTCAGCAGCTGATGTCTCTGCATGAAGTACTGGTCTTTCAGCTGCTGTTTGAACAGCTGGTGTTTCTCCTGCAGATGGCGCTCTTCCAGCTCCCACATGGCAGCCTCTCGTGCTAAGTAGACAAAAGACAAAGCTGTGTCATCACACAGAAGAACCATTGACGGCTTCTTTTGGGGGAAAACCTCCCCAACAACACGGCTCATTTCAAACCATCTCATCTTTCTGAGACGCTTTCAGAGGACAGAAAGAAGAGCTCATCTTTACTAATAAGATTTCACTCTTTGAGCTCTGAACTATCTCTTCCTTCTTATTCCTGCTGAAATCTCTTTATGAGCTCCTCAGGCACAGTTATGACCTCACATGACTTGGTACATGAACATTTCTGGGAAGTGTTGTTTGTGTTGCTCCTGGTCATTAAGCATGGGATTAAATCCCAGCAGCAGCTCTTTCTGCTAACTGGCTGCTGCTCACTGCAACCGTGTGGAAGCAGCTCCTGTTGATGTTAAAATAGATGACGAAAATAATAAATTCTGCCTCAAAGGAGGAATTGTTTGCTGTCGATCTGACACGTTAAATATAGGATGATCACTTTTAATGTGGTAACATGCTGAACACACCAAGAAACTACACCAAAGAGGACTTGCATCATTATTCCTCTTTGTACAAACATGGCAGCAGCAGCAGGTGAAGATGATGCCCCAAACTCAGATGACCTGCACAGCTCATTAAAGGCTCTGAGAGGACTTTATAAGTGATCTTCAAATAGTCTCATTTTCATATCTACGCCTGTTCATAATCCACATTTAAAATGAGATCACTGTTTCAAAAACATGTTATTTCTAAAGTTTCTGTGGTTGGGTTGAATTCTCCTGAGAGAACATGAATCAATTTATGGTGCATAGACTGAAAGTCCTGATGATGACACTTCCCCAGCTGACAGAGTTTAGCAGTGAGAAAAGAAATCTGCCCTTTCTCTCTACTGAAAACGATTTCTTGGATTTATTTTGGAGTAATGTTGGACACTGGAGCTGAACCGTCTTAAAGAAAAAGGACGTCAGAGCAGAAGAGAGCTAAACTTGGGTTAAACTGTTTGTGATGATGTTCCTTCAACCCACATGCAGCAGTTATTCTGCAGCGATCTGATCAAACTTAAGAGTCTGTCAATAAAATGAAGAGTGAGGTTACGTTAGCTCTGATTGGTGAGGTTGGAGTTGGTAGATGAACTCTTAAGGTGGGCTGGGTACCGAAACGTGGCGTCAATTAGATAAAGGTTCCGACATAACCTGTAGCAATCAGCAGAATAAAAACAAACACTCACTGTGATGCCTCATTTCAGCGCTTGACTTTTGTTTCCCCCTTTTTTTTTTACCACCCCCTCGTTCTGGTGTAAACATGCATGACTACAGTGACACCACTCACTCAGTCAGCATGCTTGTTGATCTGATACTCGTGGTGAGAGGATCGATTAGGATGCAGAAGGGAAAACGATCAAAAGTTTGGCTGCATTTCACAGCCAAGGATGTCGACACAGCAACATGTCACGAGTGCAATAAAATATTTACAATTAAAGGAAGTAATACTTCCAATTTAATGGAAGACCCGTCAACATGTCACTTGTATTTATAATGTTTTAAGATTTACTGTAAGTTCATACTGTGTTCAATTTGGCCCTGAAAATAAATGGATATTGTTTTTTTGACAAAGTGTGTGTGGTTTCGTTTTTTGCAAGTACTGGTTCAAAAACTGTTTAAGCACCGGAACCGTTTAAAAAGTACTGAGTAGGAACCAGCACCAGATAAACCCAACTAATACCCAACCCTATGAGCACTGGTAGAACATAACCAGGATTCACTTAAGTTACACGTTATGGACTCAGAGCACTGGGCTGTGTTTGATTGATGTCCTGTTTCAAACAAAAGTTCCATGTGACTAAAGATCAAACCATTACCTCATCACTCTGCATCCTTTCAGAATTTGTCTTGAAACAAAGAAAAGTAGTGTTAAAAAGAAGCTCTGCTCTCCAAAACAAATGCAGGCCTTGACAAAAGTCACGTCTTTACGACAGTGGGTGATAATGCTCATGGGAAACTGAGTCTTCACAGCGCCTTGAGTGAATGTGCTCAACAGTTCAGCATTCTTCTTTTTTATTCAGCTGTTATTGCAAACCCATGGTTGATTTCTCCCTGCCTCCTGTGTTTCTGTTTGGAGAACGTTTACGAAAAGAACTGCAAATTAAGCAGACAATAGTGGGACAACAGAGCTCTTGGAGGAGTGAAGATGGTTTATCAATTATCGCTCTTTTCATCTGTTTTTGATAGCTGATTTTTTTGTTTGTCATTATTTAAGGGATAAAGAAATCTTAGTGTAAGGGATCATGATGGTAAAACACAACTGTCTACATCACAGGTTCATAAGTCAATTATTTTTGAAAGCTTGTAAATAAGCTGGGTTACTTTCAACATTAAAACAATCAGGAGAAAAATGTCTTCTGTTAACCTCGTACTGTGAATCATATCTTATTTTAAAATGCCATCACATCCCTGTTAGGGATCACTGTCACATTCATGCCCTTTCACTGATACTAAATAATATATTAGAAACATTATACAGGAGCTGTTTGTACTGTTTGTTGAAGGTGACACATTCTGCTTCACTCATGTTACATCACTTTCTTTTGTACCTGATGTTAAACTCCTGTGTGTTAATATTGTGACATGAACATGTGTAATATGAGACGTTTACAATAATAAAAGACAGTTGAAATAGAAACATAGCAACTCCTTCGACCTCACATGAAATTAACGCACAGTACCTCGAAGCAGCTGCTGCTTGTGGTTGAGGCAGTCCCTCTCAATCGTGGCGAGCTCGTGTTTGTGCTGCTGGATGATTTTCTTTAAGGCGCTGTCTAAGTCCTGCTGCTGTTTCTGAAGAAACTCCTGTTCCTGGATGACAGGTGGGAGAACAGATGGAAACGTGTGGAGATGAGTTTACATCATGAGGAGAAATCAGACTCCACACAGAGATGACATCATTAACCTGACTCAAGATAAATCTCTAACCTAATAATGAAGCAGAGAAACAAAATGAATGAATTTTGAACCCGTTGAGGAAAGCGGTACGATGTTTGAGCGTGCCTGCAGGCAGGCTAGGTCCAGACTGAGCCGATACTTCACCTCTAAGTCCCATTAATCCGGCCTACTTTGCTCACCTTATACACAGGAACGTTTGCACGCTTGTGACATACATGAAGCATTTTCAAGCTTTCTGCTTTAGCATGTCTTTAAATGTTGGAAGTGGAAAAAAGGAGTTAAACCTCATCACATTTTAAGAGGAAATTTAGAACAAAAACAATGACCTAGAAATATTTTGTGGCTCGTTAACTGAAAGGAACCTACAGTCTTCTACTTTTTGAATCTTTCTGAGAACATGAGATCTTTAACTGTCAGCTTATTTCCAAACCATCACTTAAATAAAAATATTCAGATATTGTTTTCTATTCTCCTTAAGAACAGATAAACTCTTAACATGTTTTTCAAGCAAATACTGAAACATTTCCCATCACCCTCCTTTTTTGTTTTGTCGTTGCATATTGTCTTGCTCTCATGTTTCTTTGTTTTTCATGAAAACAAATGGCCTCATTCCAAAATTTAATTTAATTTATTTGCTTGTTTTGCCGGATCAGTTTCTGAACTGAGCTGTCAATATCTGAGCTTCTTCAAGTCCTCTCAGAGAGCTCCTACCTTGGCCCAAAAAACTCCTAGCATGAAATCTTAGCTGAAGAGTGATTTAGGAAGTTTCTGAGAGAAACTCTGAGTGGGGGGGGGGGGGCAGAAACTTTGATCTTAGTGAGGAGGTGTGGTCCACCCTGTTGCTTGGTATGACACAGTCTTCTAGAAGCTGTGATTGGTGGTTACAAAAAGAGAAAAGATCAAATAAGTCAGCAGCTCTTGTGATCACTGGCGTCCTCATAAAAAGCGGTTTGATTTGGCAGAATGAAGAAAACACACAAAATAGATAAAAAACAAAACTAAAAGCCCAACTGGACACGAAAGCAGCGTCTGCTGTTGGCTCAGCTCGTGGGAGAGAATAAAAAGTATTAAGGGGGAATTTCCCAGGATCACGGCACAAGAGAAGAGGCAGACTTAGGAGCTCATTGCCCAACAAATCAATGCATGGTTCCCTCTCTCAGTGCACACAAGCAAAGTAGTTCTCAAACAGATGAGTGTTGTAGCCGACCATTCAGGCTGTGGCTGCTGACGTGACTTTCATTGATATTTATGATTGTAAGAATGATGCACAGTTTCTTTTAATCATTCACTGGACTGTTTAGGGGTGGATCAGCTGCTAATCAGCCGTCACAGGATGCAGACTCTGTGTTGGCATGTTGGGAAAGTCCAACACCTGTATCACTGGTCACTCTTAGGCTTCTTTAAAGTCTTCTTTCCTCCTCCGAACACTTTTTCACCTCAGGAGCTCTCTGAAAGCCTAAGAGAATAACTTTTGTCTTACCAAGAGAACATTCTTGGAAAAATCGTAGAATATGTCATCAAGAGAAACTTTCCCATGTGATACCGATATTGCAGCTTTGAATACTGGCCGATAGGGCTGTCACTTTTTATTCAAGCTTCGAATATTCGTTCGAATATGAGGTGAAAAGTTCATAATGGAATTCTAATGATCCATTGGAATATCTGCGGTATCCTTCAGATGTCAGCCTATGTGACAGAAACTCCTCTGTCTGCAGACAAAAACCCGCTGCTTCACGTTCAAACAAGCGCCGCTCCTCCGCTGGTCTGTCTGCGGACACTACTCCAACATAAAGCAGACTTCGGGCGCGCGCATGGCTCGCCTAAATCACCATGAAGCGTCTATCAAAAACGTTTTACATGCAGCGCGGTCTGATCAGAGTCAGTAGAGTGAGACAGAGAACAGGATTATAACTTTAGAGACTTTTTGGCTCATGTTAAGTTGTTTTGGTCCCACACAGCCCTCTAACACCCCGTTATTGTTGAAATAACTGTCGAGAGGAGCGGTCACGGCGATCATGTGCTCGTGCATGAATTGTACCGTGCAGGTAATACTGGAAACAAAAAGAGAGTCACACTTGATCCCGATCAAGTTGATAGATTTGTGTTTCTGTCAAATAATGAAGAAATGAAGACGGGCTGTTCGGCTTGAGTATCAGTTATATGTTTTACCTTCTTATTCAAAGCTGTCGAAGCTTTCTCTTGTTGTTAAGGAGACTGTTAAGGAGAGCGCGCGCAGGGGCGGGGGGGATATTCGAATATATTCGAAGAATGACGGGTCATTTAATATTCGTTCGAATATGATTTTTTGAAAAAGTGACAGCCCTATTGGCCGATACAGATATCAATCCGATATGATATCAACAGAAATGGTGTGACGCTCTTTTTGTAGGTCTTCAGGACTTAAGTAATCCTTGGGGGAATGTATTAAAATTTAAATGTATTAAAATTCCAAAGTTCTGTGCCACCACGAGAAACTTTTAAATGACAAGTTTTACGCTCAGCTGTCTTTTTCAGACTTTGATGAAAAATGCTGCCACACGGCCGACATCACGCCTTTTACTTTGTTAGCTGTTGTTGTGATCATGTCGGTGCTGCGTGCTGGATAGAAGTCTGGACTGGAATTATCGCCAAGATTTTTAAAGAGACTAAACTTCAGAGTTCTGATGAATAAAAAAACAACAGTTGAGGGACAAAAACAGCTCAAGCTTTCAGCATCACATTCAGAGATTTGTGGTGATGGCTGCATAGTCGAGGCTGCTTTAGACTTGGTGCTTTTCATGCACTGAAGTATTGAAGAGGTAATGTGTGTGCACTTCAAAGAGTCACATGTTAACGTTTATGACACATGAGAACGAGGCCAGCTGGGGTCTCACTTACATCCTGTACAGGAGCAGTGGACTGAATCATAACATGGGCCCCTCCCTGTGGATCAGAGTACATTACCTTCCTACACAACGCTCTCAACACTGCACACACACTTTAACTCTGTGGGCACTGCAAACTCAGGTGGGTGGAAGGTTATGAGAAGTCATAAAAACAAATAACTGAAACAAACAGTGAAGAACTTTCTCACAGAGTGTGAAGTCTTTTCTAGTGACGGAGAGCTGCTGACAGGAGCAGGTGGAAGATCAAAGTTCAAAATTCACAGCAAACCCAGACCTGAATTACCTCTTCCTCCGGGGCCTGGAACATATCCTCTTTAATACGTTTTATGATAGCGTTTGTCACATGCTTTGGAGAATTCCCCAGCTCCTGTTTGGCCTGTGTTTGTGGCAGCCATGAGCAATAAGGAAAAATAAAGTAGGGGAAAAAAGCTGTGGATGAATTAGTGCTGCTGGAGAGAATAAATGAAAGGTGGCAGGCAGACATTAAGCCTCTGTGCAGCTAAATACTGATTACGTAGACGCTTACAAGAGATCAGAGGGGCGTGTGTGTGCAGAAGTATCAAAACAAGCAACCATAATAAACAGAAATATACAAGCTAACATGGCTTCCTAACAGATGGACTGTGGGTAATTTCTGTGGCATGAAGTGAAACATGTTTTAGTGAACATGCTAACCTCTTTCTTGCGGTTCTTGAGCATGTTCTGGTACTTGGAGAGTTCTTTGTCCTGCTCGGCTTTGATGCGTTTGGCCTCGTCCCTGAGCCGGTTGGTGTGCTCCTGCTCCAGCCTCTCAATGGTCTGCTTCTGCTGCCGCTCCAGGTTCTCCACCTCCTGATCGTACTGACGTTTCTTACTCTGGAAGACGAACGGAAAGTAAAAAGAAATGCAGTCAGAAAGAGAAAGAACTCTGTTCTTTCAGGAGTCAAAGTTTAGACACAGTTTGAACAAGCTTCTCAATGAAACGGATGCTGTTCATGATGCAGACTTTCTGATGATTAGTAAGAAACTTCTTCAGTTTGGTTGGATGCTTTTGAGCTGCTTTAACAGAGTCTCAGCATTAACACTCCTAAATCAGTGGACTCACTGTTGTCTCCTGTTCAAATCGCCTGTAGATCTGCTCTTTCTGCTGCTGCAGCTTGTTGCTGAGCTGCTGCTGAGCTCTCTGCTCCTCCTTCTGCAGGAGCCGCAGCTCCCTCAGCTCCTGGCGCCTGAAGGACAGGAGGGATAGGGAGAGGATCATCAAGTTATGTGTCTTTTTATAGCATGTGGTGGCTGACAGCGGTGTCTACAGAGATTAACTCCACACAGTCAGATTGTGTGCTAAGGCTGCTGGTTACATATCTGCATAATATTTGCATAAACGGACGCACATGATGTGTGCAAATGAGAGCAGGTGGAATAATACCTCAGGAATCTCATCTCCTCGTTCTTGGTGTCATTGTCAGTGATGATCTTTGATGTTGTCACGCTAACTTCCACTCCATCCACGATGAACTTACGAGTCTTCTTCAGCGTCTTCTTCTGGCGCCGTGTGTCCTGAGTTTAAATAAAGAAGGAAGATCAGCTTCTGGTTTTATCTGTAGATCTGCAGGATGATTAACAGAGTCTGTTGTTTACCTGTATGGAAACAGATCCAGGCTCTTTTGTCTTGGACAGAAAGCTTGAGATGGACAGATTCAGGTCCACACTGCTGTTATCTGCAACAGAGCCGCTCCCCGAGTCCGAGTCCCTCTCCCTGTCATCCTTAGCTTTGTCTACAGTTGCCTTCTCACCCTCGTTTTCTTTTTTGAGGACAACTTTGTCCTGTGCTGGGAGAGTCACTGTCATCTTTAGATGTTTGTAAGGGTCTTCCTCTTCCTCCTCTGCTGCAACATCCATCTTCTCCTCCTGGAGTGGAGCCTGAGTGGCCTCTGTGGTCCTCTGTGGACTGGTAGGAACCTCAGCTGTGTCCACCTCCTTTTCATCCTCCACAGATATCTCCAGGTTCTGCATGTCCTCAACAGGTGTTTCAACCTCCACTGGGGGGGATGCATCCTTCACTCCTACGACCACCTTTCTATCCTCAACCGGAGTGTGTTTACCAGCAGCAGGAGTAGCAGGAGCAGCAGGAGCAGCAGGCTCCTCCACAAAACTGCTGTCCAGGACATGGTTGGTCACAGGAAGTGTGGCGGCTGTGGGCCCCGGCAGAACGGGCTCAGCCTTTTCAGGGACCGACTCCAGACTGGAGGGAGAGAGGGGGACCTTTTCATCCTCTGAGCTGGCAACGCTGACATCAGAGGGGGCGCGTTTGTGGCCCTGAGGAAGAGGGGAGAGGAACAGAGTTATAATGCTGTCTTCTCCAAACATCAGACCACAGTGAGGATGCACAGATTATCAGTCCCTGTTATCAAATCAGGACTCCTTCAAGACCCCACCTATTGGTCGAGCCTTGAACATTTCATCACAGAGTGCTGTGAGCCTGATTAGCTCTTAACTCTCATGTGGTTGTCTCTTCATTGTTTGGATACATGTTTATAACTATCTAAGCAGTGTATGTCAATGTTAATATGCTGATTTCAGCACAGACTTCAGGCTTTTATAACTTCAAACATGATATTTTAATTTCCTGGAAAATCTAAAAATGTGCTCCATTCCTGCAAGTATTAAAGATATTTTAAAAGTGGAAATTTTAAATGAAATAAATACATAAAACAACAACAAAAACAACAACAACAGCAACGAGGTCTCTATAGGTTTCAACAAGTCAAATTTAAGACCTTACAAGACTTTTTAAGACCGTTATGAAAACCTTTTAGGACCTATTTCAAATCCATACTGGTAAAAAAACAAAATCTACAAATGACATGAAGGAAAATTGAAAGGCATGGAATTACTTGCAAAGTATCTGAATCATTCACAGCTCTGCTGCACTTTTAAATACAAGTAATGTTAATGCCTTTTAAGACACTTCAAAATCATATTTAAAACATTTTATGAGATTTTTAGAGAGTTTTAGACATTTTAAGAGCTTAAATTCAAATTATTGGATTCTAGATATTTAAAGACTTCTTTAGACCCTGTGGATCCTCTGAACAACATGAAGTCCACATTAAACAAACACAGATTTCACAAAGACTTAACCGAGGGGCTCTGGAGCTGCTTCATATTTAACACAATCCAAGCCCTCGTGTGTTTGAGAAATGGTAAAGTCATGGTTTGGTTTGGTCTGAATTTAAGACAAACTATTTTTCTGTTGCTGTCAGCGTGTCAACTGGAGAAAGTGTGTTTTTAAGAACAAATAAAGATTCTCTACAGAGATGAACTGTGTGTTTTTAGGAAGTCATGTTTGGGTTAGAAATCAATCGGCACCGTTATAAATGATTTTGATTTAAAGCCATCAGTCATTTTGGGGTTTACTTCATTGGGTTTTAAAGGTAATTTAAAAAAGAATATAAACCATGTTCTTATTAAATAACTACAATTATTCATTTGATTTGATTTGAAAACAAAAGTACTTCTTTGATAATTGATTTAACAGCATCAGTTAACTTTACTTTTGTTTCTACTTGTATCAGAACAAAAGCACAAATATGAAGTGGAAGCCTCTGGGAGCTGAAAGGTTGGAGTTCATTAAAATAAGTACAGCTGCTTAATGAACATAAAATGATTTGAAGGAAGGAAAGAGATCGCTGGGTAACTGTTTACACACCAGATGTGCTTCTGTTTCTTCTTCTTCTTCTTCCTCCTTGTGCTCCTCGATCTCCTCTGTGACCTCAGCCTTGGCCTCAGCAATGAGCTCCCTCAGCGGCCTGCTGTCAGTAACGCTGGACAGAAACGAATGCTGGGAAAAATAAAAATGTAAGGACATAAAACGATTAGAAAACAATATTTCTTATCGCGCTTTGCATGTTTGGTTAAATTTAACTTTCACCTTATAGCCCTCAGCTTGTTTGGCAGCAAAGCCTGAACACTAATCCCACAGATTTTGAGATATAAACTGCCACCACAGCTACAGACGGACTATTTTTAACTGTTTAACAGATCGAAGTACAAATCATTTGAAACAATGTTTGGAAATAGTTCACACACTTTCACTGCTGCATCCTTCTTTCACCCTGTTTCCCTTTTGACGTTTAACACCGGTCTGAATTACTTCACAAAAACAAACTAATGAATCAGGCTGTTATTCAATCAGTAAACTTGGCTTTTAACTGAGACGACACCAAACACACTGCATCTACGCCTCACGGCGCTCTCACCTTTTTCGGCTTCGCAATCTGTTGAACATATTCTATCGCTGGTCTGAGTATGTGCAGCTTCTTCGATATTAAAACATTCATGGACGGCAGACCGCTGTGTGGTATTTTGAAGCCCATTGAGTCTTCCTCCTCGAGCACTATCCTCCAGTTGCAGCGCTGCAAAGTAGTTCCCGTGTTTGTGTGTGTGTGTGTGTGTGTGTCCTCACTGCCTCTCTCTGAGTAAGTGGCTCTGACCTGGTGAGCACCTTAAACCCGATGGAAAAAGAAAAGCCTGTATAGCTGACGTCAGCTCAGGCACAGAGGGATGAGTGTCAATCTTGCTGGGACACACGGTACACAGACACAGACCTGTCGGCACGCAGGTAGGAAGGCGTTAACCAGGTGTCTTTATTCTCTGTACGGCAGGTGGGGAATGAGTGTGGTGTCAGGTGGGCTATGATGATGAGCATATCAGCTCCGTGTCCAGCTGAGCTTCACATCTTTAGTCAGCATTTACTGACTACTTCATCTGCTCACTTTGCTCAAGTTCTCCACCCACACACACCTACACCTCTGGACTCTTACCCCCAATTCACACATACAGCGTGAGCGTCGCGGTCCGTCAGCGCCGCGCACTGCGCTGTATTTCGCTGCCATTCAAGTCAATCAGTGCATTCACACAGCCTGCGCTGTGGTCCGTCTCCGGCGCGTGTTACCAACGGCTGCTCACGGCTGTTTCGCTGCGAGTCTATTCTTGCCGGAGTGCGCTGCAGAGACGCGTCAATCTCCGCAGAGCAGATCGTACCAAACAGGAAAACAGACACGAAAAACGATCAGAGTTTCCGGTCTTTTCAAAATAAAGCTCCATGTTCAGCCTGTCGATCGTAAAATTATCCTCGTATATTAAAACTTCGACACTGGCACAGGGCCAGCAGTCATCAGCGGGTCAGACCCAGAGGAAATCTGACGCCATGGACGAGGAAAAGTTTATATTGGAGGCAGAAAACCTTATAATTATAGACGATATGACACATCCTTTATATAAGGACACCAACAGAGACTAAAAGGGAAGGACTGAATTAATGAAGTTCTGGGAGGGCAGGTGAGTTTAACATACTAAATATCATGAAAGTAGTTGTCATGGGTGTGATTCATGCGGGAACATGTGGTTCTCCTGTGATCTTGTGTATCCACCTGCTATGAGTACGCTGAGCTGCGCTCCGCTCCTGAGACGGATGAAGTGTGAGTTGGCTCGCGCTGACGGACCGCGGCGCTCACGGAGTATGTGTGAATCAGGGGTTACTACGTGCAAATGATGTCCTTTCTTTTGTGTCTGCTTGGAGAGACCCCCCCCCCCTTTAGTATGTAACTCCAGGTGAGCTGCATGTGCATAAGTCTTTCTTCTCCATGACAAAGCGCACCACGAAATCAGTGGAAAGAAAAACATCTGCACTCACAGATAAACAGCAAAAGTAATGAAAGTCTTTGTGTATTAAAATTGACTCTTTAATAACATAATTTCTCAGTTTCTTTCTGTTTCTGCAGGGTGTGTTTAATTTTTAATGAACCAAATAAACCAAAGTCAGCAAATATATTTCAGACTTCCTGATAGCTTGCTGAGTGAACTTGCACAGAAATGTTCAAGTAAAACCTGCAACCCATTTTGCTTGTCAAAAAGTAAAGCCTAAGTGTGAGGACTGTTGGATTCAGACTCAAAGAGTTGCGGTGAGGAAAAGTCATGTAATGTTGTACCTGTAGCAACTGTGCAGCGCTCCATCTGCTGTCAACATGCTTGTCAAGACACCGCCTCAAGAAATCACTGAATTCTGGGGACCTGAAGGGTTAAAGTGGTAAATGATTAGCACGTTTATTATGCCATAAATGTGCAAACAATTAAAAATAAAAAAGGGTCTAAAATATTGTTCCAAAACAAAAGTTATGCCAATCATTTCATACAAAACTACCGTCTGATCATCCAAACATGGAGCTCCATGTGGTGACTCACCAGCGTGACGGCTGCATGAGAGTGGGAGGGTCTGCTTTGGCTATTTTCAGCAAAACTCTCATGGGGTTCATCTCGTGATTGGGAGGCTCTATCTGTGCCAACTCGATCAAGGTGACCCCGAGAGACCAGATGTCAGCCTTGTAGTCATACGGACGGTCTTTTGATGTCTCGCACATCACCACCTCTGGAGCCATCCTGGAGAGAGAGGAGAGGAAATTCACAGAAAAGAAACATGAAGTTATGGCTGTTTACTGGATAATATGATAACAGAAAACTTTTTTTTCTCAAAAAAAACTCAGAACTGATTTAGAAACTTTCTTTGTGCTCTTTGCTCTCACCAGTAGGGCGTTCCAATGAAAGAGTCTCTCCTCTGCAGTGTTTTGGTGTTTCTGGCAGACACACCAAAGTCAGCTGGAAGACACGTGATACAAGAAAAACAGGAATTAGCCATAAGACCACGACTGTTCCAACAAGTTGTCCAACTATAGCCACACAAATAAAGTTTTGGGTGTTAAAAAAGCCTTATTCAGTGATGGTATGATACGATTTGGAAACCTTCCCACTTTTTGCACACTGACATCATGTTTATATTTGTCATGTGTGAGTAATGCCTCCTTGTTGTCCTCAGAGGCAGATGCACAAGCACCTCTGTGTGTGTTATGCATTATGTCACTGAACAGACTGTTTGTTGTGTGTTATCGCTCTGAGCTTGTTACATCCACTAGCAATGACTCATATCCCTCTCAGTAAGCCACATAACTGCATCTGCTGGATAAATGTCAGCATACAAACTTAGAGGCAGCTCAAAACCACAACCCCAAGTCCAATGAAGTCTAAAACATAAATAAAAATGGAAAACAATGAGTTGCATATCCTGTTTAACCTATATTCAACTGAATACACTACAAAGACGAGATATTAGTTGTTCGACAGAACTTTATTGACATTGTTGATGAAGTCCATAAGTTCTTTGCAAACGTTGAGAAACATTCAACTGTTGGACTATTTGCTCACACAGTTGTTCACAAAGTGGTGAGCCTCACTTTATGTCATTTTGAACGATAAATATCTCGTCTTTGTGGTGTATTCAGTTAAATAAAGGTTAAAAAGTATTTTCAAATCATTGTGTTCTGTTTTTATTTACGTTTTTACCAACTTCACTGGAATCGAGGTTGTATTTATTTGAACAAGTTCATGTTTTCATTCAGCAGCGGTCAATCAACAATGTGTTTTTGTGGCCTGTGTACAGTTTACCGGGTTGAGAGACATGAGGAAATACAGCTGTATGAGATTCAATCGAGCATACAGGTGCTCTAAAAACAACAGGAAGTTATTTGCCATGATGAGTTTTTTTTGGGGGGGGGGCCAACAGTTGGGTCTGGTGGTTTGACAGTTTTGGAGCAAACAAAGCCCTTTAAAACTCATAAGTTATAAACTGAGAAGTAAAAACAAAGACATTTTAAAAAATCTGTATGAGTTTAAAACTTTAGGGTAGCATTGAAACTTTGGAGAAGAATAACGCACACTTCAGCTTTTCTTTAATGTTTGTTGCTTTTTTCATTTAAGTCACCTCCATCTCTGATTTGTCTCTCACTTATCAGGCAACACTTCTCGGAGGGCATTTAATGACTTTAGTCTTGTCTTGTAGTGGTTAATTCAATGATATAATTATAAATATATAATTGAAATAATATAAACATTAATGTTATGGATAAGATAAGGAGCTATGGATGACCTGCTTCCTGTTAATATGTGCCTGTTTGCACTGGCGCTAGCATGTCCAACCGGTGTGTGTGTGATAAACCATGCATTCCTCGTCTTCAGACACTAAACTTTAAACAGAGGTCAGCTGAAGAGGTGATGAACAGGTTGTTCAGGTGAAGATTGGTTTAACCCAGAGAAGTCTGACCCATCAAAAAATACTCAGTAAACTTTTTTGGAACCGAGATGTTTACTGAGCCCTTTAACAAAATAAACACAAAAATATATTACTAAAAGCTCAGAGAGGACAGAGCTTTTTCTGTTTCTGCACCAAAAATGTGGAATGAGCTTCTGTTCCAGATGAGACAAGCCCCGTCACTGTCCGTAAAACTCTTAGAACTCATTTCTATTCCTTTGCTTTAGACCCGGCTTGGGACTCAGCTCCTTGTTTAGTATTTTATGAGTTGTTTTTAGTTATTGTTTTATTGTTCTTAACTTTTTTTTTAGTGCTATCATTTTATTTGTTTTATGCCTTTAATGTACAGCACTTTGTTTAAGCTGTGGTTGATTTTAAAGTGCACTATAAATAAAGTTAAGTTGAGGTATATCTTTTTGTTTATATTTTTTAGTATCATATGTGAGAAATTGGGCAGTTTTTGGAAACATTTTTAGTCAAGTTTTTAGAAATTATTCATTCATTCAATGCAGAAAATACTTTAAAAAAAAGTTACAATTAAGTTATTCTTTCTCAACTATTAGCAATGATTTTATTTTTAAAAAATTACTCAAATGTTTGTGGATAATTTGAAATAATTTGATAATTTGAAAATGACCAAAATAGAACTTTGGCTGCCTGTAGTGGAATGATAATCCTCACTGGTGTAGAAAACATTTTTTAATTTTTTTAACAGCTTTTTGGTGAGAATATTTGTTGTGTTGTTGAGAAAGAGGTCTTTGGAACTCATGTATCAAACATGATATGTTGGGCAATAAAGGGTTAAATGACTGTTTTGAAAGGAGGATGTTATACTGGGGACTGAGGCTTAAATGACAGTCTATGATTCAGTGTTAAATGTCCACTGTAAATAAATCTCTAAACGTCTTACAAATCATACAAAACTAGAATTACATAAATAAAGACTTGCCTCTGTTGAAAAAAAAAAAGCATTTTGGACATTCTGCATCATGAACAGGGGATGAAGCAGGGACAGACTCACTAGACATTTTTTCACACATGAATATCATGGCTCCTCAGAGCTTCATGTATAATAAGGCCTGTGTATTTTAACATTAGATCACAAACACGATTCTGTAACCAGGTATGAGGACATTTTTTTATGAACACACCAATGAAACTAATTTAATTTTGTGCAAAGAATTCAAAACAGCACAAGATTCGTCCTCATGACCATTTCTACATGTGTGAAGTTAGATGAAAAGGATCATGTGGATTTTCTAAGCTTCTTACATCAGGGGAGCCAAAACACTACAGCAGACAAACTTCAAAGGAGTGAAACTGTTTTTCTTTTCTGAGCTTACGACTCCACTGGGTTTTCTTTAGAGTGTGAAAGCAGACAGTTTAGTGGTTGTGTGAATGTACGGTACATTCCTGAGCCATTTCCAGCAGGGAAATAATGAGCCAAACGTGCACATCCTTCTTCCTAGACTCTAAATGAATCCATAAAATTATAAAAAATGAGTCACTGCTTCAGTAAAGAGCTGATTGTAAAACAAAGCTTCTCCCTTTTCTTTTTACCGTCTCCAGCACAATGTGCACCCGATGACACAGATCACAGTTTTCTCCACTTCTTCTTCAACAATACTAATTAAGGCATGACAGATCCAGGGCTGTCTTTAAATAAATCCTGCATATTAAATCTGACAGGTTGAGAAGGATCTGTAACTCCTGGCTTTCAGCAGCTTGTCTTAATAAATACAGATTTTTTTTGGCAGCTCACATTATTAAATAACGCTGCCAGAATGAAAAACATCCTGAGATGACAGATGGTTCATTAGCTACACTTAAATAATAAAGTTTGTAAACATGCACTTAAGTTGTCTTTCACACATATTTTGCTGGATTAAATATTTTTAGTGCTAAATTTAAAACAACTAGAAAAAGGCACCTTCAAGAAAAAAACAAGCTGCTATTTTGCAAATAGGAGTTGTAGAAGCGTCAGAAAATCAAGCTGCTGATAAAAAACAGCAGGGCTGTTTCACAGGATGCAAACCATGAGGCTTCTAGCTGTGGTTAAAATGATCAAAATCTGCCTTTTTCCTGAAACAAAACTTTCTGTTTTATTTTATTTTATTTTGTAAAGCTCTTTGAAATGACTGCCATCAGAGCTGATCAGACTGTTTCCTTCTGAACTTTGAGACGCGGTGGCCAAAACCATCTGGCTCAAAGGAACAACTAAAGAGTGATCAAATTCTGTAAAAGTCCATCTTGCACTTTCAGAGTGTAGTCAGATGGGGGTGAACTGGACGATGAGTTATTTCTGTTGTTTCGTAAGATGTTGGAGCTAATCACAAAAATGAAAAGTTGTGACTTTTACAGTCTTCATGTTCAAAGTAGATTTAATACCAGACCCATGAAGCTGCTGGGCCAGAACAACAGGATTCAGTTTCTGGTGTCAGAAACAGGACCTCACTCTGCCCCTCTTACCCAGCTTGACGTCACCGTCCAGGGTGAGAAGGATGTTCCCGGCCTTCAGGTCTCTGTGGATGATGTTGTTGTCGTGGAGATAGACGAGGGCCTGCAGAGTCTGCTTACACACCACCCTGATCTGAGGCTCTGTCAGAGGTCTCTCCAGTTCTGCAGGGGGGGGGGGGGGGGGGGGGGGGGGCAAGGGGTCACACAAACACATGCTCAGCATTCCTGAACCAGGAATTTACTAATACAACCTGATCATAGATGGTAGTGAGGGCTAAGCTGCGCTGGGTGTATTGATGGCTGAAGAACGTCATATGTGGGTGGCCTTCAGAGGATTTGGCAGATTGATTTTTTCACTTTTCCCTTTTACTGCTGCACTAACTCACAAACCTGTATGCAAAGTGGAAATGCTGACTCACCTAGCATGACTGCATCCACAGCGCCTCCTGCACAGAACTCAATGAGGATCTGTGGACGAGGGGGAAAAAGGACACAGCGTGTTATACAACGTTTGCAAAACAGGCATGTAAAAACAGGAGCATCAGATACACAGGGCCGTTTGTGTTGAAACAGATTAAAGCAGTGGTGCCAAAATTTACAAAAAAATGACATTTACAGATCTTTTCGTTTATTATTCAGTCTACTTCTCAGGGATTTTGTGTTTGTTAGTTCCTCAGTATCTCGTTTGTTTGTTTTTTTTTTTTCAAAGAGCTTATTTACAGAGAACAGACAATCACTGAAAAAGTTCAAAGCGATGGTTGCTTTTTTATTGAAAGAGACTGAAGTTTCTTCTGCACAGTCCTGGATAAGAGAAATAATACTGTGTTACAATGGAAAAGCTAACTTGAGGTCAAGTGCAGGAATTTGAGGAGGTATGGACGCCCTTAATGGATTTTCTTAGACAGAGTTTCCCCTCCCTTTTTTGTTTTCTTTCATTTACATTAGTACCATTTTTATGAATTAATTATATTATCATTTCAATATATGTTGGTACAATTTATTTATGTACTAACGTTTCATTATTGTAGTTTGTTTATATTTTTGTGTTTGTGTTAATCTAATGGAAATGTTTGCTTTTATTTATTGTATGATTTGGTATTTTTGTCTGTTGAAAGCCAATAAAAACATTGTGAAAAAAAAAAAAAGTTCAAAGCTGTGGCGTAAAGCTGACAATCACAGTAAGCAGAGACATGAGTAGAAATAAACAACCCTATCAATTTGCATACACTGTGTGGGTCTTAATATCATGCGCTGAAGAAGACCTGCAACATATTCAGCTATAAAGGTTGGAATACTGAACATACAAACTATAAATGTCCCCGTCTGGGATTTTCTGCTGCACTGTAAACAAACCTGCTTCATATTTCATTGATTGAAAATGAAAGTCAGATTCAATCCATATTTGATCTGCAGTGTAAGCTGGGAAATGTTGTTTGCAGTTAAACATTGCTCTGTGCTAACAAATCAGTTCTGAGCACAGGTGTTAGCTGCCCGTGTCACAACTATTGTCAGGCTCTGGAAGCTTCTCATATCCAGAGCTCTGTTTTTTGCACACATTCACTTTCCTGCCAGAACATTCATTGTATATGTTCTAAACTCCTATGAGGTCAACATGATCACGTTCCCTATCCATCTACTAACCCGGGCAATTTGAGAATGAACCTCCAGCCGGCCTGCGTGAATGAAACACTCTGAGCCCTCAAAGGCATTTAGAAGCTTTCAGCAGGGATGTTGACGTAAGAGGATTGGCCCAGTTGAGGCCACATTGTGGAAAAGGTTCCACAGCTGCTAGGTAGCTGGTTAGCTATACCGCCAGACCTAAGGCCTTATTCTGTAAATAGGATTAACGTTTCTATAGACGCAGCACCTTCAGGCAGGGGGGAGCTATGATCGTGGCGGTATGTAGGGTAAAGCATCTGGAGCAGAGGAGCTGTGTTAACATTGGCATCCCAGTTTAAAGCTTTCCCTCAGTTTTTATCTGATGTTAGATCACAAGAAAATCTGGTTATCCAGATCTGTGACCATGAGATACACGACCGTGGCAGAAGCCTCTGAGGTATACTGCAAAGCTGGATTCATGCTTATCAGGGCAACTTCAGGGTTAACTCCAGGTTTTCTAAGGACTACAGTGGTGGTTCACCTTTAATCGGAGTGGATCACCACGGTAACTTAAGCTGCACACCTAACCTGCTCCGTGGCAGATTGTACTCAGGATAAGACATCAGATCAGAGAAAACTTTGACTTCTGACCAACCAAATGTCTGGATGGTGACCTGTGAGCCAATCAAGAGGGGAAAGAAGATATCGTTTTCTTAAATCAAACATCAGAAAAAAAAACTAAAATAGGGTCATACTGGAGCTATGTAGTTACCGTTGTTAGATGTTTATGTACACTTATCACTAGGAATCAAAAATGTATTTTATTTTTTTCTCTGTTTGTAATAAGACAGATGTTGTTTTCAGTCTAAAATATGTGGATAAAAGTGGGTATTCTGCCTATTTTTAAGGGTTAAAACTGTTCCTCTGGTACCCTTGTAATAGCACAGACTTTAAAAATCCCATTTTTTTTCACACTGGTGTTTAAGAAAACCCTTATATCAGCCTCTGTCTTCATCACTCTGTTTAAGTTGCTGTCTCTTTAAGGCTCCCTGCTCCACAAACCTCCTTTCTCTGATTGGTGAGCACTCTGGGATCAGGAGGTGGAGCTATGGGAGGACCTTGGGAGTTTGAGGTCCACCCCTCAAATGTGTCATGAACCAGTTAGGAGATCCTCATGTGATGACCACATCATTTAAGGAAGTTTCCTGAAGAGCTAGTACTGTTTTTTTTTTTTTTTTCAGAACAAACTGTTTTAATGAGTTTACAGACCGTTTCAGTGATTTTTACAACAAATGAATTTGTAGAGGTGAAAAAATCTGCACAAGTTTAGTATGGACATTCAGCATTGTTCCTTACATCCATGTGTAAAATATGGAAAAGCACAACACCTCCTCTTTAACTCCATATTTATGTCTATTCTGTCTAAATTTGTAAAGTATGATGATCTGCTAAAAACAGATGTCTGTTCGGTTCAATCCCTGGGCTGGTTTAGAGCTTTGTATAACTGCTTAACACCATCATCTTGATCAGGGTTAGTGAAGCCAGATAACCACCAGATACCTCAGATATGTCAGTCCTCTGGTCTCTGATGATCTGTGCAGACTTCTGTCCTGGTTTCTAATAATCTCAGTTACTGTATTTCTAAACAAAACCCAGATGTGGTGTTCTTCAGATGTTATGTAACCTGGATTCTATTGAGTAACATGAGGGGGCATGTCCAGGTTTCAGTATAAGAGCTTATCCATATTTGGACCAAAATACTACGTTTACATGTCAATGCAAAACCAGGACACCTCCAAAACCTGATTATTAAACAGGTGACTGCTGAGCGTGTTAAGGCTAGCCTTCTGTCAACATGTCACATTCAGCTATTTGGCTGGACCTTACATTAGGGGAGTTTAAGATCATTTTGAATCACTTTATTTGATCACTGATTCTGGATGCATCTGATTTGCTTTAATTCTGAACATTTTCATCTGTTTCAAGCTCTCAGATATGCAGCTCCTTTAAAAGCACAATATGCTTTTCTAACACTGCACTCTGGTGTATAAAAACCTTTTCAGCAAAACCTTTTCAATGCCGCTGTCTGTTTCATCCACCTCAAAACACAAAGGCAGCAGAAAAACATGGATCTGTGGAGCATTACAGGAGAAAAGTAGATTTGAAATAGAAGCTTATGGGTCCTTTAAGCAGGACACAGGTTTATGATTCATAGGAGCATCATCAGATTCATCATCAGATTGTGGACCTAACACAATGCTGTGCTGCATTTGGGTAAAAAGGGAGAGTTAGCAAGCTTCCCTCAGCTGTGGAATGAAGTGAAAATGTAACAGATTATTTCCCTGCTGGCTTGAATGTCAAAATATTGCAAAAATGGTGATCAAGACCCAAAAGTGGAAGCAGCTACACCTGTTACAAAAAAAACCAAATAATATGAGATTGGCTTGTTTGTACAACTGTGGAGTTAATATGTAAGTGAGGTCAGTTGGATTTTTGACATCTTGAGTTCTACAGACTTTATTTGAGCATATGTGAACACAGCAGTCGCACTCAGATGCAGGACAAAACAAGCGGGTCGAGATCGCAAAATTGGGTGACCTCAGCTCATTTCCAGTGGAGCCCTGTAGTGTGTCCTCTGCAGCAAGAACACAAGCACCTCAGCAACCGACACAACTGATTCATAACGGTGGTTCACACTGTAGAAGTGTGGGGGATCAATGCAGTAATCAGTCTGTTTTGACTGAACGATTGCCAACCGTTCAGTCAAAACAACAGAAGAAGAAGGAGTAGAAGAATCAGCAACAGCAGAAGAAGACAAGAGGGAGATATAGTGATGATAACTGCATTGATCTGAAGACGATCCTTTCTCCATGACAGATTTTTGAGAAAAAAGCTTTGATGGCAAAGTATTGTTTTATCATGAAGAACGTTTGCACGTTGTCAATTCTCCTCTGCTCTCTAGGGGTGTAACGATACATTGATCTGGATCAGTATATCGATCATTTAAAGAAAAATTGAATCGAATAAATTGAAAGAGCATAAATATCTATATTTATCGCCTTTTTTACCTTTCACTTTTATTTTAAAAGTCCCCACACATTCTTGGTTATGACAGTTTCCGCTCAGCCAAAAGTCACAACACCACTAACTAGCACTGACAGCAGACTTGGCAGACGTAGTGATATTGGCAAATATCAAATAGTTGTTCTGAGAATCGATATCGTATAATGTTGAAACTGGTGATTTCCACCCCTACTGCTCTCTGTATCACACACGGTAGAGTTCCACTCCGATTTCTGACCAATGACAGAAAAATCTAATTGCATGTGGCATTTGTTTACAACTGTGGACCGCAAAAGACTTTTGCTGTATGAACACAAACAAACCAAGTGACAACTGCAACAATTTTATAATTTTTGCCCCTGAACTGAAACAAAGCAAACGAGCAACAGGTGCGAGTACACCCTTAGTGTGGCTGCTAAGTCCAAATACTTATATTTCACTGTCTGATCATCTCTGCCCAAAAAAAGGAAAAAAGATATAGATAAATAAATAAATAAATAAATAAATATTACCCCATATTTGCTATTCCTGTGTAAATATGAAAATTAAAATTGGGAAAGTTAATGATCTTTGTTTGGGACAGAAAATAAAATAATAATTGGTGAAGTTCTCTTGCCCAGAAAATAGTCTGTAAACATTTGTAAAAAACTATACTGCAGCATAACTTGTAGTTTGTAAGTCATTTTAAATACGAATGAATGAGTGAAACCTCTAACGGCCTTCAGAGAGTTTGTTGAACTTGAATAAACGTGCCTCATCAATTAAAAGGATGTATTGGATTTCTTGGGCCCGTGTAGACGGGTGTGTTGGACAAACTGTGATTTTAACTGCATTATAAGCTTGTTTGAAATCACTGTACCGAGTATACTCACACACATATCCCTGAAGGCTGAAGCCTTTGACACTGAGCTGCTAAAAAGATTCACTGGGGGGAAATATGGTTGATATCAAATATTCAACTCACATCGCTGCAATCGGTAGCTGGTTGTGGCTTTTTTCACTGATGTACATGAGAACACTTATGCACTTGTTGCAGATAAAAAGTAAACTCACACTGTGCCAGTCCACTAACTCAGCCCACTATGTGAATGAACTGCATTATTTGGAGACAGATTAGACACAGTGGAGAAAAAATAGCTGATATTTTGAATGTCAGATAGTCTACATTTGAATCTTTGCATAATACACAAAACTTATATTCATCAAAATTTTTTAATGAGTGGTTTACTTTTTAGCCTTTTAACCTTTACAGTGGAGAAGAGGTCTTGAGTATCTATGGTCGTAATAGTTTTTTGTATTTATTGTTTGTTGTGTGTGCTGTCATCATTATTCTCAGACTTTCTTTTTAACTTCCTTATGTTTGCAAATCAGTTTGACCTGATTTTCAGATCTTAATTTTACAAAAACCATTGTCGTACACTTCCATGCTGCTTGGGAAACTTCTGCATTTTGTAACCATTGAGAAACTGATGGTGGTTGATACGTTATGGCCCAAACTTTGGTCAGGGTCATCTGCTTTCATACATGGGGACAGAACCTTCTTTACCCCCCCCCCCCCCCTTCTATATTACCCCCCCCCCCTTCTATATTAAAGGACTGTTCCCAGAGGTTTTGTGGTATTCCATTATTCAGTCCAGCTTTTCAAGACCGTTCTACTTATAACAACAAAGCCCTTACATGACATACAATTGCTCAAGTCTCCGTCTTGGCTATTCAACACGCACACCATTCTAGTGTTTCACTGTAGGCGTTGTGTTGTTTTAGTGGCCCTGCTGTTGTACAATGGTCCTCACAGTGATTTTCAGAGTGGCAGGAGGCAGGGAGGAACTTCAGGCCAGAGCTGTGGCTTCCTCTCCCACTTGTTTATTTCACAAACACACAGACAGACTGACGGACAGACAGACAAAATATTTGCCAAATCACAGCCTTGAAATCATCACACTACACAGGAACGACAATGAGTGACACACTAATTCAGTATGCAGGTGTGAAGTTAGTCGCCCCAGACTCCACTGGGATGTTGTGGAATAATTCTTCTGTCTCCAGGAGAAAATATCCTTGAAACAGTCGGTGCCCTTTCAATGTAATGACTTTATCTTCTGTGAGGAACTCCACTTTGCACAAACAGGTGCCGCACAGGCCGAGATAAAATCAACAGACAGCCTCCACTGAGCTGGAGCTATTGTTTGGGAAACAATGGGGAGGAAAAGGGCCGAGCGCTCGATGAAATGTGCTGAAATTAAATGCTCAGGTAATAATGCCAGTTCATAATGACTTCTTGTACTTCTAGATATGTACATACTGACTCACAGTGTGTTCCAGCTTTTGGATGCTCTAGCTTTGCTATTCCTTTATAGAGATCATATATTTTTAGGAGCGTACATTTTATTCAAAAGCTTTGAATTCATGATTTTTCTTTCTCTGAAGAACAAAGCCCTCGTCATATGACGACCACTATTTCTGAACTGGATTTTGTATGCGTCCTGTATTTCTTATCTGGTCTTTATTCTCCCATTTTTCCCCCTCTATTTGCTTTTGTTGCTCTTCTTTTCCAATGTTTCCTAACATTGCTGAGGAGTTGAGAATGATATTTAAATCTTAAAGGATCCTCCAGGTAAAACAGGGGTTAATTAAGTGGAAAAATTACAGAGCAAAAGATGTATTTGGTGAACATGTGCCTGCTGTAAACAAAGCTAATATTTCTACATGAAACACTTCAAAGCATGAAGTCCTCGCACATATTATTCATGCTTATCTTCTCGTGTATTCCACCTTTTGTTAGAGGTTTGGCTTCAGGACATAAGAAGGAGTCATGTCGGCACGGTGTCCACATTTATTACAGCTCAGTATTCCCTGGAGCACATCACTGATGCTCTTTCAGGTTGGGACTTACATCCAAACATCAGAGTTTATGTTGTACAAACTTAATTCTGTTTCAAGATATATTGGTTTTGTAAATGTGTGTTTTCTTGACAAATAAGGCTCCAGCAGAATAAAAAAAGGTCTCAAAATGAGCTCATAAAACAGGCTGAAGAACAAACTGGTATGATGATTAACAGCTTTAAAAGCTGCTTGTTTCTGCTGCTCATGGGAACTTCGACCGCAGGCTTTGATAAGAATACAGCAGCAGGAAAGTTACATACATGTGCTGTAAAGAAAAAAAAAACAAGAAGCAGGAAGCAAGAAGAGCTCTGTGATGCTTCATGCAGCAGTGAAAGCTCACTTTGAGCATGCATTTCCAGTACGGGAAAAAAAAAAGAAACATTTTATCTTCAGTGTTTTCATAGATCTAATTTAATAAAGAGAGACAGTTTTTGTTTTGATAAATTTGGGCTGAGCAAGCTGCAAACTTCAAACATTTTTTTGATACTTCATGAATAACTTAATGATACCATGAATTTGTGATTCAGGATGATGTTTCACTGAATCAAACTGCTGTGAGTGTGCATACTTCCCTCTGCTTGAGAGGAAATACTGTTGACTTTGGAACCCGAGAGAGCTCTTCATTCTACTCACCCAGAGTTTGCTCTCATAATAGAAAGCATCCAGCAGTTTGACAATGTTTTGGTGGTCGCAGGAGGCCAGGATGTCAATCTCCACCATGTAGTCCTCCAACTCCTCCTCCGTCTTTGTGTCAATAACTTTGGCTGCGGCGAGGATGCCTGTCTGTTTGTTTTGAGCCTGCAGGAAATAAACAATATTAGATTTCAGACTGGACAGAAGATCTGTGCACAGCTGCAAGTCTTGATTGTCTCGTATCATATTCAAGATGAAACGGTTTGACTTTGTTAATTTTTACAGACTGTTTTAAATGAAAAGTATTAAGACAAACAAAAGGCCAAACTTTCATTTGATTTGACCTGAGACCTGCAACAAAGAAAGCCTCTTGAAACAAACATCAAACAAACACTGTCTGCTGTGCTGCATGTCTGAAGAAGTCTGAACTCAAACATGTCTTCTTAAGGTGGAAATTTCTCCTGTTTGTGTTGGCCACTCTGCAGGCAGGATGTGCTCAATGAAGTCTCTGCTGTGAAATGGGATGCAGCCACTTCCTGGTGACCTGCCTGAGTTCTAAGGTCAGCCATACACTCCATTTAGAAAAAGAAAACCCATAAAAACCTCCTCATTGTTAATACATGACGTGTGTGTGTGTCACCACACATTAAGAGTTTCATCTGAAAAGCATCAAAACAGAAGACTTTATTTCACTTTACGAATATCCTCTTCAGCTCGTCTCTTGGGTGCAGGACAAACATGACCCACTGCTTCCATTGGAAATGATGACACAGCACGTCTGCTGTTCCCTTCTTAAACAGTGGAGTTTTTCTGACACCAAAACTTTGAACAAGCCATGAATTTTGCCCAACCCATATGGATATGTTTGGCAAAAATCCACCTGTTTTACTGGATAAAAAATACTTCTCATTTGTAGCTCTAAAACAGCACCTTCCTTCCATGTTTATCGGCTGGCACATCCAACTACTGCCTGAGAGTTTGTGTTAGTATTTTCTCCATCCTTATTATTTAAGAGCTGTTTTATGGGTTTATGGATCTATTCCTTTTAAAACCTGCAGATTTGAAAAACTGTAACACTGTAAAAAAAAACAGTCTTGCTAAATCTCTCCAGCAGACAAGAGCAAGAGACGTGTTTAAATCTTCTCTTTTTATAACTAACTACAAAACTCAAAATGTGTGTATCATCAAAGGGTTTACCTGAACCACCATCCATCAATGAGAGAAATCCTGTCACCATCCAAACAAGGCAAGACATATACAGCAGACTATTGTCTGAGACATGATCGTATCTGACTGATAAGTGATACTGTCTTGGGTGCTTGAATCAGTATCAGAGACGTTTATTAAACTAAAGCTCTATCTCATGTGAACTTTGCTTCTGGTATGCTGGGCTAACTGGCAACCTGTGACTAAATCATTGTCCGAGGGGATTAGGATTAATTTAAGTATGACACAAAGTAACGCCAGCTTGAGCTCTTTGGGCAGTCTTAGGTCACCAGATCCTCTAAAAATAGTATTTGGCAACAAAGAACAAAACAGAACATGCAAATTAAGTTTGCTAGCCACAGACTTCCTGGTATCAAAGACGGTTGAGCTCTCTAGGCTGATAACATTTACTGTCACTCAGGCAAATGAAGCCTCTGGCTAGTAGCTTCTACTATGTGCTGGGGTCAAAGCAAACAACGAGGCTGTTAAATGATGACAAAAGGGACGCTCTGACTCCGGGTCAGGCATTTAAAAGTCAAAAAAGTTTAAGTTATGATGGAGTTATTTGGTGGATTTATTGATGCTTATAAGAAACGCTTACAAGCTTCACTGAAGCACGTTCTTCTCCCAGTGGTGAAATGTGTAAAAGATCATGTGGGTTGGGAGAAGTCTCCACTTTACTTTACAAGTACAGTTTACCCAAACATGAGGATATCTAATGACATTTAGATACGGATCACTCAAACTCTGGAGTCCATGCTGGTCACTCAAATTAGACGCTTCTATATGAGCAACAAAGGTAAACAAAAAACATCCGCAGCTCACATGAGGGTTATGTGCTACTGCTGCCATCAAGCATAGACTGTATAACAAAAGGATGTAGACTCTGTGATGTCACCAATCTGTTTCTGAAACAGAGTTTTAAAGCAAATTGACAGCTTTAGGGCGCCCACCTGTCAATCAACTGATTGCGCCTGCCTCTGATTGGGCGAACCCGCAATCTTAATATCTTCTGTACAGTGTGTGCCATTAGAGAAATTACCTATTCAGATGGGAGACATTTTTTTTTACCAGGCTGTAAACATGTTTCTTTACATTTAAGACAGAAACTTGGATATTTTAAACAGCTGTGATTCACATTTTTAACATCGAAGATAAGCAATCTATTGGACTGTAACATAACTGGATGAGATTTTTGACAGAACAGTATTAATATCTTACCGCCAAGCAACTAAATGCACAGCTTTGTCCACAGGGGTCGCCAAAATCAAAGCAAACTTAAAGTTTCCCACAGGAGCTTTAAAAATCTCACAGATGAGATGTGCATGTCTGTTACATGTACACAAAGAGAGGGGTAGGTGGTTCAAGTTGTTGACCTATAACTGCAACTTTCTTTCTTCTTTTGACCATACAACAAACCTAATTGTTGTGTTTATACGGGGAATTGTTCCTATTTATTTCATCTCAATAACAACTTGAATGGTTTTGCCTAGTATTGAAAGGATGACAGCATTTATCCTCGACTCCCCCTCTGTCATGGGGCTATTGTATTTAGTCTAAAGTCAATACAAGATTGTTGTGGCACTGCTGTCACGTTATTACAGAACGGTTCAGTGACAAAAGACTCGGGTTCTGTCCCACAATGCTGCATACAGGAAGCACAAAGGCAGGTTATTTTCACGGACTAGTCTAGAAAGGACATTACCTACCTTGAATACTTTTCCAAAGGCTCCATCTCCCAGTTCACCGATTATGTCCCATATTTCCTCTGGATTTTCATCCCTGCGCACGTGCTCATACTGTTTCTTCTTCTTTTCGGCTCCCAGTTTAAATATTTTACGAAAATTGAAAAATGACATACTGAATCCTGCTTCATTCAATCATAAATTTAAAAGTGTAATTAAACTTTTAAATGCAAAGCTCTTTTAGTTTCTTGACTCAAGCACAAGCACAAGCCTTTGGAGTAACATGTGTCCCATAAGTTATTAATATCAGCCTTGTAAACACACAGCGCCTCTCATAACAGTTAGGATCACAACCTAGCTTAGCCTTTGACACTGTTTTGGCCGGACCAGATACGAACACTTTCCCACATTGCGGGTCACTGCTAACACCTAAATTATAACTTCGGGTTGTCCACGTCGTGCTCCACCGTCTGAAATCTTGATTTCAGTCTTAATTTGGAAACAAAGTTGTACAGAAAAGCTAGCCGTTGTTCCAACTCCTGACGACCAACTGGCCCGACAACCCTGAGGGGCTCTTCTTCAACCAAGAGGAAAAAAGATGTGTCCTTCCAAATAGTTGTATTCCACAGGATAAATCCTCAGTTTCCTTGATAATGAAGACGGCTACAGCTTGCCCGTTCATACACATTAGCCAAAACGGTAAAAACTGATATCTTTTCTTTAGTGTGGGACGGGTTTAATAATCTAGCGGATTTAGTGTCAGTGCGCGTTCGTGTGTGCGCGCGGCTACAGTTCTTTCTTTCCTCGCTCCTCGTGTTTGACCGTTGGCGGGGTAAAGTCAGTCTTCTGCTGCCCTCGTCTGTGCGGTGGACCAAACACAACTTACGTGGGAGTGTTTGAACAAACTAAAACTATCCAGAGCGATATTCAAGACGCTGTCTGACAAAACAACGAGTCTTCACTGTACCGGTTGCCCTTTTTTTACCACTACTCACATACAGCCCCCATCGCCTCAGTGAACACTGGAGCAGATTTCTTTGTGTCTTTGCCGAAACTACATTTCCCATAAGCCAATGCGAAATACCCACCAATAAACATACATAAAATTGCAAAATTCCAAAGAAATACAATCATGATAATAACATTATCAGCAATTTTAGAAATGAACAAAGTATTTTCATAAGCGTGAAAAATAAAGTTTAACAAATCCATCCCATGTTAAAATGGTAAATGTAATGTAACGACTTTTCAGACATTAAAAAAAAGAAAAATGAATAAAATCTAGCGACTTTTTTTGGAGTTTGGGGACTGATCAATAGGGACTGACGTGAAAACAGGCACTGATCTTACACTATTAATTTTTTTTAAATAACATTTTTATTGACAAAAAAATATACAAAAAAACAGTATACAGATAAACATGACTTACATAAAACACAATCGGGGTTTAAGTCTAGTAAATTAAGTTATTAAACAAAAAACATTCAGAGCAGATATCCATACCTTGTCTGAGGTGTGATGAATGGGCGTGTCACTGTGACGTCACTTGCTTGTTTCGGAAACTGAGGCTGTTTTCCAAGGCGCCGACTACCTACTACATATGTATGTAGTATGTAGGATGAATATTCTGTTTGTACTATGCTAAACTGGTTTTCAGTTTAGGAGAGTGTCAGTATAGCTAATGGATTTTTTTTTTTTTACTTTATTTAATAACAATTTGACAAGTAGAGAATAGTTACATTTCAGGGAAGAATTATTTTAATTGCTGTGTATATATATATATATATATATATATATATATATATATATATATATATATATATATATATATATATATATATATATATATATATATATATATATATATATATATATATATAGCTTTTGGTCCTTTAATTATTTCAGTGGTTTACAGTACTTTATAAATTCTTGTTAACAAACAAATTTAGGGAGAGATTTAGGATCCTGTTTAGGGATAAAACAAGTTGGAAAGGCATAAATTATATTACAGCAGAATTCATCATGCTTGATTTTTTAAAATCGAGCCAGCTTTTTAGTTAAGCTGACAAAATATTATTGAGTTATCCGAACTTTTGTTGTTAAAGTTAGATGGCATATAAGTTAGAGTTAATATTTGCATCTTAATGACAACTTTTGAGTTTACAGAGGTAAGCTGTGTGTCAACTATGCTGTCAACACACAAGTCTTTAGACTTTAAAAAGTCTTAATGGCCGTTGGATGTTTACTGTACTGTTGTTATATTTGCCCTTTATTACTGAATAAATATTGAAAAAAAATCTTAATGGCCATGCTTTACAAATTGTCAGTTGATTGTAGCAAACTGAATGAAGGAGACACTGAAATTAAGAAGTAGACTGATTTGGCCAGCGTGGCCATATTGGATATGACCTATAGTCAATGTATATGACGCAGAGTTTGAGCTTCCTTTCTAACAGCTAGAGGGCGCCCATCAGTCACATGAGCTGAGCTGTTCCTCTGATTGGACGAACTAGCCATCCTCATATTGTCTAAACTGCCAAGTTAGAAAAAAATTCACCTCCCTACAGTGCATGCAGTCAGCGATTCAGAGGGGAGACATTTTTTGTACCAGGCTGTAAGCATGCCTATTTCAGCTATGAAAACGCCTTTTCTTTGGCTTCGTGTACGTGACTTCCGGTACTTCTGGAGCCAGCCTCAAGTGGACACTTGAAGAACTGCAGATTTTAGCACTTTAGCAATGTTTCATATTTTCAGACCTGAGGTTGCCGCTTTGTTTAACCACAACGAAGCGCCGAGATAACCGCAGTTCGAGAGTTGGTGCTTTTAAACTAGCAAAAACGATGACACCACTTTGCTTGTTACTACAGACTGAGAAAAATCTTTAAATATGAAATCTATACAGAGATATGCTTATTTTTCAGTTAACCTACTTGAGTTTCTCAATGCATCACGGCGTCCCACTTCCTTTGTGTTGTTTAATTCCAAGCAAATGATAATACTTCTTTATGTCCTGTGGAGTATGGATCACGCTAGACGGAACCATCGTTTTTCCGGATGGACTTGAACACACCATGCTTGTGTGACACGTGACTACACTTTGGTTCTTCTTCCTCTTCTCCTGGCACATCCCTGCATGCTAGGTTAAGTTGATCCTTGCTGAAGTTTGTTGGTTCAGAGAAAACCTCTACGAGACAAGTAAACACCTGTCTTTGCTCTCACGATGAAATGCAGTCAGCCACGATGGATTCAGTGGAAGAGACCCCATCGATGTTGTGGGGACTGGATCCGATCTTTTCTGCTTATGCGAAGCTGTATGTCAGAGACATCCTGCAGATGACCGAGTCAACACAGGTGCCAGGTAATGACACACACAAACCTGTGTATTATTTACATACTTCACATTGTTTGATTATATGACCACATATAGACAACTCGCCAGTTTAGAGGCAAACATCAGCAATGTTTCTTTCTACTTCATAGCTAACTTTATCCTCTGTGATTTCTTCATTTCACTCCGTGCCTCACAGGTATTTACTTCTACAACTCGCATCCTGTATTCAAAGTCGATATTCTTGGGACAGTTGTGTCCAAGAGGGAAAGAGATGACTTCTTCTGTTACGGAGGTATTTTTCGCGACCCAACATGTTTTAAATGATAGCAGCGAGCTGTGAGAAAAGCACCTGCGTCTATCTTCATGAATACAAGTGTGTTAGTCTGAATATATTTGTATTGTTTTACGCATCTCCTTATTATTGAAATAAATAGACGAAAGTATTTATGCAGAATGCTTTGTTTAGCATTCAGTTTGCTAGTGACAGCAGAGTACTGATGTTGTTCTATCCTATAAACAGAGCCATGATAAAGTACAATGCCAATCCCAGAGCCTGTGTTTACATTTGTCAAACTGACACAAACAAAAAGTCCTGCTGTATAAATGGCTCAAAATAATGCAGCTTTGACTTTCAAACTGCCCAGGAACAAACGTTTGTCTATATTTTGTCTCTGTATTGTCTGATTTTCTTTGTTCACAGTGGATGATGGTACTGGTGTCATAAACTGTCTATGCTGGAAAAATGACCTTCTAAAAGAGGAAGGGGATCCTACTAAATGTGAGTTCCCAATTTTTATGGATAAAAGTATTAGCATAGTTCAACTTCTGTGTTACAGATGTAATCAGGTGACTTACAAACCAAACACACCAAATTTCAAAGTCACCTGATTATACAACTGGTGGGGGCTGCGTATTGGGGCAATGGTTAGCACTGCAGCCTCACAGCAAGAAGGTCACAGGATTGAATCCTGGTTTGCTATGCGTGGGTTCTCTCCGGGTACTTCAGCTTCCTCATACAGTCCAAAAACATGCTCATCAGGTTAACTGGTGATTCTAAATTGCCCGTAGGTGTGAGTGTGAGCATGAAAGGTTGTCCCTCTCTAGAAGACAGCTGGGATGGGCTCCAGCCACCCGTGACCCTGAACGGGATAAGCGGAATAGAAGATGAATGAGTGGATGAAAACAACTGGGAGCTGATATAGTGGCTGGTGCTTTTAAGCAGTATTATTGAATACCAGCATTTAACACAGCTTTTACTAACCTATTATCATTTTTGATGTCATTTGATGGAGTGTAAAATGTTTGAAATATCTCATTAACTCTGGGATTTCCCGCTAAATTCTCATGGTGCGTATCACCTGAAAGAGTGACAGCTCATTATTTTTTATTACTTTTTATGGTTCATTTGTTGGCGATTGACACCAAACCGTTTATGTTTGCAGTGGTGTGTTTTTTTGTTTTTTTTTTCTTTTTACCTTATTTGTTCCTATTTGAGCCCATAGCATATCGATGCTATGGGCTCAATAATTTCTGTTATATTATATTATATTATATTATATTATATTATATTATATTATATTATATTATATTTTATTATAAATACAGAGTTATGTGTGTATTCATTAAATGTGTCATTTGGACCACAGAGTTGTGTTGAAGGTCTTTCTTCATCTTAGACTGACCCTTGTCAAAATCACTCACACTGATTGACAAATACTTTTCAGATCCCATTTTAGAATTGTTGGTCCAAAAATTCTGCACTGCGTACAACCACAAGGGATCAAAAACCCCTTAGGGGTGGCCTTAATTCCCTTTGTGAAAGAGCCCATGATGCTCGATTGTTTCTCATAGTTACACATAATTTGTGATCGAAGAAATTAGTTTACTTTAGCCTCCGCTGGGTATCAGAGCGCATCACTTTATGATAAACATTCAGTTTCACAGCTGTTCAAAAAGGCTTTACTTTTTGCTTATTCATAATTTTAATGGAAGCACACACACACACACACACACACACACACACACACACACACACACACACGTTAGTGTGCTTAACTGGTCACTACTTTTGTTTGTTTGCAGTTTTGCTCTTGACAAGTTACAGGCAGTGTGTTTCATATTGCTGTAACGATAAATATACATTCATTGCTTCTTCAGTGAGAACCAAATACTGCCAGAAAAGTGTTTATAGGTCAAAAATATGAAACAGTGAATATTTAAAGGTTAAATTCTGTATATTCGAGGATGCCTTCAGTCACTTTAATGTCATCAGAGCAAGCTTTAATTTCATTCTTAATAACATAATGTATAGTTGTGATCTATTTGCTTTAAGATTGTTGACTTTAGTTATGTTAACAGACACCTGTGTCACAACATGGGTGCCTTTTCTTTGCAGCAGTGAGGAAGCACAGTGATGGGGCTCAGGGTGGCTTCAACCCAGAGGCTGAGCTGGAGAAGCTGAGGCGGGCCCAGCAGAGTCGCTGCCACCTGGAGATTGGAGAGCTGCTCCGAGTCAGAGGACCAGTAAAGACGTCGAGGCTGCAGAGAGAAATAACAGCCTCAGTCTACTGTGAGTACAGAGTCCTGTCCTCTGCATGCCACAGTGTGATATTCAGTAAACCATCTGGCTTTGTTGATCCATGTGTGTTACAGTGGTAAAATAAGTAAATACTTTGAGCCTCACTCAGGAGAAAAGGACTCGGATGGGATCCTAACTTTGTTGAGGTGTGCATGTTACCATAATGTGCGTTACACAGCCTTACGGGACCAGGTCTGAATCAAATGTCTTAGAACGCCAACATTTCACTGATGAACCTTAGAAACTACAAATACTCAAAAACAACACACACTCACTCACACAATCCCACACAGACTTGAAGTTCCTGGAAATGACATTCTCTATCCCAGAACTAAAGTCTCACTTCAGGATGGCCTACATCTCTCTTACACACACACACACACACACATGGCCACATGCAGCCCATCTGTATTGGTGAGTACCTGCCATCTGTAACCCCTGGCTATTCGTCATGTCCGTATCCGTGTCTCTGTGTGCTCTCAGATAAAGTGAGCGACCCAGTGATGGCCGTCCAGATAGAATGGATGATGGAGGTTCCTCAGTTTTACAGACGATGCTATGACAAACCATTCCTGCTGCAGCCTGATGTAATGGGGTAAATACAGTGTAGCCTGTTTTTTAGTTGTATTTCCAGTCCACTTTTATTTTCCTGACTTAAAGAAGGTAACTTAAAGAAAACAGTTATCGATTCAGTCTGATTAAAAATTAAACTTTGTGGTGGAACATAAAAACTACAGTCTTAACTGTTACATCTACTGAAACATGAGGGTAGGTAATATGTCTATCAGTAATAACACCTCTGGAAGACTTTACAGTACATTTGTATGTATTTGTACATACATGTTTAGTGCCCTCTTAGAAATCCCTGAAATGATTAATCTGATTGTCTTCATAGATTTCAGTGATTGGTCTGGTTCTTTGTCTCTTCAGTAACTTAGCCAACACTCCTCTCAACAAGGCAACAAGTATCATCAAGGACTTTCTCAAGCAGAAGTCTGTGAGCAGGTTCAGACCCAATGATGTTCAGGACCTCCTGCAGCCTCTGATATCCAGCGAGCCTCAAACAGAATCAGCAGACCAGGTAGGCCTGAATAAAGGTGTTTTTTTGAAGATGTGTGATGATGGGATGAAACAGAAATCAAATGTCAGACCCCACTTGAAGCTTACTTACCGGTTGAGTTGAGCATATGAATGTGTTTTACTCCTCAAATGGGGTTCAAGTTATTAGTCTCATTAAGTAGTCATAGGTATTGTTTTATATTACCAGTCTACTACAGTCCCATAGGAATACCCTTGGTCATCATGCATCTGTGCTTTTAAAGGTAACCCACCTTCACACCTTCGTGACATTTGCTGAAGGGCAGACGTTAGAGTTGTAAAAGTTGCGCCTCAGACTGGTTTTATGAAAACAGTCAAAGTCAGTGCTGTTGTGTTCTGATGTTCCCTCTTAAGGAGCCTGTGCCTGGTCCATCTTCATGCCAGCCGCTGTCCCGGCTTCTCAAAGAAGCCCTTCAGTTTTTACAGGACGAGGGAGTTTTGTACTGCAGAGTGAAATCCCAGGAAGAAGTCTATCATGTGAGAAATAACAGAGAAAGCTTAAAACTCTTCCCAACTCAGGAAGCAGTTCTTGTGAACTCTAATTTGGTCTGTTTGACTTTGTGATCACACACCAGGTGACTGCAGAGGACAAAGAGCTATTCATGGCTGTCAAAGATGTTATCAGGGAAGACTCCAAGAGGGAGAAGTGTAAGGAAACCTCATTTTCTGCTTTTTGAAATGGCAATTTTGATCAATGTCAAACTGCTGAAATAGAATTAATTAACATATCTCCTCTGTGCAGGCGTGTTTAGTGCATTGGTAATTATCATGCACTTTAAGTTATGTTTAAGATTTAATTATCAGCTGTTGTTACACATCTGTTTATATACTTGAGCAATCAAATGTCTATAGTGTGGTGGTCTGTTTTTTTCTCTTTAAACCTGAATGATTGCTTTAAACCACTTAAATCCCCCAATCACATGGTAGCGTTAGGCAGTATGAAACAAAAATACACAAATACACACATTCCTATACTAATGTCACTTGAGCTATATAACTGTAATTTAATGAGTAATTGTTTTAATACTGATGTGAAGTGTTTGGACTGTGCAGTCAGTACAAAAATAGTAGTGAAATATTATGTCTTTTTCCCTCTCATTATGACCTTATTACTCTATAATTTACACAACATGACCCTTTTGGATGTCCCCTGACTTATATATTTATCTAATTTCTACCATTTCTGTGTCGCTGTTTGAAGATGCTAAGGAAAGTCATAATTTACAGTCTCTTGATAATGTTAGGAAGGCTTTGTTAAATACAAGATGATAAGACAATCCTTTTTTCATTCCACAGTAGAAACATTTACAGTGTTACAGCAGCAAATTGAAAAGTGCAAATATTGTGATAAAGAGTAACAAGTGTTAGAAAAAATATGTACAGAATGAATACGTATAAGAAATATTTATGGACTTATAGCATAGGGAAAACAAACAAGCTGAGTGGAGAGATACTGCATGTTGAGGGGTGAGATGATGTGAGGTTGTAATCCCAACACATTTGGTGGGAACTGCGTTCGCACTGTCTTGATGACATGACTCTTAACAAGGCGTGTTTTGAAAAATGAATGGAGATCTGATCTTCTTTGTAACACTACTTTTCTATGCTCAAGACAACTTTTTACTGAATACAACATGATGAGGTAAGGTATTCATCAACAGTTACACAGCACTGTTGTTTGAAATGTACTTAAGTAGTCAGTGATATTTGGCGCTGCTTACAAACCAGTGCCCTGAGATGTATCCATAACATGTAACGTTAGTGAATCCTGGTTGTGTCCTACCAGAGCTCATCTACCAGCTCCAACCTCACCAATCAGAGCTAACGTAACCTCACTCTTCATTTTATTGACAGACTCTCAGGTTTGATCAGATCACTGCAGAATAACTGCTGCATGTGGGTTGAAATGAACATCATCACAAACAGTTTAGCTAGTCTTTTAGCCTTTAGCCTGTGCTATCTCTCTCCTGTTTAACTTTCTTCTTCTCTTCTGTCCTTTTTCTGTCAGACAGTTCAGCTCCAGTGTCCACCATCACTACTAAATTAAAGAAATACTTTTTAGCAGAGAAATTCACATCTCTCTCTTCTCACTGCTAAACTTCGTCAGCCAGTGTGGTGTTGTCAGAGACTTTAATGTGCCGTAGATCAATCCGGTCCTGTGTGACCTGATCGAGAAGCTAAGAAATGCCATTTAGAAATAACATTTATTTAACTATGCATCTTGACTTTTTGATTGAATTGCTGGAAAACCAAACCAGGCTGCAAGATGCCATCTGTCATTTAAGCTTGTTGACACCAGGGTAGGGAAGCATTATGGCATCAAAGCAGTTACTATCAACTGTGCTTCAGCTAACCAGCAACATTGGTGCTGACTTGTGTTTAGCCAACTAAGCGTGCTCATCCTTTGTATGTAGCTGCTGTTACTAAATGAGTTATCATTTTACCGTGAATTATTGTCTGATAAATTCCGGATATTTATTGTCTGTTGCTTTTTACTGGTTGATCCACTCCATAATGTATATTTTTTTTTGGGGGGGGGGGGGGTGGGGTTCATGCGTTTACTTAGATAGTAGAGAACAGTGGACAGAGCAGGAAACAGGGTGAGAGTGGGGGCATGACATGCAGGGAAAAAAGGCCACACCGGGCCACACACTCAAGGGCGAACCTCATGGGGCACGACCTAGACCGCTAAGCCATCTGCCCCCCCCTAAAATTTCAATGATTTCTCAACCTCGAACACATCAGCACAGCAGTTTATAGTATTTTACCTGCCCACCTGTGGCTTAGTTTTATAAGCACTCCAACCACACCTACTGCATGAACTTCTATCACAAAAACAATTAGACTTCATTCATACTGTTAATTGCAGATACACTTTGGAGATGCTGACTTTATCATTATAAGATGTTTTGTGTCTTAAATTCTCATTTTCACCTTGTTTTTTTGTCTGCTTACCTCCTGGTGTGTGTTGACAGCTTTGTTTTTCATCATTCTACAGATGCAGAGAAGGGTTGTCACATCCTGCACATCCTGTCTGCTGTCAGGCAGCGCCTCAGCCTCAACGTGAGCAAAACTGCTCTGGAGCTGGTCCTCACGTCACTGGAGTGCAGCAGTGACATCATCAGCACCAGTGAAAACTATTACATCCTGGTATAACCTGAGAACAGTCGGACTAAGAGACCTGTTTTACTGCACGCGATGTGTGTAGTATTTCTTATTGCTCCAGAATGTGAGCGTCCAGTATGTTTTAGTCAGAAATGTTATTTATAACAGCTGTCAGATTTGCTCTTTGATACTTAAGTTGTTTTCTGAGTAACTTTTGTGCACTGTTTGCTTGGTAAAAAGCAAAACTTAATGTCAAATTTTATGGTAAGTCTAAAGAATTGTGCCTGAAAGCTTCACTGATACTCACTTTGGCCTTAAATGTTGTGTATAACTCACTATAGTTTGGTACTTTTTAAATTAATGAAGAATAAATGAATGACAACGCAAAAATAAAACTCATTCATGCAAACTCACCTTTAAGGAAGTGCAGGGAAAAGGTTAACAAGAATTCAGGTCATTTGCTGCCTTCTTCTTCCTTTCACCTACAGATGTTCACACACACTTATTAAACCACCACCCAGCATAAGGTGTTTGCCACCACTGTCCTCAATTAACAGGATGTAGTTGACTACCAAAGTGTATTTAATGCTAAAATATAAATATTGTGGCAATCTATAAATTGTCAAGTGTACTGTTTCAAAAAAAGCAGACAAGAAGTCCCCTCCTCTCTTGTGTCTGGACTTGAGTGTATTTTAGGAGACCCCCTTTGAGATGTAGCATTTCACGTTCCAGGGCAGGGCTCTGCAACCTTTACGATCAAAGAGCCGCTTTGCCTCATCACACCTGGTTTAAAGTCAGTCCAGAGCCACAAAATCTACTTTACCTTCACAATAAAGACAATATGGTGTATAAAATTCTGTACATAGTTAAAATAAATTGAATAATGTGCTAAACAAATGTTTCTTGAATTTATAAAACTGAAGAACTACCAAAGGAAAGCTTGACTTTGATAACATAAACTCATAATGTTGCTCGACTCATTTCTTTGTTTGCAGATTTCTTACCACATATAAAGCATATAAAGCTGGCATGTTGGCACTTAAATGAATCAATCCACACAGGATTTGTCCTTTTGTTGATTTAGTTACCAGGGGTGTAAAACTTGAGGTTAGCAAGTTTTACTCCCCCGCAGCAGACTTTATTACTAGATGTGATGCATATTTAGTTCATTAGAATGTTAAATCATGATTTAACAATACCCTCTGTAAGAAACAAATTTATTTCAATGATATTTTTTAAAGCTGGAGTCAACGAGCTGCAGGTAGCAGACCCCCGTTCTAAGGTGTCCCAACAAAAAAAATGCAAAGTAAAACTCACACAAAACATAAATCACACACACATTCCCTTGTTCAAAGCTAACGTCATTCTTTCATTAACTCCTCAAGCTGGCTACCAGTTAAAAAAGAAAGAAAGAAAGAAAGACTGTTAGAAAAAAAAGAAAAAAAGACCTTTTGAAGGAGAATTCATTGTCACTTATGAGAGCACTTTAAGTTTGAAAACTGGCACTTTTGGACCTCCTGGGCAATAATATAAAATAATAAAATATAAGATAACGAGTCGACAGAGTTAACATAACAGACAATATGAATCCATATGTTGTGATTTGTGACACTGCTCATTATTTATGATAGAAATGCTTCCATAATAATGTATGGTACAAGAAGTTGCCAGCTCGACATCTTGAATTCAAACCCTCTAGTTTGACACTTTGGCTCATCCTCGTTTCACAAAATTAAAGCTGTGATGAGTTAAAGATAACTTGATACATGTGACATATGAATGAAATGTTTTCTGAGGTTACAGAGGGAAAAAAACGGTGATTTAACAGGGGACCTTAAAGCAATGAGATGTCCTCTGGCAGTGAGTAGAATCGCCCCCTGCTGGTCCATGTTGAGGATACACCCTCTGAGACTAAGGAGCCCCTTTTTCAGGACAGGTTCTGGGTCCTTTACTAATCACAACATATCTCAGAGGCAGAGAGGCGTACGGCCAGTCGTGTAGTTCTCATGACCAGGTGGTCAGACACAGATGTGAAGTAAATCTTGTGGTTTTTAATCTGAGGTGCATAATTCACAGAAGACTTTGACGGTTCCAAGTTAGAGCCCATTTGTTATTGTCCTCTTGATGAGTGGTCAAAGATAAAACCTGTCACAATGAATCATTTAAGGCATTGATGCAGCTGCTCACTTTGTAAGGACTGTTATACTTATATTCATATGGATATTCACTAACACTGTCACACAGGAGATAAAACAGTAAGCAGGAGGGCCTCTGGATTCCTGGAGGGCTCGGGGCCTCGGGCTGTAGGATTTTGGCTTCAGGCTCATGGCTTTAGCAGATAAATTTGAATGAAATAAGTTTTCAGAAGTGATACATAATATGGATTCCGTCTAATCTTGAAAATGCTTTTCAGTATAATTTCAGTTTTTTTCCTTCAGATCAAAAGGAATACATCCGGCCTCTAAATGGTTACCTTACCATGGTGCACGTGTTGCTGTGTGCACAGGGGGGCAGTGTTTGGTCGTTAATTGGCTCTTTCATGTAGAGCAGGCTGCTGCTGATTGGCTGCCTGGAGAACATCTGTATCCATAGTTCCAGAAGCTTGTGTCTCCGGCCAGAAAGGAGCCCGGAAAGCCCAGGTCCTGGAGAGTGTGCAAAGTGGTCATACCTTCATTATCACTGCCACATCGACGGCACAGAACATCTCAGTCAATAAGATACAAGCTGGACTGGATTCAGTCCTGTATTTAGTGCTGCCTTTTTGGATCATAGTGCTTTGTGTTCTCTTAAACGAGGATAAAAAGTTATGAGGAGGAAGGAGGACGGATGGGTGATCAAAGAGCTGTGAGTGAGGTGTTCACTAACGCAGCTTCATGACTGTCACACACGCGCACACAGCAGCGTGCTGCTTCTCGAGGAAGGCACTGCCGAATCCCATTTTTTTCCTCGCCAGCTTTATTCCAAGTAGCCCTGAGGACGTGATGAAGCCCATCCCACTCCGTTCCCTAAATTCCCTGCGCCTGCCGGAACACAGCAGGAGGCGTTTGGCGCTGGATTTGCCGGCTCCCTTTACATTCATGCGGCCGCTGTAACCTCCAGGTAGGCTGCTGCTCCCTTTTTTTGTACGAATCGCTGCAGACACAAAGGAAGTCGCTTCACTTTTTTTCCTCCACCCTATTTTTTTTTTTTTAACGTTAACGACTTGGATATCAATCTCTGCGTGAATGCAACGTGGGAATCTGTCTCGTCTTGGATATTCCGCTGTTTGGATTTCACCGACAGGCTCCGGAGGACTATTGATAAGTTTCTAATCATATCGACGATCGTTGCGTCATCGGGGGGAAGTCAGAGCAGCCAAATCTGCTGCGAGGAGCTGATGTCTAAATGGACCTCTTAATGCTTTAATAACACAGCGATGAATGTTGTGATTCCTCTCCCCTGATAGAAGATAGCTTCTTATCCAGAGCCGCAGCAGCTGCCTGCCTGCCTGCCTGCCAGTTGCCTTTAATGCATAGCCTTTGCAGGGTCAAGATGCAGTTTCGGACTGTGCTGGACGTGAAAGTCGTGGACGTGGAGAAGAGGCGCAATCCGTCTAAACACTACGTGAGTTGTCTGCCTCAGCTTCATCCATGTCACCTCATTCCCACCTTGTCCCATTGAGATGTGTCAGCGCTGTGCCTCTGTGGCCTGTTCACAGTCTCAGCATGACACCTAAACGCAGCGTTTAGTCCACCAAATCGAGCCCGGCTATGCTAAGCTCACGGGCAGACTCGTGTTCTGCAGGATACCTGCTCATAAATTATTAACCAATCCAAAAGCATTACCAGCTAACCATCAAGAGCCTTCCGGCAGACACAGTTCATGAACACAGGTGAGCTGTCATAGCCGCACACTGTCAAATAAGCAGTCATTGTGCTGTATTAGCATTTATAAGCTTTACCAAATGGTGAAAGTCTTTTTATGACAGTGTTATCCACTGGAGGTGGAAGCAAAACTTCTCCAGCTAGAAAAAACAAATGAATATCCCATGTCTTCTTTTTGATAGTTGATATATGGAGACTGTCTCCAAGCAGACTTCCTCCTCACTTTAACTCGTATTTGTAAGCTGGACGAGAAAACAAAATTGGTACTGATTTTTTCCCCCTAAAATCAGCAACAGCATCACCCTTGTGTCATTTTACTTGCGTTGATGAGTTTAGCCCAAATGAACCTTCCTCAAAATACAGTTGCAAGAAAAAGTCTGTGCACCCTTTGGAACAAGCTGGATTTCTGCATAAATTGGTCATAACGTGTGAAACCAACACCTCACAAACAGTGATGCTTTCATGTTTTGTAGACAGTTGAAAAATTGTGTGAACCCTTGGATTTGATAACTGGTTGGCTGTCCTTTGGCAGCAACAGCCTCAACCAAATCAGACCTGCACAACGGTCAGTTGAAATTTTGGACCAGATTGTTTATCTATTGCTTTGACTTCGATGAAGATCAGAACACCCTTTATGACCAATTATTGAAGAAATTCAAGTAATTCTAAAGGGTTCACCTTTACTCTTTCTTTCGAATGTAATGTCACAACAGACGTGTGTTCTCTTGCTTTTTGGAGCTTTAGACTTTGGCCCTTATCACTGTTTGTTTGTCCAGTTGTCACTGACTTAGAGAAGCTGATATGGTACAGATTCTCCTAGTAGTCACTCCTTGTCTGTTTTAGCTTCAAAGTGTTGATTAAAGGTTGATCTTAGCTTTTGAAACACAAGTTGATAAATGTTGTTCTGGTGCTACCACACTCAGTCCAATAACCTTGCTTATGTTCATCTGGTTTACCTTTTTTTATCTCACTGACTTGTTGTAAAGATGTTAATCAGTTTATCATCCATCATACCAGCCTTACAAAAGGCCTTTGAGATATTAGTCACCTTCTAACACCCCCCACCCCACCCTGTGGCTCTCTTTATCAGCACCTCACCTCAGTCTGTGTCGTGGTTCTTGTTACTTCTCGGCTTTTCATTTAGATCCTGTTTTGAGCTCAGAAACAACGGGTAATAAATGACTGGCTCATATGCAGTTCTTTTGAAACCCTCTGGCGTGGTGATATGTGGGCACAATTAGCTCTCCTGTTCTCCATTGATAAGGGACATTCAGAGCGCTCTCGTTATATGCTGCACTTCATTAGACATACTTCTCAAGACAACATAACCCTAAAGTGTGAATTTCACACATGGAATAGAGTTTCTAATAAACAAACAAGCTGCTTAAATGAGTTGAAACTATAACACACTCGCAGTATGAGTGTGTATCTTTTAACATGATGAAGCCCAGTGAAACAGATCCCAAATTCTGACACTGTTGAAGTCGCTTTGTTCAGAACCCCAGGACAGAAACAAGCTGCATGTCCATGACTGACAACCCAACCCCCTTCCTCCTATTCTCCTAGATTATTGTATATGTTGCCTTCAAGTACCCATCAAGCACAGTGTACACAGCACACGAGACATGGCAGCTTAATTATAGTTGGCCTGGAGCTCTAAAAACCAACCAGTGCTCCTTTACTGGAACAGAACCTGCCCCCAGGTCCTCTGAGTGCCTGTTAGTTTGTGTTTACTTGATTTAACACAACCTTATTTACTCTCCATGTAAGAACAATATCAGCTGCAAAAATGAATTGTCTTCAAACCACATGTTAACATGACTTCACAATTAGTTTCTGATGCACTGATGCAAAGGCCCTTCATTTTATATTATGTAACATAACTCTGGCTTTTAATATATGACCACACAGCAGCTGATTGAGCTCCGAGGACTTCACGTAGTCAGAAAGAGTTGATTCAGGTGTGTGCTTGGTTCACGCAGTGCTGTGGAATTTTGCGAGGTAAGGAGGTGTCATGTACAGAATCGCAAAAATGATAAAAGATGTCGGAAAGCACAGCACTTTACATTGTCTCACTGTTTCTAAAGTGTTGTGATGATGGTGCCGTGTCTGCTTTAACAGATCTGAACTAACGTACATATCTCAGAAACCTAATCGTCTGACAAGCTTCAAACGAACATAACGTTTAGATGCTTTATGTTTATCTGTTAAAGATTTCACTCACCTCAGTTTTTGCTTCAAACTCTACAGCAGAAACTCATTTTCTTGATTGCTGCTCTTGTATGATCATTTAAATCTAGAGTAAAAGCAATACGGTATGAGCTGTTGATTGATCTCTTGAATGTATTTCATCATCCTTAAGGATTTCTTAGGAGCAATGAAGAGAAAAAAAAAGCTGCAAAAAGAAGCGAGAGATAAAATGCTGTCATAAACAGATGTAAAAAGGATGTTTCTGTGTCACAGGCTGAGCTGAAGTCAACATAATGATCTGAACAATTTCCTCAGTATGCTCATAAATGCAGGTGATGAGGTTGGAAAAAACAGAAAAGATGTTTTTTTTTTGTTTGCATTCTGCAAATGAACTCAGTAAAGTTTTTTCAGTTACTAAAAGGAAAAAGAAAACTTTATCCTCTCTGTTGTTCTGATAGTCCAGTTTACTGTTGAAGCTGGAAGGTAAAGGATATTAAATAATTTGAACTGTGTGTAAAATGAATAGTTCTGAATGGCAATGACTGTCTTGTACATCTCATGAATTACACTCCTCAGCTCATGTTCTCTTTATGATATGAGACTAATGAGACAGGACCTGGGAGGTTTGTGTTGCTGTTATCATACTGAGACACACCTCAGAGCTTGAGTAACTCTCATTTTGCTCTGGGCTCAGATGGAGGAACGAGCGTCTGTGAGACAATCTGAGGAATTCGGACTGTGAGACGACCCTGTCATATTGGGACAAATCAGAAAACTTACGCTGGTCTCATTTTTCTTCCAGCTGGGTTGTCAGAATGAGAGAGGCTCACACAGGACTCACTCTGAGACTGAACCATGTCGAGTTCTCAGGAGTCACAGATATGCCAAGCAGGAAAAATCTGTCTAGTGTTGGTTGTTGCAGATAGCTCATCCTAATTTTTGTTCACTACAGGTTATATAATAATAATAATTTAGACTTGTGTCACTCTATTTTAATATTTTAGTATTTTAGGACAGTATTTTAGTATTTTTTAGGATGTTATTCTAATGTTTTAGTATTTTTAGGATAGTATTTTAGTATGTATTGTTTCTCACGTTTTTATTTCTCATTGCACTTTTGCACTTTTTGTTGTAACTGTGGTGTGTGTCAACAACAGCTGAAGAACTGATTTTCCCTCTGGGATTAATAAAGTACCTACCTACCTACCTACCTACCTACCTACCTACCTACCTACCTACCTACCTACCTACCTACTTACCTACCTACCTACCTACCTACCTACCTACCTACTTACCTACCTACCTACCTACCTACTTACCTACCTACCTACCTACTTACCTACCTACCTACTTACCTACCTACCTTCCTTCCTACCTACTTACCTACCTACCTACCTACCTACCTACTTACCTGTCTACCTTCCTACCTACCTACTTACCTACCTACCTACCTACTTACCTGTCTACCTTCCTACCTTCCTTCCTACCTACCTACCTACCTACCTACCTACTTACCTACCTACTTACCTACCTACCTACCTACCTACCTACCTACCTACCTACCTACCTACCTACCTACCTACCTACTTACCTACCTTCCTACCTACCTACCTACCTACCTACCTACCTACCTACCTACCTACCTACCTACCTACGTACTTACCTTCCTTCCTACCTACCTACCTACCTACCTACTTACCTACCTACCTACCTACCTACCTTCCTACCTACCTACCTACCTACCTACCTACCTACCTACCTACCTACCTACCTACCTACTTACCTACCTACCTTCCTACCTACCTTCCCTTCTACCTACCTACCTACCTACCTACCTACCTACCTACCTACCTACCTACCTACCTCTGTATCTATCTTCATATCTTTATGTTTCTTTTCTTGGATGAACACAACCATTACCTACAGCTAGCTTGCATTAGTAGAGGCTAATATGAGAAAATACTCTCTGGGAAATGTTCCGGTGTTTAAAGGCATCAGATTAGCAGCCTGCTGTTCTTATTCAGTTATCTCAAAGAGTGATACAGTAATGTAAGATCAGCTTCTCAAAGCAGTACAGTTTTGCAGGAAGGGTTGTGGAGATGATGTACAGGTGACGTGCGGTGTCCATATACCATATATACTTGTTATTAACTCTGGAGGTCTCTTAACCCTCAGGATTCCAGCCAGTTTCTGGTGTTTTTTTTTTCATTGTCACATTTTTACTCCCCGTGGTCTCATTTTTCTCAGCAAAGTGAAGTCCTGCACCTCTATAGATTCAGGAAAACCATGACTACAGACTGATGTAACTCAATCATGTCTTTATGTAGTGTGACACAATTAAAAGCTATAAATTATTAGAGAAAAAAATAACAGAAATTGAATTTCTGATTAAAATTTGAAAAAATAATGGATTAGTGTGAACAACAGAGGAAAAATATTGGTGGTGTCTCTACATTCAAAGAATCTACAAATGTTGATGTTTGTAAATGTTTTTCCTGACTGTGGTCTGATTTTTCACTGCAGTATGAAGTCCTGCTCCTCTCTGGGTTCAGGATAACTCAACAATGTCTCCTGAGCAGTTTAACATCATCAGAATGAAACAATTATGACAACATTATTACAAGATGTTTACTATTTATAAACTATTTACAGTCTACATTGCAGAGGCATCATGCTGATCTGTAAAGAAGTTTCTGTTAATAATGAGACAGAGTGCTGAGCGGCTCTGAGCAGAAAGTTTTTCAGGACAACGCCGTGGGAAATAATATTTAAAGGTTTTTTTTGAAGGGTGTCTACAGGATGTGTGTGGATCATTCAGTTTGCTGAAAGCTTTTAAGAGCACTAAATTATTTTTTTTTACAGAATTTATCCACAGCAAACGGTTTATTTTCTGCAAATTTTCAAAAAAGACTTGAGAATCAAAGTGATGTTGATGAAACTCTCCTGTCTTCTCTGCTCTGTTTAGACATGTTGCTAACATCACTTGTGATACATTCAGGTACCTTCAGAAACTTGAGAATCTGATGATTACGTCAGTTTTTCTTCAGTTTTTGGATTGGACAAATGGTCTGTAAACACCAGTCATTTAAATTTAAGTATTTTGATCCCGCTGGTGGGATTGGGATCTAAACATGGTTTTGTCTTATTTGTTTTCATTATGCATTAAGAAGACTGAAAACAACAAGTTTAGTTGCACAACTTGCAATTTGGACCAGGCCCAGGAAGCTGTTTTTCCTCTTGCTTCCAGTTTTACGCTTGGTTGCATGACAAATTAAGCTCTGATTGTTGCCTCCTGCCTGGAGCTCCGTAGTTAGTACAGTCACAAAAGATTATAAGAAAAACCTGACAGGTCAAAATGTGTCCTTTTTTCTCAAAATTAAAAAAAAAACACTGAAAACAAATAATAGCACTAAGGTTAGCTAGCATTAGCAGCAGCTAATGTATCCATATGTATTAGCAGGATGAACCCCTTAAGATGTATCCTCTAGTTTTGACAGTAGAAACAGCACAATGCAGCACAGGCTATATTAGGAAAGAGTGGAAATTCAGACAACAACAAAGACACAATAAGGAAGTGGGAGGTGGTGCTGTGACAACTCAAAAACTAAAGAAATAACAATGAAGGCTTTATTAAAAACACAAACAGTTTGTTTTAAGATAAGAATAAATAACTTTTATGATATTATTCATATGTGAATTATTCCAGTCTGAAGGAGCCCGAAACAAACGCGACAAACTGAACTTCTTCATGAATATGTCAAAGAATAAAGTACTGAAAATAGTTTCAGGTGAGAAAAGTTAAAATGAATTTAAAAATACAATGATATCAATGAAATGAGCATTTTAGAGCCTGATATGTTACAACAACCTGAAATGTAATGATTAAAAAAATGTAATGAAACCTGTTATGTAATAATTGGTTGATAATGTAACAAGACGTCAGAGTTCTCCAAAAGGCTTCATGCCACCTGAGTCCATCAACCAATGAGCAATGGGACTGTACTCTCCCCTTGAGTACTCTGGTGCTTGAAGGCAACACAGATGATAATCAGGTTAGCATCAAAATATAATAACATGCTACAAATGCTACAATGCTACAGCATCTGGGTCAAACTTTCATCACAGTGAACATTTTCTGTCTTGTTTCATTTGTTCTTCACACAGGTAACAAAAACACTTGAAGTTGTGGTTGTTATCGGACGGTTTCTGTTGCTGCTTTTTTTTTTCTTGCCTTTAGTTTTACTGAGCATAGAAACTAAACTGAAGTCATTGCTGCTGTCTCTCCGTACTGAAAGCAAAAATGGACCCAGGTTACTGTACACTGAGTTAAAGTGTAAAAGAAGCTTCTCATCACTGAGCTGAGCTGCAGTGTGTTTTAGGCTCTTCTCTCAGTGGGCCAGTCTGTGGCCTAGTTTCCCTAGTTACCCTGTCTCATGAGACAAGTCACTGTGAGAAGAAAATAGAGGCAAAGTGGGAAGGAGAGAGCGGAGAGAAAAATTAGAGAAAGACACAATCTGTGTCACCCATTGAATCTCGTTTGTAATGTTTGTGAAACCAGCTGGAAATGCTTATCTTGTAAGAAGAGCGGGAATGAGACTCTGAGCTTTGTGCGATGGAGGAGCTCGTCTGACCGTAAGGAAAGCTGGACCACTGAGTCCCAAACATGCATCAAACACACTCTCTCTCTCTCACACACTTTCTCTTACTGCTTGCATGTGTGTGTGTAGTGTTTGCAGGACAAGGTGATAAAAAGAGAGTGCAAACTTGGACACGGATTTGTTTACTTTAAGCTTCTGTTTCCCTACAAGTCCCATTCCCATAAACATTTCATTTTCTGGGGACTCCTGTGCCACGCTCAGGCCCAGACTTGAAGACGGTGTTGTTATTTGGCACCATAAAACATCTCTTCTGAGACCTGTTCTCCACTCAAATATTTATTGGCCTATCAAACATGGAGTGATGTCTGGGTGAAAAGGAGTCCCAGTTTTCAGATGCTCACCCCAAACTGAGGGTGACATACTGGGGGGGGGGGGGGTATGAGTCTGTCTTTCTTCAAAGGATTATCTGTTGTCCTAAAAGCCATGTGTGAATGAGTGAGTGAGTGAGTGAGAGAGAAAGGAGCTTTGCTAACGTGTCAGCACAGTCAGTGTATCTGATAGTCAGTTTGCGGAGCTCTAACTCTGACGCTGACATGATCGTGTATCCGGGTTGCATTCATCAACATGAGCAGCCGACACAAGCGGCAGATGTCAGCTTGGCATCGTTGTAACCAGGACCTCACACACATGCTGAGAGTTGTTATCATGCGCTCAGTTCCAGATGTTGTTTGAGATTGTGGAGCAGTATTTGTGGCCCCTGCAAGGCTCGATTCCCCGAGCAAGGTGACCGCTACAGCCTCATCCGTGCTGTTGAGGTAAAAGCTCACGATGTGCTTGCTGTTAGTCCAATGCTTTTTTTTTCTCACCGCTCAGTTTCTAATAATGACATCAGTTTGTCAGAGATGGAGTGTGGTGTGTAGCCTTTGTATCATGTGTGGCATGGGAATCTGACCTGACCTGAACTCTCTTAACATCACTGAGTCTGTTGTTTCGTGTGATCTGTGTGTGTTTCAGAGGCAGTGGAGGAAAAAGGAGCTTAATTGGAAGAAAATAAAGAATAGAGGATCAGTTGCTTGAATCTCTCTTTGTGAGATCACTAGATAGATTAAAACTTTATTATAACTAGACTGGATTGCTGGGGAGTTTTTTTTTCTTCTGCTAAAGCAATCAGGGATGATTTATCACACATTTAAAAATTTATAGGGAGTTTGTTTTTGCAGCCAGTTGGTTTACGCTCCAAAAACAACTCCCTACTTAACATGAACATTCATATTACTCTTAAGAAACAGACTACTTTACACTAAACACTGGTTTGACTATGCTTTGCCTTATTTACCCACATTTAAAAAAAACTGTATTATATTTTCTGTATTTAAAGAACAAATATGAAGTTGAAAATGTTGGATGTCATTCATAAATGTAGGCAAAGTTTCACAATGTGAGGCTAACTTGTTCCTTGCTGATAGCTTGGATAATCCTGTGATTCGACTCCAGACTGTTTGTTGTTTAAAAAGTCCCAGCAGGATTATGTTTGAAAACACAAGACTTACTCATATTATGATTCACCAATTGGTGAATCTCCCAAAATAAATGCAACACCTACCAAACCGGCACATCCTTTTGTTGTTCTCTTTAACTTCATGAGTCAGAATCTTTTTTCTGCATCTCTTGTGATGGTTGTATCATTATTTTCTGGACTCTGTCCACTTTATGGAGTGTGCGCTTCTATGTGTGTGTGTATTTGTGCTCATGTGTGCATCAGGCAAAACTCTGCCGTGCACGATACAGAGAGCAGAGGCGAGTTGTCACTATCTGTGGGTCTTCCTCAGATATATACTGAATTATGTCGGCCTTCCTCCAGACAAGAGCGTTGGCCGTGGTTTTTTGCTTGCGTCATCACAACGTGCTGTTTCATCTGTGTTGTTTTGGTGATTAAAGTCTTTCAGACGAAAACCTAAAATGCAAAGTTAGGCTGTTTGGCTGAAAATTTTTGCTGGCCCTAATTTTCCCTAAGAACCCGGAGGACCTCCTAGAGCTAGGCCTAGCTAGACCTGTATGCACGTCCAGCCATTAGCAATCAAACCCAACCATTTGTACTAATTGTAAAACAAAAACAATTAGCAATATGTATAAATTAGGTTAATGCCCCAACAGAGCATTCAGTTTAACTGCCTTTCTATCAGCCTTACCTCAGACCTTCTCTCAGTCCATTCTTAATCTTCTTCGCCTTCCTCAGATTCATTGTTTTTTTTTTTCTTGGTGTTGTTTTTAGTTTGTGCGCCCTAAACTTCTCCCGTCTTCCTCCTCAAACTGTAAACAAACTAGCATCCAATTAGCTGGACGTCTGTTGACAGATTGATATGATCATAGCTGGTCCACTGGAGTCTGTGAATAGAGCTGTATCCTGGCACTGGTGTGCTGTTGTTTGGAGGACGGGCTCAATGGAGTGAAGCCAATTAGACTCAAGTATTCAGCATAGCTGTGTAAATATCTAAACTGGGTTACATCAGCTATGTGCAAGTTCACATGTAGCCTAGTTTGAATGTTATTTTAAATTTAGGATGGAGTTTACACGCTGCTTATATTTCTGTCGTTGGACCAGATGAAATGGTTCTTCTGTAAGCATGAGTTACATCCATGAGTTGGAGTAAAGTCCTTTGTAAGAGACTGTTTATCAAGGAGCGTTGTTTGTGAAGATGTGATGATATAAAGGGTGAAGAAAAGCTGTGATGTGTCAGCAGCATGTTCACCGTGATACATCACATCAGTCAGAAACATCTAATGAGTGTTTGAACTTTGAAGAGTTGAGATGATTACCTTACATTGGTGCAAAATGAAAGCACCAGTACATTAACTACAGTATGTTGTAGTTGACGGTTCACCACTGAACGTCACTGATGTTATTTACCACAATGACTTATTGTCAACGTATTAAAATGTCCTCTTATTTTACAAACCTTTACGGCCTAATTTAGGACACAACTTTCCCTAAGTTGGTGCAACAGGCTATTGGTTTAAGACGGATCAAGGACTAGCTATAGTTACCAGTAACTATACCAAGCTAAAATGTTCAAGCACTGGTCAAAAAACAAAAACACACACACACACACAAACACCCAAGAAAAAAAAAAAAAAATAATAAAAAAAAAAAAAAATATATATATATATATATATATATATATATATATATATATACACACACACACACACACACACACACACACACACACACACACTGACACATATATATACATATATATATACACATATATATAATAAATAAATAAATAAATCATATATATATATATATATATATATAAACGACTACGCAAATATAGAAAAATAGTTTCACAGTTGCATATTGACACTGTGTACAATGAGATCAGAGCGTATTGCTGCTTGGTTGTAATGGGTGAGGTGGGCTCTATGTCCTGTGTCACAGCCTGTCAGTATTTGAGCCTCTAAATTTTTTGGCTTCACTTTAGGGAAGCTGTTTTGTCGTTACAGGAGGAGTCAAAGGTCATAGGTTTTTGGTACTGTTCAGGAGGTTTTACTTCGCCACAAATCTCACATATTGTATAAAAATGTTATGACTATGTATATAAATGTAAATGTAGCACAGCAGTGAGAGAACACAGAACTTTTTGACTCCCCTGACTTGTTTTTTATTCCGTCAGTAGATTGACAAATGATCTAAATCTATAAGAAGAGAGCTGCACAGCTGTACGTTTGCAGCATCCCCGTGTTTTTCATTTATATTCCCACAGCCTCTCTGCTGATGTGATTTATCATTGTGTGCCTCTAGATGTTATGTAATATGTTTCTGCACAGCATGGTCCTCTTTAGTCTCTTTGGTCCTCTTTTGTTTTGCGTTGCTTTTCAGATTCACATAGAAAAGTGTTCGTAGCCAGACTCACATCTTTCAAATGAAATTGTTTACGTGGCACACAACCTTGTTTGTCTTTTATCTTTGTTGGAATCTGAAATAAAAATCACTCCAACCTTTTTTTTTTGTGAACAAGTTGAAAGAACATACAGGAAGTACCTGCTGAATTTACACTTTTCTTCAGCAGGTTGCTGACCTTCACTTTCTGTGCCCAGCACAAAGGCACAGACGGCGTCAGTGGTTCTTTTTTAAAGTGAAAGTAACCACAGTTTTGTAAAGTTGAGGCGTGAGCCTGGTGTGTGGTTTACAAAGGGCACTTTTCTGGCAGTGACAACAAAAACTGTCTCTGTAGAGGTCTTGTTCCAGAGACCCCCTGCCAAACTCATGAATGGAATTGTCTTACAGTTTGTGTCACTCTTGAGGCATTTTTATTGGCGCTGCTTTGAAGAATTTGTCAGGCTTCATTGTCACTTGTTAATAACCGTCTGTATTAGAGGAAGGAGCAGATGCAGGGCAGACGTGGTTACATGTGGAAAGACTTCACTCTCATGCAAAGACACTTTTTCCAGCTTCACTTTTTGAAGTACAATCGTTTTTGCTTTCATGGTCTGGAAGTATTATGTGTGTCTGTTTTATAGGTTACTTTAAATATAGAAGTTTAGGCGGGGTTCAGTGCATTTAGTGGCTAGGCCCACATTCTCTGCCCCACCAACGACTGCACTCTTTCCCCGTCTTTGCTCGGAAGCTGAAGGACTGGGTCCTGGCTCTCCTCTGAAACTGTAAGTTATTTTTCTGTTCTTTTACAGTCGATACTATCACTTTATTTTTTGAACAGTGTAAATTTTGTGCGATGAATAACCGCTTCAGGAGAATCAGAGGGTGAAGAGTTGTTAAGTTGGCATGAATATTCAGACGTTTCAGACGATCGCGATGGAAAAACCAGAGGTCCAGTTTGTTTTGTCTCGAGTATTCATGCTCTCTGTCTCTTCATCTGATCATGAATTAAACTTTTGTTTTTAAGTCCTGCTTCCTCAGAGGAAGTAGCACATGTACATTTTCTCTTTATTTTTTGCAATCTGGGACAGTTAAGCCCCCAAAGCTGTTTTTTGAGTGTTGGGATCTTTTGCTCTTTGTGCCTCTCATGTTTTTGAATCAGTTTGACTCATAAACTAAATGTGCAGAGAAATAAACATGCTAGAAATAAAGGACAAAATGTCACATGACTGCAGTAAAATGTGAACTGAAACCAAAGGGGGAAAAAAATCCCAGCTTTTAGTCACTGTGTGTTTGAATGTCTCATCTTCCTTGAAAAAGATTTGTTATATCACAGTAACAGCTGCACAGAGTGCTGCAGTCCCAGCTCAGACACACTCGTGTCCTTCTCTCTACACTCACTTACAGTGAGTTATGGCCCAGCCTGCTCATTCTTTCCTAATCCCTCGACGCTTGTTTAGTCCCCAACACCTTCCTGTTTCCAAACGTAGGCGTGATTATTAACAGCTCACTGTAAGAAATCAAAAGATCACATGGATCATGCTTTTCCATGTGAGCTTTCAAGTTGCCTTCTAGCCCAAAATTCAGCCTGTATTTGGAATCACGGCCTCAGTGCCTCATTGTTCAGACGTGACTGCAGTGCAAGCGTGTCCTGAAGCAATCACAAGATAATGTTTGACTTTTTATCTTGATTACTGCGTTTCTAAAATCCTCGTACTGGAGATAAATTGGAGAGTGTTAATAGTTGCTTTATAAATGGCTGAATGAAAGATCTCTATAAATATTACATAATTATGAGATGGGTCATTATTTAACAGAGATTTCATTGAGTCAACCTTAGTTTGAAACACTTCAATCACTCCACTGTCAGTAAATGATTTGAAATGGTTTCTAATATTTTCATTTTAAGTTAGTAGGTGTGGGAAGATGTGAGATTTAAATCGCAGAAAACTGTGAGCACCCACTTGATGTAGATGTTAAGAACCATGAATAATAATGTCAAAGTAGTTCAGAGTATGAATGATTCACTTAAACATTTCACAAAAACCTTAACCAACACTTCAACCTGCCACTCCACTTGTATTCTGCTCAGTGCTAACTAAGGGCCAGTGAAAGGTAGTGGATAGCAGTACCACTAGCTGAAGCTTTGTTTAAGTAAAGACTCTCCAATAAATGCCATTAAAAGTTACCTGTGTGCCCTTAGTAGGACTCACAGCACATTTATTTATTTATTCAAGCATTGATTTGTAACAAAAAAGAAAAAAAGTCAACAACGTCCACATAGATTTAAAATAAATTAAAAAAGAAAACATAAAAGAACAAAAACATCTTTCTCTCCTATTGCTAGGGTTGCCAAACAGGATCCAGTCTGAAAATAGCCATGTTGTATAGCCACAGTTTTAGCCACATTGTTACCATCATGATGCTAACAGAAGCTAACAGTTTTACCTCATGTTACAGTTTGTGGTCAGGCTCTAAAAGCAGTTGCAAAATGAGCCTGAACCATTCTCTGTGGATTGACTTGACACATGTTAGGATCTAATGATGCTCATGAAAGTCAAAGTTGATAAATGCTGTCAAGACGTTTTGACCAATTACAACCCAGAATCTTACAGGGTTGGAAAACCTGTAAGAAATCTGGGTGAAGACATTTATATCAAACCATCCATTCACTGTTCACATCTGTTTGTATGGTGATTAAAGGAGACGATCTGGAGGACTGAGAGTACAGTTTAGTGGGACCTTGACTGAAGATGTCAAATCAGTTTTCCCCATTGAAATAAACTGAAATGCCATTAATCAGTTTGGGACTCCTCAAAAATGTGTTTTTTCTTTCTTTGGACACATTTTTAAATAAGCTAAATGTAATTTTAATTAAGGAATAGTGTATGATAATAACAATACAAAAGATTCTACAGCAATGAAGTGGTTTTATTAATAGAATAGAAGAATCGAACATACTTTATTGATCCCTGAAGGGAAATTAAGGAGTCACAGCAGCAAACTTAGTGTTAAGTACAGAAATTCCAAGAATATATAAAAAGTATATTATAATAGATGTCAACTAGAAAAAAATGTTTTTCAATGATATCAGCTTGGCCATAATTCTCATGTCAGCCTCCGAATTGACAGGGTCCAGAGGGTAACCAGGGTCCAGGACTGATCAGGCCTTCTTCTTCAGTCTTGTTCAGTCTTGTTCTCCTGTATCCTGTCCACTCACAGCAGGTGAAATCCTTCAGTGTGGTGTTCCTGTCTGGTGTTAGCTCCATTAGCCATGTCTCTGTGAGTAGCATTATGCTAGTCTGCTAGTATTCCTTCTGGTGCTGCGTTAGCACAGTTAGCTTGTTCATCTCATTCTAGAAAGATCTTACATTCTCCAGAACAATGGATGGGAAGACGGGTCAATGTCATCTCTTCATAGCTCGCATCGCAGTACCAACAAGTGTCCTTACCTCCTTCTCCTCAGCTTTGGACCAGTTAGCATCAACATGCTATGAGCTGCTAACAGCTAAGGTCTTGTGTGTAAACAATGTAACCTTGGTTACATTGGACAAATAGGAACAAAACAGGTAAAAACACCGCTGCCAATGCAACCAGTTTGGTGTCCGTCTCCAACAAATGAGCCATAAAAAGTAAAGACAAGTTTAACATATAAAGATAACTAAAAAGATAAAGAAAACAAGGAGAAAAAAGAACAATCGAAAGAGAGCTGCTGCAACACACTGCCACTCTTTCAGGCGTTAAGCAATGGGAAAAAAAAATAAGTATGATGTTCAGCATTTATCTTGACGATCAGACGACTTGAAGATGCTGACGGAGGTGGAGGAGAAAGGCTGAACTGAGTAACTGAATCTCATTCTCTGATTTTTGCCCTTTTGGTCACGCTTTACTTACTTTCATCTGCAGGTGTTCTCCATAAAAACCTGTCCAATAAGGTCAGTTTCATCCTCCCTTTCAGAATGTTTCTAAAATTAGTTTGGCAAGTGTCATTGAATAGCACTGTTGCATGCCCAGTCGCAACTTTTTCTGGGTGTTTCTTTTGAATAAAGTCTGAAAGTTTTGGGAAATAACTGCAAGCACAAATTGGAACACAACACTTACACTTAAACTGCTTAAAGTGAACATGTGAGAAAGCCAAAAATTGTCTGAGAGACGAGTTGTATTTTGAAAAACTTGTCAGTTGGTACACTTGTATGTCAAGGTACCACTGTAAAATGTTGTTTTTTTTTCTATAAATGCTTCATTTTATTGGAGGCATTTCCACAGCAGGCACGACTGGGTGTACTTGAGCTGTGAGTCAGCTTATGTCTGGTTATTTTGGTTTTGTATGAGTGTGAAAGGGCTGAAAAAAAACATGCAATATGCAAAGTGACTAATCAGATATCATTACTGGCAAACAGAAGATGCTGTTTTTTTTCCTCATTTGTCTTGAGAGCTCAGACTGTTATAATTTCCTGGCTGTGTGGAGTGAATGGGGGCTATTTTGGATGACTGGGGGGAGCATTTGGTTAGGGCTCGATATTTTGGGCATGAGCATATCGAATGGTTGTTGGTTGTCGGTTGAGTTTTTCGCTGTGGTTGCCATCACATACCCATCTGCTTCTGGGGTTTGGATCTTTTCATCCAGTCCACATCTTCCTGCCTGGCTCCTATCTTATGCCTCAGCTCAGCATGGATTTGCTTCTGCGTAAAATTATGTGGCCTTAAGGCATGATGGGAGGATGATACTCTGGCATACCGTTGAGGTCATAGGAGTTTATAGCACGCCAACTCTCACACAGAGCTAGAGAAGTGCCACATAGATTTGCAATTACTGTGTGAAGTAAGATAAGGTCCAATCGGTAACTTTCTCTCTTGATATAAATGTCATTTGTTTATCTGAGACGTGTTTGTGTGGATATGTTGACATTGGTCTGATTAGTATGAGAAACTGCAAGTATTCCAAACCAACCTCGTCTGCTGTTTCTTTTAGATCTGGCAGTGCTTTGAGTTGAGTGCTAACATTACAATGTGTATGAACTCTCAGAGGGATAGCTTGGATGCTAGTGTTTGGCAGATGTGTTTGTCTTCAAGCAATGATCTCTTCAGGTCGACATAGAACATGAAGTGACAAAAAGCACAGTTCTTCAAATTGAAGCTTTAGATTGGCTTCAGAAACAAGTTAATCTTTGTTGTTCATCTGGCTAACTTAAAGTAATTAACACAAGATTACATCACCTTTCCTTTTAACAACACTCAATAAGTGTTTGTGAACTGAGGACACTAATTGTTGAAGCTTTGGAGGTGGAATTCTTTACCATTCTTGATTGATGTACAACTTCAGTTGATCAACAGTCCGGGGTCTCTGTTGTCATAGTTTGTGCTTCATAATGCTCCATACATTTTCAATGGGAGACAGGTCTGGACTGCAGGCAGACTAGTCTTGTGCCTGCACCCTTTAACTACAAAGCCACACTGTTGTAACACCTGTGTCTTGGCATTGTCTTGTCTCTCAGAATTAAGCTGAATTGATTTGCAAACTTTGCCCCTTGTGCAGAATACTGTAGCATGGTTTGATGTTTTTTTTTTCTGGCAGTTGTGGCTAGTACAATTACTAGTGAGATTGACTCGTACAACCCCTCTTTAGATAAGAGTTACGATGGGGAGCAAATCACTTCAACTATTCGCACACTTTCTTGTCAAATTAAGGAATATCTTAGTTTCATAATGGGATGGTAAAAAGGACCAGGATTCCAAGTGTCACCAGCATACCCAATGATCCTAGAGCCATCTGTGCTAGTTTCCAAACCTTGGGATACAACTGACAAAATTAACTGCATTGTTTCACTCTTCTTTGTTGATGTTGTCATATTCTTTGACATGGTTATTCTGAGACACTTGATTAAATCATCAGCGTTAGATTTTGCCATGCTGTAGCTGCCCCTCAAACCATGAGCTCTGCACAGACAGGAAAATGTAGCTGAGCCTCTGCTACAAACGTCCCCCATGTAAAACTTGCTCCCCGCCAAGTAAAATGCACAGAGCAATGCTGAAATTGTAGTACATGCACAAACAAAAAAAAATTCTCAATTGGTTATTAGTCGTTACCAAATAGACCAATTCCGAGTCGATGTCATCATAAAGATGCGCACGCATCTTGGCAACGGAAGCAGCGTTTAGCTTCATTCATTCAGATGAGTTATTGTTCTGTAAACATTAAATTCAAACTGTTACCAACATAAAAACGTCCAGCTGTTCTGTGGTCGGTTGTCAGAAACGATACTATACAGTAGAGTCAACTTCTATGGAGTTCAGAGCGTTACAGAGACTGAACCATGGTTATTTCTCAGTGGACAAAAATAAGACAGGTGAGAAAAAAGTCCTGTTTTGGTCTTGAGCTGATCTGATGGAGGAGACATAGGTGAGTCATAAATGAGATCATTTTAGATTTTACTTTGCTATGAGTTGTTATCAGCCTTAAAATTCTGGTGGGACGACAATACACACTCATCAGTACCTAGAAATTTTTACCTTACAATTAAGGTCAGTGTTCTGGAGCAGCCTCTCTGTTATCCATCAGACTTATCTTGTCATTAAAAAGGGTCTCTGTGAGAGTTTAAGTGACTAATAGCTTCAGATATCATGAGTAAGACCGTCAAGTACTAGCTGGCTCCAACATTTAAATCTTTAAAGCTCAGATTTAGTTCCTCTGAGTTAAAGGACACCTCAGCTACCCATTAACCCACTTTTCCCTTTGTGCCCTTTTCTGAAGCGTGCTCTACTTTTGTCGAGAGCTACAATGTTAATGAACAGCACAAAGAGTGACATGCTGTACTCTCGAGTCCTTGTGAAGCTGCAGAAGTCACAAAGATACTCAGAAACATTGCTGAATGTGGCTGTGTGATCCCTTCTTTACTTGTATGATTTTGTGACCCGGCAGGACCTGGGGGTGCACATTTCCATAGCAATAAATGCCAAGCTAATCGCTGCGCTGACACCCCACTGTGCAAAAAACAAGTTTGTCAGTGTAGTGTGACAGTCTCAGCCTTGGGATGCCAGTAGCTGTGTTTGCATGGGAGTGAACATACTGCAGTGGCTCCTTGCCAGCAGCAGCTGAGCCCCCTCCAGCAGCAACAAGGCCTTTTAACCCTCGGCTTTGTTGTGGAACCTTTTCTGTTTAAAGCTGCTGCCCTTCGCGCATCAACTTCAGGGTCTTTCACTCGACCTCATTCATCCCAGCTCTGCTCTGGAGTCTTTTGGCAGGTGCAGCGAGTCGGAGTGACAGTGTAAGATCAGTCACAAAGATGGAGCTTGCGGGAATGAGGTGCAGGAATGGCTCACCAGGGAAACTCGCAGCCTTTATTTGATCTGAATGCCATACATGAGGAAAAGTCAATCGTTTCTGTGTTCACGGTGGCTGGAAGCTAAGTGGATTTCTGTTTGTGCTGTGTCTGGGCCACTTAGCTGGAATGTCTTGGCTGCACCGTGTTTTATTGCAAATCACTTGATAATGGCTGTTTTAGCTGAACACTGAATGTACGCCAAATTTTTGCAGCTTTGAAATGCTCAGTTGGTTGAATGCATGAAAACAAAAATCCTTTACCTGTTATAAAGTAGGGCTGAACAATTAATCAAATTTAAACCGACGTCACAATGTAACAGAATGCAGTTTTCAAATCACAAAGGCTGCGATTAGAAAAAAAAGTTCCATGTTCACAGATGCAACCTTGCGTGACATGCATGTAGTAGGTGGCGGTAATGCACCTTTCAGCTGGTTTGCTAACCGCCAAAATTCTCGAGACATGTACGATCGGGGAGCGAAGAAAACAAGCCACAGTAAGTTTCGGTTTTGATGTGTTGTTGCTGACATAGTATGCTGACGTAGTATTTGATAAAAAAACAAAAAAACAAAACAAAACCAACAAACAAACAAAAAAAACACTTTGCGTTGAGCCGTTAGTGGCTACATTTTATAGCCATTCATTCACTTTCACTCACTGGTTCATGTCCTTACAAGAAAGACGACAGCAAATGATGTAAAGCAACAGAAGTTGAAACTAGAGTGACATAATAGAGTGCAGCTACAAGTAAAGGACTATATTCCTCAAAATGTCCTTTCCAACTGATTAGCCAAGGTTCATAAAGTGCTTTCGATGTAGTTGCCTGGATTGCAGGACAGGATGTCGCTCCACTTTCTCTATAAGGGATGGTTGGGATCAAGACTCACCTGTCACCGTTTCCCTCTGTTCCTCAGAAGTAAGCTGTGGACTTTGGGACGGTGAGTCATACTTTCTGACATCTGAACTCTTTCCCTCCCTTTTGAAGTGGGTCATTTATTTCAGATGAATGATGAAGAAAGTCTCACATACAGTTTGTTGTTTGTGGACAGCATGGTTGGAGTAACTCTGACGTCTAGGACTTGTTGTAGTGATCACATTAAATTCAAAGTGGTTTTAATAATTGTCATATCAATGAGGGGGCCAGCGTATTGTAACTCTATCAGCTCTGAGAGCTTGAATTAGATTGTAGGGCAGTCTGGAGACGTACCAAATGAAGGCCGACTTGGTGTAATTTGCCCTTCAAAAGCCTGTAGCGTAACGTTATGCAACAGCTTATCCACCTGAGGGTTTTCACATCCACAGCTCACTTCTGAACTTCTCTAAATCAGCAGTTGAGAAATCCCACCTGCTCTTAACGTCTGTAATGAAAAATTCCCGGCCTCTGGATCTGTGGCCAGGGTTATCTATATTTCATTAGATTAGAGATGGTGGCAACATCACTTACCTCCCCATGTCATATAAATGGACTCTAGCTCAATCTTATCGGGCCGCTCAGAGCTGCAGCATTGCTTCTACCAAGGGTAAAGGTCAGTAGGTCAGTGTGCTGACAACAGAGGAATGATGTCACCTTCCACCTTGGAGCATCAATCCCTCTCAGATATATGAGTGTGTGTTGTTGAATGTTGACGTTGGTAGATTTGGCCCCAGGCTTTGTCAGCATGCTATGGGTAGGTTGAACAGTACTACAGACCAGTGTCCAGCACATGAACCATTACCAATCTGACCTTCTGATTCTTTGTCCTTTCTCCAAAGTGAATTTGCATTTGTATCAGAGGGTCTCTTGTTATCAGCCATTACTTGAGTGTACTTACTGTATTTTGATTTTATGACGTAAAGATAATTAAGAATATCTCAAAAAGGCCAAGCACTGGCCTCACACTGACCCCTAAGTTAAGTGTTATATGTTTGTTTAAGCACCCCTAATAGGAATGTTCAAACAACAATGGAGAGACTGTGAGAGACAGGATCAGCTATTTCTATATAATGAATTTTAGTATATGAATTGTAGCTCTGCTGGTAAAGTTTTGGCAGACAGATATAAGTCAGCAATCTGGGCAAAAACTACGAGGGCTGATTGATAAGTTGTGAGCCTTGTATTGAAGAAGTGAAGCAGGGATGTCCTTTTTCAGCTCTACTGTTCCCTGACTGTTTAAGGCTGTGTACCTGCAGACTGGTGTCATTTGGTCAGTTTATGTTGAAGAGGTAGCTCTCTAAAGTAAACAAGGCAACAGACTTTTACAAAATGGGAAAAAATCGCTGAAAGAGCAGTGATTGAATATTTGCATAAGAAAGGTCTAGCACAGTGGTCCCCAAACTACGGCCCGTGGGCTGGATATGGCCTGTCTCCACATTTAGCCTGGCCCCCTGAACAATACCAGAGACACATTATGATTTTTTTATTTCAGTCTGGCCACGGGATCGAGACTAATACAGACATAGAATGTTCTATTCCACCCTTCTGCAGTCTGTGCCCTAGTGTTATCATTTATTTCCTGACTTTTTTTTTCAGTGAAGATCCCAGAAAGGGTTATTAATATTTGGTTTATGTGGTGCTTTCTGGAAAACAATAAATGTCTACGTTTAGGCACCTCTGCGATCGTCACACTTTTTCTATTCCAAACGGACACTATTTTTGAGAAAAAAAAATCATAATGCGTCTCCGGTATTGTTCAGGGGGCCGGGCCAAATACGGAAGCGGGCCACATCCGGCCTGTGGGCCGTAGTTTGGGGACCACTGCTCTACTGGTTCTGACACTTGGACCTAACTTCCTTTGTGTTTCCTTTGGCCAGTGGTTCACGGTTCATTTAAAACGCCGCTGGTTGAATAAAAACTACCCAATATGTGAGTTTTAACTTTCCTTTCTTCTCTGTGCAGGTGTATCTCATCAATGTCACCTACTCTGACAACACGTCTCACATCATCTACAGAAGATACAGCAAATTCTTTGACCTACAGGTAAGCTTCCATCATTGGTCTTGGTCCTGTGTGCTCAGTGCGGGTTGTGTTTGTGTGGAAATCCTTATTTACTCTGCTGACGATGTATTTGAACATGTCAGCCCTGTGAACTTGCTGCTCTGTTTTGTATAGATTAATGCATAAGCCCACAACTATTCACTGCTGCTGCTGCTGCTGCGTCGTCCATGCCTGTGTTCTCCACACCTCGTTGCTTCATGAATCAATGTGTGTGTTAGTAATTGGTTGGGGAGCCGGGGAGGCATGGTTTCTATTCTTCAGCCTCATAGAGATGCAGCAATCTATGCCCCCCCCCCCCTCCTCCCGCCTTTGTCACAACTCATCTTTCTCTTCCTCTCAAAACGTCTGACAGGTGCACAGTACAGGCAAGTTAATTTAAAGTACCGCGCTTCCTAGTGGGTTACTGTTACATTTCCATGTGCATCTTTCTCAGGCTGTTTGTAACTGAGGTTTCATTCTGTAAGCCTGAACAAATAGTTTTGAAAACTGTTGAAAACTCAACATTAATGGTCATGGCAGGATGCTGAATTTTGCAGATAGTTGCAAACTCATGACCATGACTGTGCACCTATACTTCAAACAAAAAGCTTTACAAGAAAATATTTACGTGACAATCCACTGTCAGTACACTTCAGTGTGTGTGTCACTGAGACAGCACTGCATTATATACAGACGTGACTCTGAAGTGGAGTTTATTGGATGGGCTCAGAATCACTTCCCAAACCTTTTTCCTGTAAATACGGAAATGAAGTTAAAAGGCAAAGAGGAACACATATATAGTAGAAATGACAGTGACTTGTCTTTGCCAAACCACATTAAAATGGACTGAGGTGAAGGAGAATAGTCTGTGTGTCATTCATTCAATTATGAATCAAAAAACAAAACATTGAAAAACATTTGTTTTGTTTTGTTCCTTTTTGAAATATAAACAAATAAATAAAAATGTGTTCATTTTTCAATATCCTGTTTGTTTACATGGATCAAATAAAGGAAAGTTGAAATACAGGTCATGGACTGATTTTGATTTTATTATTTAACAGTGATCTGAGGTTGTAGACAGAGTAGCCTCACAAACACATACATACAAATCTTTATTCATCATCTTTGTGTGCAGCTACCATCAAGCCTGGTCACGATGATCGGACATATTAAATAACTATATTAACAAATGGGATATTAAAAAAAAGAATTTTTACATGTTTTCATTTCAAAAAGGAAAAAAAAAAACGTTTTTCAATGTTTTGTTTTTTGATTCATAATTGAAAAACAATTGAACAAATGATGCACGGATTGAGAATTTCCTGATAAATGAAAGCTTGGCTTTCTTTTTGGAAATCATAGACACCACGTCCTCTGGTAGAGTAGAGTCACCACAGAGATTGTGATTTTGAATCAAAAGCCAGCATTTCTGGTTGATGGTATGAGGATGCATAACTGCCCATGGAAGTGGTATTCATGCTCACAGTCTATGAGCCATTTGCAGAGATGGCCTTGCATGTTTCAGAGAGGTAATTACAAACTGCACTCTGCATGAAACACAACAGCACCGAGTAGTTCAGGTGTAAAACTAAACTGCCTGCAGCACCAACTTGTTCACCTATTTAAAACATTTGGTGCATCATGAAACAAACTCTAGAAACCAGCCTTCTTAGTTCATAAATGTTTACAGAGCATTGTCAAAAGAAGAGCTGATGCCTCAGATGGTTGATATTTTCCAGTCCTTACTTGAAAGTGGTTGCATCAAATTTAAAGTTCCCTGAGTGATCTTGAAGAAGTCTCCCTTCTAGATATCTGCCTGATCGTAGTCCACAACTTAATATGAGATTAAACAGGTGATTTCTATTATTATTATTATTATTATTATTATTATTATTATTATTATTATTATTATTATTATGTCAGACTGAGGGCAGACAGACTGTCAGACAGAAAAACAACATCAGAGCAGTGGGAAGCTAAACAGGACAGTGAGAGAGCAAGGGCTAAAACCAAGCGGCAACCTCTGGTCTGAAAATATGAGGCAATGCGGAAGTGCTAAAGTCTGCTGTTCCTCGAGTGTCTGCTTGAGGCTGGCTCCGGAAGTACCGGAAGTCACAAACACACCAAGCCAAAAAAAAGCCGTTTTCACGGCCAAAATAAGCACATTTCAATAAACAAATTTCACTGATTTCACTAACGGCACGCACTGTACGGGGGGTGAATTTTTTTCTAATTTGGCAGTTTCCAATATCAATATCAATATCATGCTCGCCAGTTCGTCCAATCAGAGGCACAGCTCAGATCACGTGACTGTGGAGCGTCCTATGGTTGTTACTGTGGAGACTCACAGCACGCCTCATTTCCAATATGGCCGCGCCGACCGTTTGGCTTCAAAAGTCCGTTTCAGGAACAGATGGGTGACGTCGCGGGGACTACGTCCATTAATTATACAGTCTATGGCTAAAACATATACAACTATACATAAATACTTTACCATGTCGCTTTGCATCCTGGGAAAGTTGTCTTGAACAAGGGAAATTAGTGTTAAAAACATCTCCTCTCCATTCATTCGCTTCTAAACAAACGCATTCCTTGGAAAGAGTCACATCCTCACGACAGTGAGCATGCAAGTGCTTATGGGAAATGGAGTCTTTATCCTTAAAAAACACCAGCTTTCCAGATAGTCCTCACAGCCCCTTTAAATGGAGTGTTGATTTTTCCCAACACAAGGATATGTCTCAGATTCAACATTTGCTGTGTTGTCTTTGCACAGTCAAATAAAGGTCTAAACTGTATTTTTAATGACTAATGTACACAGCCTCTTCACATATTAGGTACAGTGGATGTACTTGCTGTTGTCACTTCTAATATATCCCAAGAATTTCCTTCTGCTGTTTGAAAGTTATGATGATACAAATTATGAAAATCCATCCACTGATATTAAAAATACGTGTGATAAGACCATTTTTACTGGTGTTATCAGCTGACTGACAGATCTGCCTCTCTTGACTCCTCAGACTTGGCTGTGATGCTAAAATCCCATGTCTGAGAGTCAAAGGTCTCCCTTCAGGACTCTGTTTACTTTGGAGTGGAGCATGAGTTGCAGAGAAGACTCGGCCTTGTGTCTCTGAGATTCCATATTGACTGAATGTTTGTGTGTGTTTGTGCCTCTTGCACCCTCAACCCACTGCAAGCTGATACCATATGTATATTGGAGCAGAGGTCTCAGGGTCAGTAATAAATATGGAGGGGCTGCAGTGAGAAGGTTACAGGGTGCATTTCTCAATAGCGCCAGTGTGCTGGCCCTGCAGGAAATGATGTTTCAATCAGTAGAGGAAAGGTCCTCACTGAAAGCTTCCATTGATAACCAGTGGGCAGGAAGAGGCCGAACATGGACCCCCTGCTTTTGATTGCACCCAATGTGGCATAAAAGAGAGGTGGAATAATAAACGGGATAAAGGGCTTGGATATCCCTCCACTCTGGAAAGTCTGAGCCTTAGGTAAGAGGATGGATGCACAGCTTCCTGCTGTTATTCTGCTCCTTACATACACAAGCTTGGTCCTCGGATTGCCTGGGAGGAAACTAAATGAACCTTAATGGTTCATGGATGGCTTGGCACCAAAGCACTCCCAGTCAACAGCAGCAAGATTGATTTTGTTAGTTTTTGCAGATGGCGTGGGGCAAAGGTCGCCTAACTTGGGCTGAGCTTTATTGAGTTGTTAAAGAAAGTCGTTCTAACATGGGCAGGGTCTGGCAGAGTTTGCAGTTGTTGAGTGAGTTCAGTGAAAATGTATTGCCTCACATTTCAGGAATTAAACTGGTGTTCATTTTAAAGGGACTGTGAGGACTTTCTAAGTGATCTTGAAAACGTATCAACTCTTGATATCTGCCTGATCCTAATCCACGACTTAAAATGAGATTATCATCACCGATACATGTTATTTCTAAATTATATTTCTTACCTTACCAATCAGGTCGGACAGGACCGGATCGATTTACGGCAACACCACGCCGGCCAACAAAGTTAAGCATTGAGAAGAGAGATCTGTGCTTTTCTCTGCTGAAAATTATTTCTGGGTTTAAGTTAATAGTGATGGTGGAGACTAGAGCTGAACTGAAAGAAAAAGGACAGAAGAAAATAAGAAAGCTAAACAGGAGAGTAATAGAGCAGGGGCTAAAGGCTAAACCATGAGCTAAAGGCTAAAACATGGGTTAATCTGTTAATGTTTATTCCAACCCACATGCAGCAGTTATTCTGCAGTGATCTGATCAAACTTGAGAGTCTGCCAATAAAATGAAGAGTGAGGTTACATCAGCTCTGATTGGTAGATGAGCACAACATAAGGATTCGTCAACTTTACACGTTAGCCTACAGATATGTCTCAGAGTACCGGACTGTGAGTAGCACTTATAGCTACTAAACTACAGAACAAACTGACAAAGTTTGCTTGGTGTCACGTTTCAAACAACAGCCCTGTTGAAAAATACCTTACCTTGTCACGTTGTATCCAGTAAAAAGTTGTCTTGAACAAAGAAAAGTAGTGTTAAAAAAAAGATCTGATCTCCATTCATTTCCAAAACAAACACACACCTTGTCAAGAGTCATGACATCATGACAGTCTCTGCAAGATCCCATCCAAAAGGTGTCGTTGTGATCCACTTGAAACAGATCATCCTCACAGCCTCTCTAAAGCACATTGTAATATATCAGCAGTAGCACTTCCCTGCTCACATCAGCTGGTTCTTTGATGTTTCCATTTGCACTGTGACACTTAGAAGTAAAACTACCTCCAGCCATCCTGACATACCTGCTTTCTAATACCCAGTTATCCTCCATCTCTGCCAGTGTATGGATCGAAGTACGGCTCTCTCTGCCAGCCTTTGATCTGGATAGATGCCTTTGATGGTCCTGTTTGATCTCATTGTTTTCGGAGCAACCTGGAGCCTCTCCTGTCCAAACATTTATCTGCTGCAGAGACCCTGCTGCTCCCAGCAGCCCTGCTAACCCTTCGCAGAGAGGAACACGGACGGCCTCTCTGAAACTGTTGGAGAGTTCTTTCACCAAAGCTTTGGCATGGATCACTGGGGATTTCAAGTGTGTTTCATAGCAATAACCAGCACATGTGCTCTTTTCCTGGAAATGTACTGATCAGTTTCTGGACAGGCAGAGCAGAAGTTACAGGGACTGACTTAGTTTGGGTTTTGTCCTGAAAGCCAGCTCTTTGTATCTCCCTTTAAAAGCTCAACTCAGACTTGCCTCTGCCAACAGCTCCTGGAGGACGATGAATATGAATCCACGTTCTTCAGTTCTCATGTGCTTCAACTGAAGTGAAGCCAACATGAGTAAAAAAGAGTTATGAGTTAAAATAAAAAGGAGTCATTGTAGTATTTCGTTGCCCTTCACGGCTAATGGACTGAGTATATTGATGCAGATTGTTGCTAAAATTGCCCTGCTGGGAGCCATCGTAAGGGTACAGTTTTCTTTTAGATCTCACGCCAAACGTTTCTTTAGGGAGGGAAGGGAAACCATCTTCTTTTATTATCTTTCTCTCTATTAATTAATTAATTAATTAATTAATTAATTAATTAATTTATATAGTTTTGGGGCTGAGGCTGTTATGCCCAAAGGGTGTTTTTTTTAAGGCTTTTGATTCAACTCTTTACCAAGAACGAATGCAATCAACAGTTTTACCAGACTTGAAATTTTGAGTTTGGATTAGTTTTGGCTTTTAAAGACTTTAAATTCAGTTCAGTTTTTTTGTAAGACAAACATTTATTAGATCATATAAGAATATCTGCTTGCAGCCCAATAAAACATCAACAAGCACTGGAATACACCAAATTTACCAGGGAGTTGTGCCTGACAGTGCAGATAAACAGTTTACCCCCTTTTTTGGGGGGGTAAGTGGAAGGGATCTGAAGTCGGTTCTGCAGCTATACTGTCAAGATGGCTTCTGTGCATACTTTAACTTCACTAGCACAAACGGGCTTATAAACAAACGTACGCCATGGTTAGAGTCACGTCCTCATGACAGTGGGCGATGGTGCTCATGGAGAACAAAGTCTTTATCGCAGGAAAACACTAGCTTTTCTTGATAATCCTTCCAGCAGGAGTCTCGTGGTCAAATTTAGTATCAACCGAGTTACACTTTTACAACCAGACATCAACAGCTCCACAGTGGATATAGATTGAGCCATAGATTGAACTGTTGGTTTATGAACATGGTTTTGTCTGAAGTTAAGACTCGGGATGTTCTAGGAAAACAAACGTGAACAAGTCTACTCGTCTAAATGTCAGAGAGTCCACAGGTAAACTATATCTCATTCGGTTTGCTTGGCTAAAGTTAGTAGAGCTAGCTCCACCAGCCCTTTGGCATGTAGACATTCATTTGTGACAGCGCCCACATTTAACTTTATCTCCATTTTTTTTTTAGCTGAAAACACAGCCAAACTCACTGCTCTCTGGGATCTACCATCTGTGCTCATTTACATACAGATAGTAGAGCATCATAAAGCATTATGGGTGATAACATTAACCAGCTAAGAAAAAAAAAACATGAACAGCATTTCATTTATTACATCAAATAAAATTTTGCTGCCAACTGCCAGGTGACATGGTTTCATTGTTTTGTCAGCTCATCACGCAGTTAGAGTAGAATAGAATAGAATAGAATAGAATAGAATAGAATAGAATAGAATAGAAAAGAAGTAATGGATCCCTGAAGGGAAATTCAGGTGTCTGGCAGATGAAGTTATAAAATCACATAAAAACAAGGTTTTTTTTCACTGTTTTCTTTTTTCCTGCATGAACAACATCATCTTGTCTAACTTTATTTCATACCTAATTCCTGATGCTATCTATCAGTAAATAAAAAAAAAAAAAAAAAATGCACCGGTATTTAAAAAGCTCTTTCCTCATCTTTCCGACCACTCAAGGCACAAAAGTGGGAGCAATTTGGGGTTCAATTGTCTTGCTCAAGGACACTTAAGCATGTGACTTCAGGAGCTGGGGTCAAACCCTTGACCTTCTGATTGAGAGACAATGACTCTACCACTGAGCCACAGCTGCCCAGTGCTCTGTACATCTGTCTAAAGAGCCATCTGTCACTGTTTGCTTCAGTAGTCTGTGTTATCCTGACTGAGGGTTTGAAGTGTTTACATTCAGCAGGCAGATCTTTTACATACCTCACCTACAGACCTGGACAAGTCCATACAGATCCAGACTTGCAGTCACACCCGTCCTAACATCACATTTATCTGTGTGTCACCCAACACTCACACTGCACCGCATACATTTCCTATTATCCATCTTCACACCCCTCTATGTTTTCCATTCCCCCCACTACCTGCTCCTCTCTGTTTGTCCTCTAACACAGATCACCCTCCTCATCAGGATGTGACTGGACCTTCTTGGTTGCTCTGCTGCGTAGCTGTGGTTTTGTTACAAAATGAGGGAGTGAGTCAAACAGTTTGTCCTTCTGTCAGAAGTAGGCCGCCGAAGTTTACTCGTCAGAAGAGAGGAAACCAGGACAGGGAGGGGAGCGGGTCATCTGGAGGGGGCCTGAGGAGAAAAAGACATGGAGGAGTCAGAGTAGGATGATGATGATGGTGATGATGATGATAATGAGGCAGAGGAGGACAGTGATGAAAGATATGAAAGGGATTATGGTAATGAGGATGACAGTGATACCAGTGGCGTTGGTGATTAAGATTCATGCTGTTGATGCTGACGACACTGGTGCTGCAGAAAGGAGCAATAAGAAACAGAGAGATATTGTGGATTTCATGTTCATGTATGGAGTATATGGAGTGGGTCATCTGAGCTTTAGTGTCCACGAGCCATGCGCAAAGTTTTGTGTTTATAAAGCTGTGGCATGGCTCATCATCAGAGGGAAGGACGCGCTCTGACTCACAGTTTTTAAAAGGGCCTTCGGTTTGTATTCTGCCCGCACACACCAAACAAACCTCTCTTTTCTTTTTCCAAGTCTGCCCTCCATGAGCCTCCCTGCAGCATCAGAATATTCAGCTTTTAATGTTACATTTCTCCAGTCAAGTATGCCTTTGAAGAGCCAGTGTATGACATTAGTCTGTTTTGCTGAGGCTCAAGGTCAGTATCTTGTTCTCTTAACTTTTTTTTTTTTTTTTTTTTAATGGATGCTAGCTTTAGGCTTTGGACAAACAGCGTGTTATGTTCAGCAGAGAAAATTATACAGTAGCTGTGGTCAAAGTGCTTAAAAGAAAGGTCACTGAATTGGGAATCTTTAACCTCTAAGTGGGCGGGTTGATGGAAACATATGTCTGAACCACAAGGCATTATCGGTATGCCATCCTCCAGGATGAATTGCTGAACAGCCAGCAGCCTTTTTGTCCTTGAGGTGCTCCATGAATGTACTGTAAGTCAGCCGAATGAGGTAGCCCATTGTTTCAGGTTGAGGATAAGGGCCTGTGTTATTATATTTATGGGTGTGTGTGTGTGTGTGAGGGACAGGGGAGAGCAGGAAACATACTTTTTAGCCTCTGATGAGAGGCAGAGGAAGGACACCTACACCCTGAACACAGGACCTGTTCTTTGTGAGTTACAATCGAGCGTTTGACAGGACGGCTCAGGCCGGGTCCTCTCTGGAGTTGGAGCAGAGCGGGGGGAGTATGCAGTGTTTCCCACAGCCATGCAAGAGGGATCAGGAGAGTGGGCTAAATTTAGGATGAATGAGCACAGTTCAGCCGTTTGTGGGACGTTTCCATGCCTCAAGAATCTGAGCAGTGTGACTGTGAGGTGACTGGGACACATTCAGGGAATCAAACAGACTGCCTGTCTGTCTCCTGACACCAAGAAATATGTCACCTAGAGAAAGAAAGACAAGGTTCGCCAGTCGACAGGGTAAACTTGATGACTAAAAGTCAAACAGCTGGTACAAGAAGTTGAAAACTTGATGGGAGATGTTTGAAAACTCACAGGAAAAAAAGGCAAGAGAGAGAAGTGAAACGGTTTAGTAAAAAAAAAAAAAAAATCTGTCATATGCAAAACTGTAGATTACTTCATCTAGAGAGTAGGGCTGGGACTTCAACGTGTTCACTATGATTAACTAATGATAGGAAACAAAACTTTTTAAAAATGACACATTTTAACGTTTTTTTAGTTGCACTCCAGAAATGTTTCTCAGTGCTAGAGTTCCTAGCATACCAGCTACAGCGATGCACAAGGTGACGTCTCCTAATGTGGGAAGAGCCCGAGTCTCACCAGACTGACGACAAAGGAAAAAAAAAAGGAAAATTTAAGCCAAAAAAAATGAATGGAAGTGTGTCGAAGAGCATTGTTGGTATCATTACTGACTAATACTCGCGTGATATCAATTGTTAAGTTTCAGTTTCCCTGCTAGACGTGTGCTCCTCTCACTCACTCCGCTCATGTGCACTCTGCTCCTCCTCCCCTGCTTTACTGTGAGTGTTGACGTGAGGATGGCATAGATGAGCGCCGTTTGTTATTGTTCAGCAGCTGACCATAATACTGAAGTTTTTACAGGAAACAAATGAGATAATTTGGAAACACCACAGATTTGTACTTCAGTCTAAAAACACTCCAAAAAAGAAAACCCTGTTTTTAAAACGGACAGAAATCCAGAAGTTCCCTGCTGCGATGCTTTGCTGAGCTAACAGCCTTTAACTCAAAAAATATTCATTTAACATCACAGCTGTTTTACTGCTATTTGATGGTAACACAATTGAACACAACACCCCTGCTCACATGCCACGTCATGTACCCCTTACATACCAAACTGATGAGCTTCCTGTGTAGTGTTGTTTGTTTGCCTGTCCGTTATCAATGCCTCTGCTGGCTGGCCTCTCTGTTTCTGTGGAGCTCAAGGTCTCCTCCACCTGAATGGGATGGTAAAGAGAGTGGATGAACACTTTGAGCACTTTTCGTTCTGTGGCAGGCAGCTCTGCTTCACACTGAGCCTTGAACAGAGTGGCTGTGCTCAGGGTTCTTTATTTTCTTTGTTATTACATTGCTAGCTAAGCCTCCTCTGCCTGCGTTTCCCATTCCATAAATTGGTCAGTATTCATTTTACACCCCTTCCATGTGTCTTGCTCAGAGAGAGCAGGGTTGTTTGCTACGTATGCCTGGATATTGTTGAGCACAGAGCAGCTTACACTGTTGAATGATTGAAGGACAGATGTTATCAGAGACATGTGATGAAAGAAATGTGAAACAGCCGCACAGACGGGATTCACACGGCTATTTGTTATCCTCACAGATGCAGGACGCCAAAGAACAAGAGGAATACTTCATATATTTCATATCCATCTGAAATTTTTGCTTTTAAAAAGTATATCTGAAAAGTTGGCACAGGGACACACTAAGATGACTTTAAGAGAATTTCTGTAGCTGGAATTTGTACCTGAAACCTGACTGGTTAACTGTAAACTGTCTACTGTAAATGATGCTGAAAGTTTCAGGTCTGAATGAACAGTCGCTAAAGCAAGGTATGTCCAAGTCATTGTGTCCCACTGTGTTTTGTTACAGTCCTCAGCTTTCATATAACAGTGTTTTAATCATGGCACTGAAATGAATCATGTTCTAAACAAAACTAGAGTTGTTCTGATCCTGATACCAGTATCGGAAATTGCTGCCGAAAATACTGGCATGGGTATCTGTGACTCCTGGAGTCCAGGCACTGATCCGATACCACGTAATTTATCAAATTAGTAATCTATTAAATTAGTAATCTATTTACTGTTTAGCTCCGTTAAACTCTGGCATAGTTCTTCTTCACTGCTATTAAAACAGTAGCGTTGTGTTGCAACCTGCAGCCTGCTGGTATAGAGGGATGAGGAGGAATTGGTCACCCGACACAGACACAACACAATAATAATGATATTACAGTCATGTGGTGATTTTTTTTTATAGCATACTGGTGTACCGATCGGTACTCGGTATCAGCAGATACCCACACCACAAGTATCAGTATTGTATCAGGAGGGAAAAATGGTAACGGAGCATCTCTAAACAAAACCTAAGCATATCTTGTAACATCTTGCTAAACTACATCTGGACTGTGCAGAGGCTGACATCTTTAAATTAGTTCATTTATCATGATGTGAAAATGGGAGAGTCCAAACAAGACATTAGAGGACACAATAATAGAAAATGAAAAACAAACTGGTGCATAAATATTGTTCAGAATGCAGAATTGGAAAATCGTCTGAATATGAAAAAACAATCCTGATAAAATCCAGATCCTGATCCTGCCATTAAAAACATCCTGACATATTTCTCTCATATCGCCCCCTAATGGAGAAGATTCTCCTTGATCAGAAGCAGAGTTTGCTGATGTTTCTGCAGCACGTAACACTACAGAAAACTGACCACTGATCATCTGGTATGAAGAGACACCTGAGGGACAGGTGAGCTTTGACTTCATCAGTCTGTGATGATGGAACGAGGATGTTTGATCACAGTTAGTGACAGGTTTTGGCAGAAATCACTAAAAAAGAAATAGTGACTAATATTATATTTCCGATACTTAATTCTGACAGAAAGTTTTTCAGCTGAACTGGAAATATATTTTGGTTCCAGGGTTAACGGTTTTATGAGTTACCTAAATTTGGTGTCTACCTGGAAAACCAATCTGCTCTCACTTGACATCACTAAATATGAGTCAAGACTATGCAAATGAAATTAAAACAAGCATGATTCTCTTTGTTGTAAAAGTACGACTGTTAAGTTTCCTCTGCTGCCTGAGACTCCACCCATCTGGCACGCCGCGCATGCCAAAACAAACATCCCTGCAGGTTTATTGCTGATGTTTCAGAATCTTTGGACTGCTTATCTCCAGTATCTGTTTCGACATCCCAGTCCAGCCACCGTCCTGACTTGCCTTTCTGTCTGCAGGTTAATGAACAGTGATTGGGTAAACAGCAGGCTGGATGATGCCATCATCAGTCTGAACAAGAGTGAGAGAGAGAGAGAGAGAGAGAGTATAGAAACTTAAAGACACTAGGTGATAAGGATGAGAGTTCCCACTAGCGTTGGGAGTGAAACCCAGGTGTCTATCTGTTCTCCTTCTGCCGTCCCCATCCGTCTTTCCCCCATTTGTCTTTGCCTCCCTCTGCACGGCTGACTCGTCACGTCCTCTGTTCTGCCACACACACACTTTCTCACATTCATATCTTACTCCAGCTATTTCTCACCCTATCTCTCTCCCCCTTGCTGCTCTCATATCTCTCCCCTCTCCCCCATCTGTCTCTGTCTCTCCTCAGAGAGCCCCCCCCACCACCCCCACTTGTGTCCCATTTGAGCTGGTTTTCCCTGGCTGATCCAACGTGACCTGCACGTTCTTTGGGTCAAGTGCATTAGCTAACAGAGCGGGTTTCATGCATCGGTTTCCATGTCAGGCTGTTTTGCATGCATGTATTTGTATGGTGGTGTGTGGGTGTTTGTGTGCATTGCTGGCATTTCTCCTTATCACCAGGCAGTCTTTCTACCATGTGATGATTAAGTTTCCACCACTGGGCCTCCCAACTTAGATTAAATTCTATACCTACCAAAGAGTCATTTAAAGAGAGCAGGAAATAAATCTTTTCTGACAAAAAAGAAAACACACAAAACAGATAAATAAAACAGACTATGAAAAGACACACAAGAAAGATGGCCTATCCCAGGGGTTCCCAAACTTTACCATGCCAAGGCCCCCCAAACAGCTTTAGCGTCTGGCCGGGGACCCCCTTTGCAAACCAAGATTCTATTTATTTATTTATTTTTGCGCTTGGTATGAGGCTTAAAATGATGCTTTCAGTGCCCACAGAGTTTCAAAGGCTTTAAACACTCATCTGAGAGGGTCTCCAGACATAGGACACATTTCAGGCAATCGTGCGTCTCTATGGCTGTAAAGTCATACTTAATGTATGCTGCCTCATATTTTCAAATTTTAGTTGGCCATGAGTTCTTAGGGGTTTTTTTTGCAGCAGAATCCTCTTTGGCAGGACTGTTGGACTGCTTTTTTTGTCTTTTTTCTGTGATAAACCTTTTCATTTTTTGCTAGCTAACAGCTTGATATCAGGCGTAAACCGCCAGTCGACACAGATGATGACATTGTCATGCCCAGTGACAAGCAATTTACATGTTGTACGTTCAGGACAATTGGTTATATAAAAAGAATAATAAAAAAATAAAAATAATTTTATTTCATTTTTTTCTCTTTCCTCCAATTTTCTGAGGCCCCCCTAGCAACCCCTGGTGGCCCCCCAGGGGGCCCCGGCCCCCACTTTGGAAACCACTGCCCTATCCTTTGCTCCTGTGAATCCTTGCTGAGGTGTCTTGACTTGCGGCTGAAATACACCAGATGTGTATCTGGTTGGGCTCTGGATCAGACTCACACTGGACCTGCTCCATGTGCTGCGTCCCTGCTCCGGCAAGCCGCAGCAGATATTCAACAAACCTATTTTTGCCAGATCCTGGAGCTGTGATGTGTGTGTGGAAAGTGCCTCACTAGATCCAGTGACTTTCAAAATAAAACAAACTGTTTCAAAACCTTATCATATTTAGCTTGACTACAACAACAAAAGTGACAGATTGAACATGGAGCTGGTGTGAGTTATTGTACTCAGTCAACACGCAATGCAACACAGGGCAGGATATTAGACAGAGGGGAGTGACAACCTAAGCTGCTGGGCCGTACTGGTTCCTCTGCAGGGATTGAGCAGAAGAAATGTTAAACAAAGACTCCAGAAACTGATTTCTGTTTCCTTCGACAGCTTTCCCAGATAAGTTGCCGTTTGAACTCGGTCAAGAAATCTCTGACAGGGATGAGAATCACGTGATGACTCAAAAGAAGACATCACACATCATGATGACTGTAATACCATGATGCAGTGATTCTGGAAAAACTGATGTATCATATTACAACCACATGATGATGTGTCACAATATCTGATTAACTTACAGATTGTCACTGCTGTGGTACCCGCTGCCTTCTGTACTCTGTGCTGTATGCTGCCATTCATTTTTCAAAAGTATGTTAGGTATGTTACCATAACTGTAAGATTAACACAGAACACTCAGAAGAACTAATGTATGTGACAAGACATGAGCATGAGGTGCTTTTTAACCAGGAGGTCCAGGAACTTGTAGTTCCTGGTAAAGCATTCCCAGGGACAACAAGGTTCCTGTGGCCTATTGTTTGTCTGTGTTTCCACCACAGGAGCTCTGCAGGAGCTGGGTAGATTATGTAAATGAGTGAAGTGACCAATGGAGAAAAAACAAAAAAGTAATTGTAACACATATCTAGACCAATAGAGGGCAGTACAACAACAGTGACATTCTGCAAAAATAACACCAGAGAAACAGTCGATGCCCGCAGCATCGTAAGCACAAAGTTTTTAAAATCCAATGTTAATGCTAACTGCTAACATTTCATACATTGATTCACTGCAGTTAATTAAAAGGGATAATTACATTGAAGATTGCTCTGATAGGATCAGATTTTTGTCATCAGCATCAAGAATCCGATCCGACAAGAATCTGGTCCCATTGGAGCTATTTTTTTTTATGTATTAATCCCTTTCAATTGCCTGTAATGAATCAATGCATGACATGTTAGCAGTTAGCATAAATAAGTGATTTTAAAATCTGAGATCTTACAGTGCTGCAGGCGAGGAGGGAAGGATTGTTTTCCCCCTCAAAATGCCCCTCCCCCAATTATGAAGCCACTGTAACGTGACAGCGACTGTAATTATGGAGCGCAGAGACAGGCCAGCATCTTTACGTACAGCACCACAGTTAGCCTGTTAGCATGGAGGATATTCAGCCTTTGCTGGATTCGATCATGATTTATTGCAGTGCTGATTTGTTGAATTGAATACCCCAGAACTTAATTGTGACCCGTTCCTCCAGCTGTAAAGCACATAATTCCTCAAAAAAGTGTGTGTAATAGTTATCTTAGGTTTTTAGAAGTCTCATCCTCACGTAAAGAAGCCACTGTTTTCCACTGACCCTCTTTAAAAAATCAATCTTGTGTCCCCAGCTTTGTTTTCTGCATTTTAAGTCTCTTTCTTTGAAGCTCACTGTGCTTCTTCTAGCACACTCATGGTTTTATCCCAAACCTCACTTCTTAGTCATTTTCCTTCCACGCCCTTATGCGTGTGGGCAGTGGAGTGTACTGAGCACATACTCACAGTGGCACTGCCATCCGATTCACCCCTTCAGGCAGAGACTGTGGTTTGGATACAGGGCCTGGGTTTGTCCTGGCTGTCAGTATGGAAACTTTTGGGGCTGTCAGCATGGCTAAATTTGGTGCTACACTGCCTTACTAGCACTTAGCCCTGGCACAGGTGAGAGCGGTTCCTCTGTGCTTCTGCCTGTACTGCACTGTAAGTTGGCTGGCCTACTTATTTCACCCAAACTGTTAAAGGGGACACTGTTCTCTGTCTCAGATTCAACTTGTGGCTGCTCTGGAAGAAGCTGCTGAGGTGGTGAACAGCCTGAAAAATCCCCTGGAACATTTAACCAGTGCTTATATTGAAATGGAAAGGTTCACATGTTAAAACAAGCACAAATGGGGAAACAATGATTGGTTTTCCTATGTTTAAAATAATCAAACAAAGAAAGCCCTGTTTTGTTCCTCATCACTTAAAAGCTGCACTTCATTTGAGCCAAATATAAACAGCTGTCTCTGCTTTAATAACTTTAAACTACAGCTTGTGAGGCGAGAAACAAACGTCCTCTTGTCTTTTTTTATTCCCCCACTTGATGTTTTCTTTCATTTTCTTTCATTTTCTCACAGCTTATGCTGTTTTATCCCTTTGATTCATGTATTTTTAATGACTGTGTGTGAGAAAAGCATCCAGATGTCAAAACTTCAGCACCATTACCTCCACTCAACTCTGAAGGTGCAGAAAGAGAAAGGGAACAGTTCAGGTTGTTGTTTGAAAGGTTCTCGTACAGAAGCCGATGTTTTGCTCAGCAGTGTTAACTTAATTGACACAAATGATGAACGGGCTCACGAGTCCTTTGTTTGTTTCAGTGGGAGACCTGTGACGATCCTGAAATATGTTACATTGAAATAGTTCATAAGCACCTTTTCCCACAGTCCTCTGTCAGGTGATCCACAGTGGAAAGTTCCAGAGAGAGTAAATTTGCATTTAATTGTGATTAAAAGAAACTTTTGCAGTTATTGTGAATAACCATGAGTACTCAGTTAAAGTTGGGAAATAGAGTTAGGGTTAAAAATAATTTTTGGTTTGAATTACAAAAATGTGGGAATGGGTTTTTTTTTTCGGATCATTTTTCTTTTTCAGATTTAATGTTCTTTGGTTTACGTCCGTTTAATGGACGACGTTATTTGAATATTACCTGAACGGTGGAATCAGGATTGTGATTATTTTTTTACTAAATGAGTTATGGTCTGAGATACATTATGATGCGTTAGGGTGCAATAAGCAACAACTGGATGCGATGTGACCATCGACTAAAACACAATTAGTGTCGGCTCAAACAGAGGTCACCACAAAAACTGCTCCCCCTGGTGGCTGGCTGCAGTATTAGTCAAAAACTCTGCCTCTCTGTTTATTCCAGATGGGCTGTTGTCAAACTTTAAAAAACTAATACACCTCATAGAAATGTTTCTATGAGGTGTTGCATCCGTGTGCTGTGGTGATATTTAGATATTATTAGGCTGCGTTGTGTACAAGTCTCTTTTTTCTGAAAAGATTCTTTTTCATTAGTTATTAGACGTTAAAAACAGGGTTTTACGTCTCGTTTCGCGATCATTGACAGCTGCTGTTCTTGTGTATTTTTTTTAAGAAATAGTGAAGTGCAAGGAGAGTTAAAACACATTTGGCTTTTGAAAGAAAAAAAAAACAACTTTTATTTGCCACCTGGCTTGTACAATGTTAAAAGGCGGAGCCACGTAGTCCCTTCAATATACAGTCTATGGATGCGACATGACACAATATGACAGGAAAAAACACAATACACACACAATACAACAGGATATGACAAACACGGCTAGGGCTGCAACTGAAGATTATTTTCATAATCAATTAATCTATTGATTATTCTCTCGATTAATGGAGTAGCTGTTTGGTCCATAAAATGTCAGAAAATGGTGAAAAGTGTCTCATGTTTCTTGAAGTCCAAGATGACACCATCAAATGTCTCGTTTGCAAACCAAAGATATTCAGGACTGTCGTAGAGGAGCAAAGAAACCAGAAAATATTCACATTATGAAGCTGAAATGAGAGAATTTGAACTTTTTCCTTAAATAATCACTTAAACTGATTAATCGAATATCAAAATAATTGATGATTAGTAATAGATTATTTGATTAGTTGTTGCAGTTGTTGATAAAATAGCACATGATCTGATACTTAAGGATATGATCATCCATCTATGGAATGGAGCGGTGCCACATGATGTTTTGATTCCATACAGAACTTTTACTAAATGAGTTGAAATTTACTGGTGACTCAAAGTACAACACAATACAAATCCACACATTACGATAATCAACATAACCAAACAATACAGAACATTAGGACAGGATGTGATGAGTGTGGCGTGACATGATACGATCCAGTGAAATGTGATTGGATACCACGCCCATGGTTTGTAAAACAGCAGAGAAGAGCACGGGTCTCTTTTTCTAACCAAGTCAAGTCTCAGGTCTTTGAGGGCAGTATCAGGTCTCATGGATTTAATAAACAACCAAATCATTAAAATTTAAAACTCTTTAAATTTTAATCTGAAGAGGAGCCACTGATCTGATATTCATAACCCTGTTTATTTTACATCAAGCTGTGTTTTAGTATTTTGATAGTTATAAAATATTTGTGCTTTGTTGTTCTATCATTCAGACACACCTGCGAGGGGCAGATCTGAGTGTTGCTTTTTTAATGTAGAAACATCAGTTTTAAAATTTAATCATCATTGTTTCATGCCTGGCTAAAACGCTAACAAAATGTGAGCCGACTGATGCATGTTCAGAGAAATATAACAGAAAAAAAAGCCCATCAATCAGTAAAATAAGCTGTATGATTCATATCTCTTATATAACCACAGATGCTGCCGGGTTTTCTGGTAAACTGGAGTTCCGGTTTAGTCTCAGGAGAATAAAATAGGATCCTCTCCTCTGTGGGGGTTTCCCAGTCCATTTGCGTCCCCTGAGTCTCACTCCAAAGGCCACAGCAGCTCTGCAGCCTCGAACCGAGGAGTGACGAGTGAGCGACAGACGACAGACAGAAGTTTCCACATCCTTGCACCTGTTGTCTTATTGACACAAGGAGAGGGAGTCTGAATCCACACATGGGACACAAACCCAGCACCGTGTTGACATCTCCAGGAACAGATTCCTGACAAATCCCTTGATGCCACACCCATACATGCATTCCCTGCATACAAGCATGCTGGGTTTCATGTTGCATCCGGATATAATGGGCCAACCAGTGGCAGTGATTTGGTGCCAGGGTGCCAGTTTATATTTAGAGGCACAACTGTGAGTGATTGTGGCTGGAAAGGAACAACCTCTCCTCCCCTCGAGCCTCATCTCAGACATCTGTGTCTGAAACTGAACACGGATCAGTGCCATCACATGTTCAGACCTGATTCATACGCCCCATTACTTTCTATCCTTCTTTCTGCAGGACTTACATCAGAATAAGGAAGTAAAAGTTAAAGATTTGTTGATAGACTTCTCTTCCTGAGCCTGAGTTCTTGTACAGAAAAAAGAAACAAGGTCAAGCAGAGTGCAGGGACTGGGAGTGTAATGGATCCTGGGAGAAGTCAGAGGAAAGACGTTTACAGTGTAGCGTGCAGGAAACATGTAGCCTTTATCTTTAACTGTACGCTCACTTACAAACACAAGTGGAGCAGTGAGAGCGATGACATGCCGTGCCCTGAAAGCAGCCAGGACCCTGTGCTCAGTCTGGACTCACTATCAGCCTGTTACAGCAGAAACGGTGTTAAAGATCACATGGCTGCCTTGTCATGGGGTCATGAGTCTCTCCAGAACCTGAGAGAGAGAGTGTGTGTTTGTGTGTTTGTGTGTGTGTGTGTGTGTGTGTGTGTGTGTGTGTGTTTATTCCCATCTCATTTAGTTCCACTACTGCGGCGCCCTGGGTAAACCCTCAGAGTCACATGACCGCCAACAGGAAGTGAGGCACATCAATCTGCTGCACATTAACAGAATGGCATCCCCTGAGTTTATGCCAGCAGACTCTCACAACTCCTTATATGGAGCCTCTATTCTTAGCACATGTGCATGATATGAAGACCGGGCTGCTGCCTCTGGCCCTGGTCCAGTTGTTCCTCTGTCACAACACTTCTACAGTTCTACTGTTTCACTGATTCAGACTCCATGCTGAGGTTCCAACATTGATGTCTTGTAGTTTTTTTTTGCTCCTCTTCAAGAATCTGTTTCTTTGAGCCTTACTTTGTAATAAGGAAATAGTTCAGACTTAACAGAAATAAGTTCTGAAAAGTTTGGAGAGGAATGATACAGCTTCGAAAATACCTTAATCAGCCACTTTGTTTGTGTCAAAGCATCTGTGTAAACACTCAGCAAAGCTCAGCACACTAATAAAGCAACAGCGTAGTCTGGAAACGTTTTAAAATCTCAGAGTGAGGGTCAGGGTTAGGCACTCGTACACCAGCATTAACCCTTTAAAGCCTGACCCATCCAAAAAAAAAAAAAAAAAAAAAAAAAAAAAAAATGGACAGAAAATTCTGATTCTTTGGAAATGAAATGTTAATCAACGCTTTTAACAAAATCCACACACACAAAAAATATTGTTGTATTTTTTATGATATATTTTATATCACATTTGATAAATTTAGCGTTTTTGCCAACTTTGTAGCAAAGTTTTTAGTGCATATGCATTCTGTCAATGCAGAAAGTACTTATTTAAAAAAGAAAATAGTAATAAAAATGAAGTTGTTGTTCTTACCAGCAGTCTTTTTGAAAGGGTAAAAACACAACTTCAGCTGCCTGTCATGGATTAATAATCCTCAAAGGGGGCTGAACATTTTTTTATTTTTTGAAGAGATTTGAAATGAAAATATTTATCATGTTGATGAGATGGAGGTCTTTAGGGTGCAATAAGCAACAACTCGATGCGATGTGACCATCGACTAAAACACAATTAATGTCGGCTCAAACAGAAGTCACCACAAAAACTGCTCCCCCTGGTGGCTGGCTGCAGTATTGGTCCAAAACTCAGTCTCTCTGTTTATTCCAGATGGGCTGTTGTCAAACTTTAAAAAACTAATACACCTCATAGAAATGTTTCTCTCATCCGTATGCTGTGGTGATATTTAGATATTATTAGGCTGCGTTGTGTTCAAGGAGGTCTTTGAAACTCATGTAAGAAAACATATGTTTAGCATTAAAGAGCTAATGTCAGTGTGAAACTTTCTATGAATCAGCTCAACCAGGTTATAAAGTCGGCTGTGTGCAGATTGAGAAAGGGTGGAAAGGGTTTTTCACTTTTCTCACTTTTCTCTAATTCTGTGTCCGGTAAATTTGAAATTATATTAACTTTAAAGTAAGGGTGAGACAAAATACCCACAGGGTAGATCATAGGTGTCAAACTCTGGCCCGCGGGCCAAATTTGGCCCGCATTGTACTTATATTTGGCCCGCGAGGCAATTTCAAATTAATATTAGAGCTGGCCCGCCGGTATTATACGGCAGCAGCTATTACTATTACTATTACCATTAGTATTATTATTATTAGTATCAGTATTATTAGCAACTCGATTTTGCACGCCTGCACTTTAAAGTTATATAAGCCTTGCTTGTTCAATATTCATTGTTAAATCAAAACTTGTTTGGTTCCATATTAAAAGGTTCATTTGTTCAACCTTGGCCCGCGGCTTTGTTCAATTAAAAAATTTTGGCCCACTTCGTATTTGAGTTTGACGTCCCTGGGGTAGATGATCGTAGCGCACCACCACGCCAAAAGCAGATGATCAAATGTACATTATATTGTCTTAATGGATCCATATAAACATAAAGTCTATATATTATATATATTTATATATATTTGTGCACATTCACAGATCTTTTTAAAAGTGTAGATTTGTACTCATGAAATGTGAAACTGATCTGCAAATAACTTTATTTTCAAAAATGAACTCCGGAGTCTCAACTTTCTGTCCAGCTCGCTGAGAGTGGCAGCGAAGAGGCGACAGAGCGGAGTGAAGGGTGAGAGAGAGAGGTACCTAAGCAAGGATCAGTTTAACCAGTGTTTTACTCAAGCCTCTGAAAACAACTAAAATGTTAACATCAATGTTAATAATGCAGTGTCAGCGACAGTCATGTTTAATTTTAATGATGTAAAGTCATTTGCAAAGCTCTCCCCCACAGTTTCAAAAACAAAAAAGCCCTGGAGGAAACCCTGACCCATATGCCGATAAATCATTTTCCAAACCTGTGTGATACATTTATCAGTTTGAAACGGCTAAATATGAAAATTATATTTTAAAAAAAGAAAAATAAAATGTCACTCTAAATAGCTTTCTCTGACTCCATCACTCCATTGGGAATTAAGACGGCATTAAAAAGTAACTAAAGAGATGAGCTAGTGGAGTACAGATGGCCTGGTGGTTTAGGCCACGCTCCATTAGGGCTAAAAACTCCTGAACGGGCAGCCTGGGTTCAAGTCCAGCCTGTGGATACTTTCCCATGTCACTTCCAACTCTCACCCTGTTTCCTACTCCATCCACTGTCCTGTTCTTTCACATTTAATGCATAAAAAGCCTGAAAAAATAATAATAATGATAATAAAAGAAATGCACTAGTGACTCTTATAACACAACAGCTTGCAGCGCTCGATGCTAAGACAAGCAATTCCCAGCCCTACTTTAAAGCTGCTGTGAGGAGCATTTACCAGGATATAAAACAGAATAAAATCAGTTTTATTTCTGACTCACAGAAGCAAACCGAACCATCAGGGGAGGAGAATGTTCTTCCTGTCAGTAATGTGGATACTTAAAATCACTGCAAGGAGCTTTGGTGTCTGATATGTTAAATAAAGAGCCATGTTTTTACACTTTCAACAGCAAAGCTTTTGTGTGATTGATGTGTTTGAAGTAGGGATGCACAATATTGGATTTTTTTGCTGATATCTGATATGTCAGTATTTTTCAGCTCATTTAGCCGATTGCTGATTCCTGATACTGCACACCTGCAGAGATCACGACTCTCTTCTGTGTTAGAAGTAGCGTAGAGTATTATGGTGCCTTCTCTTATCACATTTGTTTTGTTATATTAATTTCTTGTGCTAATTGAGAAAAATGATGTTTAAAATTGCAAATTTATTTTTGACAGCTGCTTTCAAACAAAGTAATATAAAGAGATCCATCCTACTTAAAACTTGGATGATGCTCTCCCTGAGACAGTCGTAACAATAACCACAACCAGGGATAATTTGGCCAATTTCACAGCTGACATAGTGAGTAAACATAACAGGGAACATGGGAAAACTGTGCAGCAATTAAACCCAAATTTAATAAAAATGTCTAAATCTTTGACAATAGATGTACTTAAATTAGTCCACTACATGTACCTTACTGACTGCTGCTTAAATTCAAGACTTTGACCTTCCTTTCTAACAGCTATAGAGCGCCTGTCAGTCACATGAGCTGAGCTGAGCCTCTGATTGGACAAACCCTTAATCCTAATATTTAATAAACCGCTGGGTTAGAAAAAAAAAGTCATCCCCCGTACAGTGTGTGCTGATAACGAAATCGTAAAAGTCTGTTTTTTTTTGGCTTGATGTGTTTGTGACCTCTGGTCTTTCTGCAGCTAGCCTCTAGAGCAGGGGTTTTCACCAAGGGCCACATCAGCCTAATGGCTGTCCTCAAAGGGCCAGATGTAACTTATAAATGTAAGTAAATGTAATCGAATGTAATGTGAAATAAACGTAATACTCCGTAATGTCAAAAACCCTGAATTTGTTACTTATTCAAGTGACAAACATCACAGTTACATAGAAAAAAAAATGTTTGCTTGTTGCTGTTATGAATCCTTTTCATTTGTGAGCTTATGAAACCCACATAACTCCACCAAACAAGGATCAAACTATCCAAGTGGAAAAAGAAAATAACATAAAACACAAGTTATGACATTAACTTTTTTCAAAGCGTTTTTGTCAAAGTTAAAATGGGCTTAATTACTGTAAAAATCAACAATTGGGAGCTGTTTAGAACATGTATGACAGATGTAGCATTTTACAAAAAAAAGGCTGCACACAGCCTTGCATCCAACTGATGGTTTGATTACAATAATTGGTCTGCATACACGTAAAACCTGCAAACACTAAATAATTGCAAACATAAATAATAAATCATAAAAATTAAATTCTTGGGCAATTTTTTGCTTTTCTTGAAGGCTAGCTTTGGCGTACTTAGCTCTGTGTTTGGTGTCAAAATGCCGCCGCAGACTGTACCCTTTGACAACTGACAACGCCTCGTAACACAAAAGACATACCGGTCTTTCTCCTTGTATTCGCCTTCCCATCTTTCTTGAAACAGTCTTCCATCTTTATCAACTTTTCTCTTCTTGGACATTTTGGGATCATTATTTATTTCTCAATTCCACTCGTTGGCATTGATGTAGAAACACTGCCGTGTAGTGGCGGTGAGCCGTCAATTCGAGGGTATCATAGTTGACAGGCATTTTGGGAAATGTAGTTTTTGGTCAAAGCACGCTTTTGACCTATTGATTTTTAAACGCTCAGACCTTTTAAGCTCTCACGGGCCACATAAAATTACGTGGTGGGCCATATTTGGCCCGTGGGCCTTGAGTTTGACACATATGCTCTAGAGGATTCTTCATGAACAGCAGCTTTTAGCACTTCCACATAGGCTTCATTTTTTTTCTCTACTGGATGTTACCCTCTGGTCAGAACATACATAAATATATGGGCTCCATCCACACTGCACAATTTTATCAGCTACAAACAATGTGTAACAGAGAGGTGATGTGCAATCATTAAAAAAAACTGAACATGTTAGCAGGAGCCTCAGTTAATGGCATCAACATCATTTTCATTTCATTAGTTTATTATATTGTTGGATATGTTCGCTGATATGTGATATTTTTTATTTTTAGGCCAAAGTTGGCCGATACTGGTAATGTGCTGATAATATTGTGCAACTCTAGTTTGATGGCTGACTTAAAAAAAAGTGGCAGTTAATGTCAGAAAACCCACTTCGCTAAGAAAACAAACCATTAAGTCCACAGGGGGCGCCAAAATCAAATCAACAATTACTGAAAGGTCCTCACAGAGGCTTTAAGCCATTTAATAATTCACTGAGGGCAATTAAACAACAATAACATTGAACAGGGACATGTACTTAAACAGCTTGAGCTGTGATTTGATGTTAGCTGGTGAAACGTGATGATGATGATGATGTTGTGAATGTTTCTGGTGTCACTCTGTCTTTAAGTGGAGCTCTGATCATCTCTATTCAAGGCAGGTTTGAACATCCTCAGGTGTCTGTTGGATGGAGACTTCTTTAAATAATTCATGCATGGCTGGTTTTGTTCTGTGTTTGATCCGGGGTTTTTGAACCCATAGACCCTGATCATGGAACGGAACCAGATTGAGGAACACTGCCTCTAAATGATTTTAGAAGCAGCAGTAAAGCTGTCATGCTTGGTGTCAGAGCTGGAGAGATGCTTCCTGTGCTGCATTTGTTTATTCTTTTTGTCTAATGCCAAAGAGCATCATGGTCCAGTGTCGGAGCCAGCTTAGATTAAAAAGTAACACCCAAATCTCCCTGAAGGTGTGGTGTGTAAGAGCTCTGCTGAATTACATCATCACCATCCTCATCATCATCTGCACACACTGTGCCAACAGATAAAAGAACCTCTTCCTCTTGCCTTTCTTTCTTCTGTTTTTTTTTTTTACCTGACTCACAACATTTACACCAGTGGTCCAGAGCTGCACAGCATCATCCAATCACATCCCTTCACAACTCTTCTTTGCACTCGCTCTATGCTGGTTACCAAGGAGACAGTGAAGTGAAGTCTGGAAAGTGGAGCAATGGTTTGGCATGAGTGTGTTTTTTTTTCTTTATTATTTATTTTATTTCTTTCTCTTTCTGTTTCCACATCCTGGGATCAGAACATCACCACCCGGACAGATGACTGTGTGTTTGCCAAAATACCAACAATGAGCTGAGTTTTCCCTGCAACGTGTGGAGCATGTGTGCTTACATGTAAAGGAGCAGTCACGTCACAGTCTGCCTCCTGATACACACCGTCCCACCTGTTCTCACTGTTTTCTCTCTCTGTGTTACCACATTTCCTGGCGGGATGCAGGCATATTTGCTCTTGCCAAGATCCTGCCAGCCAGAACAGGGAAGTGTGTATTTTAGTGTGAGCTAGAACCAACCAGAGACTGATTGAATAATGAGCTGACCTTGATCCAAGTGGGCCAGTTTGGAAGCTTAAGCAGAGAGGAATCTCGCTTAGTGTGTTGAACTCTGGGAAAAGAAAGCAAATATAAAAGTCAGCACTCTGAAGACGCCTTCAGCTGAGAGTCGGCACGCCAAGCCTGAAAGAAATGTTCCTGCACCTTTACACATGATACTGAGTTTAAGTGGAATCAGTTAGAAACAGCTCGTAGCCAAATGCAGTTAGATTTTGAGCTGGTGTGAAAATACACACATAAATACACTCACCCATTTAACTGGAAAATTTATACTGCTGCATGGCCATACTGAGGTTTGGTTTGATTTGCTTGAACTTGTGTCAAACTGTAATGAAAGAATATCCAAATATACTCTCACCGGCCACTTTATTAGGCACACCCGTCCAACTGCTCGTTAATGCAAATTTCTAATCAGCCAATCACATGGCAGAAATTCAGTGCATTTAGGCACGTAGACATGGTCAGGATGATCTGCTGCAGTTCAAAGTGATCATCAGAATGGGGAAGAAAGGTGATTTAAGTGACTTTGAACGTGGCATGGTTGTTGGTGCCAGACGGGTGCCAGACGGGCTGGTCTGAGTATTTCAGAAACTGCTGATCTGCTGGGATTTTCACGCACTAGCATCTCTAGGGTTTACAGAGAATGGTCCAAAAAAGAGAAAATATACAGGGAGCAGCAGTTCTGTGGGCAAAAATGCCTTGTTGATGCCAGAGGTCAGAGGAGAATGGCCAGACTGGTTCAAGCTGATAGAAAGACAACAGTAAGTCAAATAAGCTCTTGTTACAACTGAGGTATGCAGAAGAGCATCTCTGAACACACAACACGTTGAACCTTGAGGCAGATGGGCTACAGCAGCAGAAGACCACACCTGGTGCCACTCCTGTCAGCTAAGAACAGGAAACTGAGGCTACAATTTACACAAGCTCACCAAAACTGGACCATAGAAGATTGGAAAAACGTTGCCTGGTCTGATAAGTCTGGATTTCTGCTGCGATATTTGGATGGTAGGGTCAGAATTTGGCATCAACATGAAAAAAATGAAAAATCAACATGAAAGCATGGATCCATCCTGCCTTGTATCAACGGTTCAGGCTGCTGGTGGTGGTGTAATGGTGTGGGGGATATTTTCTTGGCACATTTTGGGCCCCTTAGTACCACTTGAGCATCGTTTCAATGTCACAGCCTGCCTGAGTATTGTTGCTGACCATGTCCATCCCTTTATGACCACAGTGTACCCATCTTCTGATGGCTACTTCCAGCAGGATAACGCTCCATGTCATAAAGCTGGAATCATCTCAGACTGGTTTCTTCAACATGACAATGAGTTCACTGCACGATGCTAACAGAGGAACATGCTAAAATCAGTGCATTTTCTGATGACAAAGCAAAACAGATTAAAAAAAAAAATCCAAATGAAGTCTATAAACCTCGGCTCAGCTGTTTGTAAACAGTTACAGCTGTCTGCGCATTTTGATAGCGGAAGTACTGCAGAGTACGATGGTTTGTCAAGCTATGAAGGGAGGTGAACCACCAGAAACCTGCAACGGTCACCTGAGAAACATCTCCCAGCTTCTTGTGAAATCAGAGAGTGGATGGAAAACATCAGCAAGTGGACAGACAGACCATCGAATATGAGACATAAAGTTGTTTCAATAAGCTAGAAACCCCATTAAACCAAAGACAAGCTTACAGAGAGCAGAGTCTGAGACCTGGGTCATAATAAAGGATCCAGAAAACTGCACCTAACATATCATGATGATAATGGTTTTGTATTTCAGGATTCATAACTAGCATACTTAACTGTACTGTGCTGTACTGAAATCTGTTTCTATTAATCATCATTTAAACTTTCTCTTATTTACGCTCCATATTGACTCCTGAGTGTCATATTTGGTCCTAACCTTCGACTCCAAACCAACTTTTTCATAAACTTCTCAAAGTGAAATCTGGCTTTAGAATTTTAACACTCAATTTTATTGATTTGCATCCAAACCTGGTTAACTGAGGTTGGATACAGAATCACACTGAACAGCTTGCAGCCACAGATGTTGCCGGTGTTAATCCTGTTAACTAGAGATGTGACGGTCGTGAACGAGTCAGTCATATGAATGGCTCTTTTAAGTGAACGATGAGAACCGGTTCACAGTCATGAACTGTTCTTGTATGCAAATATTCCATGCAGCTTTCACGTTAAGGTGCCTTAAAATAAAGGCTGCAATTAAGATTTGCAGGCGGTAGATTTGAAAACCAGATGAGATAAATCAGTCATTCTTTTTGCATATAATATCTTTGAGAGTTGTATTTTCAACATTTTCCAACTGTTTCCTTCCACTATTGTGTTTGCAGAAATCCAGTATAAAGCATGAACAAGGAAACATAACGATCCAGACTGTGGTCGTTCACATCCTATGTTGAATACACACAGCCATCATGTTTTCTTACATTTTTGAGGGATACAGCCATGACAGTTCCATGTTAAAGTCCATTTAAAGCAGAAATAAATTCGTTGTGAGTTTTTCACATCACAGAAACGTCATTGACCACTGAGCCACATTTGAGAAATTAAAAAAATAATTTAGTATATAAAATAAGGTCTAAAAATCATGGAAAGATAAGCTGTGGAACGCTGGGGGCGTGTCAATTAGAAAAGCTGGAGCCACGCCCACAAGTGGGGGGAGAGCTGCCTCTGTGTACGGTACAAGGAAGTTACCCACGGCAACAATGGAAGCTAGCGCTAGCAGCATCATCGGATGGACCCAGCCCGACCTGTTTGAGCCATCAGAGCCAGAAACTGACTCTGAGTCAGACACTGATAGAGCTCAGCCTCGTTCCTCACAGTCTCCATCAGAATGATCATTTATTTCTCCATTTATCACATTTAGCAACATGGATTACTGAGTAGTAACATTATAGCCTAGACAAATACAGTTAGGCTATCAACCCACCTGTTTCTTCAGAAGCCTGTGGGTGTTGATATGATAGATAAATACTTCTGTCTGTGGTTATTAGTTTCCTGTTGCCTTGCAACTATATGACTGACCGCTGGAGGTGGTTACAGGGGGCGGGGTTATGCTAATGATTACTCGTTGAGGTAACGTGTCTATGATTTCGGACCCGCCCATTAAATCCTGAACACAGGTTTTGAAACAGTTTGTGAAGCCGAGCTCCACAATTAAATCCTAAATGGTTGAATGACTTTAACATGTTTTAAGGAAACACATTTGTGACATTTTAAATGTGTGTAGAAGAAAACAGATGATTTTGCTTTACACAGATTTTAAGAAAAACATTTTTCTTTTTTATGGTTTATTGCACTTTTTGCAATTTATTTAGTCAGTCTAAAGTTAGTATTGATATAAAGCAAAAGTTTTATGCAAAAAAAAAAAAAAAAAAAACTCAGGATGTAAAAAGTAAAGATATGCTCTGTCAGATTTGGTGCGGCCGGTCATAAAGGGTTAAGCTGAACTGAATGTCTGTTGCCAAAATGTGAGGAGGTTGTTAGGGAGTCTATTCTGCCACTGAGTTGAGCGCCTTACTTAGAGTTTGTTAAAATGAGCTTTATTTCATGGTGGAGCTGACCCTGTCTGCGGCAGTTAATAGCCTAGCTTCTGTTTTCTCATCAAAGAGGCAGCTGACCGGGATCACTGTGGCTAATTGGCTAATTATATCACTGTTGACAAGTAACGTATACAGCCCCACTTAAAAAAAGAAAGAAAGAAAGAAAGAAAGAAGGATAAACTAACCTTTTTTGTAGCTACCCAGTTTGTTTCCTTAATTAGTTTTCTTAAAGTAATCAGGGGTGACTGGTTGGTTGCTGTGGCTAAACCAGTGCAGTGAGAGTGTGCAGCATCAAGTTCAACAGTTCAAACAGGATGTGGCGTTTGATGTGGCTGCCTCAAAACTAGTGACTGCACAACATAATTCTACATTAGTTTCAGTTAAAAGAAGTGATAAAAAAACAGCACTGGGTGTAAAGTAGAAAGTAGATATCTATATTTATGTGTGAACTAATGTATAAATGAAAACACTTTGGTTTTGGGTTTCTGCAGTCTGGCTGCAGTCACGTTTAAAGAAGCTGCTTCTTCACCAGATGTTTGGTTTCTGGTCCATCGTCCATACGTTCCTCTTCTGTGTGTTTGGTCAGAGCTGGTTGTTAAATCAGCAGGATTGTTTTCTTGTTCCGGGCACCGTGGTGGGGGGTCCAAACAAACAGCTGGGTCCGCAGTGAGTTTTGTGCTGTCGCTGCAGTAGAAACCTGGCAGCTCAAGAGAAATCTTTCAGGAAGCTGGACCCTGACATTCATGCCAATGTGTAGCACTCTCTCTCTCGCTCTCCCTCTCGCTCTCCCTCTCTCTCTCCCTGGTGTCCTCTAACTCTCCAGCCAAGTGGAACTGGGTGAAAAAGGAGACAGGAGTTCAATAGAGAGGTGGACTGAGATTGACAGATGCACAGGAGGAACTGGATCTGGGGATGGATATGTCAGGGGAAGGCGTTTGGGATTCAAGTGTGTGTGTGTCTGGATGTCTCAGTACTAGACATGTTGAAGCCCCACCAGGCTGTTAGCTCATTTACTTCCCCAGAGTGGAACACAGCCCTGTGATACAGACACAACTGATGTCTCTTTCCTTAAATTATATTCCTCTCTGGACTCCTCCCCCGCCCATGCATGCACATAAACATTCCTCCTCACCTTGTCTCTGTTTCTGACTGCTGTGGGAAACGGTTTGCTGCAGTGTGCTGTACACTGTGTGTATGTGTGTGTGTGTGTGTGTGTGTGTGTGAGCCCTCTGCATCTCTTCTTTGCTTTGCTTTAACTTCCTCTCTAATCCCTCTCTTGAATGATTTATTTGAAGGGTGAAACTGGGTAAACACAATGGGGCTGACACAATCATCGACACCCCCGTGACCTCTGCTGCATTCCCCTCCTGCTCTCTCTGCCTTCTTTTCCCTCTCTTTTCTTTCTTTCTCTCCGTCCTTCCTCACTCTTTTTATTCTTGCACCTTCAGCTCCCATGTCAGCACTTCTTTTCTCGCTGTGTTTATGTCGCTGTGCTTTGTGAATAAATTGGAGCTTGTTTGACTCCCATGGAACCCGCGGCTCACCCGGCCATGTTCTGAGCCCGGGGGGAACCGAAGGCGTGTTGACAGGCTTTGATTTTTAGACGATGTGTGATACACTTGTGTGGATTTTGGATTTAGAGCTTATAAAGTGTGTGATCCCCAAAGTGCTGCACATACCATATCAAGTGAAAGGATTTTAACTTCTCTTTTGAAAACAGGAAAAACAAACGTCTAATTCGTCCAATGGGGAGCCTTTGTTTTTATAATTTAAAAACACAAAATGAGAAAAACATGAACTGAGACACAGACATAAAGATATCTGACTTTGTGTTGATTTTGTGGGAGCTGAAAGAGCAGAAAACGTTCTACGTTGTTTGATTTACTTGAATGTGAGTGAAAGAAACATGTACTTCTTTCAGTTCTACATCTTTTTATACTAATAGTTGTAAACATTCATATTTGTTTATGATCATTTTAAACTCTGTAGACTTCGTGGACTGTAAATACTTTTGTTGATAAAGCCTCCGCTGTATTCAGTCCCTTGCAATGTTATGTCTTCCTTTAATAAGCCATAATCTAAACATAGCTCTGCAGAGAGGCGCGCATGAATGTTGCAGTATAAGCCAGCTGTTAGCAGTATTGTCCACAGTGACCTCCATGGACTGTTGCCACTTTATGCGATTTATTTCAGTGTGTTATAAATAAGACAGACACCATTCATCCTGCCCTGTGCATGCCAAGTATCCCCTAAATAACATCCAAAAACTTTGCCGTGGAAAATATCAACAGGCTCCTGGAGCTGATTTTCATAACTTGACTTCATCTAAAGACAACGTGATGATTGACAGTCACTGAGTATCAGTATTCATGCTCAGGGTTTGTTTTGCTCTTGTACATCATGTAGAGGCATCAGTATGTTATTCAGTCAGTTTTATTTAAAGTTGCAAAATTCCAGGAATTTTCAAAGTTTGTTACCTTTCCTTGGGGATTCCCAGAAATTACTTGGAATTTTTATGAATTTATATTAACTGGATTAATCTGGTTATATACATGTATAAATATCACACATGTTGGTTTGGACATGCGTGTGAAACATGTCTAATGCAATATTTTTAAATGACAATATAAATGAATTTTCAGAATTTTCCCTCAAGTCTAACTGTCAATAAACAACATTTATCAATGACACTGACGGGTTTTTAGAACTGTAGAACGTTAATGGTGTCCTTCACAGAACAACAAGAACCATGAACGGTGAAAAAACACACTGATACCAAAATGACCAAATACTCAAAATTGTTCACATATTTTTATGGAACCAAGCAACTGTATCTTTGTAATGACTCTTTTTTTTGGATTTGTTTAGTATTGAGTGACTCTTAATGCAATATTTCTCTCATGCATTGGGTGTCTGAATTTTTTTTTTTTTTTTTTTTTAGATTTAGTGGGTGCAACTTAAATTCAGGTGCGTCCAATAGTCCGAAAATTATGGTAAAGTGTTTCCACACACTAGAGTTGATTGTGGTGACTCGAACATTTTTCATCAGCCGCCACTGCATTGGACAGAAAGAAAACAGCTCGTCTTGTTTCAACCTTTCTGTTAAGTGATGCAGCTGTTAGCACTGTTGCTTCACATCAGGAAGGTCACCGGTTCGAATCCCGGTTTTGACATAGTGTGTCTTTCTGTGTGAAGTTTGCATGTTCTCTCTGGGTACTCCAGCTTCCTCCCACAGTCCAAAAACAGGCTCATCAGGTTAACCGGCGATTCTAAATTGCACGTAGGTGTGAGTGTGAGCATGAAAGGTTGTCTGTCTCTGTGTGTCAGCCCTGTGATTGGCTGGAGACAAGTCCAGAGAGTACCCCGCCTCTTCAGACACCTGCGACCCTGAACAGGATAAGTGGTATAGAAGATGAATGAATAAATTAGAAAAAGTTGTTTAACAGTTCCAACTTGTTTGTTTTAATGTAAAAACAAAATAATAAAAAAACTAAACATGATACAAAGTGTTTTCCTCGCGATGTGGACTGTATAAAACATGGACGTATCCTCAGTGAGGCCTTAAATCTGGACAGCTTGTGAGTGAGTATTGTCATAACTAATGAGCTTTAAATCAAATCAGTGTAAACATGTAAACATGATGTTTTTTTGTCACAAAGAGCAGCTTTTTAGGGAAGGGTCTGCATGTGGCTTCTGCTGCATTTCATCAGTTTTATTTCTCATGAGTGGAGGCTTGCTGCTTGACAGAGACATGGTGCTGCTTTGCATACTGCGTCTGATTTTCTTGAAAAACAACTATTTATATCTTTAAAAAAGTGTCTGTGCTGTGTCTGCCTTGTTTGCCTTGTGCCAGTACAAAGACTCAGAGACCCAGTCCCTCAGGTACATGCCCCCGCACAAGCTGTCCCCTATCACTTTCTCTGAATACGAACAGAACCATCAGGATGTTGAGAATATATTTACATGTTGTACCAGGGAGCTGTTGGTTTTTGTGGGGACTTTTCACCGAGCTGGTCTGTGTTTTTCTTCTGCTCAGCCTGGCTCCAGCTCTTCACTGAAGATAAAGACATGAGCTTGATATTGATTTTTTTTTTCATCTTCCTTCCAGAAAGAGAAACATTTTCCCTAAACATAAAAAAAGTAAAACATACATAACTGAACCAGTTTTCTCCCTCTCTGCCTCCCTTCAGATGCAGATTCTTGACAAGTTCCCGATTGAGGGAGGGCAGAAAGACCCCAAGAAGAGGATCATCCCCTTTCTGCCAGGTAACAGTCTGCTCCACAGCTCCAGTTATCTGAACAGGCTCCCATATTAATAATGTATGGCTGGCACTAGCGCAGTGTCAATATGAGCTGGTTACTGATGCCTGCCTGTGCTGCGTGTGTGTGTGTGTGTGTGTGTGTGTTGCTGTCTGCTGACGAGGCTCTATCTGTGACTTTGAAATCACAGCTGTGTGTGTGTGTGTGTGTGTGTGTGTGTATGAGAGGATTTCATTTAAAGGACATTGTTGAATCAGTCTGACTCGTATAACTGAGGTTACTATCAGGCTTGTATTTAATCATTCGACAAACACAGACTGGAAAATCTGTATGTGTGTGAGTGTGTGTGTGTGTGTGTGTGTGTGTGTGTGTGTGTGTGTGTGTCCTAACATTGATTGGAGTCATGCCACGCATGCTCGTCTCTCCTGCTTTAAGTCGTCTCCTGACATTCAGGCTCATGGCGACCTACAGTACAGCGTGGCAGTGATCGATGGGGGTGTTTGTGGCGGTTCAGAGTCCGGGGCAGCAGGGCTGACAGTGATTCTGCTAATCACACTCCTGTCTGCTGCGTGAGAGTGTATCTCTGCACTCTTTAACGTGTGTGTTTCACAGGTTTCCAAATTGAGGGAACTCCTTTCTTCGTTCAAATCCCTCCACTTAGTGCTCTGCCTTCACGCCGTGGCCGACTCATGATCCTCCTCCTTCAGCCCTGAAGCCATCGTCCTCCTCTGTTGTGTGTTTCTCTGTCATGCTGACACACACTGGCAAACAAAACAAAACAAAAAATGCAATTTGGAAAGCAGCCAGGAGTCCACCTACCTCTTATCTGTGAAACCAGCAGCAGCAGATGCAAACATTACTGACTGTCTGCGTTTGTTTGAGGATGTTTATTGGAGGATAAACTCCTCTGTCCTTGCTGTCTGACACTTATGGAATGCATTAAACTGCAGGACGATATTTCACATGAGGGCGGGACATAAACCCTCAAACAGAAATGGTCTTGTTGGGTTTCAGGTTTGGTAGGAATCGTCAGCAGTTTATTCATCGGTTACAGAAATGTTCTAGAGAACTGAAACCTTATAAATCTAAACGTTGGTCGTTCCCGAGTTAAGCCTTTAATACTCTTCATATTGACTGATCTCAAGTATCAGATCAGGGCTGATTTTGGCATTTTGTAATTGATCAGTGATCAACAATTCAGCTGATCTTGACAGTTGAATCATGTTAGCCGTCACTGAGCGCAAAATGTGTCAGTATAACTGAGCGCTCCGAGTTCACCCAACCTGGTGAAGTTGATGCTAAAATAATAAAATAACATGAGGTACATTGATGTGGAACTTACCTTGTTACAGAACACAGGCGAAAACAAATTAACATGAGACAGTCTGTTAGCTTAGCATTAGCAACTCCTAGCTTAAATGTCAGCAGTGTGGAAATATATGAAACTAGAAAACAGTCCAACAGCCACATGTGAATACATTTATGCACTAATATCTTTTCATGAGGTGTTTAATACGACCAGAACATCCTAAAACAACATGCAGCGTAGTTCTCTAACAGAGGAAAAGCTGCTCCGCTGTTTCAGGGCTTAAAGAGAACAGATAAATATCCACAGAGAGAGAGAGAGAGAGAGAGAGAGAGAGAGAAAGCGTCTACAAAGCTCTGAGAATAAGGTGGGGTGCAGGTTTAGTCCATCTCCATTATCTACAGTATGTCCTGCTGTTTAGACACTTTATTTCCCATCCTGCCTCACTGCAGCTGTACAGCACAGTCCATGACATCATGTGAGCTGATTTAAACATGATGATTAGTTTGACAACAGACGTTTGTCCCGTCTTTCTGCTGAGCCTCGCAGAACTCTGGACTGATTCTTTTACTTTCCAGTTTCAGATGATTCAGGGGGCTTTAATTTTTGATCTGGTTTGAAATAAACATTTCAATGAAAAGAGAAAAATCATGAAATAGTCACGTTAAGGCCCATTTATACTTCCTTTATGTACAAAAATGTATACGTCCCTTTCAAACGATGCTACCATCCCTGCTCACATACTTCTGAATCCTTTACATCAGCATTGCTTTTAACCAATACATCCACCACAAGGGGGCAGCCAAGAGGCAAAAGCTTATGACAACAAACTCAAGAACAAACATGGCGACTGTGGTGGAGGTGTTGTTAATGTACCTCTTGCATAAAAGACAGAAACAGAGGCAGCAAGTTCCTCACCATCTCGCTAATTTTTTAATTTAAAATGTTCCTCCATTGGTATTTCTTCTTTGTGTCTCACTGGAGCTACGCAGCAGGGAGTAACAGTAACACTGCCCCCCTGGTTTCCAGTGGAACTGCTCCATTTGGCCCGTATCTCTAAGCTTTATGGAAACAGAATTATGGACGAAATAAAAGCAGAACACAGACAGAAGGCTCCGTCTGTATCTGTATTTAATGTTAAGTATAAATGGGCCTTTATTGTCTGATATAATCAGTCGTAGCCTTGCATCATTTCCTGAGTGTTGCATTCATGGCAACCTCAGATTTTAGAGTGCTCTTTTTTTAGAACACAAGTTCAGGAGGCCTCATACAGGAACAACAGTATTACATCTAAAAATACTTGTTTTATTCTGTTTTTGGGTCACTCTAGAAGAAGTTTCCAGTTTATTTTACCAAAATGGATCCAATATACTAAATATAGATTTGCCAGGTTTGAATATTTACTGCGTCCTGAGAGCTTACAACCTCAAAAGATGACAATGAAAAATTGAATGACAAGTCTTTTTAAATTTCCGTGCATGGATAACAGATCTGAAGGCATCAAAACCTGAACTTCATCCATCTTGGTAATTTGAAATATATTCTATATGCATTTCTTTGTCATGCAGCCTAAAGCTTTTCATTAATAATTGTGAGGAGTTTTAAAGGGAGCACTGTTTTGGAAAGTCGCGCATCAACGTATCAGCCCATGTGATGCTGCTTTGCTTTGGTTTTAGGTTTTAGAAGTTTAATAAATCATTTTTCCTCGTTGTATTCACCACCTACAGCTGCTCTCACATGAGGACGATGACACATTTTTGATTTATTGGCACTCAAACAGTATTTATTCACTAACTGACAAACAGTAACAGTATCTTTATTCTTGACATGAGACCCAGGCGTTATGTTGGGACAGAGGGATGACGGAAAGGAGAGGGAGAGGTTAGGTCAGCTTTTACATCTTTACCATTTTTCATGTAGATAATCTAAGACACTTTCCCATGCTTACTGATTTTCTGTATGAAACACACTGTAGTTACTACAAGAGAAGGCAAAATTAAAAACGAAACAATAACGGTGATTTGCCAGCGGACAAAACAAGCTATAAAGAATGCAGTCATGCAGTTTTCCTGGTTTTCCAACATGATATGAACCCAATTATTTATTGATTACTGAATTAAAAAAATTCAAATGAATCAATAACCTGTTTAGCCTTGCGGTTAAATCACACACTCCACTTTCAGACACCTGCAGCTTGACTTTAAGCTAACTATTTTACCATTTCTTTATTTTTTTAATATATCAGTAAAGACGTTAAAGCTCCAAATGAAAATTTAAATCAGTAAATCATTTTCAAAAAGCTTCAGCTGCAGCCCTTGTAGAAGAAAGATTTGCTTTTCATTGGCAGCTGTGCGACATAAGGTCAACGATGACATTACAGCCTGTCTCATGCTCAGTCTGTGTCTTAATGTCTGTAAGCTTTGTAGCAACAACAACACTGATGCCACTGATATTAAACCTGCTTTAAAGTTTTCAGCAGGTCACAAAAAGGACCTTTTATTCCCAGTCATGGTTTCATTTGTAAAACGTTCATTATGTAAATAAATTACATTTATTCCAGGGTATGAGTACAACCTGCTCAGCGTTGTCTCCAGATGAGCTGATTTTGCAATAACTACTCTTATAATTTGCTCTTCCTGCGCGGGATGTGGTGCATACATCTGATGGTGGGGGGTCTTTAATGTTCCTCTCTCAGTGGGTTGAGACTGGATGACAGGAAATTCACGACCCATGTGTATATAAATCCTGTTTGTTGTTTTAAAGCCGTGTCACAGACAGAGGTCAGGGAATCCATAGGGGGACAGCTGGGGACCAGAGTGTGGGATTGAGACGTTGTACCCACTGAACCACTCAATCGCTCATTACTGACACCTCCTGGTTGGAGAGGGTGTTACAAGCAGCCTCCAGGACTGCAAGATCAGCTGAAAATAGCCAGAAAGGACTGAATGCATGTGACAAAGATTAGCTGCTTTCCCGTCTGATTGTTTATGAGTCTCTCTTGACTGCAAACCTAATATTTCTTTCATGTCTTTTTTTTTTTTAAATGAATTTCTATGCTCCTGTGAAGCATTTTGAATTGTTTTAGAAAAGTTCTGTATGAAATAAAAAAAAGCTCGTCTTCTCTTTCACCCTCTCCGTCCTCCCACATTTTTAATCTTCTGTCTTTCCTCTTGTCCTCCCCTCCAGGCAAAATCCTGTTCCGGAGGAGTCATGTACGAGACGTGGCCATGAAGCGGCTGCGTTTTATCGACGACTACTGCAGGGTAAACATCCTCAAATTCTCTCTCTGACTCTGGGGAATGTTCCCCCAGCCTGTGAGGGGTTAAAAGTCAGCACCCATTCTGTTCTTTCACATGCTGTAAACATGAGATTTCGACCACATTGTCGGACACAGAAAAGTTCCTAAAGTGATGAGCTGTGTGTCTGAGCTGAGACATCTGAGGAGCCTCTAATGTGCTCTGACACTGACGTTTTCTGAAGCTGAAGCTTGGTTATGAACTCTTCCTACAGTCGAGGGTTGTTTATTTTATGTTGTGCCACAGTCATAGAAGCTATGTGACCTAGTTGTGCGTTACACTTCTCAGTCACTGCACTGCATGAAGCAGCCTTAAAGCCCCTCAATCAAAGACCTCTTACTGATGACCTTGTCCCCTCATTTGATTCACTAAGAAAGAAAACTCTCCTCCCAGCCAAAAACATAAAAATAAAGAAACAAATACAGGCCTTTCAGTCATTTAGAAGTTCAAGGGAAACCCACCCTTTCACTTCCTGTTCCTCTTACTAGAATTATTTCATTTATTCTGAGCACTAACCCTTTCCTACTCTCTTCCTTCCTTCCTTCCTTCCCTCATGTTGGCTGAAATTCACTTGAACAGAGGGAACAAGTGACTCCAAAGCTGCTGGAGTCTCAAGTGAAAGTTAGCCCTCTACCTATGACACAACACGATAACGAGTTAATTCAAACTTTTGAACAATAGTTTCAGTCTAAAATTAGGAGCATCGGTTTAGGTTTGTGAAAGCTTTTCTGACATCGTGTCTGAATGAGGGGCGTATAAAGTTTTGTTTTATTATCAGTAAATGCAGCAGTTATAATAAATGTAAATATAAATATAGTTATAATCAGTCACAGATGGTCAAATGGTCAGACAGTGTAACATTTATCTAAGCCTGCAAATTACAGAGACACATCTATAGTTAATGTAATATTAACAAGAAAATGGTTTAATCAAAGCAAGCAGCTCTCCTGTCATCCATCCACAGAATTTAACTTTTTGATGCGTAAAATATGAAAACCTGTGTCAAGATTTTTTTCTGTCAGTGTTTTTTTGTCTTCTTTGGGCATGAAAAAATTGTTTTATTTATTTATTTATTTATTTATTTATTTATTTAAATCATTATTATTTGTAATTTTTTTCAGTAAGGTACAGACATGTCCACTCCAGGGGACCTGAGCATTCAACATTAAAAAAGGAACTTGCTGTTAAATTCTTTTATTTTTTTGGTTATTCAATAAATAATTGACCTATAGCTAAGTCCTGCACGATGATCCCCTGTTACAGTACATAGAGCATTCCCACACTCGGGCATTCTCTGCCCGGACATCCATTGAAATGCAGAGAATCAGTTTTTGTTCAGTTTTATGAGGTTTTTCTGAGATTTTAAGCTTGAAAATGGTCACATGGTGTTCATGGGTACATGAAACACCAACACAAGGTATCCTGAGAGGATGGGTGACAGAGTGTATTTTTAACCCTTTCCTAAGTCACATCTCAACTGAGAAAAGTGTCTTCTTTGGGTAAAGTTGTGCGGTAGACCAAAACATCAACTCAACTTGAATAAAATGAACAAGGATGTTTAGGTCTGTTCTAAGGTAAGTCACCATCATGTGTGAGGCAACATGTTGTCACTTTACTGTAAAGAAATATAAAGTTATCTTTAACACTAGAACCACCACAGCAGTCTGACGGACAGTTTGGGATTTTCTCTAATGTTAGCCTAGTGTTAGCCTAGCGTTAGCTCCTAGCTGCTTTGTTCATCATGTCTCTTTGTTTGTTGGAGTTCATTGGCCTGTTTTGTTCTAGTTTTTGTTCTTTGGTGATCGTCCATCATTGTCAGCTGTTGTCCAAAGGGCTCTAGTTAAACTAACGTTAGCTTCTGGAGCTTAGCTTCATTAGCTTATCTGTAACAGCCCAGATAACAAAGGTTGACAAACGTTCTGCTGAATGATTCAGTGTAAATACTGTAGCTCCAAACTAACAGAGTCACTCTTGGTAAAGATGGTAAAAAGGAGGTTAGATTTTTCTCATGACTGATGCTGATCCTCTGTCTTGTTGTCTGAGATGCTGATGGTAACCAGATGTGGTTTATCAGGTTTGCTCTGGGACCTGGAAGTTTTGTCTTGTAACTGAAGCTTTTCATGGACCTTCTCAACAGTAAATTGATTCATATATCCCGCCAATGTGGAGTTTAGACCCTTTAGGTGCTTTTTAGATGATCTGTGAAGTTTCTGTCTTCAAAAAATCATTGATGGCCTCCTGTGAAATGTCTCCTACGGTGACACCTCCCATAGCACCTGTCACTGAATGTTCCTTGTTTGTCTGAGTGAGTGGCGGGGGGGCGGGGCTTAGCCATAGGTCAATTTGTTTATTTTAATGCTTTGCAAAACATTTTAAACAGATTTAATATAGACAGACACATTTTTACTTTATGTTTGAAATATATTTGGTGTTGCATGCTGTCTACTAGAATAATACTGCTTCTTTTTTTTTGTAACTTTATTTTTATTCACAAATATACATTTTTAAGATACAATAGGGCTCTGCTAAGTGACATTTTTATATTGTGTGTAAAGAAATAAAAAAATAATAATAAAATAAAAATAAAAAAGAGACAAAGAACAACATTAAAATTCAGTAAACAAAAAATAAATAAATAAATAAAAATAATAATAATAAAAAAAAAATAAAATAAAATAAAATAAAAAGGAGGGGGGAGTGGATAAATGAATAAAACAAGTTACACTGTAAACAAACACATATATACATCCCTATATATTCATACCCATACATTTGTTGTGCAAACAAAAACATCAGCATATGACTATGTACACCTCCGAATGTACTAACAATCTCGCTCATATGTAAACACAAACCTGTGCACATGTACACATTCCTCTTGAATTCCATGCCCTCTCCTTCAGATTACATTGTTACATTTATGTTTTATTTTTCTACCTTGCCTCTCCCAATTACACATACCCCTATACATTTGCACACATACACTCCTCCGTGTACATTCGGAGACCTACAAATGCAAATATTCCTATAATCAAAATAACAACAATAGTAAAGAAATTAAATGATAAAACAATCTGTATTAATGAATACATTTGTGTGTCACGTAAAACTCACAGAGCAACATAAACTGCAAAAATAACAAAATTTAAGGGGGGTCATAAGCATTGTCTATAATTCTAAAGTTATCCCTCTTGAGTGCATAGAACAAAATGTTAGCGATTTAGACTAGGTTATCACCTCTTTGTGTAAGGTATGCTTCCCATTTTCCCCAAAGAGTCTCATATCTATCCCTCTGCAATCTTAAATCAAAAGTCATTTGCTCCATTTGTTGGATGTTCAGAACGATGTCTAACCACTGTTTGACAGTGGGTGGTTCCTTGCAGAGCCATCGCCTAGTTATGGCCTTTTTGCTTGCCACCATAAAAATTTTCATAAGGTATCTATCAGTCTTAGGTATGTCGCCCAGGTAACATGTCAAAAAGGAAAATGAAAATTCCTTATCCAAAATGCTTTTAACTCTGTTATAGACATCCTCCCAGAAGGGTTTAACAACAGGACAGGCCCAGAATATGTGTGTGTGGTCAGCCATATTATTGCCACATTCCCTCCAACAACTAGATTGTACGTTGGGTTGTCTAGATTTTTGTTTTGGGGTTATAAAAAATCGTATCAGATTTTTCCATGAAAAATCTCTCCACATTTGTGAGGCAGTGGTTGAAATTTGAGTATTTATCATGTTTTCCCATTTTTCTAGATCAATAGAAATCCCCAGTTCCTTTTCCCATTTGTCTTTTATATAGTTTGTTGAGTGGCCTCTTAGCTCATTTATCTTCCTATATAATTCCCCGATAATACCCTTAAATAGTTTTGATTTATAGGCCTTAATGAACAATTGAGTGATGCCTGACATATTTGTGGGTAGTTGTCCCTTTACATTCTTATCAAAGTAGTGTCGGAGCTGAAGATACCTATAAAAATCCTGTTGGGCCAGGCCATATTTTTCTGACATAGTTTTGAAGTCTGGAAATTCCAAGTTGTTGAGCAGAAGACACAGTGATGTGACACCTTGTTGTGCCCACTGGTTAAATCCTCCATCTTTAGCCAGCTTGAAGTCTGGATCATAAATTGGCCACATTAATATTCGGATTTCACTCTGCATCTTCAATTGTTTCACTACATTGGCCCATGTATCTAAAGAAAATTTAATCCACTTACTTTGGATATCGTGTTGGTTAGCAACCAGTGGGCACCCTAAGAGACTTTGTAAAGGAATATCCAGCTGAGACAATTCTATGGCCTTCCACTTTGACACATACACCTGGTTGCACCATAGCAACAGCGGCTTTATCTGGGCCGCCAGATAGTAGTCCTTAAGACTAGGTAGGGCCATTCCCCCCTTGTGTTTCGGCAACTGCAAGGTTTTATATCTCACCCTGGGAAGTTTTCCGTTCCATATGTATCGGGAAAGCAGCTTATCCCATTCTTGAAATTGATTATCTGGAATGTGGACGGGTAAAGACTGAAACAAATAGAGCAATCTGGGCAGAATATTTGTTTTTACTGTCATTATTCTACTACCAAAATCCAGAGGTAGAGGGGCCCATCTATCCAAGTCATCCTTGATTTGTGTAGTAATTGACTTGTAGTTTTTTGAGAATAGTTCAGCTATGTCCTTTGTAAGCGTCACGCCAAGATATTTAATAGATGTTGAGTCCCAATTAAATCTGTATTTATTTCTCAGTTCTGGGGATGGTGTGAAATTAAAGACTAGAGCCTGTGTCTTATCGATATTTAGGGTGTAACCTGACATTATTCCATACACCTGCAACAATTCCATTAATCTTGGAATCCCAAGCTCAGGGTTTCTCAGGGTGATTAGAACGTCATCCGCATATAGACAAATTTTATACTCTGTGTCTTTTATTATAATACCTTCTAGGATAGGATCTTGTCTTACAGCTTGTGCAAGTGGCTCTATAAATAAATTAAAGAGTCCTGGGCTAGCGGGACAACCCTGGCGGCAACCTCGCTGCAAGTATATTGTGTCGGACAGATCCCCATTAACTTTTATCCTGGCCAATGGGTGTGTGTATAATGTTTTTATTGCATTTATAAATTTCTCATGGAAGCCAAATTTTGCCATAACTATATAAAGAAACTCCCACCCCACAGAGTCAAATGCTTTTTCAGCATCTAAGCTGAGCAGTATAGCCCCAAGTTTTTCTCTTTTTATATGTTCTATGGTGTGGAGGGTTCTTCTTATATTGTCTTGGGTCTGCCGACCTTGAATAAATCCTGATTGATCCTCATCTATTAAAAGAGGCATTATTTCCTCCATTCTTTTGGTTAAAATAGTGGCATATAATTTATAGTCCTGGTTCAGGACGCTAATGGGTCTATATGCCCCACACTCCTCTAAATCTTTACCCTCCTTGGGAATAATTGAAATATTGGCCTCACACCAAGATGGGGGGAGAAGGCCCTCCTTCAAAGTATAGTTAAAACTTCGATGTAATATTGGTATTACCTCCTCCTTGAAGGCTTTATACCATTCTCCAGGGAATCCATCGGTTCCCGGAGATTTGCCAGATTTAAGGGAGGAAATTGCCTTACTTATTTCTTCAACCGATATTTCCCTCATTAATTTGTCATTGTGTATTTTACCTAGGCAGGGGAGGTCTAAATGGTTCAAAAAATTTTCAGCTTTGCAGGGGTCAAATGGTATGGACTGGGTATACAATGTTTTGTAAAAATTTTCAAACGCTTTTTTAATTCCATCTAATTTATGTGTGGTCTTTTTGGATGTGGGGTCTCTTATTTTGTGAACTGTGTTTTCTGATTGTTGTTTTCGCAGCCTCCACGCTAGTATCTTTGAGGCTTTGGATCCTGCCTCATAATGTCGCTGTTTTGTAAATCTGAGCTTTTTTTCTAATTCGTCACAGTATATTTTGTCTATTTCTTGTTTAATTGGTCTCATTTGTTGGAGTAGTTGTGGATCCTTGTTTTTACTGTGTAGTTTTTCAAGATTTAAAAGGTTTTTTTGCAGATTCTGGAGTTTTTGAGCTCTCATCCTTTTAATAAATGCTGCTTCTGATATAATTTTACCCCTTAGGACTGCTTTGGCCGCATCCCACAATATCACTGGGTTCACATTGTCATCGTCATTTTCTGCCAAATATGTTTTAATCTCATTCTTAATTTTTTCTTTGAACCTGGGATTGTTTAGCAGACTTATATTCAGTCTCCATGTTGTCCTTTTTGGTCTGCTATCTAAGTGTAATTTTAAGTGGACAGTTGAATGATCTGATAGGTCTCTTTGACTTATTTCACATTCCTTTACTCTGTGCCTTTCCGAAGCGTGCATAAATAGGTAGTCAATCCTTGAGTAGGCATTGTGCCTAATTGAGTAAAATGTATACTCTGCCTCTTGACTGTGGAAATCTCTCCACACATCGATTAAACCGATATCACAGAGCCTTTTTTTAATCCATCTTTCAGTGCAGGTAGTTTTTCTTTTTACATTGGTGGTATCAAGGTTTGAATTCAGGATGATATTAAAGTCTCCTGCACAGATCAGGACCCCAGTTGTTTGGAATTCTATAAGTCCAAGTATTTTTTTGTAAAATGACCTCTTACTGTCAGGGGGAGCATACACATTAATCAAGGTCACCTCTTTGTCATCTAATTTCCCTTTAACTAAAATAAATCTGCCCTCACTGTCTTTAATTTCAGACAGGAGCTTAAACTGAACAGAGTTGGGTATTAAGATAGCCACACCCCTTTTACGGCCTGTTTTAAGACATGAGTAATAGGTGTGTCTAAAACCCATTTTCTTTAACTTTTCATGCTCTTGACTGGTTAGATGAGTTTCTTGCCAAAATATAATTTGTGCCTTTTCCTTTTTTGCTTTTGAAATCATTTTATTTCTCTTAATAGGGCTTGTAAGGCCATTCACGTTAAGGGTGATAACTTTAAAGTCTTTATTATGCATTTATCAGCAGGTGCTCTTGCACACAGGCATTCATGATCCCCCAAAACAATAAACAGTAACTATGTACAGTAACCAATGAACTACATAAACGATTAAAACAATCGATGAACATGAACTGGTCTTCCAACAATGAGGTGATCCCTACACCTCTTGTATGGGGGATTGTTTCCGCCATTAGGTGGCGGGGCCCCCTCGGGTTACTTGGTTGGGTGCTTGTCATCCAGACTATAGACTGACCACTTTATCTTCAAAATGTGTTAAATTATGATGGGCCGGATAAAATAAACCTAAAAAGATACAGTTTACTACTACCACTGTAGTAATAGGAAAAACTTAAAAAATAAACAAATAAAATCGCATAGTAGGGCTTTAAGAAGGAGGAATGAACAAGACTATTTCAGAGAGTTCAGCCTACCGTCAGTGTCCCATCACACATTGGTGCTCACGAAGAAAACATATCAGCATAGTTAAGAAGGTGGTGAAGTGGGTCGACAGTCTGTGGTGTTTGTTTCAGCTGGGCGATGGAAACCGCGGAGTTTCTCTTTGATCCTGTGGTGATACTCTCCCATCTCTTTGCTGCGGGTCCCCTTCACTTTCTCCCACCTGGTGTTAAGCATCCTAGCTTCTCTCGGTTTCCCCTCGGATCCCTGTGGTATTGTGAAGCCCTTGGATCTTAAATCCTCAGCTGCTTTGTCCGCGTCCTCGTATGTGACTGCCCCCGAGTCCAGGAAAACGCGCATTCTGGTCATCGGTGTGTGGAATCTGATGCCCTGCTCCTTAAGCGCCTTTTTGATTGGCAGGTATGCTCTCCTTTTCTCCATTACACCTGTTGCGTAGTCGTGGTCAAAAAAGACCCTTCTTCCTTCAACTGTAATGGGCTTTTTCCAGGCTGCTCTGATGACACTTTCCTTAGTTGTGTATTTCACAAATCTCACAACAGTGGATCTTGGAGGCGCAGTCTCTGCGGGTTTAGGTCCAAGCGCCCGGTGCGCGCGTTCAATCCCGAGCTCGTTCAGACCGATGCTCTCACCCAGTTCAGTTTTTATAAGGTTTTCTATAAAATGAGCCATGGATGTTCCCTCGGCCCCTTCCCTGATACCGTAAATCCGGATATTGTTGCGGCGTGAGTGTCCTTCAAGTTCTGTTATCTTTGATTGTAACGCGAGTTGGGTCTCGTGCAGCAGGTTTAGAGCTTCGCCGACTTCTGCACCGAACGTTTCCACCTCTTCAATGCGCTCCTCCGCCTCATCAAGTCGGCGAGATGCAACCTCAATTTTCCCTACAGTCTCCTCCATTCGGCGGTTAATGTCTGTCCTCATCTCGCCTAGCTGTTTCTTGACGTCTTGCTGAAAATTGAACTGAAACTCCGACAGCTGTTTTGAGATCTTGTTCTCCAGCTCTGTCATTGCTTTTGTCATGGTCTCGTTTATGGTGTTCCGGATAGAGGCTAGCGAAGACGTTTCTGTTAGCATAGCCTTGTCGCTGCTGGCTGTATCTTCCGTATCCGTATCTTTTCTTTTGCTTCTCAGTGCCATATTACGGCCCCTTTCGTCTCCCCCTGACATCAATACGTGTCCAAAGACACTTAACAAATAAATCTCCTGGATTAAAGGGGGGTAAGTGGTAGTTCAGTCGGGAGCTGAATTCCTAGACCGCCATTTTCACCCTTGCGCCACCGGAAGTCCCCAATATAAATATTTCGAATAATACTGCTTCTTAACTGTTACTGTATATCATCATATTCTTTTGTACCTCATGGGTTCCTCTGGAATAGAAGAACTGACAGGATATCCTGTCAAACACCACAGTTGTGTCTGTCTGTTGGTCATCTTAGAGTCAAAGAAAACTGACTTGCAGTTACAACAACTGACCACTGAATGAAGCTTAATGGAGTGGAGCAGCAGAGAGCACTCTAGAGGCTGATATGCAGTTCAACCATAGAGACCACAGACTTTGGGAGAAAATTACTTTTAAACAGCTGAACACTACAAGGGCACTATCAGTGACCTTTTAATTAGTTATTGATAACTTTGTGATGATTTTATTTTGGATTTAATCTTTGGATTGAGACAAACACGTTTGAAACACTCTTTAAAATATTAAAAACAGCAGTTAGACATAGTGACACTGAGATGACTGACTGAGGAGTTATTTAATAATTCAAAATGCAAAAAGAATGATCCGAAGGGACTAATTTTATAGTCAATAAAACAACTACTCATCAGCTCTCAGGTAAGAAAACAAAACAATACAAAACAAACTTGACTGTTTAATGCAGTCAGGAAGGAGAGTTCAGGAGAGATTAGACTGTAGAAAGATGAAAAAAAAAAAAGTCAACCCGCTTCTACTCAGATTTTCTCAGTCCCTAATATTTTCTGCTGCTCAGACTTTGGCTGGACAATGGCAACTCCTGTGACGAAAGTTTTTTGGCTTCAAAACCAGTCAATGTTAAAAGGCGGAGCCATGCTGCCCATTCTATAAACAGTCTATGGATAAAACCAGAAGCTAATCTTTTTGTTAGTTTCACTTAGCTCATAAAACTGACTAACACTGTGCTACCCTCGTTGTGGTATTAAACTAGCTGGTCTCTAAAGGTAACAGCAATGTTCCCTGTTTGATATATGTTGCTTTTTAACCTCCTCTTCATATAGTCATGGTAACATTAAACAGTGTAATCACCTTCGTCTTATATCAGACCGACAAGAAACATTATTTAGCCTTTTTGCGCGTCAGCTAACTGCAAACAGTTGAATGGATAGATGTGCATTTTATGACTCCCCATCCAATTACAAATTCCAATTTTCTTTAGATGGCGTTTCCACTTTCTTCTCAAACCACCAACTCAAGAACTTGAACGTACCCTTAAAAAGACCTTTGCACTCAATGCCCAATGTTCTGTCGCTGTGCAGATTTAAATAGCCAAAAAGGAAAACAAGCAGAGTTTTCTGGTAAAGAGAAGATAATTTCCACTCAGATTTTTCTGGATGAGTAATGAGAGTCTCAATTATAATATTAAACATGCATTTGTACTATTTCAAGCCAAATTTGCTGCTGCTGTGAGTCGAATTTGGGCTTTTATGTTTTTCTCTCTGTGCTCAATTAGTTGGTAGTATCGTTTTCCTGTTTTGGAGAGGTTAGCCACTGTGTCAGCTCAGTAATTGGGACTAAAAGAAGTCTAAAAAGCAAAAGCAATTACACACATCTGAAACAAACCTGATCCTTTGCTCCACACATGCAAAGGTTTCCTCATTACCCAAACAACCCGAAGCGCTCTAATGTTTATAGCCGCCGTAGCGGGCCCAGTGCTGAAGTGTGCCGCACTGTTTACTTCCTGCATCCTGTTTATGAGGCAAACAACAGGGAGGAAGAGTAATTACCCAGTGTTCTCCAGGGATCTGCTCTCTAGAGATTGTTGGAGTCCAGCCAGAGATGAGCTCACAGCGAGGTATAACAACTTCAATCACAACCAGAAGGCCCTTTCAATAATACAAGATCCAATGAATGAAATATGAAGGTGGATGGGACTGTGCTGATTTAAATAAAAGGACTGAGATGTGTATGATGTCACAGATCTTTATGGTCCAGCACCCATCCAAAGTACATGAGCGAGTGCTTGAGAGGAGACTGGTCAGGTCATGAAATATTAATGCTCAGTCAGACATACAGTATGGACCCATGAATTACTGAGGACTCACTCAGTCTGTGAAAATACAGGGGAAGGATGGTTCATTTGGTAAAGTATTATTACATCATCACGCCTTCAGAGACACAATTATTTTTATTGATTGAGCCAAACGTCTGAGTCGTTCACTCTTATGATGAACAGTTTCATTACACATGTATGAATCCCTTAGAATTACGATTCAAAACCGATAGAGGTGCACTGTTTGATTTCCTTTATGTACAGTTTGACAATGAAAATACAAACAGGCTGTTTGGTCAGCAGGGATCAAAATTAGCTTAACTTTTTGTGGTGTCTGTTTTCATCCAACATTTATTTTCTTTGAACTCTTTTTTGGGTGCCACTGATTTATCAGTTTTGCAGAAGTAAGTCCAGTAATTGCCAGTAAATGCAAAGGGACGATTGATCCAATTGACCAAGTGCCAGTGACCCTCATGAGAAGTTAAGTTGGATATTATAATCACAAAATGTTTTTCTTAATGAATTAAAGGTCGTCTTCAACATGCATGTCTTCATACTTGAGGGTGCGGTCACAGGAGCTATCTGTACCGTGCCCAAGCATGCGTCAACCCTGAAGGCCAGTTCATTTGGCCAATGTGACCACAAGTGCTTCAGCACGGTATACTTCATGCACAAGCAAGCGTACACAACAAGGGTGTGACATTGACCTCTTGACCATCATTTTAAACAATAACAGGGATAACATGAACTTAACATGAGCCAAAGAGTACCTAAAGTCGTGGTTATTTTCTCTGTGTCCTTATTGTGCTGACTCTGAGAAGACTTAGATGGAAACAGGCACATCATGTGGACGTTGGCGAGCCAAGTGTGTGCCTAAAGTCTGGTTTGTATTTGAGTGGTGTGACAGTGGGCAGTACTGGCCAGATGGAGAATGGCACTGCGAGAGGCAGTCATACTCGAGTAAGGCATGGTTAGGTTTTTGGCTCACCACTAGCTCTGGACTCCTGACCAGCCCAGGCTGAATCTCCTCTATGCTAACAGGCTAACTGCCATGCTGCATATTACGATTCCGGCCTGTTTGCTCTTTCTCTCCTCCTCGTCATTTTTGCTGAATGGCCTTTTTCTTGTTTTACTGCCCTCTAATGGTTCGGCAGTGTTTTTCCACACGTCACTGGCTTGATTTGCCTAATCTGTGGGTCTTCGGCCTGTGATGGAAATGCAGATGCATAATGAGTCCCAGGAACCATGTAGATCATGGGAAAGTTGTTCTAAGCTGACTCACAGGTGGGTTCAGTGTGTCTGTTTGCTCAGAGGCTCCATGTTTTTGTTCACCTTTTTCTTGAGTTAGGTTATTTCCAACATGGCGGTTGCCTCTCTGGCCATCAGAGCCTGTCTTCAGAAACCAGCGTATGAGGTCATGGAGACTCCATTCATGTTTTATATAATCCATGGTTAAACGGTTTGAAAAGGCTGAAGAAAATAGTTACATAAGATTTACTTTGCTGTATTTTTGTATTCAAAAATTATTATAAATATTTATATGTGAACATTTTAAAGTAAGTCTTGTTTCCAGTCAATATATTTTGAAATATATCCTTTTTAATAAAGACTTACCTACAGCAATCAAAACAACAATGACAGATAACAGACTTTTTTTTTTTTTACATTTTCTCAAAAAATCAAACAAACAAACAAAAAAAACAAACATAAAAAACAGCCTTTCAGTGCTGATAATTGCAGCTTTAGCACCCTTCACATTTGAACAAGTAAAGAACAGGGCTAATTGAAGGCTGTTGTCTTTTTAACACCCACCATTCTCTCTCTCTCTCTCTCTCTCTCTCTCTCTCTCTCTCTCTCTCTCTCTCTCTTGTTTTAGGCGCTGGTGAGACTCCCCCCTCAGATTTCTCAGAGTGAGGAAGTGCTGCGCTTTTTCGAGACAAAAACTGAGGACATCAACCCCCCAGTGGAGTAAGTGTCAACAACTTCACAGCTCACATACAAAGAAATGGAAAATGTGTGTTCATGTCACACAAGTACTCTCAGATGCCAGCTTAATTACGTGTCAAGCTCTGCTGCAGGCCTTAATTACTGTGAAGGTACATAAACCAAACATGGTAACATCGGCTGTGAGGACAAACCAGTCACAGTGATTAATGTGGATGTAGGTTTGAAACAACAGAGCAGCACTCTGTGCAGCTTTTAGATGAAGCTTTAATGTTGCTGCGTGTTTGTAACCGACACTCTGCAGCATGTGGATTAAAGCTTCTCAAACGTGCTCTCCTGAAACAATTCTGAGGACAGTCCTCATCTGAGATCTTCCTTTGCCTTTTTTTGCCTGACCCTGACTGTTGAGGGGTGATTGAGGCAAATTAAAAGGACAATATATAGAAGTCATGGTGTAATGTTTACAAAATACCAAAGAACAGAGTCTGTTGCTATGATGACAAGTGTACCTGAATGCTTTCAGTGAGCAGGGTCGTCCTTCCTCCATCCTTCGGTCTGTGGTTTTTCCTGACTTCTACATGCTGCAGCTCACACGTCAGCTCACCCTGACTTCTTGGAAAGTTTAGAATGAAAGAGTTCAGAGAAAAGTCAAATTCAATGTTTGACAGTTTCCATTCAAACATGTAGCTCACCTTGATCTTTGAACATTTCCAGCCAGTGTATATGTGTGTGTGTGTGAGAGAGAGACAGAGAGAGGGATACCATATGTTTCAGGTGATAAATAAGGAGTAATATAACATCCCCTAAACATAATAAATCTTGAACCTTTAAGTTGTAAAAGTCACCCTTGAGTTTGGTCAACATCACAGTCGTGTTTCTGCAGCCTTTTGTTTTCTGATACAACCAGCATTAAAGGCAGGGTTGGTAGTCATGGAAAACTAGCATGAATTTGAATGTAGCATCTCCTCAGGGCTCTGTTTAGCCCCCATCCTCCCATAGTTTGAGCTCCTCCAAAACGACGCCTCCGCTCACATGCACAAGCGCCCGCTGATTCGCGATCATATGATGGTGACTGATTCCAAACCACAGACTCAAACTGGTCCTCAGCACATCGTTTTTGTTTGCTCTACGTTAGCAGTAATCAGGGTATAGGTCGTTTTTCTGTCATCATCCAACGATATTTTTGGCTCTGTTTTAAGAACACATCATGTATTGATTGACATCAGGACATAAAGATTATTTTAACCAGAATAACAAAAAGTCTAAATCTGATCACCAACACTGACTTTAATATCAAGCCAGAGTCGGCGTCAGACAAAATTCACAGGGGGGGGGCATCAAGACAACAGCAGGGGGGCACAAAGTCTTGATCATGACTGGATTTATTCTGTATAGCTATGTCTATGATAGCCATTTAAACACACATCAAGAATCACTCAACAGATTGTACAAAGTTCAAATTTACGCCCGCAGGAAGGCACTAAACAACAGCTGAAAGTCACGCCTCTCTCTCTCTCTCCTCTCCCTCCGGTGTGCACACAACTATGCGCGCTTTAGCGCACCAATATTAAACACATTAAACAGGCGATTAAACACGAAACGTTTACGTTAACAATGAAACCCAAACGGTAACAGAACTTTAAAGGTACCTCTAATTTAGAGGTGGAAAAATGAATTCTAGGACTTTAATATTACTTATTTTCCCGGTCTCGCCCTTGTGAAGTGGGGGGGCACAGTCTATCTACTGGGGGGGCACAGCCCGCGAATGCCCCCCCTTGACGCTGACACCGTATTTAGCCGTGAAGTTTTCTGCTTTTTGTTCTTTTCTTCCAACTTTTTGTCAGGTAACTGATATTTTCTTAAAAACAACAACAAAAAAAAGAAGACTTTGAAAAACATCCAAAGTGTTGCTTCCCTCTTAATTTACCTGATGGCTCGAAATAACACTTGGACAAACTTGCTTTCCATTTGCAAATGAATAAATGGCATAAAAAAAAAAAACCTCTATTTGATGAATAAAAAAAAAACATCCTTGACTTTAGCATAAGGCTTTCTTTCAGATGAGCTACAGAGGAAACGATTGCATGGAGTCGAGGCTCAGCTGAAGTTTATTACTGAAGCTGCACAGCGTGACCTCTGTTTAGTGATCTGCAGGTGAACAGACGACGGTTTCCTTTGAGCGACTGGACTCAGTTTGTTTCCAAGATAAATAAAAAAAATAGCAGAAATCAGCTCGTAAGTCAAAGTAATGCTTCCAAGATATCATTTTTCACACAGCAAGGTCACAAAGCGATTTATAAAGTCTTGCGACAAACAAGAACAATATTCTGATAAACTGACAACACAGAAAAAGCTTTGATTTCAGATATTATGCTCAAATTTATATCACATACGCCCGGCAGTCAGATATGATACGGACAGTTTAACTCACATGTATTGAGACGAGCTCAGATGTGTGAGTTCAGCACATTTACTTGAACAGGAGTGTATCCTGTCCTAATTTCCTGCTCTCTGCGTGTTGCCTCTTAAATACATCTTGATAATATTGAGACTAAGCTCATTACCTAGCTGTCCATGAAGACTGTTCCCCAATCAGCTCTCTCTCTCTGAGTTCGTTAAAAGCTCACACCAGGCCGAGCGGAGGCAGGGGGGGGGGGGGGGGGGCATGGAGAGTTGATGGATGTGAGGGTAGGAAGCGCAGAATGACTCGTTCCAGAGCAGGAGATAGCCCCTTTGGGTAGTTTTTAATTAGAGAACACACTCTTCTCTCCAGACCTCAAATGCCAGTATGGCACTATTCATTTGTAATGTGTTCCTGTAAGGAGCGCGTCAGCCGTACCCGAGGCGCCGCGACTGAGCGCTCGTCACAGACCTGGACTGTATCTTTTTTTTTTTTTTTTTTTTCTCACATTTTAATTACTTTTCTCAGTATTTTTCATCTCTCCTCTCCTATCTCTCTCTCTCTCTCTCTCTCTCTCTCCCTCTCCTCTGCTGTCAGTCTGTGGTTTAGAGTTTTGTCCTCAGCTGTCTTTCAGAGATGATGAAAAAGTGGTGCAGCAGGCAAGATTTAGTGACCTCTGCCTGGCGATGTTTTACAGCACAGCATAATCGGGTATCTCTTCCTCTCCATCCTCTTCTGACGCCGTATGTCTGACGTACGTGGCCTCGTATATCCAAGAACTTTTAATTGACATGACAGCTCAAGGTTACAAACACCAACGCAATCATTCTTTGATCAACAGCTTTTCTCTCCGTGCTGTCCACAGCTCCCATCCTTCTCCTCACATCTCCTGCTTCTCTTCCTGCCTCTGCTTTGACTTATCTTCCAGCTTCCTCTGCAGGCATCCTCCTCCTGTCTCTCTCCTCCTCCTGTATGTGCTGCTGTATGTTGCTACATAAAGAAAAGGCGTTCATCTTGTTGTCAGGAGTTGTTCGATGAAGCCGTGAGTGAACATGCTGTGCTCAGGCTGCTAGCTCCCATATGTGACACACGCTGGTAGAAAGATGTACTTCCTTACCATGTGGTAAAGTTTAACGGAACTTAAAACGAGGACGTTTCACACCGGAGTCTTCAAAATCAAATAATATATAATATATAGAAAATACTAGTTTTTATACCAGTCTTATCATTTTATTTTGTTGTATCTGCTGCACCTTTACAGATTGGTCTGTGAAAATGTTGTCTGAGTGAGAAGCTCACTGGAAATCATCTAAACACACGTTTACAGACATTGGTTTTAAGCTTCTGGCTTCCTGTGAGAAGTCATTCCTGGAGATGATTTTGAGCAGATCTCTCTTATCAGCTCACTTTAGAGGTTAGAGAAGCAGGATTATATCTTGAAGTTAGAGTTGTAGTTTGAACCCAAGCAATGGAAGCTGTGGAAACCTGCCCGTGACTTTGCTGTACTCCAGTCAGATCAAATGGAGCGGTAAGCTCCCCCGGCTGGTCTGGATCCTCTCTATAAAAGAAGAAGACACTGGCAGAGCCGAGCTGCTCTGCTCTCTGTTCACAAAAACAACAGAGAGCTCAGTTAATGGTGAGAACACGTCATGATCCGCAGGGCTTGACTTGTGATGGGCTAAATTGGATGGGTCGCTTCCATTCCTTACCCATAATGCATGTGCAAGATGAAAATAAATCATGGGGTGGTGCGGTTCAGGAATGAGATTAGCTATTGATTTAAATCCTGATTGGAGCGTGTGTTACTGTGTGGTTTTTAATGTCTGTGTGCAAATACATGTGAGTCCTGAGTGCCGTGGTGATGGACCACTGAAGACTCATATTAATCCATCCTGGTGTGTGTGTGTGTGTGTGTGTGTCCATAGTAGTGCTGCATAATTAATCGAATGGCGTTCTGAGAACGAGCAGTTATGTCATCGCACTAAAGGCTGCGATTTTCAATTCAGCTTTAATGTAACAGAGATGTTCTTGTTTCTCTTTGACGTGAAGCAGCCTGACTGACACTCGTTCCTTATGGTCCAAATCAACAGCAGAAAGAGGTTAATGCCTATGAACTAGAAGTCTTATCAGTTTAACTTCAAACATCCTTCATTCAGCGCTCTGTTGTCTCACTGACACTTTCGAGGAGTTTGCTTTACATCTTTTACTGAAACATTTATGAAGCAGGGACTCTTTGTGGTTCACCTGCAGATTATCAAACGTGACACACATGCGTAAAAGATGCTGCTCTTCTAAAATAATACTCAGGTCATTTTTTTGCTTTAGACAAAATACATCAGTTTTTCTCAGGACACCCTCAGTCTATAGAAGAAGATCCCCTCTTTGTGGTGGTATGGATGGATCATAATTTATGACTGTTGACCGTGGAGAGAGAGAGCGGTGCACTGCATGGCCATAAATGCTTAAGAAGTTTTACCCCTAAAGAAAAGTTCAGTCCTGTCCCGAAACTCCATCTGTTTTATTACCTGAACCTTTGGTTCAGCTAAATCCATCCGTGATGAGCAAAACAACAAAACCAACCTGCAGCAAGGTAGCAGGGCCGTGTCCAGACTTTTTAAGACTGTGGTGCCCCAGTCAGCCTGATTGGGGCACCACAGTGCCCTGATTCAGGGCACTGACTTATATGTGTTACTAATATGAGATCAACAGGCTACAGCTCTGACAGAAAAAAATAAAACTGAAAAAAAAAAAACAAAACAGCGGGTTTTTTTTTTGTTTTTTTTTAATGAATAGTTTAAAACTAAAATGTAACTGAACAGTACTGTAGCGCATCAACAAATTTTACTGTACAAGTTTTCTTTGTTGTAGTTTGTAATTCATAATGTGCTTGTTTGTTTTTAATTGGGCTGTAAATATTCCATTCAGTAGTCCAATAGTTTATCTGTAGTCTTGACTGGTTTTGTTTTGACTGACAGAGTTTCACTTTGTTTGGTTGTGTCTTGATTTGGGCGACTTTGGCTCATTCATTGATTGATAGTTTACAGTCTTGTAGCTGCTTTGGAGACGTTGGGTAACTTTTCACCAAAGACTTTTTCCTTGGAGTTGTTTTCTTCCTTTTTTGACCTTTTGTGTCGAGATTAAGCGAGTTCTTGAATCTGTCCTGAGCTTTGCCATCATCTCCTGGTTTGGCAGCCTCTGGTGAGGAGATGAAAAGAAGTTAGGACACATTGTTAAGGTTTCCAGCAGAGTCATGGGTGTCACTCTACCTGATCTGCCCACAAACTTTTGCAGGAGGGTAAACTGGAAGGCTCAGGACATCATTCAGTGCCCTGATCATCCCCTCTGTGCTGAGTCTGAGCTCCTTCCCTCTGGCAGGAGATTTAGACTGCCAGAGGCTAAATCCAATAGGATAAAACAAGCCGTTACACAACTACATCTGAATTTCAGTAGATGACAATTATTAACAACTCTGGTTGTCCTGTAAGGTTGTGAACTTGTCCTTTTTAGTGTGGTATCTGGATCTGATTGACTGTAAATTATGTCTTTGTTTTTTTTTACCCGCCTGCAAAGATGAAGTTGATGTTCTTGAATGATCCTTCTTCACCTTTTCTCAGCCGCTCAGTGAACTCATGGTTCATCATTTCTTGTGTCGTCCTGGTTTTTGGTCACACACTTCATACCTTTTCTCCTCCTCAGCTACCTGAGTTGCTTTTCTTATCCCTCATTCGTCATTTATTCTTCCCTTTGCTCCACCTTGTGCTGTTCCTTCCTGCTTTCTTTCATCGTTTCATGGAGTTACGAAGCATCCCTCCCTCCTCCCGTCTCCCTGTCATCTGTCCGTTCCTCGCCGCCTGCTGTGAGCAGGATCCGGGCGACAGGCTCACTCAGCCTTAATGGATACTCCTCTACGCTCCTCTAACTATCAGGATCAATAGCACTCACTAGAGACCGCACAGCACGGCAGCAGCTTTGTAGAACATGGGTGTGCATGGGGTTAAACACTTAAAGTGTTTCAGAGCGTTAAGGAGTGGTCAGCCAGCCGTGCAGCCTGTCATGTGCATGTCCGTGTGTGTGAACACGTATGTGTGAGCATTTATTGATCCCAGACTCTTCATCTGCGTATGCTTGAAATTGTTTGTACAGGAGGAGAGTTTGGTGGTCATTTTTCAGGACTCGCTCGCTCCTCCTCATCTGTGTCCAGCGTGTGTGTTGTTGTCAGGCTTTTTCAGCGTCTGTCTGCCTTTCTACAGTCCCCGCTCTATTCTCTCCTTGCAGCACCACCTCACACGGATGCACTCGTTCACCCCTTCTCCCACCCGATGCGGCGTCTGACTCACTTGTGCACTCCTCCTCGCACACTTACTCACAAGGTGTTGTCAAGGTAGGGGTTGGGCTTGCAACAGTACAGCCCGACCGCACAGAGACGGCTGTAAAGCTACCAGGGTGATGAAACGTGTTTGCTGGATCACGTGCTGGAAAAGAGGAAGGAGAGGAAGAGGACTGAGGGGTTCCCCCGGGGAGGGGAAGAGGTCAGAGGCAGGGGAGTGCAAGTCCAATGTCGCACAAGAAAAATGATCCATATATGAGGAAGCAGATGAGATCTATCGGCGTTCAGGTTAGAGCGAGGTGTATAATCTGACCTTTTTATGAACAGATTGAACTGTGACATCTTATTTTCTACAATCAATCTATAAAATCTTGTTAAAGAAGCCAGCACCTGTCCTGCTCCACTATGTTAGATTGAATTTTCAGACAATGATTCGACCGGAGAAAAGAGCCACGTGTCTCTTAGTGCAGCGCAGGAATCAATCCCATCAATCACATCTAAGAGCGCACTCAGACCCTGAGCACATCTCAACATCAACCACATTTCACATCACCTCCTCCTGAGTCTGAGGAACAGCGACCCCTGTCTGTGGCCCAGAACACAGCACCTGGGTGGGAAGTGGGTCTCCGAGCTGACGCCACTCTCATGCAATCAGCAGCTGCTTTTTGAAGCTCAGTGCTCTTGATGTTTGATATATATTTAGACTGGACCTTCAGCTGGGTCTCTGCTCTCCTTGTTTTTCCTCTTTCGTGCGATGAAATGTTCAGAAGAATAAAAGCTACAAAAACATGGATATTTCTCCCCCTCGGTGCAGACGCCGGGAATCAAAGGAAAGAGTTTATAGTGACAGCTTCGTGATATTTTCATGTGTCAAACAGGGTCTTACACAGTTGTAGACTTTAAGGCGCGTCCATACACAGGGGAAACACCCCGTGTTGCTCCCTGATAGAGACACTCCTGCTCAAACATTTTGGTTTGGGCTCCCATGGTGAATCATATGGAAGCTCAACCAGTTTGTGACTTAAGACAAAGGAGATCAGCATATGGTTGGTGATGATGTTCCAAAGCAGTTAGCTTTTCCCTCCTTGTCCCGGGTCGTTTGGACAAACTGAATGTGAACACAGAGGTCGCACTCTGATGCAAAACAAAACAAACAAATCGAGATCCAACAGGTGAAGTGATCTCAGCTTGTCCCAAATCAAAACCTGGAGCCATTTGATTTCAGAAGGACGTAATCAGTCAGTATGTTTACCTGCACGCAGCAGTCCAGCTAAGTTCATAGCTGGATGGTAAAGTCTCAGTGGGGGGTCTGGTCTTGTCTGTGTTTACATGCAGTAATGAGAATCAGACTTCTGGCTGAGAACGTCTCACTCTGCTTCAATAGGTGGCGCTGTGTCCTTTATTGATGAGTGAAGCTGCGTGTGTATCAAACTAGTTTCAGTTCACCTGAAGAGAAAACAACATTCTGACCACGATGGCTGAGATGGATGCAGCTGTAGCTCTTCATGCTTGTATTCATGTATGTGTCATGGTGTGTGTCTGTTGTGTTGGAGCCACAGACTGTATGAGTGCAGCGACTCTATTTATCATGGTTACCTACTTCCTCATCCGGCTGAACGTCAGCCTGCAGAGGTCTGCCGAATCCAACCACAGCCTGATAGCAACCACATTATCTAGGTGTGTCAGTCGAGCTATGCTCAGTCTGTATTCAGTCCGACTGAGCTGTTTACATGCATTGCAGTAGTCTGATCTCACGTTGACTAAGCTCATAGTTTGTTTTCTGAAGCTACATGTAAACACACTGACTGTTTCACCATCCTCAATTCAACATCAGCAGAGGAGCTGCTGCTACATGAAGCGGCATCACAGGATGTGTTGTACAACTCATAAAAGGCACTGTAAAGGCTTTATGAGTAATCATAAAATGGTTTCATTGAAATGTATTTTCCTGTTCATAAACCATGATTTAGAATTAGATTATCAGCGCCAAAATTGGTTCTTTCTAAATGTCATTTATCTAAATGCCATGTATCTGTGTTTGGGTCTGAGAAGAGGAATTCATTTACAGCATGTAGATAGAAAGTCTCTTTGATGACACTACACTGGCTGGCAAAGTTTAGCAGTGAGAAGCACTGATTTTGCAAGATTTGCATTTTTCTCTGCTTAAAATGATTTGTTGGATTCATTTTGTATCGATGGAGGAGACTGGAGCTGGACTTTCAGAAAGAAAAAGGACTGAAGGGAAGAGGAAAGCTAAACAGGAGAGTGACAGAACGGGCTAAACCCGAGCAGCAACCTTCAGTCTAAAAGTATGAGTCAGTGGTGAAGTGCTAAAAACTGCAATTCATCGAGCGTCAGCTTGAGGCTAGCTCCCAAAGTAATGAAAGTTTTCACAGCAGAAATAAATATATTTACAGCCTGGTTCAAAAAAGTTTCCTGTCACCAAAGACACACTGAACAGGGGGGCAGGGACCCTGCAGCTGTTAATGTGGAGGCTCAAAGCCCATCCCATTTCCAATGTGGCACCTGCCGACGATTTGCTTCAAAACTCTGTTACAGAAACAGATGGATGACATCACGGAGACTATGTCCATTAATTATACAGTCTGAGGCTAAAACACGTGGGTTCCAGCAGGTTGTTGTCTGCAGACTGAGGAGTTTCCTTCATGTAGGCTCACATCTCCAGGACGCAGTCGACATTGGAACAGATAATTAGAGTTTGAACATGAACTTTTTACCTCAAAGTGACAGTCCTAGTAGACGATGAGACACTAAACTATTCTACAAACAAAATTTGATTGTTACGTTTAAAACAATAGTGCTACATAACTACAAATAAATACCTTGGGTTGTCACTTTGCATCTGGGAGAAAGTTGTCTTGAACAAAGAAAAGTAGTGTTAAAAAGAAGATCTGCTCTCCAAAAGAAATGCACACCTTGACAAAGAGTTACATCTTTATGACAGTGGGTGATGGTGCTCATGGGAAACACAGTCTTCATCCTGGAAAAACACAACAGATCACTCCTGTCTTAGTTTCATGGCCTTTGTGTGACACGGCTCAGCAGGGGAGGTTCGACCTCTCATATGTTTGTAAATCTCTGCATTTTGTGAGCGGTGCCAAAATGTCAAGGCACATGACGTCCAGTTACCAAATTAACACTAGCTGTAAGTCATGAAACACACCTGTATCATCTGACAGAATGATGGCAGTGTTTGTGGTATAAAAACAACAAACACAGCTGATGATTCACTGTCTGAAAAAAAAAAACATAAATCTTTGGGAGCTTCTTTTGTCTTTCTTAAAAAAGAAATCTGGAATGTTCACATTAAAACTTTAGTAGGATGATGAAGTTTTTGTCCTCTTGTAATGACTACACTGAATTTGTCTGTAAAGAGACAAAACAAAAGATTTATGCTCTCCTGACTCTTGGGGTGAATGACCAAATTCTTGTTTCTGTAGACCATATCCTGACAAAAACTATGAACTAGCCTAAAACAGTGACTTGTAGATGCCGTCCCCTGCAACTCTCACTGTATGAGATCATAAAAAACTTCATGACTTCATGATTCATCCGTGTCTTTTCTGTGATGTTGAACATGGAGCTGCTAATTTTCAGAGAGGGTTCTCCAAAAAGTGTTTAATCCTGATTGTCAGCATCAGTAACAGCCACAGGTTTTGATCCAGGCACACGAGCTCCTCTTTTACCCTCCAGCAGCCCTCCACATGGTGGCGTACCTCTCAATACAAACATCTGTATGTGGAGTTTCTGCTGTGTTCAGGTCAGCCTCTGGTCCAGTCTCATGTCCACTTGGAAAACCTCCCCAGGGCTTCCCTTCCTCTATAAATGCATCTTTTGTCTGACCAGATTCTCGAGCGTTTCTCAGCGTTTTCAGTCTTTCTCTCTGTATTTATGTCCACTTTGGATCCTGGCTTTTCCTGTGTGAGATCCGTTTCCACTGCATGGAACTTCTCGCCTCACCGAAGCCTCCCAGACACCCCCTTCTCCCTCTCCCCCTCACCCTCCTCCTCCCTGTTTTCCTTTCTGTCAGACATGATTTTTTTTTCTTCTCTTAGTTAGCATTTTCCCTCCACATCTCACATTTTTATTGAGTCCATTTGCATGGAACGTGGGCTGTGATTTGTTTTATCTGTCTGGGCTTGTGGTATAGTAATCATATAACTATCAGCCTAAATGGCATTATCTTTCCTCTGCAGACCATAACGCTGACAAATTTCTCCATTAACATGCGCATACCGCTGTTCAGCCATGGTGAAAATATTGGCCACTGCCCCCCACAGGCTGCTGTAGTGTGAGACAGAGGTGATGTTATCATCATTCATCATGCCCCCTCACAACCCTCCCCATGAATAACAATAGGCTTCGACCTTGGCCCGTGCCTCAGAGGAGAGAGATGCTCTGAGATTATCAGATTATCACCAGGATAAGTCATGAACTGGTGTGATTGGTCAGCTTTGGGCCAGAGTGGCACCGCTGACAGGGTGAAGACGGATTTGGTGTTTTTTGTGCTAATTAGGAGTAAGTGGGTGATAATGTGTTTGTGTTTCTGACTCAGGGTAGAGTCTTGGGGCGTAAGTGTTTCCAGCTCTGACACTGAGTTTGGCTTTGGATGGAGATATTTTAGGGGTGTTTGTTTTATTCCTTACAAAGAAAGAAAACACATTGCCCCTCTCATAAATGAACTTTAGAATTCATTAGTGCTTGAACACATCCTGGCTCAGAGACATAAATACTAGCAGCTCAGGAGCGTGTAGTGTGATGTGTAAGTGTTGCTCATGTAAGACACATTTAGATTTATATTCTGACTGTTAGCAGCTCTGGAAGTGTGAGTTTTTCAGCTGCTTGAGTTGCTGTTTGCAACATTTCTGCATTTAACATGATGCTGGATGACAAATCAGATTGTTCATTTTAAAAATTTATTTTTATACCCATAATTTCATCCAGCCCCCAGAATATCACTGAGGATACCGTAGTGGGGATAAAAAATGATGTTCATTTATTTTCTTGTTTTTAAACCAAATGAAACAAACTCCCTCTGAAAGGTGTCTTGTGCCGTCGCCTGCCTTCGATCAGAGTAAGCACAAACTGGTTGCACACAGAGATGTTCTTGTCGCCCTCTCTTGTTAAGCTGAAGTTGGGGTCTCTGACTGTTCAGGATATGACTCCTTGAAGCATTTCTAAAAGTTGGCTCTATAAAAACGAACCTATCAGTCCGTTCTTCATTAAAGCTTCTCTGCATCAACTTTCCTTTTAAGGCTCTTTGAGAGGAACTTTTTCTAAGCTTTAAATATATTCTGAAGGTCTTTCTCCTGTCGCTGTTCTCCACAACCTACCACTCTGCATCTGACAGTGATGGACAGCTGGACAGCCTCACAAATACAAAACCTGAAATATTCAGTCGCCCCCTGGTGGCGTGCTGCAGTACAGCTAATATGAGTCTGTTAACTCTGACAAAATGAATTTTATCTATTTCATGAGAGCATCTGGCCCTCACACAGTCTGCTGAAAAAATGTTGGCCCTTGGACAAGTGTGGCTGATGATCCCTGATTTAATAAATGAAAGAAAACATGGACATCACCCAACGAGTCAGTCTTCATATCTAAGATTTCAGAAAGACACAGGATGATATGAACCAATCCTCAGTTCAGGTTATGTCCCACACCGTGCTCTGTAGAGTTTTCTTCATGTCCCATCTTCAGTTTTGTAGATTTCTCAGTTGTAGCTGAAAGCATTTGTGTCCTTTGTCACTTTCTACACTTCTCACTGTTTTTTCACCGTCTCTTCTCTTTCTGTCCACCATAAACAAACCATCATGAAACTGAGCTGCTTCCTGCACACTGATACAGTTACTGTTTGTCCTCCAGAGTCTGTGAGAAGAAAAGCATCTGAGCTGTTAATCTTCAATTATAATACCATTTAAATGTCCTTCCTCAGTGTTTCTTATTATTATGCTCAAATTGTATTATTCAGAATACTGTGTGACAAACCGCAGGTACATCAGAGACCTGAGTGGAAAGGACCAGACTCAAAGACAGTTTGTTCAGGGATCAGAATGTAGAGTTTAAATGACTTTATTCTTTGATACCTTTGAAGGATACATGATGAGAACAGAAACCTTATGTGATGAGAGCAATCACTTAAAGGGAGTCTGAGGACTTTCAAAATGATCTTGATAAAGTCTCACTAATAGATATACAGTATGCCTGATCGAAACCAGAACTTAAAATAAATTTCTCAGCACCAATAGAGGTGATTTCTATTTCTTAGCTTCCTAATCGGGTCGGACAGGACTGGACTGATTTATGGCACGTTGTAGTCTCTATGACAACACCACGCACTGGAGCTGAACTGTCAGACAGAAAAAGGACAGAAGAGCAGAAGAAAACTACAGGAGAGTGATAGAGCACAGGCTGAAGGCTAAAACATGAGCTAAAGGCTAAAATACAGGCTAAACTGTTTGTGATAATGTTCATTTCAGCCCACATGCAGCAGTTATTCTGCAGTGATCTGATCAAACTGGAGAGTCTGTCAGTAAAATGAAGAGTGAGGTTACGTTAGCTCTGATTGGTAGATGAGCAAGACAGAAGGATTCACTAACATTACATGTTAGCCTACAGATACATCTCAGAGCACCGGGCTGTGAGTAGCACTAAAGTAGCCAGCTGCTAAACTACAGAACAAACTGAAAAAGTTTGCTTGTTGTCACGTTTCAAACAAAAGCGCTGTGTAACTGTTGATACATACCTATATGTATCTGGTAAATAGTTGTCTTGAACAAAGAAAAGTAGTGTTTAAAAGAAGATCTGATCTCCATTCATTTCCAAAACAAACACACGCCTTGTTAAGAGTCATGACATCACAACAGTGTTCGAGCCAAAAGGTGTCGCTGTGATCCACTTCAAACAGGAAGTCCTCACAGCCTCTCCAACTGAAAAATTTTATACCTAACAAGGTCCATGAATTTTGCTTATTTTGGCGTCATGGAACTAATAGGTGAGCCTTTTTAAAGCAGTGTTAAAAGTTGTGATTTGTGAGCATGAACACTTAAGTGAAAATCAAGGCTTTGCTGTGTGAGGGGCATGAATACGTCTGGTGTCACTAAAATCATAGACAACACACATGCTACCAAGCTAGAACGAGAGCATGTAAACAACTAATACTCCATCGATAAATGGTTTGAATGGGAATATGAAACAGTGTTATGAGCCTTGATTTTAGAGAGGGTCTGTAACTCTTTAGATTACCTTCCAGCAGCTTCCATATCAAAGATGTTTTCTTTAAAGCAACAATGTGCTGAAAATTACAGGATGTTGCTTCTGGAGTTTAACCTCCTGGGACCTTACTTCATTTTTTAAAACTTTGACCAATAAGCCATATTTGGGGACTCTGCCCACGTCATCTTTTGGCGATATCACAAAATTACTCCCATTTCAGTGAAAACAAGGTGGCTGGAATATCTGTGAAAGACTTTTACAGCAGCTCCCAGAGTAAAATCGAGAAAAGTAAAAATTACATCCAGATTTTCTGAGTAAAACCAGTCTGTTTAGCTACACTAACACTAATAACTAAATAATAAAACTTATAACCAGTAACTTCCAGTACAAAGACCGAGTTCAGTTATCTGAGGAGGTTAAGCCAAAAAAAAACAAGCACTTCATACAGCCAGGTAATAAATATGAGAGGTGAGCAAAAATCAAAAAGAAATATTAACACAGCATACTAAAAGTAGTTAGAAATGTAAAAGATGTACTTGTGCAATAACAATAAATTGAAAATTGAAAATGTAGGAAATACAATCATAGACATGCAATGTGACAGTTTATTAATGACAGTAAATGGTAAAACTGATTTTTCCCCAGAGGGTCAGAATCAGTAGCACAAACTTTTAGCGTGATTTAATTTCTTCCTGATTGTTCACAACCATTCAGGTTGAAAAAAAAAATGGTCAGGTCCAGCCTCCTCATGTTGAGGAAGGTAGCAGTGCACACTTTCAAGTCTCTTTGACTTTCCTGAAAAGGAGAGAAAATGTGAATCTGATGATGAACTCATCTGAGCTGATATTTGTGGTTTAATCAGTCCGCGTCTCTGTGAGAACAACTCATCTGTTTGCTCGTCTGCACACAGAGGAGTGCTGAAGTTAATTGATCTCTTGAACCCTATCTGGAGTGTTAATTCCCACAGTGGGCTGGAGCCTTATCACAGCCGTGAGCATGAGTCTGTGCTCTGCAGGGCTTCGAGTCGGTGGGTCTGTGGTTTAGAGGGTGAGGACTAGGGTCTGGATTTGGTGACACTTTGGGATGAATGGATGCAGAGTGCAGGAATGACAGGAGGGAGGGGGAGGCTGTCAGAGAGACAGGCGCTAAGACACTAATCTCAGGAGGTGTTTACTTACTGGCCCTGCAGGCTGGTGTAGCAGGGGGCCACTAAGAGTCATTAACTAGCAGCCATTATGCTAATACCAGTAAACACATCGATTAGCTCTTTATCTCACACCCCATCTGCACTCTGTTAACGACTACATCCACAACCATGTGGACGGTTTTCCAGTGTTTTCTTCACTTTCAGGCTCATGAAAGTTAATTTAAATATTACAGATTATTTTTATTATCAGACAAAGAGTTTATTTATATTGTGACTTTAACTCAACAAAGGTAGACTAGTGTTTTCCTCTGCATCAAGCAATTCATAAACTAATTTGACTGTAGAATATTTATAATGGCTTTGGGATCTGTTTTTATATACAGACATATTTTAAGGCTGATTTTAAAGCCTGTGCTGATTTTTACCAAATTTTCAACCTAAATAAATAAATGTCATTATACTGTACATAAGGAGGGGTGGGGTCATACCACATCAAGGTAAACAAAAGTATTAGCACTCATTCTTCGGTTTGAGTCCAAACTGAACTTTAGATTGCACCAGTTAATCAGAGCAAGTGTTTGTCTTAAAGAAGCTTAAAACCACTAACAGCCTCATTTTGTTGGCCCCAAAAGCCAACGTAATCCCCCCCCAGCACCTCTCAGATCTCATCGATACAATTCAGGAAGGAGGTGAAGTGAGACAGTATGACAAACAAAAGACCTCATTATTCCCTCTTGTGTTTGTGTCTCTGTTGTGAATTTGAATATTTGGCAGAAATAACAAAGAACCAGTTAGGACCAGTCCTCCTTGCATGTTTATGTCCACGTCTGTGTGGTATAAAGCCCTTTGCAACCAATGTCATCAAAAAGATGTGCACACATTTCAGCAGTGTTCGGCAGCGTTTAGCTTCATTCATTAAGTTAACAGTTTTTAAACTCTACATTAAAACTGCGTTAAAATGTCTGGTTGTTTCGTGGTCGGTTGTCAGAAACGATTCTCCACCGTGGACTCAAGTTGTACTGAATTCTGACAGGATCACAACCGTTACAGAGCAACCAACGTTATGGAGTTAAGAGTAACCGTGCTAACTGGATACCTTCAGCTGAACGTGTCAGCTGACAACCACCAGTTAACAGGGTCACACATTACATTGAAACACAGGTGATGTCTGTGGCATCTGTGGCGATGTCCTGCATCCAACCTCAGTTAACCAGGTTTGACTGTAAATAAATAATATTTACTGATGGAATTCTTAATCCAGTTTTTCCTTTGTGTTTTAATGAAAAAGTTGCTCTGAAGCCGAGGTTATGACCAAATATGACACTTGGGACTCAACACACAGAGGAAATAAGTGAAAGTTTGAATTGTGTTTGGTTGGTTTCTGGTTTATTGACACAATTTTGTTGTCTTCTATATGACAGTCTGTAAATGTCCATGAATAATGCAGTCATAAGTAGGGATATGAAGAAACCAAGGATGAAAAAAAACAAAACGGAAACACTGAAAGAACTTGTTATTCTAATCACTAGTGCCATGGAATAAATTAATATTAATGCTTCAAAGAATAACACTGCTTTCATAGAGATGACCTGGGAGCGCTTAAGAATTATTTTTCTGCATCTGATGGTTGTGACATTTTTCTAGACTCTCTGTCTGCTACACGTATGTGTTCGTCTGTGTGTGTGTAGAGCATCAGGACAGACCTATCGTGCACAACACAGAGAGCAGAGTTGTTGTGATCACTTAACCATCCTATCATAAAAAATCAGATAAATAACATGAGGCTGTTTGGTCCGTTAAACAAAGAACAGGGTATTGATCTGATCTATAAGAGAGGAAGGACTCTCATCTGGTTCAGAGCGATGAGTCCGTCATTCTGCTCTCTGCTCTCCCTCTCCTGCGCTCTGCGCTTCTCCCTCTCCAAGTGGGTTCTCTGCAATCATTGCGGCGCAATGCTTTACAAATCACCATCTGTGGGTCTTTCTTAGATATATTGAAATACGTCGACCCTTATCCAGACAAAAGCGTTCCAGCTGTGGTTGTAGCTTGCGTCATCACAACATGCTGTTTCAGCCATGTTGTTTGGGTGATAAGTCTTTATTTTTGGATGAAAATTTTCGGTGGCCTAAATTTCGGTGCATCCCTCGTCATGTGTCGAGTGACTTGTGTGTTTAAATTCCTCTCTGGTGTACATGCTGGATTTTTCTAGAGCTCCAATGATTAGTCGACATTATCAATTATGTCAACTATAAAAATTAATGTTTTTGTTGTTATTGTCACACTTTGAAATCAAACACCAGGAGGTAAACGCTCATCTGTAACTTCAGTTCACTGCATCAGGTGCTGTGTTATTGGATACTTGGTGGAAAAACATCACTAAATTCATACATGAGGAATACTGATGAGGAAATATCTTCATGGCTCTGACGGCTCTACGTGCTGACAGATGCTCTGCATCTCCTGCTTGGACAGCCTGACAGCTCCCGGTGTTTAGTGCGTGGTAACGTGATTTAGAGAAATAAAAGTTCACACGTATCCTCTTCACTCTCTGCTGTAGCCAGTTGTTCAAGATTTGAGTCACAAGCTAATGTCAAAACTGCAATAACTTTTTAAACGTGAGGACGGTTATCTGATGGAGCTCATTTGCACCGGTATATCAACAACTGCACTTCCTTGTTCCATGTTCCATGTTCCTTGTTCCTTGTTCCATGTTCCTTGTTCCATGTTCCTTGTTATCTGCTCACAAGACACAGATCTGATCAATCAGAAGCGAGAACCTAACTCACACTCCTCAGCCACTGAGGTAAAACAACGTCCAAACGAGGTATAAAAAGTAATCATAATTAATCCACTATTCAAAAACAAAACAAACAAACAAAGAAAGAACCTCTGATGGATTAGTCAAAATAAAAAATAACCAGCCCTCGATTTCTCCTCTAAAGTCATCCATCAACTGGACAGCTGTCCACTAGCTGATGTCCTCCATCCACTCACTGATATCTCATGAAACTGGAAATGTTAACCATTCATCAAAACGGGTTTGTAAGTAAAAAGATCACGTGATTCACTCTATGGGTACCGAAACTTGGCAACGAAAGACAAGGCGTATTCGATACTTGGCACTTCCAAAGCATTTCGGTTGGTGCCACAAAAGAACCAAAGTTTGGTACCCAGCTCTACTCCTGCTAATTTAGGCCGTTGTATCATGATAAAAAGATCAAGAATTGAAAAACCTCACAGCAGCTAGAATGGACGGGCGAAGCAGCACCTGTCATCAGTTTAAGATTTTGTTTTTTTTCCCCAAAGGAAAGATTATATGACAGGGCATTAAAAAATCACAGTGATATTAACAGCCTGTACCACCATGCAGCTATGATATTGTTAGTAAAAGTCTCTTTTTCTCCACACACACTTAGGCTCAAACGTAATAAAAGCTGTGTGCAGGAAAACAAGCCTGATTCAGCTTTATGCATGTTCAGTTAAAGACTTCTTGACTCACACTCCTGTGGTCAGCTGATCACTGAGCTAACCCTCCTGACCCGTGCACCACATGGCCGGCCTCATCAGAAGTACACACATCTGTTTCAGCTTGACAATCAATGTCAAGAGCTCAGAGCTGTGGAACCGATGAGACGTGCATCAAAGTGCTCCCGCTTCATGGAGCTGTAGTCAGAGAATACACCGTGACCAAACGTCAGAATGTGATGAAAAGTGTGACAAAATGTTTGTGAATGTGTGTTTTTGTGTACACAACTGGTCCATCTGGTGATGTTGATGTGTGCGCCGCATGCATACCAACCTGTCCTGTGTGTGGTAACTTAGTGCATGAGTGCAAACAGATAGAAACCCTTTAATTATTCAGCCTTACCAGAGAAAAACAGCTATTATCCGCAGATATTTATGAAAACTGAGAACTAAAGGTACATTTTTTATTGCATCGATTCAGATTTTATATTAATTTAAAGGATAACGGACAGGATTTTTTTTTTTTTGAACTGTGATATCATTCTTTTAAGATACTGCAGAAATGTTAAATCTTCATAACTCCTACAAAAGCAAACTGTCAGCAGGACCGGTGTAGCATTTCTATTCTGGCCGCATAAAAAAACCTCAGCCTTGAGAGCCTACCTCGCCACATAAAACACAAGCACTTCTCTCCACAACTGCAGTATGTATTCTTCACGTCGCCTTTCACCCCTCGCTTCCTCCTCTCCATACCTCGAGGAGATGTGGAGAGAGAGTTGGCAGCTGAAGTTGGTTGCTCAGCCCTCGAGGGAAGAGTTTGATTTCAGCCTGAGGGATTCGGGTCACTGCACAGAGTCTGGACCCTGTGTTTCTGCACCCCCCTTCCTCAAAGTTCTGCCCTACCCTGCCCCTCCTTTGTGTCCTAATGCTTTGCAGATGCCTCGAAAACCATACCTCGAAAAATAAAGCCAAAAATAGCCAGCTGCATTCCCTCTGGCACGTCCTAATGTAACATTTAATGATATATACTGTGTTAACAAGCCTGACATCTCTCCTGTTAATTCATTATCCAAATAACGTCTCTTCTTGCTTTAAACCAGGTTCATTTTGCCAGACAGTGGATGCTATTATAAGTACCTGCTGGTTTCTAGCATAGCTAATGTGCCTGTCTGTGTGTGTGTGTGTGTGTGTTGACTACTTCTTGCCTTCAGAGCTCTCTTAGCGGGCTAATGCTTGCATAAAAGATTACATGCAGGCGTGTTGTTCTAAAGCCCTTTGTGCTCACTTAATACCAACAACCACCCACACGTGATACGGGCTAACCTTTCACTCTGACCTGTTTTTCTTTACAACAGAAAAAGCACACGTTATTGATCCGATTGCCTATCACTCTCTGTGTCAGGATTAACAAAGTGTTTAACCGTCTTCATCCTCTGAGGCCGCACCTGATCGTTTATCAGAAACAATTAACCTGAATGAGTCCCAGCGCTGCACGGCTTAAACTTGAGTAATGTCTGATTTTTTTTTTTTTTTCACACTTCTGCAGTCAGACCTGTAACTGCTTACGCCCCTGCCTCTGTCGTGATTGGAACTTGTTTATAGAGCTTCGAGGTCGTGTTTGCCTTTCAAACCAAGCGCAGCATGAATAGCTTAACAGGCTCCCTGGGACTTAGCTATAACAGAGTATTTTTCATGCTGCTGCTGTTTGCCACCAAACAAAACTCATTTATTGGCCTCTGTCCTCACCTCCTTGCTAAGTTACAACTGGCCATTTCCAGGTCCTACACTCTCACCTGCTGTATTGTCCCTGTGTGTGGAGTGTTCACCGTCAGCCTGTTCGATTAACCCAGCAGGCAGGCAGGCACTGTGAATGGGAAAACTCTGTCTGCAGCTTGGCTTATGAAGGCACTACTCATTAGTTCATCACAGATGTGATGCATATTTCACTGTTTACATCCAGCTTACTTCCTGGAGAGAGCTAGCAAAAAGCAGCTTGTTCAGATAAAATATGTAACAGCAACAATCACAACAAAACAAAAGAAAAACATTTAGTAGGGCCTGTCATGTGTGGGGGTTGAGCTGTAGGCAGCACAAAAACAATAAGGTCAATATTAAACTAACACACTTTATGGTCGTACATATTGCTTTAACCATCCAGAGATGGAACTGTTGTTATCACTGGAAAGTTTGAACGTAATATGCAGCAGGAACTTTCCTGAGGAAGTAGGGACTTTTTGAGGAACTGTGTGCTTTTCGACCCCAGGATCTAGGGTCCAAATTTAGTTCTTGGATAATCAATCTACCCCTTGAAACAGCCCTGCCAGGGGGGGCTAGTTTCCAGATGTTCTAGAACTTTGGGGTGCAGGGCCTGCAACCTTGGGGCCCTGTTTACATGACAACAGTTTTAGGATGAAACTCAAAGGTATTGTAGCATTTTGGACTCTCGTTTACACAAAACCAAAAACTTTTGAAAATGGCTTCCAGAGTGGAATTTTTCTGAAACGCTGTGGCCACCATTGCAGTGCAAACAGCAAATTGGAGTTTTCAGTAAAAATGCTGACGTCATGCTCCACTTTGTACATACTCATTACACTATTATTGTGGCAATTTTTATTGCCATGTGTGAATTGGACACCATCAGTAACTATGGCAGACTACTGTGTTGTTCCGTGTAAACACCAATTTTTTTCAATGCATTTTTGGCTTTTCTAGTGAAACGTTGTGTTAACGGGGCCTGAGACCTTCAGCTAAATGTGTCAGTGTATGTCGAGTTTACAACAGCTGCTGAAACATGGAAGAAGTCCTCAGGAATGCATCCGAGCTTAGTTTTGTATAGATGTGTCAACATATCCTCACCAGATAAGTATTTAATGATTAGCCAAAACCATTTGAGTAGGATGCATTTGACGATTTCTGCTGTCTTCATGCTGTAGACGGCAGTGTGGTCCCGTATTCTGCTAGTTGAAGCTGTTTCGGGCTTTTTGATGAGGCTTTAACCAGCGATGGCTTTGCGATATGGCCTAAAACTAAATCTCAGATTTTTTCATAAAATAATCAATTTAAGATTTTTCCTAGTTTTCGTTCCTTTTTTTTTTTTTTTTTTTTTTTTTTTTTTTTTTTAAAGAAAACAAGTTTTGCGTTCATTTTATCAAAAACTTAACAAAAGTGACCCCTTTATCCCTACTGGAAAGTGCCAGCTGTTTTTTTATTTTATTGTTTTTATTTTTAGACTTTGTAGTTTTAAAGGAGATCGACTTGTTTACATTCTCAGTGAAAGCTGCACCATTTTTAAAAACATTAACAAGGAATTCTCTCATCATGGAATCCGAAGAAAAATACACAACACTGATATTTTTTAATCTCTATCTTCAAACAATGGCACAAGTTACACAGAAACCTGGAATTTCACCTGTAGCTGGGCAGCACACATACCTGGGTTCTATAGTTTCCAACAAGTGGATCAACCCAGTCTTGTCCATATGGGTAACATATCTTTAGTGATCTGCAAAGCCACTACTTCAGTGATCACTCACCATTGAGCCCCTTTCTCATCATACGTGGTGCCTTGAGTAAATGATTCCAGCACAGTAAGCTGCAGTAAGGGGGACAAAAGGTGCGCCGTACCAAGAAGAGAAAAAACTCAAATTCATTGTTCATTTTTTAAATAGTCCACAACAAATAATTGAATTAATGGATAAAATTGATGTATTGCGCAGGCAAGAAAGCATGATCAAAACTAGCACACGCTGAATATGCTCCATGCTAAAAGGCTGACTGTGGTGTTACACGCAAAGCTGCCAGTTTGCCGGCTTTTCACTGCCCTCTACTGGTTGGTACTGGCTGTGTGTTGCAGTTTCTTTTCTTTCATTATACATCACTGCCCTCATTAACATAATCTACCTGGCTATTAGGCATAGATTGTATAATTAATGGACGTAGTCTCTGCGACGTCACCCGTCTGTTTCTGAAACAGATTTTTGAAGCAAAACAGCCGGCACGGCCATATTGGAAATGAGGCGGGCTGTGAGTCTCCACAGTAACAACCATAGGACGCCTGGTAGTCACGTGAGAAACAACTTTTGTGGTTCTAGAAGCCGTGCGATCTTTCTGTTGAGTCAGGCCCTCATTGTTTTTCTGTTATAACCACCAGGTCTGTATGTTTTAGACATCAGAGAATTCCTGTGGATTTACTGGCTCTGAGAAAAAAAACATGTGAACAACAAACACTAAAGGTTTGAGCTCGTAAGACTTACACTCCAAGTGATGCTCTTGAGCTGCTCTGAATATGTTGATGCAGCTGTAAAAAAAAGGAGCAATTAACAGACTGACAGAATGTAAGTTGATTGGGTCGCTGTTGACTCAACATTTAAGATAAGTTAATCAAATGAATAATTTTCCTCTGCTCCCAAACAGAGATATCAGCATCTCTAACTTCACTGCAGCAGGCCAGGAGTGAAAAGGACAAACTTGCAAAAACTCGTCCAACTCTGAGGCCTCGTCTGTCCACAGCATACTTTCCACCAAGACACGTCCAGACACTCTGCAGTACAACTCACTGAATGTTATAAAACGTTGACTGGAATTCTGTCCGATCCTCATGTATCGGAGGTCATGTGTCGAGCAGAGCCAGAGATGGATGGGATGGGGCGGGGGGGTTGGGGGGTGGTTGGAGGGTGCTCTTTCTGTGCCCCACTTGGGTGACAATGAAGCATATTCTGGTTGCTAGCACGGAGTGATCTTGGTGGAGAGGTCAATATAAAGGCTGTATTCATCTTCTGTGGCCCGTCACAAAGAGACAGATACATCAGATCACAGGGGATGGGATGAAGGGACGGGCAGAGAGAGAGAGAGCAAGAACGAGCACAGTGACACTAAGGAATCCTGAGACACTGCTTTTTGTTCACGCACATGTGCTGCCGTGTCTGCCGGCCCTTGCAGCGTCTCTGTGCGCTGCTGTCGGTTATTAGCTTGAGTGCGGTTGCAGCAAGTGCCAAGAGGAGGTTTTCATTAACCTCACGCCGAGAGAGGGCACTACCTTGACTGCTAGCTCTGCTGCTCTGTGCGCTTTCTGCTCTCCTGGCACTGCAGTATAATCTTCCTGGCCGTTTTGCTCTGCATCATACCGGACATGATGAGAGGTCGCTCATTAAGGAAACGGCCTGTTTTACAAGCTGGGTCAACTGTCCCAATCAAGCGCACTCGTTCAGGGGTGTAGTTAATCTTGAACCACAGGGGATATCTGTGATCAGCTGCACGTAGCACCTCTTTGTGGGCCTCATCAACTGACATATCATCCTCTCCAACACACCTGCATACACCTGCTTACTTCACACAGATATAATGAACGCTATCAGCAGAGATCTGGTACTCCTCTTGAAATAAGAGTCATGTTGCTATCACTCATCCACTAACCACTTCACCCTCTCTCTGGGGGTTGATGCGCCTATATCTATAGGGTGGTTATTTTTAAATGACAGATTGTATTTCACAGAAGAAAGATGGCTCCTGTTGGGCTCTGTGCTGCAGAGCTGTGCTGTGGTTTTATTGCTCTGACTGTATCTGGTTTTCAGTTGTGCTGCGGCAGAATGACGCGGCTTGATTGAGGTTAGATGGAGGTTCCGATACGCCCTTGGGGAACCAGAGAGGACACATGGAGTTTGAATAGAACAAGAGGCAGGAAGTGAGAGAGGATGTGGAGTGAGGATGGACAGATTGTCAGCGCTCTGTTTCTATAAATAGCCATCTTACCTTCATATCTTGTTTAGCCCATATTTTCTTTTTAACACAGTTTGAAGTCTAAAGTCAGAATGTTAAGGACAAAAGCTGAGCACAGTGAACCTCATACAGAAGCACACTTAAAACTCTGTCACCCCCCCCCCCCCCATCTATAGCTTAGCCTTGTGGCGTAATCCCATTAGAATGCATTAAGCAAGGCATCTTAAAGTGATCCTTCTTCCCTCCAGTGTGGGGAGAGGTCGCCTCCTTTCTGACACGATGAGGGAGGGAGGGAGTGAAGGAGTATAGGAAGAGGATGGTGGTGCCGCTTTGGAGTCACATGACTGATTTGTGTCTGTTGCGGGGAGCACGGGCAGCCGGCCAGACTCGTTCCACCCTCTCTCCCCATCCCTCACTCTGTTTCACTCCCTCTCTCCCCCTCAAACGCATGCATTTCTTAGTGAACTAAAGCCGATTGCGTGCATGTGGTTTTATACGAGTGACTGTTTTTCTCTGCTCAGGAGCGTCAGAATCAATATGCAGTGACTGCGTGCTTTGTTGTTGACCGAGGGGCGTCTGCTGACCGCTAACCATGTCCCTCTTGTGTTGTTTCTCCCTCAGGGACTATGGCTCCAAGCGCAAGTCAGGTAAGTCACCTGTTTCTTTGAGTATCCTAGCTTACTCTCTCTCCCTCTCTCTCTCTCTCTCTCTCTCTCTCTCTCTCTCTCTCTACTTGTTGCTCCTAATAGCACCCATGCTTGAGATCCAAGGCAGGATGTTGTGCTGCCTGGTGTATGACTCTGAATCTCTTTCTCTGTCTTGTCTGTGATCCATGTGGTGTCAATGTGTGGTTTGTTTACTTGTCCCGCAGTGGGATACTGACTAACTGTCGACTGCGTTTTGGGATGGTTTCAAGAAACTGTTGAGCCCTCTGTTTGACTAAAGATTGAAGGGTGGGGTTTAAGAATCGCCTGATGGTTCTGCAGGATGTCAAAACAGAGTGATTCATGTTTGTTGATGAAGGAAAAGGGATGTTCTCTGATATGACGAGTTGGACATTTAACTGGTTGGGGCTTTCTAGCTGTAGCAGTTCCAGGCGAAGGCTTTTCCTGTGGTACATGTTTGATAAACCAAGTCGTTTTTCACAATGACAGAGGAAAGAATGGCTCTTTATAAAATGTAATGAGGGTATTTACTTGTGATCCTTGTGGTCTTGTTTCTTAAGCTTCAGGAGTCAAACTTTTCAGCTGTCATACTTTCATCAGTTGCCACAAATGAAATTCATTTTAGTAGAGACTAAAACCACGGACAGGTCCTGAACCGGTGCCACTGTACCCTGCATGTGAACACAGAAGCAGAAAATAACTCTCTTGTTTAAGATTATTCAAACACTTCTCTCTGTCAAGGATTTTTAGCCTCATTAGCTGTTTAGCGAATGTGTCGCTCAGACGGGGGGAATTAGAAGGAGTATAGCTGAATTAAGGAGGCATTAGCACAAAATGCATGACAAATGTGCATCAGGAAACCTGTGTTCAGGCTGAGTGAGTGAAGAAACTGAGGGAAATATTCATCACTCCTCCATAATCTCAAAGAAGTTATGCTGCGTAAAATGTTTCGATCAAAACAGATGTTTGGAGGCTTTCAAGTTGTTTTTATTTTAAAATGATGCCAGCAACAGGCTTCAAAAAAGTAAGGACAGGAACAACAAAATACAGCCAGAATTTTGTTATGATAAATAAATGAAACAAAAAAAAGGGGGGGGGGGGGTTAAATGACCTCCCAGAAATGAGGAAGGAAAGAGGTTTACTGCTCTGTGTAGAAGACCGCATTACCTAACAGTGCAACAATTTCACAAACTGGGCGCAAAGAATTTGAGTGTTTCATCATCCACAGAACATAATACAGTGGAAAGATCCAGAAAAGAGCCAAGGCTGAAAACCAGATAAACAGGACTCTGTAGTGGAAATCACAGCATGGGCTTTAAATCATTCCCCAAAATGAAACTCAGTGAAAACTGAAACATTAAAAGAGAAAAATCATATGTGAACATCATCCAGAAATGCCAGCAAATATTCTGGTTAGAGCCAAATTGAACATTTTCTGTGAAATCAGCGTTTTAAACAACTTTTTGGATGTTTTAGAACGAGGGTTGAGGTTGAAAGTCAGAAAAAGAGAAAATGTGGAAAATAGCTTGTGGTTTATTGAAAATATGATTCTCCTGCTACACTTACCATTCAAGACAACTTTGTCCTAACAACAGCTGCAACAGTTACTCAAATAATCCATTATTAATCGTTTAATAAATTAATCTTAAACTATTTTGATAACTGATTAATTGGTTTAAATAATTATTTAAGAGAAAGAGGTGCAAAGTCTCTGAATAATGTGTGTATTTTCTGCTTTCTTTGCTCTTGAATATCTTTGGTTTGAGGATAAAACAAGACATTTGATGATGTCATCTTGGACTCAGAAAAATCATCATCTGACATTTTATTGATCAAACAACTACTCGATTACCCAAGAGAATAATGGATAGATTAATCGATAGTGATACCGTTTATTAGTTGTGAAGGAGGCCGATAACCAATATTTGCAGCCGATATTCATTTGCAGTAAAAGTGAATATATTGACATCAAAGTTTTGAATAATACAAACTCTGATCCTTAACTTTGTTTAAATGCCTTTCAGCACATGTTTATTTAACATTTTCCAGGCTCAGCAGCATGTCTTCTAAAGGTAAATAAAAATTTAAACAAATAAATAGCTCCCTTAAGTTTTCTACAGTATATAAACTGTTTCAAAATTTCAACACAACTAAAATGTTTATCTCTTTTTTTAACTTCAAACAATAACAATATCATTTTCAAGAGCCCAGCAAGCTGTGAAAGTTATAATAAGTTCATAGACTGCGAGATAGTCACGATGCTAATTGCGTTAGCCGGTCAATGGGATTTTCCATTCATGTTAGCATTAAGCTAGCAGACTTTCGCTTACCGAAGCAAAGTAGTTAAGAATAGCTTTCCTTTGCCAAGTTTTGAAGTGACCTATTATCGGCCGTCGTATTAAAAAAAAGGCTGATGCCGATATGGGTCAAAATGACAAATATATGTGCCGATAATCGGCCCGGCTGATAATCGTTAATCCCTATTAATCGATCATGGAATTAATTGTTAGTTGCAGCCCTGGTCCTAATATTTAAATAATTCAGGAGTTGTGTTTGTAAACAGAAAGACATGAGTTCCTTCATCCTGTAAGGTTAGATTATGTTTCCTGAACTTTTTTACTTCACTAAATAAAAGTTCTGGTTAAGTTTTTGACCACTCCCCTCGAGTAAACAACTCTTGACATTGATGGCGAGTTTATTTTTAGACTGAAAGAAAAGAAACTTTGTGACCCTCCTGCAGGGATTGATTTGTTGTAGCCCCTGAGGTGTTCACTACCCATTCAATTACGTCCACATTCCTCAACGTGATTTAGTTTCTTAAAAGCTGATTGCTGCTGCAGATAAGCAGACTCGTGTTAGTTTCTCCACATGCAGCAAAACAGGTGGATTTCACCTTTTTCTACCTCTGATTTGACCTGAAGAAACATTAAGTTCACCAAAGTGGATTTAAAAACTGTTGAACACCACGCTTGAAATATTGTTGGTGTAAAATTTGAATGAACACTCTACCCTAATAAAGGAGATACCAAGATCTATAGAGTTACTTCAACAACCTTTACAGAAGTTTTCTGAAAGAAAAGCCGTTTGAGTTCCTCTGTGGTGTTTTCCTCCTGATGCTGCTCTTTAACTTTAGTTAAAAACAAGGCTCTTAGTTTTCCCTTCAGATTGAGTTTTTGGGGACTTCTCTGGAAAGTTTAGTTCACTGTTTTTAAAAAGAAACTTTTTTTTAAAAGTGGAGAGCAGTTTGTCTTTGTTCAAACCTCAAAAAGAAGAAGTCCAAACCACCTTGTTAGTACACCCCGGGTTGTCTCCAGTGCATTTTAGTGGAACATGACTTTGTCGCACATCTCAAAGTTTTACGTGGAGCAGGTTTAACCTTTCTGTTCACCACCTGTATGACTGCACTCATACTTCAGCTGAAGAAACTTCATAAAAGAACCTGGCAGATGGAAAAACATCTTTTAACAGTGTAAACTGTTGTATAATTACATGACTGTTGGTTTTCAAATCAAACACTGATATGAGGATGCCATATGTTCAAGGTTCTGAACCCCAGGAAAAAGAAACAGGGGTCTGGTTAGTTTCTCCTCCACCATTGTTGTTAAAATAGTTGATAACTATAAATAAATACATTACCTTGTTGCTTTGCATTCTGGGAAAAGTCGTCTTGAAAAATGAAAAAGAGTGTTCAGTTCCCCCTGAAGCCTGGATCAGTGAAGAACCCGGTTCCATATTATTTTCAAACTGGAAACCAATAATCTCTGAGTGTATCCATTCTGTTTTTAAGTCTTGTCAGTCCTGTGATGTAAAGTTGTATCTTTGTATCTTAGGACAAAAACATCAGCATTGTGCATTTCATTTAACCCAAATGCAGTTTCTTTGACTGTCTTTGTGTTGAAAACTTAGACTGTATAATTAATGGACGTAGTCTCCGCGACGTCACCCGTCTGTTTCTGAAACAGACTCTTGCAGCAAGAAGGCCGGCGCGGCCATATTGGAAATGAGGCGGGCTGTGAGTTTCCACAGTAACAACCATAGGACGCTCCACAGTCACGTGATCTGAGCTGTGTCTCTGATTGGACGAACTGGCGAGCTTAATATTGTGGAAACTGCCGAATTAGAAAAAAATCCCCCCCCCCATACAGTGCGTGTTGTTAGTGAAATTAGCGATTCAGACAGGAGACATTCTTTGTACCAGGCTGTAAATGTGCTTATTTTGGCCGTGAAAACGGCTTTTTTTTGCTTGGTGTGTTTGTGACTTCCGGTACTTCCGGAGCCAACCTCAAGCAGACACTCGAGGAACAGCAGACTTGAGCACTTCAGCATTGTCTCATATTTTCAGACTGGAGGTTGCCGCTTGGTTGTAAAAAGCTCAGCCAGCTCCACCTCCTGCTGCAGGTCAGTCTTTCTCCTTTGGACTCCTGCAGTCAAGCAGCCACAGTGATGTTCTGTCAATAAAAACCAAAGAAGTTCGACCAACTTTCATCCCCTGATAAAATACTTCAAGTAAACTTGTCATGTGCTAGGCCAGTCACCTTCCAGCAACACCTAATACACACTTATCTTACCGCTCATGTGTCAGTCTCAGTATGTGCAACTGTTTCTTTACAGTGTTTGAATGTTTTCTCTTAATTATGCGTGTCGGATAGTTATGACTCTTGCAGCTCTCAGCATCCACCCTGCTGTTCTCCATTTCTCTCTATTGTTGCTGCTGTGAGAAACATAAATGCGTCACTTCCACTGAAGCAGAGCATTTCTCAGGAAACAGATGATGTTTTAAACGTTGCAAAGAAACTAGGTTTGTGTTGACTCACCATTACGAAATACCAAGCAGGTTTAAAAGGACTGTGAGGACTTTCTAAGTGATCTTGAAAAAGTCTCACTTCTAGATATAAGGCTTTTCATAATCCACAACTTAAAATGAGATTATCAGCACTAATAAAGGTTATTTCTAAATGCTATTTCTTAGCTCACTGATTGGACAAGACCTGGTTGATTTACAGCATGTTGAAGTCACTATTACAAAACCACGTCAGCTGATGGAGTTTAGTAACGAGAAGAGAGATCTGTGTTCTCTATGCTAAAAATATGATTTCTGTGATTTATTTAGTAGTGATGGTGGAGACTGGAGCTGAAATGACAGATAGAAAAAGGACAGAAGAGAAGAAGAAAGATAGACAGGAAAGAGATAGAGCTCAGGCTAAAGGCTAAAACACAAGATAAGGGCTAAAACATGAGCTTAAGGCTAAACCACAGAATAAAGCCTGAAATACGAGCCCAAGGCCACACCACAAGCTAAAGGCTAAACTACAAGCTAAGGGCCAAACCATGAGCTAAACGCTAAACCAGGGGTCGGCAACCCAAAATGTTCAAAGAGCCATATTGGCCCAAAAAAACAAAAACCAAACCTGTCTGGAGCCGCAAAAAATTAAAAGCCTTCTATAAGCCTAATATGAAGGCAACATAGGCTGTCAGTATATTAGCTATATAAGCCTATTATTAAAATGACTAAGTAGGCTACAAATAAAAAATGAGCATTCATGATTAAATGTTTATTTTCCTGGCAGCACATCCTGGAGAGAATGACGCACCGCGTGACTACTCTGCTGTACGATATTTGGTGCTTCAAGTTTAACTTCCATTACAATATTAATGTTTTATGTTTTGTTGCATTGATTAAATTATAGAAATACAAGTGTGGCGCCCTGAGGTATCATTGGGTTGAGCACCGCGGAATAGCAGAATAGCATCGGTGAATGGTTTCCCACGCTTTATTATCTCCCGGGCTGCAACAAAACTTGCAGCAGTAGTAGAGTTTGGAGATGCAATCCACTTCTTGAAACTATTTTTACGGTCCTCTAATTTTACTGCAATTGCACTTTTTCTCTCAGTCCCAGCTGGGTGCTCGGCTGCAGATTTAGCATGTTTTACCTGGAAATGTCGTTCCAAATTGCCCTTCTTGTTATTTGACAACTTCTCATTGCAAATCAAACATGCAGGCAGTCCTTCAGCACTGGCAATGAAAGCAAACGATTCTGTCCATTCTTCTTTTAATCTTCTGTTCTCAACAGCAGTCGTTCTCTTTTTCCCTTCTCATTGCCCGTGACACACCCTCGTTTGTTTACAACAGCCACCTGCACTGTGTGTCGCAGGCTATGACGCAATTCTGCTATTTGGCGCAATTCTGAAATTCAGTATTTATTGCATTAATTTTTACAGCATAAGGATATTTGTGTCAGCTTTCCCCCCCTAAAGAAACCATATTAAAACAACAACAACAACAACAAAATATCATTTTTTTTCCATTTTCACACATTTTTGAAAAAGCTCCAGGGAGCCACAAGGGGAGTGCTAAAGAGCCGCATGCGGCTCCGGAGCCGCGGGTTGCCGACCCCTGCGCTAAACCATGAGCTAAATGCTAAAACATGGGTTAAGCTGTTTATGACAATGTTCCAACCCACATGCAGCAGTTATTCTGCAGTGATCTGATCAAACTGGAGAGTCTGTCAATAAAATGAAGAGTGAGGTTACGTTAGCTCTGATTGGTAGATGAGCACTTTGCTAATGTTAAACGTTAGCCTACGGCTACATCTCAGAGCACCAGGTCGACAAGGTTTGTTTGTTGTCATGTCTCAAACAACAGCGCTGTGTAATTGTTGATAAATACCTTACATCATCACGTTGTATCCAGTAAAAAAAAGTTGTCTTGTTCAAAGAAAAGTAGTGTTAAAAAGAAGATCTGATCTCCATTCATTTTCAAAACAAGCACACATCTTATTAGAAGTCATGTCATCATGACAGTGTGTGCTGCAGTCCTCTTCAAACAGATCGTCCTCACATCCCCCTTTAAAGAGATTAGCAAAAAGGGAAAGTGTAAGCAGCTGGAGTGTCTGAAATGTTCTGTGGACTGGCTAATTTTTAGTTCCTATTCAGGGATTCTCACCACATGGCATCCTCTCCAACTAAAGAGCTTTAAACAAAACAATCTTAAAATGTATGAGATGTGAAGATGGACATGTTTCCAGTGATTCCTAACAGAAAACAATCATTGATTCATCTATGTTGGACTTGTTTTTTTAATGGGAGGGGGGTCAGGTCCAGAGAGTTTCAGGGGTCATCCCCCCCAGCTCAGCAATGCAGATGGAGCCATTACACCCCCCATGTGAGGGCCAGATTTGGAGGGATCAGAGGAGGGTGCTGTTGGGGCTGCAGGGGTTGAGCCTGTCAGACAGACTCTAGTTTGTTTACGTGGCACAGTGGATAAGATTTCAGCCTGAATGTCCAGACATATTTACCCGGAGGAGAGAGGGAGGGGGGCTGTGTGAGTGAGTGTATACGAGTGTTTTTACAAGTGTGGGTTTAGTGGACGGGGTTAGTTTGTGGACAGAACTGTTAAGCTGTCTTTGGTAATTAGAATCTGAGGGGCAGGCTGTTGTTGGTACCATCAGGAGCTCCTCTGTCAGTGGACACATTTATGTGACACTTACACCCTTCATTACCCGCCTCCACACCAGAACCTGTAAGAGTGAGACATCTCTTTGTGTTGACTTTTAGACACTTTACATCCCACTGAGCACTTAATTGCAGCAATAATAATGTCAGCACACTCTTATCGAATCATTGCGGAGGATACAGTAGAGTGAGTATTGATTTAGACAGAAAGATGATAACAGCCCGAGGCTTCGTGAAAATATGACAGAGAAAAAAAGCTCAACTCCTGAGTAATACAAGTACTGAACCTCCGTGGTTCAACTCCAGCCAGGATTCAGCTGTTGTTTTTTGATCTGATTCTCAAACTGCTGTCTCTGCAGCATGCCTGTCTTGGAGCAGTGGTTTCAGACATTCAGTAAAAACCTTATGGAAACATTAAATCTCATTTCTGACAGGCTGGTTTGCTTTTGTTTTGGGTACTGCAGTTGGATCTGGATTACTTTATTTTCCCTGAAACCAGATAAAAAATTACTCACTGTACAAAACATGGACCAAGTCTCAGTGATGTCACCCATTGGTTCCTGTAGGAGCATTATTCAGGCCAAAGGTGTCATTTGCCATATTAAAAATACTGTTTGCAACTACGGCTGCACAGTGGTGCACTGGTGAGCACTGCTGCGTCACAGTCAGAAGGTCACCAGTTTGAATCCCAGTGCGCCTGGTGGGCCTTTCTGTGTGGAGTTTGCATGTTCCCCCCCGTACATGAGTAACTGAGTAACAGGATCTAGCTCCATCTTTGTTTATTGTTTGACATAAAGAAAGAGCTGCAGTGTTTTTAACAATCATGCAGCCCACAATGTGGACACAAGTCAACATTAAGCATGTGCACATAAGCTAGCCCAAGTAAGTCAAAAATAACATTTTGGACGTGACATAAAAACTAAATAAAAATAAAAACTGCTCAGTAAACACATTTAACACATCATCAGAGAAAAGGCACACAGAAAAGAAACAAATTGACGGAAAAGGAGATAAAATTAAACAATGGACACCTACCTCTCCCCAGGGATGAGATAGAAAAGAGGAGAGGGCAGAAACCAAATATAAAGGATAACAACACCAACGAAGAAGAAACTGAACGGATGATGAAGCTGCACAAAAAAGAAAGTACTTCAATTAAAATTTATAAATAGTCTTTACAACACACATGCAAACATAATTTTTGTAATTATTAAATTCCAATTCCAAATTGTCCGTAGGTGTGAGTGTGAAAGGTTGTCTGTCTCTGTGTGTCAGCCCTGTGATTGGCTGGAGACCAGTCCAGGGTGTAGCCACCTCTGACCCTAAGACAGCTGGGATAGACCCTGAACAGGAGAAGATGGATGGATGACTGGAGCTAACAAGCTAGTTTAGAAAGATGGGATTACCTTGGAATCAAACTCTCGGTCAGAGCCATGTTAAATCACCTGAGTCCTGTCAGACTTCCCTCCATTGTCCATAGTCCAAGTTCAGCAGGGGCCCTCTTTTCTGAGACGTCGAAAGCTCCTGTGTCATGTGATCAGTTAAACTCCTCCAGAGCTCAGGAGCTTTCAGTAACTGAGCTAACTGACTCAGGAATAATAATAAACAATCTTACCATGAAGCCAGAGACGTGCTGCTGTAACTGCAACAAAAGGTGGACAAACCAAATATAAAAGTTAGAATAAAAAGTCTTTTACCCAAGCTTGAACAATGACCTTTTTTTCACTGTGACCAAAATAAAAAAAGAGCCAAAATATCAGTCAAAAACAATGACCAACTATCATTTTATCTAGTTTCTTAGTGATGTCTTTAGTGTGTGAAACAGGATGTATTAATCCTAAAATTGGACCAGAGTGGGGCCTTAAATTTGAAGAGGCCAATGATGGAGCGATGGGTATCTAAAGTCCTGAATTTTGATTAGTAACTTATTTTAAAATCAATGATTTGTGTTGTGTTTCAACAGACTGATGGTAGCTACGTTATGTTGGTGTTGATTCTTTTCTGCTGTTGGCACTTTGAACAAATATCTTCATTTTGAGTCCTTACAGAACTAGTTTAGCAGAAATTAATGTTCCTGAAACCTTGAAAGCACATTGAAGTCAAAGTTTTTTTCAAAAAAGCATTTTTTAAAGAAATTTTCATTTAGGAAATTAATGTACAATTGATTTTTTTTTTTTTTTAGATTAATCTCATATATTTTGTGTAATAAAATGTCTTTGCCCGAGTAATAAAAGCCTTACTGTGCCACTGGAGGGGGCTGATTTTTAGATTTAAAGATGAATCTAAAGAGTCATAGTTTAAAAGTGTCCCCATAGGGCCCCCTGTGTTGTGCGGGTCGGACATAAATAACAGTGTGAAGCTGAGACTCTCAGATAGCTGTGAACCGTCTCATCTGACAGAACCTCCCTCTGACCTGCCTTAACTCCTGCTATGATAAAGTGTTAAAGATAGCATGTAAGCTTAACTGAAGTTTGCTTAACCTGCCACAGTTTTGAGCTAGCTGTGACTAATGTTGAATCATTCTCTGTTATTTTTTTTTCAATCAGATCAGTAAATCCACAGCAGATGAATAAACAAAGAGGCGCAGCACCACAGAACTAACTCTCTGGAGTTTTGAGGTGATACCGTTCACACCAGGGCTCTCAATTCACTTTTTTTGATCACCAGCCAATGTGGCTGGTAAGTTTCTGAAGCGACCAGCCAATCAGAATTTTCACTAGCCAAGTTTTTTCCAGTGTAAAAAAGCCAAATTATTAGAGACTATTATTACAATGTTTATTATCAGTGGAAAATTTAATTGATTAGACCTTAGCACACTTTTTTTATTATGATCTATGTCTGGCATTTGAAAAAAAAAAAAAAAAAATCATATTTTCTGTGTGCCACCTTTCTACAGTCTGTGCTCCTACCTGGCCCACCCAAGAAAAACAATTCTGGACACACTTCTGTTAGCTACGTAGTTGGCTGTAGTGGACAGAACCTTTGTGCCTTCGTTCCTTCGTGCCTTTGTATGGTTCGTCCCATTGTGGGGCGCAATCCAAGTCTCCCAAGACACTCCCGTTCAGAGGACAAGCCCGCACAGACGCTGGCCCAACACAGAATTGCAGAATCTCCCCGTCCAACTGAGAGAGGGCGAGGGAACGCGTCTACTACTAGTGTCGAAGCCTCCTGTGCGTTTTTCCGTAAAGCAAAGACAGCTTCAGGCAGTTTATCAATAATCACATCATAAAATAATATCATAGCATAACATCAATAATAACTTTTAACATTCATCATTCAGTGCTTTCATTTGTTAAGAGCTCAGTCTGAGACCTTCTGATTGATTCGACCCCTGAGGACAAAGAGGAGAAGGGTCAGATTAAGGTCCAAAGTGTTCCCTGAACAGGTGAGTCTTCAGACCTCTCTTAAAAGTAGAAGGGGACTCTGTGGATCGTATGAAGTTGGGTAATTCATTCCACCATTTGGGAACAACAGAGGAGAAGAGTCTGGTAGAGATTTAGAGCCATGCTGGGCTGGGAGCACCAGGCGTCTCTCACAGGCAGAGTGTAGCGGGTGGGAAGGAGTGTAGACCTGGATGAGGGACTCAAGGTAGGAAGGAGCCGTTCTTGTCACTGTTTTATGAGCCAGAAGAAGAGCTTTGAATGTGATTGGAGCTGCCACTGGGAGCCAGTGAAGAGAGATTAACAGCTGGGTGACATGTGCTGTTTTGGGCTGGTTAAAGACCAGACATGCTGCTGCATTCTGGATCATCTGCAGAGGTTTGAATGTAGACACAGGTAGGCCTGCTAGAAGAGAGCGTGTCAGGTAGGGTCTGATCCTCCAGATGTTATAGAGGTCATATCAACAGGACTGAGCAGTTGACTGGCTAGTGAGTCTTTTTTACACCCACCAAACTTAAGTTTCACCTGCATTTGGTGGGTTGGCTGGTGTAAATTTAGAGCCCTGGTTCACACATAGACTGTGAACAGGTAGATTTCTGTGTCATTACATATAAAAACATTCAGTGTGTCACTCTTCCAGCCTGGATTGAGACCTGTTTGTCGTTGCTAAGGCTGTGGTCTGTTAGCATTGTGTCAGGGCTTAGCTAAAGGGCTCAACAACCCCCAACCCTCCACCCTGTATGCACACAAATGCCATTTGTCACGGTGAGCGTCGTGTCACAGTGAGAAGAATAGTTTGGTCTCTGCGGCTCGCTCCTCGTCTTTGCTAAGCAGAGTATCAATACAAGTTAGCTTCTGCCCGTGCTTTGACATTGTTAGGAATGGTGTCACTGCGCTTTTTCAAAAGTGGCAGATCAATATTGGTTAGCTCTAATTTGCTATTGGTTGCCTTTTGTCTTGGTGTCAGGTGACGATGTTTTACCACTTAAACTCCTGACTGTCTCTGTGTGGGAGCAGCAGCCGTAGCTACGAGGCTACAGGATGGATTTGCAGGTATCTTCAGTATGGATGTTTTTGTGATCATCCATGTTTTTGTCTTGATTTTTTCCACATACTCTCACCTTTTTGAACAGTGCGTTCCAGTTTTGATCCTTAATACCTCATATATGAACCTCTTCCAAACTGATCATGTGGATTTGAACGTTGAACTGTTTCTTTCTCACTTGTCCCCCCTCTCTTTGCTTTTCTTTCTCTTTTTATTGCTCACACCCTTTAAAGATACGCCCTCTGATATTTATAGAGTTTCCCAAAGGGTTATATCCCTTAGACAGATATTGTTTGTTTGGTTGAACCCTCAGTGAAGACCAGAAACACACTGTAAGTCCATTAATCTCTGAGGCTTCAGCAGCAATCAGTTGGTGTTTTATTTACCTGTAGAACAATGATGTACTTCAGATCATCAGTAACTCTGAACAGATTCATCCAACCCTTCTCCCCTGATCCTCCTCAGGCCATCCTGCTGATGGATTTAGGTGTCTCTGGACTCTGACAGACAGTGATGTCTGCAACAGAAACTTTTCTTTCAAAACACAAGTTCTTAAGTGTAAAGAAAACAAGACAGGCCACTAATAACCCCCGCCCTTCAAATCCCGTCCTGGAAAGGACTTGAGAAACGCTATTTTTCATCTCGCTCAGCCCTCATTTCCAGGGTAATGTGGATGTTTGGGGGTCAGTTCTTGGAAACTACCCACAGCAGCAGCGAAGGGGACAGAGAAAACACTGCTGGTTTGTAGCTTCATCAGCCAAACCTGAAAGGAATTAACCATATGTGTGTGTATATGTGTGTGTTAGCAGGGAGGAGAGTTAATATCAATCAGATGTTGAGCAGCCGGGCGGGTAATAACCGCGGTAGGGTGTCAGTGAGTGGAGGTTGACCCTGGCTGACCTGGGACCAGCCTGTTCCCCTCCCTCTGGGGCCAACATCAATCCAGCAAAGCTCCTGAGCCTGGGGTGGGTAGAGAGAGAGGATTTGGCCTTTATTATCTCACGTGAGTCAGGGGAAGAGGAGCTGCAGGCTTCGCTGTAGGGGCTGTGCTGGTCAGGATCCAAAGACGCATGCTGTTTGTGAAGGATTCAAACTCACTCTCTTCAGAATAGGGCTGGATTATTTAGGTACCCACCCTGTTCAAGGTTTAAGATGTTGGTTCTGAAACTTTTGATAGATTTTAATATTTTCAAGCAATGATAAAAACTGCAATTGTTGAATATAATAAACCTCAAATTTAAGTGCAAATAAAAAGTCAGGGTTTGGGTTTCTGTTTCAGAAACATAGTCTGTTTGTCTGCGCAAAGTTTGGAAGATGTTCTGAAATTGATTATTAAATAAAGATGTCTCAAACAAAGCCAAAAACGGAGGTCTTAAGTCTAATGAGTAGATAAGTTGTTATCAGGTACAGCCAGCAAGCATCTAAGGGTCTTCAAACTGATTATCTAAGTAGTGTCTTAGGCCCTGTTTATACGACAGCGGTTGTAGGATCAAAGACAAAAGTATTGTTACATTTTGGCCCCTTGTTTACATGGAAACGTCATTTAAGCCGACCTTAAACGCCCTCCAGAGTGGAATTTTTCTGAAACGCTGCAGCCTCCATTGCCATATGAACAGTAACCCAGAGTTTTCAGTTGAAACGCTGACATCACACTACGCTTTGCACATTCCACTTTTGTTATAGGAACTTTTATTTGCCACGCGCAAACCAGACAACAACAACGGTTAAATGGTGGACTTACATGGTTGTGCTTGTGCTGCTGAATCTGCTGACTGCCTTTCAACAAAACGTTCATCTGTTGCTCCACTTCTGCACTCAGATAAGACGCATTTAATATATAGACCAGATGATCAGCCCACCTCTTCTTCTGCAGAGGGCTACCAAAAGACTCTACAGTTATATCGCCACCTACAGGCCTGACATGCATACTACAGCGTTTTCAGTCCCTCAGCGTTTCCGTGTAAATGCAGATTTGTTTTCCTGTGTATTTCTGTGTTTTTGAGTGAAACGCTTTGAAGCGTTGTTGTGTAAACGGGGCCTCAGGCTTTTCTTTCCTGACCCTTTCTGTCAGTGTTTGATTAACTTACTGGTGTTTAACCACAGCAGGGGGGTTCCGGTCTCTGGCACCACTATTTAAGGGGTTGTGAGCTAAAAAGATTGGGTAGCTCTGTTGTTAGCCAAAAAGCCTCATTGTGCTTGAGCGTCATTTGCATACATTAAAAACAGACCCTAAACAACATCTATGAAGGACAAAATAGGCCCCATTACAGAGGTGACTGAAATTATAAGAACACCTGGCTTATTGAAGACGATTCAGTTGTTTTTGTTGAGTTGACTGTTGGAGTACCCAAAAAAAGAAATGAAATATCTGCATGGTCATATTTATGTCATCATGTGTTATAAACCATAGAAAAGAGCCAACATTAAGAGATCTATTTATTTTTGTTTTACTGATTTTATGTATGAAAACGAGCATTGAAAATGATGGACTAAACACCGTAAGTCCAGACCTCACCTCCGTCCAGTAGATTTGGTCGAGTCGTAAACGTAGACTGTATAATTAATGGACGTAGTCTCCGCGACGTCACCCGTCTGTTCCTGAAACGGACTTTTGAAGCCAAACAGCCGGCGCGGCCATATTGGAAATGAGGCGTGCTGTGGGTCTCCACAGTAACAACCATAGGACGCTCCACAGTCACGTGATCTGAGCTGTGCCTCTGATTGGACGAACTGGCGGGCTTAATATTGTGGAAACTGCCGAATTAGAAAAAAATTCACCCCCCCCTACAGTGCGTGCCGTTAGTGAAATTAGTGATTCAGACGGGAGACATTCTTTGTACCAGGCTGTAAATGTGCTTATTTTGGCCGTGAAAACAGCTTTTTTTGGCTTGGTGTGTTTGTGACTTCCGGTACTTCCGGAGCCAGACTCAAGCGGACACTCGAGGAACAGCAGACTTTAGTACTTCAGCATTGCCTCATATTTTCAGACTGGAGGTTGCCGCTTGGTCGTAAAACAAAGAGGACAGGTCTTTTGATTAGTGTTGAAGATCTCAGGAAATAAATCGACACTTTGCCAGAGACGTGCTGCTGTAACTGCTGCAAAAGCTGGACAGACCACGTTCCCCCCTCAGGGGGTATTAGGGACACTTTTGTCCTTTGATACCCTCAAAGGGTAATAAATTAAAGGGACCCACAAGGGTTAAAAGTAAATACAAATATATAAACTCACTTCATGTGATATTTGTTGTGCTCAAAGCAACCATCTGTATGTTTTATGAAGTCAGTACTGTCAGGTGTTCGAACAGTTTTGGCCTCCACTGTATATACTAAACAACCTCCTCACAGGAAAATAACAAATCCATGACATCATATTTTGGACTTCCAGTGTTCAGAACAACATCTCTGCATGATTTGAAAAAAAAAAAAACCCACCAGTGAATACTGACATTTCTATAATTATTGCACATACACACTGTGCTGTCACACACAACAGAGTGGTCTAACACACATCTGAATGTGCTGCTCTCTGCTGAAAGAACGCTGGACTCCAACAGTGAAACGTGTCTGAAACTTCACTTCATCAATAGGCTCAACAATAAAGCTCATAGGAAGTGTCGTCTCCCCTCCGGTTGATCCCATATTTGGACAGATTGATCTCTGTGATGGTGAGAGTGCACGGCACAGCTCTGCGTTAAAGAGTGGAGGTGCTGAAGGGACATCAAAACAGAATCAGATCAAGCTGCGTTATGTTAAAGGACCGTATGGGCTTGTTTTCAATATCATTAGGACAACGTGCTGTGAGAAATGGACTTTAGGATGGAGCAGATAGTGAAGGCAAATGAAATGATGCTTAATTTCTGTCCACTATCCATTTGTGAAGTCCCTCCAGAGACTTGACCAGACGTTTCAGTGCTCGCACTTCACAGCAAGAGCGACATTTTCCTAACAGCATGTAGTTGGATCAGACCCTACTGAGCTTAGTTTAGGTCAAAACTTGATAAAGAAGTTTTGGTTTGAAGAGCACCGGGGTTTAAAGATTGATTCAGTGTTGATCGTTGTATTTATGGAAACAAAGTTGGTCTCTTTTCCAGCTGATCTCAGCACGGTGGGATGGGACTTGGTTTGAGAATCTTCATGGAAAAGAAAAGACGTTTACAGACGTATGAATACATTCCGTGCTGTGGTCCTGTGTCAGACCCCCATGGGTTCATACACCTTTTTTGTCCTGCAGTATTGAAGCCCATGTTGGCACACACATCCATGATAAGATGACAGCTACTCAGTAGAATACGTTTCAGGTCAGATAGCCCTCAAATCTTAATCTGGGGAGTATACCACGGCAGTTCAATCTGCTGCAACCCCAAACCTTGGTGGGGACAGTCCTCCTCTGTCTGAGTTGTCTCTGATGCATGGCGTTTAATTTCCTGCTTTGGGGCAGAGATGTTTTTTAAGGAGAGGAGGGGGATGTGGTCGACGCCCCTCACAGACATTCCAGGAGGTCTGCGCAGAGGAATGGAAATGTGGACAGATACGAGGAGATGGAGGACAGGGGATCATGGGAAGGGTGGAGTGAATGTTTATCAGTATGGAGGACAGAGTTTTTGAGTGCGATGTTTGTCATTGTCCGGTAACTCGTCCTCAGATGCTCTTTATTCTCTCCAGCATGAAACTTTTCAACACTGCCCACCACTTTGTGTAATAATCCCTGAGGAGCAGGCCCAGACTTTGGTTCAGAGCTATTTTTGCCTCCACCTCTTTATTTTTAGAGTTCAGTAGGTGTGATAAAGGTGTGCTTTGCCATACTGCTGCTTCTGCATGCTGTCAAACTGAATAATCTCTTTCTGCTTCTCTCCTTCCTTCTCTCTGTCTGCAGTATGGATGTACGGCTTTACAGACAGCCCGAGGAAAGAGGCCTCAGGTAGCTTTGTGTGTCAATGTCAATATGTTGAATCTGCATGCACTACTGTGCTTGACTGGCTGCATCCCTTTTGATTTTTTTTATTTTTTTTAAGCTTCTCTTCACACTTGAGATTTTTCTCGACATCTGCTTTGCATGCGCTGTCATCAGCCTCTCTCTCCTCCCGCCCATCTGCTTAAATTCAGCCTTGCTCTCTCCCTCAGCGCTCTGTCCATCCATCTCTGCAGGCCGTGCTGGCTAAGACAACAGCTGGGCACGTAGCCAGAGAGTGAGAAACATGGACCTCAGGTCTGCATGAGGCGAGGTGTCTTGAACTGAAATGAGGTGTCAAGTCTGGTTCTGTACATTTGCTCGTAACGCTGGCTGTAGATCAGTGCCTGTGACCTCATTCAGCTTCGGGTGTGAAGAAATGATGAGTCGCGAGAGGAAAAGTGGGATTGAAAATGTCTCCTTTGTAAATAAACATCGCAGAAAAGACCGTCACATCCCTCCACATGTCAACAGGTTGTAGACGCAAAAATTCACTCGGGGTTCAGCACATCTGTTGAACATTTAGCCGGTGTTCTTAGCTGTAACTCAGTCATTGCTGTGGAAATACAGGTTGTGTTGTTTCCTCCTCTTCAGGACTTCAGTTTGTCAGAGTTTGAAACCAGCCACCCTCATAAAGACTTAACAAAACCAACATCCCTAGCAGGAAGGAAGCAGTGGTGAAACAGTTCACTTGAGCTGTGAATCACCTTTAGACTGAGAAATGCTGCTCAAAGTGCATCAAGGTCTTTGCACACTGAGTCCGTTTTTTTCACCTGAAATCGTCAAACATTTAAAAAGAAAAATTCAACCTCATGTTACGTCAATCAGGAAACTTTCATCCATCACTCTTCAATTTTCTACATTTTTTGCATCCGTCTGGGATGTTTCAAGTGTTGTTTGATTATTTAGAGACACCGTAGGCTACTTTCAACATCATCATCATACAGTATGTTGTTATCCCAAATTATTCATAGCAAAAATCTTCCCGTGAGACGGGCCGACACCGTGTGTGCGCGTGCGCCTACCTCAGACATACTGCCAGCTGCTGCTCAGGATGGATTTCTCCACAGAACCTGCTGTTCTTCTTTTTAATGTGTGGTTCCAGTAAAGCTGGCACTGTATCAAACTTGACCTCTGACATCCTGAAATACACCTGGAAGCAATCCGGATAGTTCCGCAGCTCCTTTACCAGCAGGTGAACGTCTCTCTGCTCTGGTCTTGTTTTCAGGAGTGGATGGACCCTGTTTTCTTTTTTCTTTTCTTAAGTAGTGAAAGAATCACAAAATCACTGTCACTGCTCGATTATCTTTTTTTTTCTTGTACTGCGATTTTTTGTAATCAGTAGAAAAATAAACATTAGATTAAGTGTGCAGGAGTCATTTCCTGACATTTTATTTTATTTATTTATCTGTAAGGGTGTCCCAATACAACCTTTTCGCTTCTGATACGATGCTGATATTGCAGCCTTGAGTATTGGCCGATGACAGTCGATGTGATACCATCACAGACGGTGTGACGCTCAGCTCTTTTTCTAGGCCTTCGACTTGAAACTCAAGCTTTTTCGAGACCCGAAAAAGCCTTTGTGGGGAATGTTTAAAATTTAAATGTATTAAACTTCCCCAGTTCTGTTACCATGCGTCAAGTTTTGCACTCAGCTGTTACGTCTTTCTCGGACTTGAACAGAAAATACTGCCACACGGCCGACATCACTCCTACTCTTTGATCCTTTGTTGGCACCTTAGCACACGCTGCTGCTGTTGTGATCAGGTGGGCTCTGTGTGCTGGATCCAGGTGCTGCTGGATAGAAGTGCTGGAGCGGAGTCTGGAATGGACTGCCTGTATCAGAGTGCTTGTATCAGAGAGTTTAGATTCAGGCCGATATAATCCAATATTAGTTTTTTTGTTGATATTGGACTGATATCCGATATTAATATTGGAACAGGAAACCCCTATTTATTAATTGATTGATTGATTGATTGATTTTAAATTACAGATCCAAAAATCACAGACTCTGTGCAGAGGCCTTTAGAATGGGAAGGTAGACGCTCTGAAGGCTTCACCCTAAAGAAGAATTCACTCAAAAACAAAATTTAACGACGTGACCCAGCAACGTCAAAATTATTAATGTTGTTTCCTGTTAAAATTAGAGAACTGTATGCAGCAAAGTGTTAGATTTTCAGTGTTAGAGTAGAAAGTGAGATCAGAGAGTTTTATTTCAGTTCTTGTTGTGTTTATTTCAACATCAGGAACAAAAATCCTGGAAAAACAGTGACATGATTAATACATGTTGACATGTCCTTCTTTTTGGTCATAAAATTATGTTTGAGGGGGTTTTATAAGATATCCTGAAATATCTGTGTTTCACTTAGCTTGTTCTACAGACTGTTAATATTTAAAATAACAGAGCTGCACCAGGCCACTGGCATTATTCTGATGAACCTACCTGTCAATATGTTGAGCACGCATGCTGCACGCGTCATGATGAGAAAGACGGTGGCTGCTGCTTCTCTCAGATCAAAACAGAAAACATGCTCTGACTGCCTGCACAAAGCGTAAATACACATTTACAGACTGCAGAATAAAGTACTTCGCTTTTCTTTTACAACAAAAGAAAAAATACTGAACAATAACTCTCCTTTTCTTTAAATCCACTCATGTTGTGAGGCATAGAAAATAAATGTAAGCTACTTTGTCGTCTGCGAGTGTCTTTGTGTATTTTTGCAGTATCTCCAAGAGGATGTACGGTCAATAATAGTAATAAAAAAAATATTGGACTGGGTAGGGTGTCCTCTTTTTGGGTTTTCAGAATATGGTCGCTCCACCAGACATACATAACCAACCTGTGGATGTAAAGATGCTGAACTTTAATGTGAGACACTGAAACAGCTTCAGTTGTAGTAGCTGTTATGTCAGTCAGTAGAGCAGCCTGGTTTTCAGTCAGCTTCCTCCCTCAGACCTCAGTAAAACATCACAAACGTTTGTGCGTCAGGCGTGTTTGCTGTTTGTGGGAAGAATTTCAAACAAGTTGAAAATGTGATTGTTGGACTCTGAGCTGTCCAACTGCTGCAGGTGACAGAATCTCTCTCTGCAGACTTTTCACGACTTGATCATATTACGCTCTCTTCTGCCTACTATTCTTGTGGCCAGTTAACGGCCATGCACATTCCCTTCCTCCATGTTATTGGCACCACAGCAGTAAGTCATGAATTAGCAACACAGTGTGCAAATTTTATGGGTAAATCTGTTTGAAACATTGTTTTTTTTTTTTTGTTTTCTACTGAAATATCATAATCAGCTCTGGCCTATTAGTAATTGTATCACGTTGATCAGGACAACAATATTCTGTTCCAGTTAGCTTAGTGCCAAGTTTCAGATCACACAATCATGTAGAGTTTACAGTGTAGAGTTTTTAGTATTGAACCCAGAGCATTAAAGGGTCCCGTAAAATCTGTAACCTCAGATTTAACTCGGGGAGTGTCCAGAGTACATCTTGGATGAAATAACTCTCACTGGAAAATCCTGCTGGACCTGGAGCGAGCAGCAGGTCTTTAGGACTGGTGTTATTTCTCACCAAGGTGTGGTTACCATTACAACAACATGAAGCCTTTAAATAGCTGTATCTGTGCTGCTTTATTACCTCAGGCTGACTTTGATTGCTCCCTGCATCCAGGCTGCTTACATTCTCCGCAATATGTTCCTGTTCTTTATTTCGCCTCCTGGGAGAGAGTTAGAGGAAGGCAGAGATGAATGCCCACCCTCACTCGGTGGGGAAGTCGGGTTACGAGCATTCTCTTGGTGTTCCCCGCCTGCTTATTTGAACAACAACATGTAGAGACGCTTAATTGTTTGTAGAGCGCTGCACGAAAGCTGTAGCCTACGTTTTATTTCATTAAGCTGTTTGAACGCATGAACGCACCGCAACCTGTTTAAAGCCCATAAAATCCCCATGAGGCCCACTGTGGACGCTGCGTGTAGGGCAGGGCTGCTCACTGTGAGTTCTGAGTTTGAGTAAACTTACTTTAAGATCTCAAAGGACTGTGACGAACAACATGCAGAGAATCTTCAGCTCGACTCTGCCACAGGAACACTATTCAAGGTCTTCTCCCATTGAGCGAATGACAAAGAGGCTGACAGAGGAGGATTTATTATCTGAGATGCAGGCGGAAGACAGTGGAAAGATGGAGAGATCTGCTGACAGAGTTTAACGCTTTTCTTCACTGAATCAGTCCACACTCTTGTCCTCACTCATCAGAGGCTAATCTCAGTATTGTGTCATTGTTTGAGCGGGGTGATAAGTGAATGCTTATTCAAACACTACATGTAGCACGTCTATTTCCACCACCTCTGTCTGGTAGAGTTAAAGACGCTTCATGTAATGTTCGGTGAAGGTGATGGATTCATTTTTGTTGTTTTTGAAGAATATGAAATAGTTCACAGAAAGCTGCTTTCTTAAAATAATACTATTTGATTGTTACATATTCCTGATAATCACACGTTGTTGGAAGCAAGTTCTGTGAGTGTGCTGTGCAGTGACAGTTTTTATAAGCTTATTTATTTATTTATTAATTTACATGTAAATGTCATGACAGTGTTTGCAGAGCTAACTATACTCCTAATGGGCCCATATGCTCACGGAACCAGGTGCTCATTCAATGCCAGCGCTGAGTTAGTTCTAATCACGCTCTCCCTAAGAACTTGTTTTTCAGCAAGTGGCCAAGTTGGAACGTGTCATTGTATCGTTAGAAAACGTCAGAATGTCACTGCATACGCTTACCTAAGGACGCTCGCACCGTATGGAGGCCCACAACGCAACAATGGAGGAGCTCATCTTATGCATGCACTGCTGCACCATGTCTAGTTATAAATTCTACAATTCTACAGTTTCATTTAGCAGACGCTTCTTTCCAAAGCGATGTACAACACAAGCAAGAATTTTGACAAGAAGGAGAAACCTTATTAAGTGCGAAAAAATGCTTCAAGTTAGTTGGGTCGCAGGTACTCTGCCATCTGCCCCCACTTTTTTTTTGCTATTCTATTATCTGTTTAGTATTCCATCTAAATATCAGTCACAACTACAATTCAACATTCAGGAGAAATCAATATTCAGTGCTTTCATTTGTTAAGAGCTCAGTCCAAGACCTTCTGATCTGACCCCTGAGGACAAAGAGGGGAGGGGTCAGATTAAAGAGGGGAGGGGTCAGATTGAAGAAAATGAGAAACTCCAGCAAAACAACAGACGACTGGCTCGGCAGCTTTTCTTTAGAAGACAGTTGTTTTCCAGCGCTGATCGTTGGTCATGGTAACCCTGCCCCTGGCCTCCAGCCCCTGACGTAGTCAGTGCTTTGCTCTGGCCCTGCAAAGAGTTGGCGCTTGCTCAGTCAGCACCACTTTTCAGCACCTGGAGCCGGCGCTTTGTCAGTGTAAACACAAAGAACTGGTGCTAACTAGATGTTGTGAAAAGAATCAATTATAGATTAATCACGATTATTATATGGACGATTAAGAATTGATTATTAAATGTTTAAAAATCAATTACATCCTAACAGCACATGCAGCATAGTTCACTAACAGAGGAGAGGCTGCTCTGCTGAAGTTGGACCATAGACTGTATAATTAATGGACGTAGTCTCCGCAACGTCACCCGTATGTTTCCGAAAGGACTTTTGAAGCCAAACAGCCGGCGCGGCCATATTGGAAATGAGGCGGGCTGTGAGTCTCCACAGTAACAACCATAGGACGCTCCACAGTCACGTGATCTGAGCTGTGCCTCTGATTGGATGAACTGGCGAGCTTAATATTGTGGAAACCAACGAATTAGAAAAAAATTCACTCCCCGTACAGTGCGTGCTGTTAATGAAATTAGTGATTCAGACAGGAGACATTCTTTGTACCAGGCTGTAAATGTGCTTATTTTGGCTGTGAAAACGTCTTTTTTTGTCTTGGTGTGTTTGTGACTTCCGGTACTTCCGGAGCCAGACTCAAGCGGACACTGGAGGAACAGCAGACTTTAGTCCTTCAGCATATTTTCAGACCGGAGGATGTGCTTGAGTTGGACGCAGGTTTAATGTCATCTCTGTTATCCACTGTATGCTGTCCTCACAGTGTGTTTGCTGAAGTGTTACAAGAATGAATACATTAACAACGTGGTGAAGTCAGCTCTGTTTGTCTCTCTGCAGTCTCAGAACTGAGCATGAGAAGTTAGCAAAAGTTAGCAAAAGAAACAGCAAAGATCATCTAGAGCAGTGAGAACGCTCACTCTGATGCTAGTTTTGAAAACTGAACTAAAACCAATACAGAGCGGTCACTCTGTCCCTGTTTCTGAAACCCAACTGTGGATCACTTTAAAGACAGCACACGCGGTGTGTCCTGGCATTCAGATATTTGGTTTCCAGTCCTGCCTCACTGGAACTTTACAGCACAGTCCTGTGACAACATGCCACTTTGATTCAAACATGATGTGATTTGTTTGACAAAAGACGTTTGTCCTGTGTTTCTGCTGAGCCTCGCAGCACACTGGATTAATTCCTTCACTTTACAGTTTTGATGATTCAGGTCCGGTGAAGTTATAAACAGACTGAGGAAAAAAACCCTTTTTAAAGACAGAGAAAAAACATGAGATAGTTACGTAAGTGTCTAATATTTATATTTGTAGTCTCACACCGTCTCGTCAGAGATTTATTCAGATCCCCTCATTTATTTCTGTTTTCTACTGTATGAAAGCTAGTAAAGCCACAATAACTTTAGCCATTTAAGTTTAATTATCATGACGGTGCAGGGCATTTCTCAGGACATTTTGCAAGTGTGAACATTTTTTTCAAGTTAAAACAAATAATTCTGAAGTAACAACTACACTACACAGAGGGTGCTCTGAGTTTTTCCTCAATAAAAGAGAAGAGATTCAGTAACCCACTGTTTTTTTAATGGTGCAGTCATTTTGGGTAACTGTCCAATGGAATATCAATAATCGCTAATCAAAAATTTAGAATCGTTGATAACTGAAAATTGTTGATAATTAAATGGAATTGGGAAATCAGACAGACAAACCACCTCTAGTGGTGACCCAATCATAAGCCTGGAACCAGCACAAACACTAGCTCTGTTAAAAACGGGGCATTTATGTCTGATAAGAGTCAACCAGGTATGAGCCAACCAACCAACCACACGTGCCCGCTTCACAGCATCAACCATATCAAAAGCTTTTTCACTCAACCTGCTTCTGAAAATGTAATTCACTATTAAAAAAAAAGAAGGAAATTTACAGTCTTTGCATTTTGGTAAAGGCTAGCTGATCTTTAATGTTGCTGTTGTGTTGAACAGACATGTTGGCATCCACGTCTTTTCAAATTCATCCAGACAGCTGGTCGGCTGATGTAATAAATAAGTTACTAATTTATGAAGTAAATGGTTTATTGTAGTCTGCAGAACAGTTGCTGAGCAGTCAGAGCTGATGGTGTGTGTCAGTACACTGACAGTTAAAACAGAAAGCCAGGTGTTAAATCTTAATTAGTCTTTTCTTTTTTTAAATGTGTTGTGAAACTTTTTGTGCTCCTTCACTACGAGAAATCTGAGTAGTGTGGAGTCAAATACTAGAGAGAGAGAGGGAACAGAATTAAACACCTTGGTGTGTTTGGTTGCTTGTGAAGTGAAGAAGTGAAGAAGTGAACGCCTCTGATGAGCAGGGGGTGGACACGCTGCAGGGCTGGTGTGCAGGTTGTCAGGCTCCATGCCGCTCTTCTGCTGCCGGGCTGTTTTTGTCAAGAGAGTCGGGGGACGTTGTGCAACATTTCTGTTTGTGATGTGACAAATATTTCAACATCTTAATTACTGAGCTCTGGGGTGACTTGTAGGCATATTTTTTTAATCTGGTGAGGAGCCAGTTTTCTCTCGCTTCCTGTCTGGATGCTAATGTAGGATAAACCACTCTCAGCTTTGGACGGAATATCTATTTCACTCTGGAGAAGGAAAAAAAAAAGTGCAACTGTTTTCAGACATACGGTAGTTCAGACATTACCGTATTGGCCCGAATATAAGACGACCCTGATTATAAGACGACCCCCTCAAGTTTGAAAAAAGACTTTTTGAACACCAAATTTAATTTTTATACAGAAAATAACTACAGTAGATCTGAAACAAATGATTATAACAATATATTCGAGAGAAAAAGCAAAGTTATTTTGCCTCATTCAAATCATGCAAAACTGTCTATCACATCTTAATATCTGAACATTTAAATATGCCGCTGGTTAACCTGGCCGATCTTCGACCCACTTTTCTCCAGATTGTCGCTACGTTTCTCCATTTTCTGTTATCTCTTCTCTTATTTTCTTCTCTTTTCTTTCTTACCACTATTTTTATTTTTCTTCTTCGTGACAGGGGTTCGCTTTGGCCTGGGGAGTTAAGTTCAGCATTCGCTTTAAATATATATGGCACCATCTAGCGTTGTGAATGGGTATAACGTCTAGACCCCGAATGTAAGACGACCCTCCCTTTTTCAGTTTTATTTCAATGCAAAAAACACCGTCTTATATTCGGGCCAATACGGTACTGTTCCTGTTTTGTGGCTTTCTTGATCTGATGTGTCTATTTTCCTGACAAAATCACGTTACAGAGAACCTTTCATCCGCAAAAAAAAACATTTTAAAGTCAGTGTCATCATTTTCAGTTCTGATGAACTACATCAGCAATAGTTGATATTATTTGTATGGAGGCTGTGTGGGGGCTACAACAGGTGAAAATAACGCCCTCTTGAATGAGTTTGATTCTCTTTAATATCAAAACAGTGACCTTGTTGTATAAGGCTACCTGTGAAGGTAGATATGATGTAAACTATGAGAGTTTAGAGGCATCAGAAATAAGACAAAAACATCTGAGAAATGTTGGATTACAATTTTACAGATGTCATTTTATTTGTGTAAATAATAGTCTACACATTTGTGTGTTCACGTGTTGATTTTTTTTATACATGCAAACATTTTTACACACAAGTTCTCACATCACATTCTGCAAGCTCTCCTATTTTGGAACATATCTGCCTTCATAGTTGTTGGATGAAACAAAGGATCATAACGCATTCATCACAACCAGCCGTGTAACAGAGCTCCAATCAGTGAACAGGGTCACTTAAAAACAGTCTGGTTGAGTTTTCACAGGGAAACTTCGAGCTTAGGAAACACATCATGGTGTGGGTTGAAATAATAGCTCCATGTTGACTTTTTGTGTCAACACTGGACTCGAACGTGGGTCTCCTGGGTGGATGGCCAGTATAGTTTGACTCATCCATCACCCCAACAACTAGATATGAGCATCACAGAGAATAAAAACAGACTAGCTCTGTGAAGATGAAGCATGTCTTCATTTTGAATTTGTTCGTATCGAGTCTTGTTCTCCGTTTCCGATCACATGACGGATACAGCCGTAACTGAAAACCTTCAACAACAAACACGTATCACTAAGTGAAATCTTTCCCCCTGTGTTTCTGTGTGTATGATCTCACTGCATCCATGCATCATGTGAAGTTAATAAATGAAACCACTGGTGGCACTGAAGAGGTTAAACATCAGAGAGAAGGAGAGAGAGAAAACAGAGCGGCCTAACCCCAACTGAAATGCTTTCTTCTTTTGTTTCACATAAACATGGACCCAGCCTCCTTCCCCGTTTCTCCCTCGCTCTCTCTCTCTCTGCTTCTCTTTACTCCACTCATATGTTTCTATTTAAGGCCAGCAGTGCCGACTTCCATGATTGGTGTGTTCACCCCCCTCTCCTGACTCACTGTCCAACGGCTGTGTCCCACAGGCAGTGGAGGGGAGGCCTTTCCTCTCAACCACACTGTTGATTTTCCACAGGGAAACTTCACCATTCTTCCACTCATTCGTTCCCCTCCAACCGCTCGCAGCTTCTCTGCCCCTTCTTCTTCTTCTTCCTCTTCTTCTTCTTCTTCTCTTCGCTTCTTTCTCTTTAGATCTTAAAGTTAGCTTGGAACATGGATCCCCTTTAGACACAAGATGCAGCCTGAACTAAGTTTTTCCTTTCACACTCTGCTTTTGTTTTGATTACTTCCAATGCTCCTCAGTCCTTCGCTGTGGGCCGGGGGTCTACTCAGCTATATGGCCAGATGTTTGGAGCTATGCAGCCAAGTCCCGAGCTTGCATTGTGATAGGTCGAGGCGGCAGGGAGCCGGGGTTGGCCCATGGCAGCGCACAGGGCGCACGGCAGCAGTGGTAGCAGCTTAGCGGGTTGCAGTGGGCGTTCGCGGGGTGCGACGGCAGGCAGGTGGCTGACAGCCTGTTTCTTCCCCTCAGGGATTGACAGCTCGGAGCCCATGGTGCTGGAGCAGTACGTGGCCGTGGCCAACTACGAGAGACAGGAGAACTCGGAGATCAGCCTGAAGGCCGGCGAGACGGTGGACGTGATTGAGAAGAGTGAAAGCGGTGAGTGGATTCTTCGTTTGTTTCAAAGCCTTTGTTGTGTTCTGATTTCTGTTCATGCAGGAGCATCGAACTCAACGTGCCTGGAAAACATGGCACCTCAGACACTGGACATGTTTTTAATAGCTGGCTGACATTTGTTTGGTTACTTCATGTTTGTGTCTCCCCCTCAGTAAACACACACAGGAAGCATGCTTATCCTTTACTTACTGTCTGAAAGAGCCCTTCGGTCCAGCCCCCCCTGCTCTCTCAGCCTCTCTACTCTCCTCCTGGTCTCCTGATCCCTTTACTTGGACTTGGTACCACCTGGAGGTGCTGCGAGGCTGGCAGCAGTTAGGGGGCTAACTGCAGTGGAAAGGCTTTATAGCAGAGGGCGAGTCTCTTGTCTTATCGGTGACTGTTGTCGCTTGAAAAAGTGAGAGTTATGTCTGATTGTCCGCATCTGTAAATGAGTGGACATCCGATGTGTTTATTCTAAACTCCAGCATCAGAATTTGGCGAACGCTGCAAATCGGCTGTTGGTATTTGAATCAGCAAAAAGATGTCAAACTTCCCGTTTCACCTCGCCTCCTGATAAAGAATTCACTTTGGATTTCTGCTCTGAATCTCTTACATGCGTCCTCTGACAGCCACATCTGAAAGCTGAAAGCAAGAATCATCCCATCGTCCTCTCCGCTCTTATCTCCACTCCGATTACGTCTGATTCACTCGTCTTGAAGTTATCTTGGCTTGCACATCTTGGGGTGATTATGCATCCTTTGTGCGTCAGTTTAGGGATGTCATATTCTCGCTTTGTGTATGATTTATGTTTGCACTTGGTTTAATCTAACTTGTTCCCTGTCAGCATGAATGAGATAATTGTTTAATGAAGTTTGAACGAGGACAGATTTGCATGGAAGAGGGTTTCTTTTAATTTATTTATTTATGCTGTGGTTTTGGCACAAAGTCGTACTCATGGCTTCTTTAGATTTTCTTACAGGATGTGGCTGTTTCAGTCCCCAGCCCTGCTTATAGCTGTGTTTATAGATTTTTTTTTTTTTTTTTAATGCTGAGTCTTCTTGTAAGCTTCTGACTTTTGGGGTATTTCTGTTTTTTCTCTGTCATGCAGTTTTCATCGTGTTTCCGAGCTCTTTGGAGTTGGAAAACATGCATCGCTGAATATTTTGTGTATTCATGTTGCCTCAGCACACAGTAATTCATTATGTGATGCCCATTCTGAATATCTGGCCTGACAGCATCTGCTCACCAGACCCCTTTGAAAGCCTCATATTGAATATCCATGCAGAACAGTGATTGAAGCTCTTACAACAACATGAGCAGCTTCAGCTGTTTGGAGCTGAGTGTGTGTGCTGTCGTCATTTACTGGGCCAAAGAAGTAGAGCAACTGCCATGATGATGATGATGATGATGATGATGACGACATCACTGGGAGTCTGAGCCAAGACAAACACATCTGAGAGCTTGTATAATATCCCACAACCCCCTCTCTGCTTTCAAGGTTTTACTGCAGCCTCCTGGTCTGCGCGTGCTTTCTTCTTTTGACGTTTTTCAGCACTGAGACTCTGTCAGCCCGAAGTTAATTAGAGCTTAGTCTCTTCAACATCCAAGTCAGTACCGTGATGTCTGTTAATCCTCTCCAAGAGAGGAACAAATCCATATTTTAACTGCTTTTTACTTCAGACTGTTTTTTTTCCTTCCTGCACAGATTGGCTGCAGATGGTTTCTTGCATTAATATTCTTTCCCTCGTTCAAACGCAGAAGTTTTCCACCAGTTTTAAGCGTCGGCAGGCTTGACCTGTCATAAATGCGGGTTCAGCTCTGCAGTCGGATGTTGTTGTTTTGTCTCTGTGAAAAGTTATTGCCCTTGCAAGTCTCGAACCCATAAGTGTGTCAAGATGAGCCATTGTCAAAGCGAGACCTGGAGAAATCGAAGGCCTTGTGTGAGGCAGGGAGTTGGTGTTTATGTGTATATGTTTGTTGTGCAGCTTATTCCCTGATACGTGTGTGTGCGTGTGTGTGTGTGTGGATTTTATGTCTATACCTCACACAAGTATCTCACACTTTGGGAACTGCTATCTAGTAAAGTAAGATTTATGAAGCTTGTTAGGGGTCTGACAGGCTGGAATCATCCCGCAGAGAGGACAGGAGGCCTTGTCTGGGCCACTGTCCTTGTTTCTCCCTCTGGTTCCCTCTCGGACATGGGAACGATGGCGTCCGGGGAGAGGAATGTCCCAGCTGGAGAAAATAAATCTGCAAATGTGACCAGCAAAATGATATGGCGTGTAAGAGGAGGCAGTGATGGGAAAGAAACAAAGAGTGAAGGTCAGCAACTTCTTTTTGAAGGAGCATTATTTTTTTTTATTCTTGATGAATCAGCAAAGTTATATATACTGTCATATTTAAGAGTAAGAGTTTTACACAGCTGTGATGTCTCATGTGCAGCTAGTAACCCACAGAGGCATGCATGTTTTTCCAACAATGACTGGCTGTTGGAGGTAGTACGGAAGGTGTGATGGGAGGAAGACAATGGGTAACATCTGAGCCAGTTCACTGAAATAGCACTGTGTTGTCATCGTGTAAGGTGCGATGATGGCAGAACTTTGTTACAATGCTGTTGCGGAAATGAAATATGAATGCAGACAAAGATCAAGGATTGTTGTTGACCTCAACCAGGTCAACAATGAATGAATTGAGGAACCATACACATCTCTATAAAACAGTGGTACCTTTTATTAAGTTGATATAGATATGTTCAACAGCTTTGAGTTCATAATGGGACCAAGAACTAAAGTTAGAGGTTTAAAACAGAAATTAGGATTTGTACTTTTGGCAGTTTGGACATCTATGCCAAATTTGTCATTGGAAAAATCACTTTACGCCAAATACAATAACCTTTAATGATGGAGGCAATAAGTGATGGGGTCACCTTGGCTGGTTTTATGGCCAAAACGCACCAGATACGTCTGTGGTTCCATTATGGCACTGGATCAGAGAGTTGTCTACACAAGGCATTGTGTCAACTCACACTGGATCCAGCTGCATCCCTGCTCCAGCAGGTTGCAGCAGATACGCAAGCCTCCCCATTTTACCAGGTGCTAGAGCTGTTATGCGTGAATTTTCAAAAAGCAGATCAAGCGGGACATGGAGTTGTGCACCACCTAAAAACACCCAAACATTTCAAAATAAAACAAAGCGGATTGTATTTAGCTTGACTTCAACATCAGAAGCAGCATAATGAGCAGAGCCAGGCAAGGAGTCAAAAGGTTTGAGGTTTTACAGCCCAACATGAACGAACAGAGGATCATCAGTGAGGTGGGAACTCCTCAGAGAGCGAGCAGTCACACACAGCAGAGCAGACCAGAGACGCGTCTGGTGTGTTCCCAGAGTTATCCTTTTTGGCTCATGATTACCCGCTTCAGATTACTTATCTACTCATACTGACCAAAAGGATCAACGGAGTGGAAAAGTCATTCCAAAATACATGACAAAGCTCGACTTAAAATATGACTTCTGTTTGGTAGTGGTGGTCTGAACAAGCTGATCATTTGTTTACATTTATGTGGATTGGAACTGACTGAACTGAAGTGACATGATTTTTTTCTATTTTGGGGCTGTCCTCAAGAAGTTGTTGGATGCAAACCTTTGAGGTGTCTTGGTGGTTTTGTTTCTAGTTGGGGGTGACGTGTGGGACAAGGCCACATGTAACCCTCGATTCAAACTCAGGCCACCTGCTTGAGGGCTAACCTCACAGGGTGTGACTTAAAACCACTTTGCCATATTTGCACCCTGTTGGAGTTTTTATCCTTAAAGTTGTGACTGAAGCACTCAAAGTTCCTGTCATGTAATCTCACCTCTGCCTCCTTTAATTTCATAGAGCACAAGTATCAACCCCCAAATCAAGTCAGATAAACTTCATCAACTAAATAATCCTGTGGACACCATAGAAGATCACAAGCAGCTGTCCTGCCTCATGTTTTCTGCCGTCGTCATCTTAGACAATGTAAATGTCAGCAACTAGACTTCCACTCTGCTGCCACAGTGTCAGACGGGGGTTGGGGTTGGGGGGGAAAATACTCTTTTTTCCTCTGTTCCATCAGCCGAGACTAATGGATCTGCCATGAGGGCTCTGACGCTAAACTGCAAACTGCATACTGCATTTTATCCTTTGGGGTATGTGTACCGCCTAAGCCACAACACCAGCCGGAGAAGCCATTTACCCAGATATCTTTGCCCTCTGTTGCCAGGTTTCAGGGGCATTTTGTCAAAGCTGATTTACAATGGTTTGACGGATTTGTTAATCTCTTTACTGAATACCTCACACAATACAAGCCCTGGTTTGTTTCCAGACTACACAGAACCTCCGTCTTGGAAAATTGTAGCCGTCATGTTTTTCTAGACTTCAGTTTGAATCACTGTCATTTACACAGAAACATTAAAAGCATCTCTTGTCCCTCTAGCATTACTTGTCAGACAGTAAAAAGGAGTTTGATGGAGAATCACTGCCAGGAATCTTGTCAAAATTTCCTCACCAAACCTTTCCGAGAAGATCTGGTTAAAGCTGGCTGTGTTCAGTCTAAGGCATGAGGCTTTTTCCTCAAAGCTTTGATTGGTCTGGCAGAAAATTGCTCCCTGTGTTGATAAGTTTATAACAGAGAAAGGTAAGCTTCAGATTGCTTGGACAGGCCTAAACCTTGTTACTAAAAATATTGATAATGATGACACTATGAAATATTTACTCTGCATTTGTGCTGTAGTTTCTTGGAAATGTCAAGAAATAGGGTTGGGAGATGGGATGGCCTAAAAATAAAATCCCAGGTTTTTTCCCCACAATGCTCAATTTATGATTTTAATTGATTTTTCCCTCTCTTTTAAAAAAATACTCCAAGTGATACAAAAATTACATGAACCAAGTTTTGTCTCTATGTTGTCGAAATATTTTCCCAAACCAAACAGAATTTTAAAGTGTGTGTCATAAAATGTTGATTATGTAGTTCAAACGTAGGCAGGTTTGACATGAACACTCAAGGCTGAGTATTTTCACAGTATATCAACATGAAACTCTCTGTTCAATATTTAATCTCATTTAAAAAACAAACACAAGCCTTTAAAAGTCCTCGTGCAAAACCTGACAGGGCCTACCATCATGAAAACTATATATATATATATATTTTTTTTTTTTGTTTTTTGTTTTTTGTTTTTTGTTTTTGTTTTTTTAAATATTGCAACAACTTACAGTTGGACTAAGACAAGAAAAAAAAATCTCGGATTTTAAATTTCAAAATCCTCTGCAGAAAATAATTTGAATTAATTGATTTGTTGTTCACTTTGTTGTCTAGCCCTATCAAAAAATTTTGTCTGAGTTAACAAACTGATGAGTTTTTCTACTCATGTACAACCCCATTTCCCCAAAAAGTTAGGATGCTATGTAAATTTTTATAAAATCACGATTTATTGATTTGATTTGTATGAAAGAGGTTAAGGGGCCCTGAAAAAAACAATAATAACATCCAGTAATTTTTTTATTATTATTATTCTGAGAAAAAAAGTCGTAATTCTGAGAAAATAGTCAGAATTCAATTCAGAGGAAAAAAAGTCAGAACTCTGAGTTTAATCCCAGAATCCTGACTATTTTGTCTGAACAATAGTAATAACAACAAATAAGTAAAAACTTATCATTATCTGTAGATTATATATTGATAATTTTTATTTATTTATTATTTATTTTGAAAATAGAACCAATATATGTTAAGAATTGTATTGCTTGATGAGAAAACCCACAGCTGCCAGTTTTGCCATCAGATTTTTATTAATTGATTAATTCTTTGTGGTAAACTTTGCTGGAAACCTTCCTCAAAGATTTTGTTTCATGATAGCATCACGCAGTTGCTGCAGATTTGTCGGCTGCACATCCATGATGTGAATCTCCCGTTCCACCACATCCATAAGGTGCTCTATTAGATTGAGATCTGGTGACTGTGGAGGCCATTTGAGTACAGTGAACTCATTGTCATGTTCAAGAAACCAGTCTGAGATGATTCCAGCTTTATGACATGGAGCGTTATCCTGCTGGAAGTAGCCATCAGAAGATGGGTACACTGTGGTCATAAAGGGATGGACATGGTCAGCAACAATACTCAGGTAGACCGTGGACTTTAAACCAGGCTCAGTTGGTACTAAGGGGCCCAAAGTGAGCCAAGAAAATCTCCCCCACATCATTAGACCAGCAGCAGGCTGAAGCGTTGATCAGAGGCAGGATGGATCCATGATTTCATGTTGTTCACTCCAAATTCTGAGCTGATCATCTAAATGTAGAGCAGATATCCAGACTCATCAGACCAGGAGGTGTTTTTTAGTTTACTATAGTCCAGTTTTGGTGAGCCTGTGTGAATTGTTGGCTCAGTTTCCTGTTCATAGCTTATTGGAATGGTCTTTTGATATTTAAGAGATCAGAGGCCAGTAGATCAGCAGTTTGTCAAATATTCAGACCAACAACCAGACCAGGTTTAGTCCCTCAAGTCACCTTTTTTCTCCATTCTGATGCTCACAGCTCGTCTTCTCCATGTCTACATGACTAAATGCTTTGAGTTGCTGCCATGTGATTGGTTGATTAGATATTTAACGAGCAATTGAACAGGTGTATCTTATTAAGTAGTCGGTGAGACAGGCACATGCTAACTGATGTGTTGCATCTTCTCAGCTCTCTCTGAGTGTTTGGGAACCAAAGAAATCAGTTTCTGAAGATTTGAAAGAGAAATCTTTTTCGGGGTCTCTGTTATCCTACTTTTTGTTCAAAATGTTTCTAACAACTCTTTTACTCTTGTAATGTGTGCAGGTTGTGTTTGGCATTGTCCTGATGAAGTATGTAAAGTGAACGACATCATCTGGATGGCAGCACACATTGTTTTCTGGGATGTGTTGATACTCATTCCGTCCACACTTAAACATGCCCACACCATCATGGATGCTGGCTTTAAACTTTGCATCAGTAGTGGGCTAAGTGGTCCCTGTTTTCTTTAGAGTGGTGGATTCAGCATCTACAATTTCCAAGATAATCTTTAAATCATTTTATTTTGTCCGACCACAAGACAGTTTTCCACTTTGCCTCGGTCCATCTTCAGTGGGTTCAGGCTCAGAGAGGTCACTGGGGTTTCTGTGTCATGCTTGTTTTCTCTTTGAATGGTGCAGTTTTAATCTGCTTCTGTGGAAGCAGCAACAAACTGTTACACATGTACTAAGTACTTGATTGATGTTTGCAATATCAAATGGACTGCTGGACCATAAAAAGACTCTGCCAAAGTGTGAAATGATGCAGCATTTCCCTTTGAAGCCTCCTCTGATGGGAGATTTTAAAGGTTTTGCATGGAGGCTAGCTTGACATACCCTGCCTTAGGCTGTCAAAGGTTTCTTATGTTTTTAATCAAGGTGCGCTAAGGGCTAGCTTATAGGATGTTCTGGATCAGAGAGGGTTGTTTTGGACAGAGTTCACATGGGAGACTGAGGGAAAGCATTAGCATCACCTCCAGGCTATAAAAAGAGACAGCTAGCATCAATCAAGGTGGTACGTTTGAGCTGGGGGATGACACACTATCATTCCCACAACACCTTAGCTTAGCTGTGTTAGCTTTGCCTCAGCCTCAGACTGTACCCGTGTGCTGAACAGCCTCAGTCCTTTCATTCCTGGTCTTTATCCCAGATGGTCTTTAGGACGGCAAAGACTCAGAGGAATCTCTTTTAAAGCTGACCAGGGAGCCACCTTCAGGGCTCGGTTCCAAAATAGTGTGTTTCATTGAGCATTGTTAAGAGATTAGCGCACACATCCAACAGATACTGACAGCTTACAGGTTTTCAGCTCAAGGTAACACACACACACACACACACCGTATAGGGCATTACTGCACAGTTTTAGCCTGACCCTGCTGAGCAGCATGTTTAGTCAACAATGATTTCAAAAAGCCCCGCAGCCTGCTATCCCCTTTCACTTTCAGTTACAGTTCTTGCTCAGTAACAAGACCCCTGCCCTTAATGAAAACTTCAGCCAGGTAACATGATCTTCAAACTGGGATGTAATGCCTCAGTCTTACTGTGTCAATAAAGACCCGAACCTTGAAATTGGCTCTGACTTTCTAGGAGGGAACAGTACGGTATGGATTAGGTGGCCCCCTAACATCCTATTTTTAACTTCCAGAAAGGCTTTGAAGTGCGGTACTTCACCCTCAAGTGGTGGATGGCGTTCAAAATGGATTTGAATGGTGAGAGGTTTTTCAAAAGTTTTACTTTCCTCAAACCTCTCAATCGGAAGTGATGCAGGGCACTGTTTCTGAAACCAACTTGGAAGTCATTATCAAGGGGACCACAGGGGCCAACATGGGCCCATCAATAAAGTGGCAAAAATAGATATGTGTTGCCTTTTTTTTAAACTTTGACTGAAAGTTTGGCAATCAGTAAGTCAACAGTACAGGAAATACACATTCGCCTCTCACTAAATCATCCTGGGTTTATTGGAACCCAGTTACTTTTCTTCTGTAAAGATAATTAAGCTGAACCAGAAATGTGCACGTTTATCGAACAAAACAAATTTATGGTTTATATCCTTAAAATGTCTTTCTTGTCTAAGCTGTAAAACAGTCAGCCAATATGAGCGATGGCTTCTTTGGTTAATGCCCTCTGTCATAATGCTACACTGCTCTATTACCCAGATGTAAACAAGCACAGATGATAGACTGCATCTCATAGAGGGATGTGTTTTAGCAGTGTATTGGTCTGAAAGATGGAGATAGATTTGTTTACCGACTTTGTCTCATTAAACTGGCATGTAACCATTAACCTGCAAGCAGGACCAAAGTCTTGAGGTGCTAACTCTGCTAACATTAGGGCTGATTGTGCTTCCCTTTCATGAGGGAAAGCATGTGGCTTTTATGCTTTTTCACACTCTACGCAGCATCGGTTCCCAAACTACAGGGGGCAGTATACTGTAGGTCTACCACAGTACGCAACTAGAGAAGAAGAAGTTCTGATACTGTGGTTTAACACACAGTTACAACGGAGATCTCTGTGTGGTGAATCAAGGAGCTCCAGCTCGAAGTTCGATATTTTCAGAGTTGTACAATGCAGAAATTTTCCATGTGAAAGGACAGCATGGTTCGCTGATGGTGTGGGGAAGGGACGAGGCCGTTAAAATGACATCATTCATCCGCATGAAGCACAGCCGACCTCACAGATGTGCCAAGCATAAACCAGGCTTAAGAAAACCTAATCAGCATGGTTTACCTAGAATCTCTGTGATCCAGGAGTCAGTCTGACCGCTTTTAGGTTATTCTCCCACTTTTAGACCAGTCAGGTATTGTGACACAAAATACCCTCAAGCACCTGCCGAAGTCAAGGCCAGGATAAACCCATCCATGACCACATTAAATATTAAATCTGTAAATGCGGAGTAGGGTGAAAGTAGAGCCCACAGATGATGACACCAGCAGGACTTTGACTCTGGATACAGAGATTTGAGTCTTCAGTCAAAGGGAAAGTGAACACTGAGCATGTCTGTCCTAATCATAACCTCCTTTAGTCTTTTTATCTTAACTTTACATTTATTGTGTTTAAACAAATTCAGACATTTTATGAATCTTATGAGTCCAAGAGACGGTGCCAAAACAGTGACATGTATAAACCTGGGGTTAGATTTAAATTCAGTTTTCAGTGGACTATATTTGACTTCGGTCAGGAGAGATGAGTTATTTTGGTGATTAGATACGGAATGTTTTAGTGCTTTAGTTGGTTTTGAAATGAGTTTTGAGGCCTTTGGTGCATTTTGCTCTCTTTATGTCCTGTAGTTTGAAAAGGTATCTTTTATGGTCCTGAGGATGACTTAGTGTTGTTATGGTTACATAACAAGCCTGTGTGGTCCATGTTAAGGCCAATGGTGTGGCTGTTGTCAGGCAACAACAATTGTTTGTTGCTAATTTTGGCATTCACTTTAAACCTTCCCCTCTGCTGACTCTGCAGATAATCGGTCAGTAAACTGCAGTGAGAAGAAGCAGTGTGTTCCTGTGCTTGATGCTCTCTGGAGAATCTGGTCCCAATTAGAGAGCAGCACTCAAAAATGACTGCCACCTTACCTCCAAGGCCCCTGGATGCCCCCTTTTTAACAGACATCATTGTCAAAACTGTCTGAAGACGGTTCTTAAGATCCAACCTTGAGAAACCGAAAGAAAGTCGTGCTGTGTTGTTTTGGGACGGGGAATTACCGTGAAATACTACAGCTTTGAAGCTGACGCCAAACATCTGCTGGCTCTTTCCCTTTTGTCTTCTTGTCCCACAGCACTCTCCCAATCTCCATCCCCTCTCTGTCGTTTGCTCTTTCTCTCACCTCTGACTTTATTTTTTTTTTTCACTGCTCTTTGTGTATTCAACATCATCCCATGCATCTTCCACTCCTCCAAACTTCTCCCATGGTGCTGATGAATTTGACACTTAATGGTTATTTTGCTCTTGCTTCTGTTCCTGTACTACTCTGTTCACTGTGACCTCAACTTTCACTCTGCCGGCAAAAAAAACAAACAAACAAAACAACTAAAAAAAAGCCAATTATTGCTTGCCAAGACACGGTTTAGCTAGAAACTCCAATTAGTTCTTAGTGCTGTTAGAAATGCCAAATACAGCCTCTCTGTTGTCTTACATATTCATATTGTGTGCAGCCTAAATGTGAGAGACAGCAGGTGGTCCTGTATAACCTTTCCAAAATGAAGTCATTACTTGTTCAGCTTCTCTCAAGTCCTCTGGACCGCTTGGGTCTGCTCTGTCAGACAAACTAGTGAGAATGTCATCTTAAGTTTAGGTCAGACTGCTCTTATCAACATGAGACTTTAAACCCTGACTGGTCATAAAAATGTGGTTGTAGTGGTTATTATCTTACACATAAGTACCGTCAAATTTCAGACGAATGGCTACAATAAACACAGCAGTTAGCTAACAAGTTGTGACACTTACAGCGTTTGAAAAAGAAAAGCTGCACCTCAAGTGTTGAATGTTGAATCCAGTGCAGAAGTGAGGTAGCCCAGTCCTTCCTTTTCCTTGGAAGATGTGTGGAGTGTGTGTTGTGTGATGTGAAATAAGCCAAGGCTAACTAACTAACTAAACTAGGGGTGTAATGATTCATCTGACACATCGATGTATTGGTTCGTATTCCTATGATCTGATCTTAAAAAGGTTTATTCGACAGACTACGGCACTTTCAGTTACTGCGGTGAATTCCACCTCAACAAGCACCTGAACATTAAATGACCTGACACTGAACAGGAAGTGAGCGCTCATGCTCTCTTAAAACCAGGCAGTCCAGTTCAGCTTTGAGTACAGAGGACTCACCGGGCTCAGGGAGCAGGGAGCAAGTCTCCATCACTTTCAGGTGTAAGGATTTGAAAAACAGTCCAGTGGGGTCTGCTGCACTGCAGGTACATACAACACCTTTTTATTTCTTCCATTCTGCACTCACTCATTTTCACAGCTGCTGCTGAATGACCTGCCCACCTCACAGACTCTGACGCTTCTTTTTACACAGCAGGTCGTGTACGCGTACATGTGCGGTTTTAGGTCATGTTTCAGTGATGTGTTTTCACCTTCTGAAGTAGATATTTGAAGACACCTATAAAACCGTCCAGGCTTCAAACAGTCACAGCTCTTTATCTACCTGTCTATGTACATGATAGCTTTTGGTGTGTGAATTGGTTTTATTTTTTTGTTTATTTCAATGCATTTTTTTCTATTTACTCATCTCAGAATATTTTAGACGATGGCCCTCCACAGAACGTCCTCACGGCTTCTCAATTCATCGGTTACTTGTTACCATATTCTTCTATTTGCATTCAGTTAGCGAACATGCTGTTCTATCTGCTCTCTGCGTTGGTGGCATAGTGAAGTCAAGTCTGGGACCTGGCAGCCCCACTTTACTCAGACTTGACCCACCTGGTCTGAAGACTCCATCTCTGAGAAAAGGTAAAGGTATCCTGGATCAGCCACAGCCTCCTGCTGGTGAAGTAACTTCTCTTTACACGCTGGCCGAATCAGAATCCTGACACGTTACACCAGGCAGAGAGAAGTATACTTCTTCACCCAAACAAGGGTGACATCCTGTTTTTTAATGGCAACAAGACTACTCGCTTCAAGTCGTCTCGTGGTCCAGGCTGTATTTGGGATTTTTTGAACAAAAAACCCCGGAAGATCAAAATCTGCCGAAAAGGGAAAAGAGGTCAGTTAAAGGAGGTCTGAAAGCAGGCAAAGAAAAGGTTAAAGGTTCACCAGAAGAGGTCAGAAAGGAGATGGAAAGTGCCGCAAAAAAGGAGGAGATGGAAAAGTTGTAGGAGAGGCGATGAGAAAGGCTGCAGGGAAGGAGATAAAAAGGGCAGCAAAAATGATGAAACTGGCAGCCAAAAAGGAGATGAAAAAGGCAGCAAAGGAGGAGAAGAATGAGAGGATGAGAAGGGCTGTAGAAGAGGAGGTGAAAAAGGCGACCAGAAAGATCAGAAAAGACAGCAAAAGGGGAAACAGTCACAGTTAAAGATGAGGTGGAAGAAAACTGAAGAAAAGGTTCATGAACAAGGAGCTTAAAGAAAGAGTCAAAGGGAGGTAAACAGGTGTTTTTTTTACTTTTCTTTTGCTTTTTCTCTTCTGAAACCTGAACACTGGAAGCATAAATGTCTCTGAGATACACTGACAGAAGGGACGAGGCATTGTGTGGTTTCTCAAAGGTTTCAGTCTGGTGTCCTGATCTTTGTCGAGGTATTTTTTATTATATTCCACACATCACAAACAGCTTCAGACACAAAGGCTGGAGCAGATAAGTAGCTATTGATGCTTTATACATTTTTGAGTTCTGTTTGGATCTCAGAGACATGCTGGAGGAGCAGGTGATTAATTTTAGTACAAAATAATAAACTCAAGAAAGCCTGTGTGTAACTTAAGTCACAGCTCTCTGTGCCTGGCTGCTGTGGCCACCTCTGTTCACAAATGATATCAAATCCACAAAGAGCCGGTGTCCTGTTGTCTGCTCTTTCTTTCTTGTATCACAGAACATGTCACAACGATTTGGTGCCAGAAGTGGGCTACAGTTGGATAAAGGATTTCACTGGGAAAGGGAAAAGAAGATGATTGTTTTTGTGTTTAAATTGGTTACAGAAATGACAAGGGACTGCACGACAGAGTAAAATGCCAACTACACATCCGATCAGTGTCAAACTTGGTGTCAAACCACAAGGTTACTTGATTTTTTTAATTTTTGTTTGATTCTCTGTAAATCAACAATCTGACAGTTCCACTTTAGTAGATTTTTGACTTTTTGTTTTCAGTTTAGTTTTGATTTATTTTTACAGCGAGTTTTGTAGTTATATTTAGTTTTTATTTTTTGAAAATGCTTAGTTTTAGTACAATTCATTTGAACAACCATTCAATTCATATCAGGATTCGTGGTTGTCGATACGATTCAAGGCCGATATTTAGACGGATACAATCTGAAACGATTCAGTGACTTGAAATTGATTCGGTAACTTTTTAGCCAAAAACTCAACAAATGAGAATGTGAAATAAATCTCTGTATACTGGACAGTGCAGGTGAAGTTTCCTAGATTTCTGTTGTTTCATATAAGGGAATCAGGTATGAAATAATTATGGATACAAACTGAGCCAGGCAAAAACAATCTGATGTACGATATATACATATATATACATATATACTGTACATACTGAACCAACTTAAAGTGGAAAATTCTGAACCAGAGTTTTCTTGGGGGAAACTGTTTTCTATCTGCTAAGCTGAGCCATGGACTGCAGGCTGAGCGCATGCTGATGACATCGCAGACAGGCCGACTCAATCGAGTAATGTTTTAATGATCCATGCCCTGTATGATCCTGAGGTCAGATGAACTACCACCCCCCATAAAACCTAAAAGCTCATCATCAGTGCTGTCTGATCTACTGCTGTCTTGTGCTGCCTGGCCGGGGAGTAGCCTCTGTTTAAGGGTAACGGGGGCAGGGCACTCTCCGTTAAGCCTGTTTCATGCTTGACACATGCATGGGGCAGTTTTGTGCGGAAAGATGACGTCATTTTAACAGCCCCCCCAAACGCGGTCCTTTTTCACACAGAATTTCTGCGTCGCGTACGTCTGAAATTTCTGTGACGAATGTGATGTACTGCGAGGAACTTTCTCCTATCAGAGACACGGGCGTGGTTACTCATGCACATGCGCCCGCTGGCGTGAAACAGCAGAAAACAAAAACATTTCCCATCCACCTGAATAGGGAGTTTATTATGACTGACGAAGACGAAAACTAAAGGCATTTTCTCACCACTTTTAATATCAGTCTATTTTAGAGACATTTGTTGTCATGATACAGTTGAAGTTGTAGTTTATTTATTAAAGCCTCTTTTTTATATTTATTTCAGTTGATAATTTTTCTGTCTCCTTTTGTTTTTGTTATTCATTAGTTGTTGTTTTTTTAAACTTTAATAACCTTGGTCTTTAGCTTCTGGGGTTTTTTGTTTTTTTTTTTGTTTTCAAATGTTGTCCTGATTTTTCTTTGTTTGCAACACACTTGTGTTATTAGAGATGTTATTAAACCCTTCTTTGAGACAGGTTTACCTTGTATTTAGGTTAGTCTAGGTTTGAATGATGTAGCATCTCTTGCTCATGGTTATCACACTGTAGGGCTCATCATACAAACTGTGTCCATTAATCACTGCTTTTTCGAGTGAAGATATTCACCCTCACAGATATTCCTCTCACCACACACACTCACTGAGCTTCTGTGGTCGCTTTGTGCATCATTACACACACACACACACACACACACACACACCCTGAGCCAAGTTATGCTTTTGCTTTAATTGACTCTGAGTAATATTTCTCCATCTGGCTGCCAATCTTGGGCTCAGATCTCCTCCTACGAGACAGATTTTCTGCTAAAACCGACTGCGGTCTTCTCACACATGAGGGTCGACTCACTTCTTTCATTTGCGAAGCAGCCAACTGGTTATCACAACAAGAGAGAGACTTCTTTTCTATCTTCTCAGTTTGGTCTCTCGTAGCCACATCTGCATCTCCTTTTTGTCTTAAGTTGTGCTGTGTGTGAGGAGAGGAGAGCGTACGTGCATGTTTCAGGGGGTCCAGCTCACTCTCTGGTCCTCATTTATCTGCTTTTACTGGGCACACTCTATGCGGAGCCAGATTTATAGCAGAACTGGGCCCTGTTAAAAACTCGTACTGCCATGTGTGCACACGATGGAGTCTGAAGCTTGGCGTGAGTGAGGGAGATAGAAAGGCTGGCTGTTTCTGGGCTTTTTTTTGGATGTTTTATTGGGTATATTTGAAAAGGACCAAAAAATTATCAGCCAGCCCGTCCGCGGCCAGATCATACTGGGCACTTTCTTTATAGAAGCCTTGCAGGCTCATAAAAGCAAACAAAACAAATTCCATGCAGATTTTAATTCTTTAGTCGCTGCTCTTTCCCTCAACTCGTCAACAAAGTTTCCATTTCAAACACATGATTTTACCTCAAATAACAACTTTTAGGAGTCACTGATAATTTGAGAAATTCAACGAATGAGTTGATAAACTTGATGCCACTTTTATGCTTGATCTTAATTACTGTTCTTGAAACATTGGCAGGTTAGCTTAGCGTAGCATTAAAACAGAAAGAGAGAGACACATCAAGGCTGTCACACACTGTTTCTTCCTGTGACTACATAAATAAACCCTCACCTTTAAAGAAATTATTCCCAAATTTGAATCTGAATTTTATCAAATAAAGGCGGAAGGTGCACCTGCATGTCAGTTAGGGAGCAGCTAGGTGCTTGAAGGGATTTTGTTACCCAGGTTACTGAGCTGTTTCCAGGTTGTTTCCACTGTTATGTGAAGCTTATCTAACTGTTCCCGGCACCAGTTGTATTATTAAAGTCAAATATGAGATTGGTATTAATTCGCTTCTCCTAATCTGTTCACCAAATAATGCCTTCATTGTATTATCGAACAGATAACAAAATTCTCCCCCTATAAAAAAATGAATAAATAATAATAATGATAATAATAACGATGATTGAAAGAATCCCTGCTAACCGGTGCAGCGTGGTTGTAACAGCAGATTAAGCTTCAGAAGCAGTCTGTGATCTGATGACCAGCAGCTCCAAAGACCCCAGCAGTCTGTTCTGTTTCGTTCGAGGACTGTTTTCAAATCAGAACGACTTGTTTTAGTTCATCGTTCTCGTTTTCATTTTTCACACTTGGATGAAACTCTCATCTCCATGGTATCAACAACAACAACTCCTACAATGTCCTGATTGTGAACAACGCTGCAGCTGTGGCTTTCAGCAGAACAAACAGATTAAATCACATCGTTCCTGATTTGGATTTTTGCACGATGTTGTTTGATTGGGGCCAAATCCTTGCCTCATTTGTAAGAACTCTCCTAAAAACATTTTCGCTGATCTCTCATAACTGATACAAAGTTGAAGGTTAGATGTGATAAGAAGCAGCTGAGAGGCTTTCACACAGTTACCTCAGCGCTTCATCTGGAGATTTATTTCTCTGTGAGTCCACAGCAGCAGATCTCCTGCTTTTGTCCCTGTACTGATAGAACTACTGCTCACCTTCACCTTCACACAGGTGGCTCCAATTCTTCTCCAGCTCTTTGAATAGCTGCAATGAATCAGCCGTCATGTGGTCATACCAAGCTGCTCCCACTTTTGCACCTTTGCACAAAGGGAAAAGATACACACCAGTTTATGTTTAAAGTTTTTACTTTTTGTTTCAAGGAAGCACAATTCTCTCTTCATTGCATGTGTTACTTTACCTTCATTAAAAAGTCAGCGCGGTCCCCTGTCTCATTTTTGACAGTCCCTCCTGAGTTTACGAGTCCCAGCAGGGTGTCAGGGCCGTTCAGCACTGGTCTTCTTAAACCAGGAGTTATGTTGTGAGGTTTAATTAGTGTAGTATAACTGCCCTGGTGTCAAACACGATAACATAAAACCTCTACCTCCGCTGGTGGAGGCCAAACAGTCTCCTAAATTGATCCTGACGACTCCAGCGTGAACTGTGCTGACCCTGAGTGTGTCAGGCTGTGCTGGGACGCCTCTGCAGGAGGCAGATGGTGGACTGTCAGCAGGTACAGAGCACCAACAGAATTCTGCTTCACTTTAGCGTCTGTGCAAAAACTGTAGCCCCTCAGGTTGAAGCGACTCCTGTGTTGACTGTGAGACATGACCTGCTGCAAGGAAAACAGGAAGAGTTTGTTTGGCTGGAGGACGGTGCAACACATGGGCTGCCAGAGTCAGGGTGGCTCAAGACTGTAAGGAGGGATGAGGCTGCATGCGGGGGCCTGTGGGGGCTCCTCTGATGTGGTCTGTTAAACTTGGAATTTTAAAAAAACAGAGAGAGGTGGTTGATAGATTTGCATTGCTTTCCTCAGATGGAAACAGAATTTCTGACACAAAGAACGAGATAAGTACTTACTTCAGGAAGTAACTTGAGCGTTACTTCTCTTTCCCTGCTTTATTATCTCATCATCTTTTCTCTGAAAGCAGCTGACACAGCAGCTCATATGGGGAGCACATCTTCAACAACACACCTTGGAACCAGTCTGCTCAGTCCCTCCTGGTGAACAGATTGTAGAGCTTGATGATTTAAAGTCAAGCTTTGGCTGTTTGGATAGAGTGGCTCCTCCTCGGTCTGCTGAGCTGACAAAAGCTTCGCCTGAATCACCAGTGACTGCAGAACTACCTCTAAATATCTCCTTCAGGCTGTTATCAAGAGATTATTTTCTGGAATCTTTTTCAAAGAGTCCACTTAGGACTATTTCAATCATCAATCAATTTGTGGTCAAACTCATCCTTGTTTCATCATCACAGACTGATGAAGTCAAAGCTCACCTGTCCCTCAGGTGTCTCGTGAGACCAGATGATCAGTGGTCAGTTTCCTGCAGTGTTTCGTGCTGCATAAACATCAGCAAACTCTGCTTCTGACCAAATAAAATGTTCTCCATTAGGGGGCGATATGGGACAAATGTGTCAGGAGTTATTGATGACAGGATCAGGATCTGGATTTAATTATTTCTATTTTTATATTTAGACTATTTTGACTTGCAAACAACATTTTTAATCCCAAATATTTATTTTCCTGCATTCTGAACTGTTTGTTTTTTGCACCGTTTCATAACTTTAATGTCTGTTTGTTTTTTTAACTCTCACATTTCCACATCATGATAAATTCATTCATTTAAAGACGTCAGCTGTAAGAGTTGTTTTGTTGAGTTTCCACAGAATGCACAGAGCTTTAGCTCCAAACAAGTAGCCTATGCACAGTCCAGATGTAGTTTTTGGTTTTGTTTGTGCACTTGACAGAAAACATAAATGTGAATGTAATTTAGAACATGTTTAATTCCAGTGATATAATTCATGCATTGTTAGTTGAAAGCTGGGAGACGTATGAAAATGACATTGGACCATGGCCTCTTTAGCTCCTTAAAACATTATTTATGATTTATGCAATAATTTCTGTTTTCTGCTCCAACCAAATCTTTGTTGTGCTGCATGTTGTTTTTTAGTTCATTATTCTGGGGCTGCTTTTAACGATACTAAGAAGTATCCCTCGTTTACATTCCTGTTCCTGCTCCTCTCCCAGTGATCCAGCTCTGTGCTGCAGACATACTTTCCACGTGGCTCATGCGTCCTCTTAATGTGATTGGTGTCTTGTGTGGTAGTAAAAAGGGTGTGATGTGTTGATTCACTCTCGCTTCTGAAACCACATGACAGAGTTTCCCTTATGCGCAATAATGATCTAATTGTTGGACTCATTTTGAAGAAGAAAAAAAAAACATCTTGTGTTCAGTAAACCTCCACCCATCTGTCTAAATCTGTCACCTCTACTGTACGAACACATTCAATCACTACTAAAGGAATAAAAAGGACACTTGAGACCATTCTGAGCACTTCAGACCCAGAGGTTGTCAGTTCAGTGCCATGGGTGAAATTTAGGGTGTGTATAAGACACATGAGTTACAATCAGAAGTGCCAACAAGTGAAGGGTGTGCTGCCAAATCCTGAATCTCACTTCATACTGCTCTTGAAAACTCAGGGTTCAAATCCTGACAGCATGAGCGGTTAGAAGAAGTCATGTTGACCCATTTTTCATGTTCATTTGCAGCATAGAGCATAACTCTAAAGTCAGCACGCTCTTCTTTAAAAAGAATGACACAGGCCGTTGATCAGATTGTGGTTGCAGTGATCCACTGGCTTCCTGCTTCTTTAGGTTGTGGCTGCAGTTCGAAGTGACATTTATTGCAGTTATGTGAAGTCAGCTCAGTAGGACCTGGTATCAATCAAAAATGTTGGTTGCTGTAGCGATACCGATACTTTCACTTCGATACCGGTTCCTAAACAATACTCTGTTCCATACCAACATTAATTCTAACAAAAAGAAACTTTGATTACATGTTTTGGTTTAAATCTTGAGTTTTAATTTTCATCTACAACTAATTTTCTACTCTGAGCAGTTTTAAAATATATATTATTTGCCGGTGAAAAAGAACAGGTGCAAACATGTGACAGGTCAGTTTATACTGAGTACACTGTAAATGTGTTAATAACTAAAAAAGTAACTTCCTTCCGTCCATTCTTTTTTATATTAAAATAAAAACCCTCCTCCTTTATCCTGACTTTTGACCGTCAAAAGTGACCTAAAAGAAACAAACATTAGTGTGATTCATTTGCATTGGCTGTGAGTGGAGGAGTCTGTGTTTTGGAGAGGGGAGGGGCTCAGTGCCCGCTGCTCGTTGAGAAGCAGCGGTTGAAGATCAATACATGCTTTCATTCGGTCCCCAAACTCCAGAAAAGTCGCTGGATTTGTCTCTTTTAAGAAAAAAAAGGTCTCTAGAGGGGTCTGAAAGTCACTAAATATTGCGACAGAGTTGCTAAGTCTGCAACACTGTCCTGCATGCCACAACCATGTGTAACGTTACAGTGATTACTGGTGGCATTATCAGATCTTGGTCACGTGATTAACCCTTTGGGTACAGAAACTTGGCAGGGTATAATGTGATACCCGGTTTGGTTGGTGGCACAAAAGAACCAAAGTTCAGTCCCCAGCCCTACAGCTCAGTGAAGGCTGTAGCAACAAAACTGTTACATTTGACCAAAACCTTTAGTCAGTGGTAGATGCTGGACTCTCTCCTCTGCATGGATTGGTATGGAAGCAGTGGGTTAAATCTGAATGAAATGATGCAACACCTTGGTATCTAAGTGGACACCCTTCCCATCTGACACTCCCCAAAGACACGAGATTAGTCAGCCAGTGTCAGACTGAGACATCAGAGAGTTTTTGGAAAAGCAGACTGTCCCACAGCATTTCTTTGGCTGTAACACAATAATATGTCAATGTTGTCAAGAGTTCCAGTAAAACATACGTTCAGCATCTGTAATAGCAGTAAGGGAACATGTCATGACTCAGCTGGGTCACATATAACATATAAGGGCTGTGAGGGCGATGTTTGTCAGCTCAGTCATCTCATGTCCAACCAGTTCATTTCAGACTTACAGAAACATTTATGATATCCAGATCAGGAAGTGAACCAGGCCCAGGCTGAGCTTTAGATTCGTGTTTGTCCTTCATCCACCACCAGTGCACCAAATGTCTCATTACTTTAATAAAACAATAGCTCCCTCACAACAAACATAGTTTTGTGGCAACCTCATTTGAATGTCTTAATAACGAGAAGATGGACGACTAAATTGAATAATACAAAACTTTTCTAAGGCAATAAACTGTTTTATAAAGCCTCCAGGTTGGTTTTTGTTTTGTCAGGGCCATCTTGTTTTTTTAGGAGCCCTAAAACTTGACATTTATTCGTGAAGATGGGAACACATTGCTTAGCCACAAGTATGGCTCAATGTTGTCAATCAAAAGCAGCTTTGCACTAAATCATGGCCAGCTCTATCATCTGTTTTACTCTAAGTGGAACCAGAACATAATGAACACCAAACTGAACAAAAGAAGACTTCAAACTAACAAACAAGGGCATAAAGGTGATGAATAGACTCATGGAGATGAAGAGTCATTTTATGGACATGCAGTTTAAGACCTATTAAAGGGTGAAGGGCGTGGTCAGTTGCTAATGCTGAAAAATGTCAAATTGTGTAACCAGTGTTTCTCATAAACAACTGATATTGCTCAAAAAAAGTTAATATCAGTATAATATTAGCAACCCACTACACTGTAAAAAAAAGAAACCTTAAATGATTTTAAACCAACTGACCCAAAAATAGAGATAAGACTTTGATGTCTGCAGCACACTGACTTACCCAGTTCAACAAAAACCCCTCATTATCAGAAATGATGTTTTCAAATATACTTTGAGATGATATTTCATAACAAATAACTTATTTCATCTGTACACTTGCAAAAATTTGGGGAAGGTGAATTATTAAATACTTTCCATGCTTTTGTGGTTACACCATTTGACAACTTAGTGTCATGGGACTGGTTCTTTAATGGGTTAAAGATGGTTGGAATTTTACATAAACTACTTTGACACCAACAGAAATGCAAACTACACATTTAAACAAACATCTTACATGTTATTTTAACAGGTTTAAAGCATATTTTTGACACCAACCCTTATTAGTCACTGTCCCCAACAACTGGCGATAATAATTCAGGTCCTCTGCATTGCTCCACTTTTAACCCCCTGATGTATGAATTACGAAAGCCTGTCATTTCATCCTATTTTATCTATATCTTTATCAATGCCTATACATATAAGACATTTGAACTATGTGTTGGAACTATACTTGGTGTTGCATGATCTCCACTCCAGGCACATGGTTAATCCTAATTTACTGCTTATTTGAAAGAAAATGTTATTTTGTCCAAGCTGCTCCATAGAATAAAAATATCTTCAAATATTGTAGGTCAGACCCTTTAGAGACTTTATGAATTATCCAGCAATAAGAACATGCTTAGGCTTGCTAGCAGCACTGTTTCCATTTCTTCCCACACTTCAAACAGAGAAAATGAACTATAATGATCAAAACAACCAGCAACAAGACGTAAAGCTGATGTAAAAGAGCTTGAAAAGGCGGATCGTCAAGTGTCTGCTTGAGGCTGGCTGCTGCTAAACCACACACACTCACCAGCACACCTGTCCAACTGCTCGTTAATGCAAATTTCTTATCAGCCAATCACATGGCAGCAACTCAATGCATTAAGGCATGTAGACATGGTCAAGACGATCTGCTGCAGTTCAAACCGAGCATCAGAATGGGGAAGAAAGGTGATTTAAGTGACTTTTAACGTGGCATAGTTGTTGGTGCCAGACGGGCTGGTCTGAGTATTTCAGAAACTGCTGATCCACTCAGATTTTAACACACAACCATCTCTAGGGTTTTACAGAGAATGGTCTGAAAAAGAGATAATATCCAGTGAGCAGCAGTTCTGTGGGTGAAAAATGCCTTGTTGATGCCAGAGGTCAGAGGAGAATGGCCAGACTGGTTCAAGCTGATAGAAAGGCAACAGTAACTCAAATAAGCACTCGTTACAACTGAGGTATGCAGAAGAGCATCTCTGAACACACAACATGTTGAACCTTGAGGCAGATGGGCTACAGCAGCAGAAGACCACACCTGGTGCCACTCCTGTCAGCTAAGAACAGGAAACTGAGGCTACAATTCACACAGGCTCATCAAAACTGGACCATAGAAGATTGAAAAAACGGTGCCTGGTCTGATGAGTCTCAATTTCTCTGCAACATTTGGATGGTAGGGTCACAATTTGGCATCAACAACATGAAAGCATGGATCCATCCTGCCTTGTATCAACGGTTCAGGCTGGTGGTGCTGGTGTGATGGTGTGGGGGATATTTTCTTGGCACACTTTGGGCCCCTTAGTACCACTTGAGCATCGTTTCAACACCACAGCCTACCTGAGTATTGTTGCTGACCATGTCCATCCCTTTATGACCACAGTGTACCCATCTTCTGATGGCTACTTCCAGCAGGATAACGCTCCATGTCATAAAGCTGGAATCATCTCAGACTGGTTTCTTGAACATGACAATGAGTTCACTGGACTCAAATGGCCTCCACAGTCACCAGATCTCAATCCAATAGAGCACCTTTGGGATGTGGTGGAACGGGAGATTCTCATCATGGATGTGCAGCCGACAAATCTGCAGCAACTGCGTGATGCTATCATGTCAATATGGACCAAACTCTCTGAGGAATGTTTCCAGTACCCTGTTGAATCTATGTCACCAAGGATTAAGGCAGTTCTGAAGGCAAAAGGGGGTCCAACCTGGTACTAGCAAGGTGTACCTAATAAAGTGGCCGATGAGTGTAGATATAAAGCACCCTATAGCTGTTAGTGAGGAGGCTCAAAGCCCGCCTCATCAGGTTAGCATTTCTAATATGGCTCCCATTGGGCATCTTCATCATCATATATGTTCTATAAGTGAGCCCACAGCTCTATAGCCTCTACATGAAATGATGATTGTACACTTTTTTTGGGATTGGTTATTTATCATACCTGCTAATCATCAACACGTCATCCTGTTTCTAAAGAGATATCAGACTTTATTTTGGAGTGTCTTTTATTTTCAGAGTGTCTGAGATGAATTTTGTATTATCTGAACAGATTTTTTGTCCTGCAGTTTACCAACTTCAGAGGAGGGGGAATAGAATTCCAGAAACAGCAGCATTAACATTTTAAAATGATTAATAATAAGAAGAGCGAAACAACCATCGGTATCAACAAATTTATCTTCAACATTCACAAGAAATAATTCTACAGCCAGTATTGATCCTTGTTTTGCTTCAGGCTCCCACATTTTCCACTCCGCTATCTTCCTTCTCTTTCAGTGTCTGCTTTTGTAATGATGAAGGCTTTCCAAGTGGGTGAAACATTCATCAGCCACGGATCTGCTTCAGATGTCTTTGTCTAAACTGTGCAGTCGTATTGTCCACTCACAGGCTGATGCAGCTATAATGCATACGTTGAGTCAGTCTCAGTTATATGCTGCTACATTTAAGAGACGAGCAACTGTGACGTGTGAAATCCCCACATGGGGATGGTGGCAGCTGCAGTCCTCCAGGCCCTGGTGATTGTTAGCAGTACTAATATGCTCTTTTCTCTGCCTGGTTCTGACTCACCCTTCTCCATCTGTCTCTTTCTGTAGGTTGGTGGTTTGTCAGCACAGCAGAGGAGCAGGGCTGGGTGCCGGCCACATACCTGGACTCCCAGAATGTAACCAGAGACGACTTGGATCTGGGTACCTCCAGGACTGGGGAAGGTTAGCTCAAACAAACACAACATTATTAGATTCATAAAACACAGAAACACACAAACATCATCTTGGATAAGGAGCGCCTTTGTGGAACTGGCCGTTATTTCTTAGTAATGATTTTTATTTCAGTGTTTTTTCAGTAAAAAAAAAAAACAGCACACAGAAGTCAAACACACTCAAACTTCCAGTCACACATTAGGAACCTTGAAGACCACAGTTGCTGGTGAAATGGTACCAGACCACAGCCAAAGGGTTTGCAATATTTTGGCACCACAGAAAATTCCTTTCTACTCCCCCAGGACGCTGCAACTCTTGCAGGAGGCTCGTTTTGTTGTGACCCTTTCCTCCTCCGTGTTTAGTCTGACTGCAGGGAAGGAACATTTCATCACTGTGTCATAAGCCCCTTTTCTGCTTTCAGGCCCAGAGAATCCAATAGAGATAAACCGAATGCTCACACGCATGCTGAAAAATGCATGCTTCACACGCATGCACATGGTTTATCTGCAGCAGTGTGGAAATGAAACAGGAATGCTGCAATGGTTTATCATGCTTCAGAGTGCCACTGGATTATCTAACAAACAAGGTCTGTCTGTCATTAAGATGTGCGAGCCTTCCTGCTTCATTGAACTGTGCACATTCTGCAACACACACACACACACACACACACAAACGCATACACAAACACACTCTGCTAGAATGATGACAGCTCCTGCACAGCTGCCACAGTCACTGTTATTTGCTGCTCTCTCTTTTCTTTCTGGGATTTTTTTTTCCTCTCTCTCTCACTGAATAGATTTTGTCACTGCCTGCAACAGTAAACTGGCTCTCTGTCTGATCCTGGAGCTGAAATAACAGCATAATGGATCTGCGGCGTTTGCTGCTGGTTGACTGTGTGTTTTGATTGCTTTGATAGGTGTTGTCTCATTTGGTTCTTAATGTTTTTAGTTTGTAAATGTACATACATTAATTTAATGGTGGGCTGTGGGGCAGCGATTCCCAACCTGTGGGCTGCGGTCCCCTGGTGGGCTGTGACAGTATTGCAAGTGGGCCGCTAATCATGTCCAAAATAGGACAATTTGTGGGGATGGGGTGGCTCAATATCCTCCTTAACTAAACTCTCTACTCTAACAACTATGACTAACTATAACAGATATTGTATTCCAGTGTTTGATTAAGTGTAAAAATGTATTAAATAGTGGTGGGACTTTGTCGCGTTAATTCGATAATTAACGCGGGGGGAATTAACGGCGTTAAAAAAAATGACGCATTTTATCGTATTTTATTTTATAGTCTATATCACACAGAACGGTTCTCAGCGCACGAGTTTCTGGCAGACGGATTATAGCGACGCACTGAGTGATGGATAATACTGATGACAGCGCCTTGCTTAGCTCGGTGGATGGAAAATTTACTTTTAAAAAACAGTCACCGCGGACCGTCAGCGCGAGCCAATTCACACTGCATCCGTCTCAGGAGCGGAGCGCAGCTCAGCGTACTCATAGCAGCTGGATACACAAGATCACAGGAGAACCACATGTTCCTGCAGGAATCACACCCATGACAACTACTTTCATGATATTTAGTATGTTAAACTCACCTGCCCTCCCAGAGCTTCATTAATTCAGTCCTTCCCTTTTAGTCTCTGTTGGTGTCCTTATATAAAGGATGTGTTGTATCGTATATAATTATCTGGTTTTCCGCCTCCAATATAAACTTTTCCTCGTCCATGGCGTCAGATTTCCTCTGGGTCTGACCCGCTGATGACTGCTGGCCCTGTGCCAGTGTCGAAGTTTTAATATACGAGGATAATTTTACGATCGACAGGCTGAACATGGTGCTTTATTTTGAAAAGACCGGAAACTCTGATCGTTTTTCGTGTCTGTTTTCCTGTTTGGTACGATCTGCTCTGCGGAGATCAACGCGTTTTCAAAAAATAAACAGATTTTGTAGTTTAAACTTCTGTGTGTGACTATTCAATGATTTAGTCTTCTACCAAAATCTGTTTGAAAAGTGTTGATTCTGATGTTGAATATCGATGTGATTAAAATGCAATTAATTACGATTAATTAATTACAAATGGCATAATTAATTCGATTAATCTTTTTAATCAAGTCCCACCACTTGTATTAAACATTAATGTGTTTCAGCCAGTCTAATAATTTTAAAGCAGCTTTTCAGCCCAGTTGAAAAGATGGATTTCTGCCTGGCTGCAAACGGTACCGTTGGATAAATCCAAATTATTATTAGTTTGTGTTAAATGGGCCCTGAGTTGGAAAGGTTGGGAACCACTGCTGTAGGGTCTTAGATCTGGGTTAGTTCAGGCCCTTAACATGATTATTCAGCCAAGTTACAACTGGGCATTTAACCTGTTGCTGATAAGATTACATCCTGTTCTGATTCTCCGAGTGCACAGACGTGTACAGTTAGTGGCCTGAATGTGTGTGCAGCCTGTGACTAAAACTCTATTGATTTTGGTTTTTTTTTTTTTGCTTATCACTCTGGATAATTAATGTTTGTAGAATAGATTAATGTAAGACAGAAACACCACAGAGCCCTCTGACAGTATGGCTAATCTCTCCCTCGTCCACCTGCTGCTCATCACTCCTCAGATGTTTGGCTTCCAACCAAAGACAGATGTCTTGGCTTTAAAGCACCAGTTGTGAAAACCTCACATTTTTCTCTTTAGTTTTCAGTGACCTTTTTTCAAGTCATATTGTTAAAGATTTTCTGTTAAATAGAGAAGTTCCTTTCGTTCATCAAACGAGTTAAAACAAATGTGGCTGAGCCTTTGGAGGGTGCTGTTTGCTCTGACATTATAAGTTTGAAGTGGATGGAAAAATTCATGGGCTGCGTCCACCAACCAGCAGTTGTTTGTTCACTACATAAGGCGGATGAAAGCAATCTGGTGTCTGCTGAGGCCACATTAGCTGCTACTTGGAAAACACACCACTACATATTGCTGAAAGATTTATATCATGTTGTATGACATTATGGCGGTGTCAGTTTATTATTAGTAAAGTCCTGCTCAACCAGATTTCCCACATATTTGAACTTATTTTAGATGAGTGATGATCAGACTATGATGCACCCAGAAGCCCTTTGCTGCGTTCCCTCCTTACTCACGTTTACAACAGTTTTTAGGTTATTATTCAGAAAGGCATTCTGTCTCAGTCTGCTGCTAAGCTAAACAGCTGGTGGAGGCTAAGGTGCATGGAGGGTGATGAAACTAAGTGATGGAGTGGTCTTCAAATGTGTGCCCAGGAGGGGTGCGGTGTCTTTTGTTTGAAAGGTTTTTTTTTTGTTGTTGGGATTTTTAAAACATCCAACAAAGGAGCACAGATGAAAGAAGAAAGAAGTAACTGGTTACAAATCTTTAATTGAATGTGAATTATCGTTTTTCCTTACAATTCTCTTTGGTGTATATGAATATGATATGAATTATGTTTTTTTGTCTTTTTTCCTTTTAACATCACACACGTGAAGGTAAAAAGGCAGGGTGATTTAAATATCTATTATAATATATACCTAAATGATATCAAAAGATTTTAATTTTACTTTCTATTGAGCACCAGATCACAGCAGATGTAATTTCAGGTTTCCTCTCATATAGATCAGGTCTACATCTTGTTACTTTATAGAACAGATTAAATAGTCTCATGTTATTCATACGTCATATCTGTCTCTCCATGGTCATGTGTTTCCAATGTCTGCTCTCTGTATCGTGCAGAGTTCAGCTCTGATGCACACAAAAACGTGCTGCACTCACACACACACACACACAGACGATCACACTCTGTGTAGTGTACAGAGAGCCGGTAATGTGAAACTATCACTAGTGTGCCATTGACACTTAAAACGGTATTAGAAGGAAACACAGAAGTATTGTTGCATTTCGTCCTCTTGTTTACATGGAAACACCGTTTCAGCCGACCTAAAATGCAACTTTTTCCAGACGCCCTCCAGAGTGGAATTTTTACGAAATGCAGCAGCTTCCATTGCAAGTGGTGATGCCTTAGTTTTCCTCAAACCAAAAAGACAACAAGATAGACGACATGATTACATTATTATTGAGCAGGACAGTGATGGCGAGTGATGTGTGGCACACAGTGCATTCATTTGTAGTGTTTAAGTTGTTACCAAAGAGTTTTGGCTGTAATTTAAGTAGTACAGTCATGTTCTTAAGTTTTAAAAATGGGTTTAATGTGACATAAAATGCTGCTGTTTGTCCCTATTGTATATAATTAGGCTTTAATTATGGATAGAAGATGCTGAAATATGCAGCTGCTGTTTATCTGTTTACCTCCATTGTCATTACGCCCAACATCGAGTCACTGCATCACTTCAATAAAAAAAAACCCGAAGCTTTTTCATTTAGAATGGCTGCACTGCCACTTTATGTTGTTATGAAATGCGAATAAAATGTATTTGAATAGTTTGAATTACAGAATACTCTTTTTTACAATTGTTGCCATGGTTTCAGCCCCATCATTACAAATGACTAGTTGTCAATGACTTGTTTGAAAAACTTTGCGACAAGGAAAAATGAGTAGTTGGGAAACCCCTACCATGGAGCCAGTGTGATGTCACAAAGTAGGACACTTTAAAGTGGTCATGGTGCTCTAATAGCAGCTTCTGTAGGCTTTTGGGGAACTGGCCTATTAAAACAAGTGGGCTTGTGGTATAGAGGGGCCTTAAAGAGATGGTACCTTAAATCTCCTGTGTGAGAAGGACATTTGGCTGAGTTGTTAGCAGACACTGGAGTGGGATTAATGAGGAGTTTTTGAATCATAAATCATGCAAAGCCACAGCAGAGAACACACAGAGTGAAAGTCTGAAACTTGAAATCAGCATTGACGTGTTTGCAGCTTTTTCAGTGAATGATGCAGATTAAATAAAGCGATGCTTTTTGATTCTGATGCATCATTTTGAGGGAGGATGTGTCTGTGTGTATGTGGATGTTTTCCCTGCAGAGCATCTCCATCGACCGCTCGACACAAGTATTCAAAGAGTCGAGAACAAGGGATGATTATTCTCCAAAGACATTCTCTAAACAACTGCATTCAAAGGACACCTCAAATATCTGAGTCATCGTCATCAGGATAATTTTGCTCTTCCAAACCACAGTTATGCGTTTGGTGAATGCAGCAGTAAAAGTAAGAGCTAGCATGAGCTGATGTACCAAAATAAAACCAGGGCTTTAACAGACCAGAGGGATCCTTTAAACTCTGGTAGTTTCGTTCAAAGAGTGTCTTCCTTCACTGTTAACCAATGCGCTTGAGTTAATTCATAGAGAAAGTGCCTGAGCTTCCTGCTACACACAATTTCCCACAGTGACACACTCCTACCCCTCCTCTGTGAGTGCCCCCCTCCTCCCATTAGGCCTGGTGTCTCTCTGTTTGCACACATCGTCACTTCTTATTTCTGATCTCCCCTCTCCGGCTTCCTGTCGTCTCTTACATCTCATTATCTCTACGTGGTCTGTAACCTAATTCCACTGACAGCTCCGCTCGCTGGAGAGGAACCGACAGGCGCAGCCTGGCCCCCACTGAAATTACCTCGAAATAACATTTCCCTCTGTGCCTTCCCTTAGCTGATATTTCAATTAGGAGGTCAGGGGGTGGACTGGCTGGCTGAGATGGATGGGAGGCAGTGAGGAATCAAAGAGGAGAAATGACACGTAGAAGACGGCACACGTAGGAAGTGGGCAGATGTCAAGCAGAAGGAAAGATGGGAGACAAGAGAGAGCAGAGAGTGACACAGAAAGGATTACATTACCGCTGTTCAAAGACAGACAGAAGACAAGTGCTGTTTCCATCTCTCTTTCCCAACTCAGATGGTTTTGCACTTTGCGCGGCCTCCAAGATGGCTCTGAGTCAGGAAGAGGACTCTTCATGTTATGACTGCTGCTTCATCATGGAGCCTTTAAACGAATGAGGAGTGATGGAGGTTAGGAGTTCAGGCTGTGCAGTTAGAGTCAGCGTGCAGACCTCATCAGCTACCAGTCCATTCAGTCTGTGTTTAGTCCGACTCGATGCAGAGACAGCACACTAACAGACACACTGTATGTGTCACATGAGTCTCACTACTCCTCTGCCACTGCAAGAGACTCATGGCAGGTCTGCAGCCTTTAAGATCAATGATAAAATCCAGCGTGGTCATCCATGACGACCACTCCTTGACTCCTGCTGAACATCCTGCTCCTTGAATCTTTTTCTCTGTTTGTGACCAGTTTTTATTTCTACAACACACTTACACAAGCTGTTATAAGTTGGATTGAAGTGATTTTCTTTGATAGGGTTGATACAGTTTTAAGCTACTTTCAGTACAGAGCATGAAAATGGTGTGTTGAACAGAGTTAACCATTTAATCCCAATTTTTCCTTGCTTAACAAGTGCATGCATTTCATTCCTTAGACCTTTGATTTTTTTGGGGGTGTGCTGTTATTTTATTATTTATTATGATTTTCATAAATGTTATTCTTATTAATATTATTTCATTGTCACTATACTTTTTCATGATTTATTTATTGATGTTATTATATATATATTTTTTTGTTTTGATTTCTTTATTGAAGAGTTGAAATTTAGAAAAAAGAACAAACACATTTCAATCTTCCACACGCTGTGAAGCACATATATAATCCTACAAATTGAAGAAGATACAGAAAAGTATATTGGTATTCCCACTCTTCCCTTTTTTTTTTTTTGCTTACTCCCACCCCCTCATGAACCATGTACGAGCCACACTTATACTGAGAAATAAATACATAAAATTAATTAATTAAGTTCAACAAATAAATGAAATTAAACAAGTGTTAAAAAATAAGTAAGTAACTAAGGGGAAGGAGAAAATACATATATATTAAAAATAAATAGAGGAATAATAAAAAAGTGCTGGTTTGTGTTCAGTCTGTTGGTAAAGTCTGTAGTGAGTTGAAATATGTCAGGAAAGGTTGCCATTTTTCAAAAAACATCTCTGAATTGCCCTTCAACTCCTCCTTTATCTTCTCTAGCTTCAAGAAGAACATTATATCTTGAAGCCACTGAGAAATCAGTGGAACTTTGTTTGACTTCCAGTGTAACAAAAGTCTTTGTCTTGCTAACAATGATGTGAAAGCTAGAACTGTCAGCTGGTGAGAGGTAAATTGACCGTGTTCTTGAGGTGTACCAAATATTGCTATAAAAGGACAGTTTCTAATATCCTTGCCTAATATTTTGGACATGGTTCCAAAATAATTCTGCCAGAAGTTTGTCAACTTTGCACACTGATAGAACATATGGCTTAAGTTTTATTTGTCCTCTACTGTAGAAAACATTTTAGAGAGTCTAGTTTTAGAGAAATGAACCCTATTTAGAACTTTATAGTGTATATTGTATGAGCCCAAGTCGAGCACATATTGTGCTATTGTGGGTTCTTTTAACAGCCCTTTGCCAACATTGTTCTGTAAAGGTTATACCTAGTTCTCGTTCCCACATCTCACATACTCTTATCCTAGGTTCCCCCTCAAGTGACAACAGATGATAATATATCCTTGATATTAATGACTTCTGTCCAGAATTAAACTCTAGGAGGTTTTCCCATGGCAGTTTTGAAGGCATTAAGGGAAAACTAGGGAAAATGGAATTATAATTATTTTATTACTATTTTTGTTCTCTTTCATTTTGAAAATTAAATTAGCTACCCAATGTCAAACAAACACTTAAAGAGATTCCAGAAGTTAAAAAAAGGTGTGTTGTATCTACTGTATAGCTGGGCCTCTACAGAAACACAGGGTCACTTAATATGTCAGAGATGCACCGTGAGTCTTTCAGTCAGTCCAACGTGTAGTTCTGTGTCTCTGTGAGGTAACTCTCAGTTCCTCATGAACTCCAAACATTCCTCTACACGTTGTTTCATAGGGGTTCAGAGCTACTTCAAGGCAGACAAATGTGCAAGCTGGTAATTTGTGATTTGGAGCGTTTTCTGTTTGTGTTTGTGTGATGACGATAGAAAAACATCAGCATCATTCGTCACTCGTTGGTCTCTGAAGAAGCCAACCATCAGATGTGTTCATGTTGAAAACGCTGCCTCGACCTACAATCAGCCAACCTGAAAGAGGAAAATACGTGCAGCTGAGGCCACAGTCTTGCTATCAGGTTTACAGCTGTGTCACGCCCCCGTTTCAGTTCAGCTACACATTTTAAACAGATGAATTCTAAAGAATATCTCCCCTGTTTCAGAGCTAATTCAGCTGATTTTAAAACAGGTTTGATGGGAGGTAATGGAGATTCCTGGACTTCTGGGATCAGCCTCCAGTGGGCTTTTAAGGAACTGCAGTCTGTCACATTTGCTTCATTTTCCAACACCAGCCTTTAGCTTGTCTACAGCCTGCTCTGTTGAGGATGGTTTTTATTTTAAAGTTATTAGTTTCTTTTTGTGTCTCTCACAGTGAAGCTCAGGAATTTAAAGCTTCAACTTGCTTTGTATGTTTTAAATGCGCTGAATGCATTTTGTAAATTGCTAACAATAATAGATTTATTAGATTTATTTACAAACCCTGTTACCTCAAAGTCCACAATCTAATACATGTTTTGTTTTAATTGTTATTCGCGATTGTCTTTCGTTGCGACTATCAAAAGCTTTTTCTCTGCCTGTGTTGACAATGTTCAGCAACGCTTCTTATACTAACCCAACATTTGTTTTTGTTTCTTTTCTTCTTGGTTGGTCCTCATCATAATCATCAGTCACTAAGAGACGCAAGGCTCATCTGAAGAGGCTGGACCGCCGCTGGACCCTGGGGGGGATAGTCAACCGCCAGCACAGCAGAGGTGAACAGAGAAACGATGGGCCCACACACTAAATACACAACAAGCAGAGAGTGAACACACACACAGCCCACAGGCAGGGAGTTTTATCTTTGTGTGTTCATTTTTTGTGACAAGTGAAACATTCTGGCAAAGAGGACAAAGGTTGGAACAGCATCCTTCATGTCCTCATACAGCTTCTTTAAATGACTTTACTCTTTGTGCAAAGTTGCTCTTTAAATCCAGCCTTTTTTTCACATCATCTCTTGGCAGCTTTTAATCTTAGCTAATTGTGGGGACAGTATAATAGAGTATTATTCAGTACTCATTGTTGTAGTTAGCATAAGCTCGTATGAAAACTGTGAGCTGCAAAATGGGAACAAAGGAGCTTTTGGGAGAGATGATTTTATAAACATACATTAATGTTGTCTTGTGAATATAAATGCTGCTGATCGTGAGGTTATGGTTATGGTAAACTAATATTTATCCGTTTGTATCCAGGTAGAGGTTATTGAATAGTGTTGTAGCATTGTTTTGCAGAGTGAAGACGGTGCCTCTTCTCTGTAGTCGCAGTTAGCTTTGCTGAAATTAAGTTTTAGTTTCCTTTTAACTGTGCCGTGCTGGCTGAAAAAACGATGAGTAACTGAATTTAACAGAGTGTGAGCATACATTTTGTCCTGTTCCACTTAGTTATCCTGACCGTCGGGCAAAGAGGGGACTTGATTTGCATTAAAGCCACACACAGAGAGACTTCAGACTCGACTTCGACTTGTGTTTTGGGACTCGTGAACAATCATTATGTTTAGTTTTTCTTTTTTTAGTGTATTAACGTTGGGGAAACTCTGAAACATCTTAATGCCTAATGTCATTCCCTCCTTTTGACATGGTAACCATGGTAACCATATTATGTATCGGCTGCGTGGCTCACAGCCCCACGCATTAGTACTTCAGATGACTCTATGGCAGCTGCTTCTGTACCCTTTGTAATTACATTTGGTTGTAAAAACTTCAAACAAGACGGCTTCAACTAAAGAAGCACTGACTGCAAAGTCTGCGGTACCAAGATTTGAGACGCTGGATCAATTACATCAAATTTAATCAGGCACCTGAAAACTCACTCGGATTGGTCAGTCACATTAACACGTTTAGCTCAGCATCACCTGTGTTTACCTTAGCTTGCTACCAGCTTTTAACTGACTATTTGAACAGATGAGTGAATGTTCGTTTGCTTGTCTCACTTATTTGCATGGAGCGGCGTTAACATGACGTTTATTGAGTAACATTATCAATCTATGTTATGTTGCCTCCATCTACTGGCCAATGTTAAACATAGAAGTTACACTGTGGGTTTACAGGCAGGTTACAGGTTAATTGTTGGTCACATAACGTTAATGTTGCAGGTTCACCATGTTAACATTTCACTGGGTTTGGATTTAAAATACATCATTAGAGACCCTCATTAAATGAGAGAGGCTCATTAACACAAGACGAGACATGAGAAATTAATTTTTTAGAGACTTGAGACTTGACTTGGACTTGTGACTTGAGACTTGACCGAGTCACCCCACAAAGACTTGAGACTTGACTTGGACTTGTGACTTGAGACTTGACCGAGTCACCCCACAAAGACTTGAGACTTGACTTTGGACTTGTGACTTGAGACTTGACCGAGTCTCACCCCACAAAGACTTGAGACTTGACTTTGGACTTGTGACTTGAGACTTGACCGAGTCTCACCCCACAAAGACTTGAGACTTGACTTGGACTTGTGACTTGAGACTTGACCGAGTCTCACCCCACAAAGACTTGAGACTTGACTTTGGACTTGTGACTTGAGACTTGACCGAGTCTCACCCCACAAAGACTTGAGACTTGACTTGGTCTTGTGACTTGAGACTTGATCGAGTCTCACCCCACAAAGACTTGAGACTTGACTTGGACTTGCAAAAAAAGACTTGTGAACATCTTTGCTGTCAGGTGGTAGATCTCATCCAATCAGCTCCCAGTCACAGGGATGATGGGAAGCTTTTAGAGGGGAAGTCTTTTGCGTGAGTCTTTTACTCAGTAATGGATTATATATTTTAAAAAAAAATGTAATATTCTCTACAGTTAACACTTGTATAAAAGTGGAGTCAATGATTTTTAAAAGCTGCTGCTCCAAAAAAAATGCAAAACAAACTACTTGTTACAGTGATGTTACTTTTCTGACAAGGACTATAAATTTACAGATATAACTTTTATCAAGTCTTATATTCAGCTCATTTTATATTTGTTTTGTACCACTCTCATCAATCTGTAGAAGCATTTTTAAGTTGATGATTAAAGGAATAATCCTACAAAGAAGCTGACTTTAACCCCTTAAATGATGCCAGAGTCTGTAATAAAATACAGAGAATGGTTCTTGGGTATCTGAGTGCTGCAGGAATTATTCCATCAATGTTTTGGTTCTTGTTTTAAAAGATAAAATGTGCGCACAGGGGGGAAAAAAAAGCCGTAAAAATACAAAGGAACTGACTCACCCGCTTGTAGTAAACACCTTTTCCTCCTGCTGTGAAAAACAAACACAGTACCACTGCGGAGCCTCTGTGTTGGCCCCCCTTGTCTTTACTTTTGCACATTTTGTGGTCCTCGTGGTAAACAACCTCATTTACATCTGCACCAGCTAGCCAACAACAACCGGCCTCCGAAATCCACCAGGAGCAGCAGATTGGGTGGCCATGAGTCAGCTCTGACAGTAAAATCTCAAATCTCCCTCCACCGAACTTGGAAAGCTCACATGGAGCAACACAATAATTGGATTGTTTTTTTTTTAAAAAAAGGTGATGAATCTGGCTGCTCACAGTTTTGGAGAACAGATGCTAAACCTTTGACATCCATCTAAACCAGGCTAGTGTTTGTAACTGCTAGAGCTCCCTGTGTTTTATTTCTTCAGGAAGAGACAAACATAAATGTTATTGCATTCCCTCCATTTTTGCTTTTCTCAAATTGTATGTGATTTTGTTGAGTCATTATTGCTTTGATGCTGAGCAAAGGAACTGAGTCTACGTCTGCAACAAACAGACGTTTCTCCCCGGGGTGAGTCGGCACTTTTTCTGCCAGGCTGTAAGTTAGGTGCCTGTCTGGGTTTGGGATTAGTCAGGCCTTCCAACAGATGCTTCATAGGTATGATTTGTTTGTGGAAGCTGTTCCTGGAGTGGAGAGAACTCTGTGAAAACACTCTTTGTTTCTTCAGATCATAATAACGTCTGATTTCAACGGATTCTGTTACCAGCTTCTCACAAAGCAGCAGGAAAAACGCTGTTCATTAGAGAAGGTGGAAAAAAGGGATCAGGTCTGATGGCATGTAGGTGAAATATTTAATACATTTGCAGCCTCTGGAAGTTGATGCTGTTATTTCATCAGTGATAGAGTGGACTGAAGATAGAGGAGAAGTGTTTGCCAGGTCTACAGGAATGAAACCTAATGAGATCCGTCTCTAAGAACACCAAGGTTTGGCCACAATGAGCTGGTGGAAAGTGTGAAAGTGGAGCAGCAGCCCAATCAGCGGGCTGGTTTTAATCACACAGACCTCAGCTCCTATAGAGTGTGGATGAGTCACCAGGCGTGCTGTCGCCACCGGAGAATGAGGGCATGAAACACTTCTGGAGGTCCCGTCCCGGAATTCAAACACTTATTTTTTCAGACACCTAACTTGTTGTGCTCATAGCATAGAGGGTTTACTTAAGGTCATTTTTGTCAAATCTTCTTTTCACTCACTGTGATTGCTTGTTGATTTTTTTTATAAATCCATGCTTATGTGCTATTGGATTTCACACAGAGCGAAGTGGACAAACTCATCCACGACCCAGAACCCACAGAGGTCCTGAAAGCTCCAGGCTCACTGCCTGTTGAGACTCAAGTTTTTAACAAGGGGCAACATCCAGCAGAGAAAAATGAAGCCTATACTGAAGTGCTAAATGTTGCTGTTCATTGAAATTCCACTAGAGTCTGACTGCAGAAAGACCAGAAGTCACATAGACACCAAACCAAAAAAAAAAGACTTACACGACATTTTCATCGGCTTATTAGGTATTAGATTACGAGTTTGTCCAATCAGAGGCTGAGCTCAGCTCATGTGACTGACAGGCGCCCTATAGCTGTTAGAAAGGAAGCTCAAAGTCTGCGTCATATCCAAGATGGCCCTGTCCAATGATTGGCTTCTTTGACTGTATCAGGAACTTACGAGTGACGTCACGGAGACTACATCCATATTTTATACAGTCCATGGTTTTTACATATACTACGTGCAGGTGGATGTGTTGGGTGGGGTTGCACCCGAAATCTCCAGGTAACAGAAAACATGTCCTATCATCAGAGATCCAGCCTGACTGAGACTTATCTCCAGACTTTAAACAGGTTTGACGCAGGATTTCAGATCTCTGGAAACCTATCATATTGGCAAAAGTCATTCATGCTGCATGTGTGTGATTGGCCGGCTGGTGTTGTGTTGATTTGCTGCTGAAGTGGAGCACCATTTGTCTTTTTTGCCTCAAAATCTTGAGACTTTTTTCCAGACTGGCTGTGGTTTTATTCACCCTGGCTCAGAGCTAACCTGAATGCGGCCTTAGTTTGTGGTTTGTGGTGCTTTTTACTGCACATGTATGTGGAAATATGCCTTAATAAAGTACAATATTGGAAAAACATTAAGTCCTTGTTAATTGATCCTGCTTTATTACCTGGTGCTGAGGCCCTGTCTTAAAGAGGAGGCTTGTACCATAATCCAAGTACAAGACCCCTTAATTTAAAGTTTTTGATTATTTGTGGCCCTGCCACAAATTGAGCCCCTAGTGAGAGTACTTTATTCCAAACCAGAGTTACACGCAGCTAGTGGATAAACATTAACATGCTTGACCATCCAGGCATGCTTTAGAAACCAGGGGAAGCTGAGGTGCTCACAGTTTAATGTTCACTGTGACTGTTAGATTTACTGATGTCACTGTAGACCACAAAAATGCTATGCTGCTTTCACAGTGCCAAATCCTGGAAACCTCAAAGTCTGCAAATCCGATCAACGTGGTGTTGTTTTGGTACGTGTTCAGGTGAAGGCAGATTGGAAAATGAGATGTTATGTAGCAACACATTTCCAACATATAAATATAAATCCTACCTCACCAGTCCAAAGATTATAAAACACACAGAAAGCAGGATGACAGAGTGTGCACATAATTAACATGACATGGCTTTTCTGAGTGTGGCTAACGTTAGCTGGGCTAATGTTAGCCTCACTAGTCTTCAGTTCTCTTTCACATACCTGTGGGTGTTACACAATGCCTTGACTGAGAAGTTAAAACAGTTTAAACTCCAACATCAAAATACTGAAAAAACTGCCCAGCACTACGATCTATTATCCATGTCTGTTTGCATCCAGGTAGTAGAGTATTTCAGCATAGCAGAACCATGAACTGGAGCTCGTGCCTGATGGCTGTGCTACAGCTTAGACAAATCATGTGACCAGCTTGTTTGGGCCTAGAATAAAAAAAAGAGTAATTCTGAATGTGGCTGCACGGTGGTGCAGTAGTTGCCTAAAAGCAAGTCAGTTCTCGGTTTGATTCCCAGATCAGGCAGGTGTTTTTCTGTGTGGAGTTTGCATGTTTTCTCATTGCATAATTCTCTCTGGTTACTAAATGGGCAGAAGGTGTGAGTTTGTGTGTGAATGGCTTTCTATCTCTACATGTTAGCCCTGTGATTGGCTAGCATACTGCACCTTGTGCTCAGTGGCAGCTGGGATAGGCTCAAGCTGCTCCAATGGGCTGTAGTGGTAAAGATAATGGATGGATGGATAAACTGACTGCTAATCTCAATGTTGACTGGAGTGCATGATGACATTTAATCGTTGAATTGAGTAAACATACAACGCTAATTTGAAATCAGAGAGAGCTGCAATCAACATGAGAAACATAACTGTGAGGTTTAAAGCGGAGTACACATAACAATTTTCTAAATCTTAATTGATTTTTTTATCTGTTAAAGACCCCACACATAAAGATGAAAAATCAGGCATTGAACAGTTTTAATCGTTCTGTGTGTGGTGTGCTCCGATAATCTCAACACAGCTCACTGCACACATAATGATTCTGTCTCACCACTGATCTAGAATCTAGTCCTCCAAGACGGAAATGTCACCTGACCAAATGTGATTTACAAAAACGTAGAAGAAACATAGCAACAACCGGTACACACAAAACGCAACAGAGCAGAGGACATAGAAGAGGGAATGATGGTGGTCTTGGGACTATTTTTAATGGAAAAAACTGTGGAAAAAATCCAAACTTCCTTGTTCTTCAGTCAGCTCACCTCCTTATTGGCTACATTCCATTCTACGTCACAACTCACAGAGACACGAGGTGGTGCGAGTCGGCTTTCCCCACACATGAGGATTTTTGGTGGTAAATAGTTTAACATTTAACATTTATGATTGTCAGCCCCGACCTGTTTTGAAGCCAATTATCAGAACAAATTCACACTTAACACACCTCAGACCACAGGATAATCTGAAAGGATAATCTGATAAGACGTAGGACAATTGGGTGTTGTCTGTTCTTGATCGGGAAGGAGAAAAATCAGGACGAAAACAGCCCGACAATTGTTATGTGTGTACCCCTATGTTTGGTATTTGGTGCTCGTGAAATTAAAAATCAAAAATTTAAAAACAGGTAAAAATCTGAAACTGGCAGTTTGAACTCATCTTTATAAACCTCTGCTAATGAGCCTCATATCGTCTTATAGAGTTACGCTTGTGTAGGAAATGAAAACGTTGCTTTGTGAATGTTATTTTTTGAGTTGATAAACCATCATTAAAGGTTTTAGGTTGTTTGATTTGGACGGGAAGCCTTCATGTGGAGATACAGACTGCATTAATAAGACATTAACGTCTCCTGGACCAGCAGCCTTTTTTTTTTTCCAGCGCTCAGAGTTGTCTCACCATGAAACCTGCAGCACTGCCGACTGCAGTCTCTCCTTTTTGTGTATTTTCCAGGTTTTTCAATCACCACCACTCTACACTCTGTGACTGTATTACCTTCTGTCGGCATGCTGTCCAATTACTGTACTGCTATCTGCCTGTCCCTGCCTGAACTCGGTTCAACTGTGCTTCAGTCAGACCTGCCGAACCAGATGGCAGAGAGTGTGCCACTGGGAATTACAGGAATGCCTGAAAGTAAAGACAACCACAAGAAAGTCTTGTAAAACCCACTCTGTTCCACGTGTTTTATCCTGAAAGTTTTAGCACGGTTATGACAGTATTTTCACCCAATATTGAATGCCAAATTTCAGCCTCCTGTTCTTGTCCTCCCTGCTTTCCTCTTATCCCCGTTTCCCCCTCTGAGCTTTGAATGAATGAATGGAGACACTAGTGTCCCAGCCTGATAATGCATTGCCAAGTTCCAGATAAGAAAGGGGGGTGAGTGAGGTTTTACAGCTCTGCACAGACACATGAGATACAGTTTGATTTAGTAGTGCTGGCAAAGGACGAAAACAAAGGCTGATCCACAACGATTTATGTTCTCTCAGGAGCTAATTTGCTAATGGAGGATAGCAGTCGTATACGCTACAGCCCGTTTGCTGACGCTGATTTCTTTTCCCTTTGTGTGGTGCTTCATAAAGATGACAGAGATCTGATCCTGACATCTTGATGTCAAATCAGAGTGCACTCAAGACTCAAATAAAATTAAAAGGCATCATCTTTTTGACTCCTATGCTCCCACATAAAGCCAGGGCCGGCTGTCCTGACCCCTCTGGAGGCTTTGATTGGCTACTGATGGCGGTATGACCTCACTGTTTGTTCGGCAGGGGTTCAATAAACGCTGTCCTCCCTCCGCCTTGCTCAGAGTGCAATCATTTACAGAAGGTCCCTAATCTGATTTATAGTCCCACCCACCGCCCTCCTGACTCACTGTTCTGTCCCCCCGCTGTGTGACGCAGCTGCCAAGACAAACAGAGATGAGCTCTGAGGCACGTGTTCAGCACATGACAGGCACAAACACAGATGTGATTAATGGACGTGGTTTGTGAAAACATTCATCTTTATTTCTGCTCCTTAGAGAAGAAAAAGGGAATGCTTGAAGGCGTAATCTTTGCAGTCTGACTGATAAATCAAAAAAAAAAAAATGGCGGTTACAGACATATCAACAACATTAACACTTATGCACTAAAGCTAGACGTCAAAAAAGAGCTTCAATGCGATTCTGAGGAAGTTGGTGAGAGACCTGATGAAGACAGAGGAATGTGGAAGACTGGAAAAAATGATCAGATTCAAAGTTCCTAAAGTAAAGTCGACCACAGAAACTGAGAAATAGCATTTAAAAATTACTAATGTTGGTGCTGATAATCTCATTTTTAATGTGGATAATGAACGGACAAACATTCTACAATTTCATTTAGCAGACCGTTTAGTCCAAAGTGACATACAACACATGCACACGCCATTTTCTTGGTAATATTCCGTCTAATTAATTTAGCTACAACTAAAATTCAATATCAGCAATAATGTTCAACATTCAATAACATTCAATATTGAGTGCTTTCATTCACTAAGAGCTACTTAATAGTGCTACTTAACTACAAATAAATACATTACCTTGTCACTTTGCATCCTAGCAAAAGTTGTCCTGAACAAAGAAAAGTAGTGTTAAAAAGAATCTCTGCTCTCCATTTGTTTGCTTCAAAACAAATGCACGCCTTGGCAAGAGTCACGTCTTTACGTCAGTGGGTGATGGTGCTCATGGGAAACTGAGTCTTTATCCAGTTAAAACATTTCAGATTCCACACTGCAAAAACTGAAATCTAGGTCTATCTTATCTTATCTATCTTACTATACTTAATATGAGCCTGCAAATGGAGTAAGAAAAATTTGCTCATCAAGTTTCTTGAAATTAGAATAATGTCTTCATACAAGAAACTTTTTTCATATCCCATTGGCATTTTTTTTTTTTTTTTTTACTCTTTACAAGCAATTCAGACCTTATTTTTGTCTTAAATAACTTGAAATGACACATTTTTCTGGACTGGTCAGGTGGCTCATATTAAGTCTAATAAGACATTTTCTTTTACTAAAAATAAAAAACTTTTTGCAGTGCAGCCAAAGGTGTCCCTCCAATCAACACCCAACAAATAGTCCTCACAGCACCATTAAATAAGAACAAGGATCATTTTCTGAAGTTCCACGTGTACACACGGAGAACAAGCACACGTTTAGGTAGACTTTGATGATTCCTTTATAAGCCACTTCATTTGATGTTCCCTGTTCATCCATAAATACCCACCCTGAACTCTACATCCATACACACACACACACACACACACACACACACACCCAACAGTATGTTTAAGGGCCAGACATTCCTCTGAGCTCCATGTTATTGACCTCAGCTGCTCTGCACTGAAAAGCAGGAGAGGAACTCAGAGCCCCGCTGTCTGGATGTACCCCACCTATCGAAAGCATGCGTTTAGATGACTAAACACACACACACACACACACACACACACACACACACACACACACACACACATACACACACAGACACACACCTCTGAGATATCATCCTCACATTTCCCTTGAATGTTGTTTTTACCTCCAGCAATCTGAGGCACACTCTCTGCTTTATAACTCTTCTATTCGACACATTTTAAACCCTCCTCTTTGGGCGGTTCTTCTGCTGATGGATCGTTTATGCTCAATTTTAGCGGCTGAGAGGTAAAAGTGATCATTTCATCACCTCTCCTTCCTCTTGGAAGGACCCTACACTCATAGTATGCTCGGATCTGTTTGCTGTGCTGTCCCTGATTCCTGCCAACCTTCCTCTGTTCCTCAGCGGCCAATTGTGGGATTTCTTTGGAATCCTAGCGGAGCGTGAGAGAGGATTGGTGATCAGAAAAAAAGATATGAGAAGAGTCCAAAAATCTTATCTACTTAAGGGAGGCCCTGATGTGAGCCTGCTGCAAGAGGAGCAATCTCTCTCTGGAGAGAAACAAGGGTCCAAAGAGGCCCAGCATGGATGAGAAACAAGCAGGAGAGAGGAGAGGTTGAGCCAGTAGAGGGAGCTGCTTGTTATTATTGTGTAAGATGAGTGGGAGAGGGTTATGTTTGTGTTGGTATGGAACTAGTCAGAGCATTTAAAGTAGGTCATACTCAGCATTTCTTCCCCTGATATGGTCCTCTGGGACACATGTAAAGTATACAGTGGCCTCATTGTGCAATAAAAAACTGATTAACCACAGCTTTTCACTCACTTCACTCCTTTTTTTTCTCTCTCTGTTCCCTTTGCGTTTTGACTCCAGAGGAGAAATATGTGACCGTGCAGCCGTACACCAGCCAAGGGAAGGATGAAGTCAGCTTTGAGAAAGGAGTCACCGTGGAGGTCATCCAGAAGAACCTGGAGGGCTGGTGGTTCATCAGGTGAGTGAAGGCTGCTGAGTGATGAGGCAGCTCAACATGAGACATTAGTTCTACTAAGGCAGAATGAGGATTCCCCCATAATGAGCCATATATACAATTTAAAACACTCTTTTAATCCAGTTGAAGTGTAGTGTGGTATCTGTGACTGCACAAACCCTGACCTCTCTCCAGATCAGTGTGATTTTCATGTTCCTCTCGTTTGTCGGTTAGTGTGCAGAGCTCAACAGACCTGTCCACAGAGTAACCAGGTGTCACTGCTCTTCCTCCTGTACTCTTTATTGGCCTGCATCAGACATAAATATGTCTAAATGTATCTTAATGAGGCACCAGTGGACTTCACAAAGCATCAATACCTTCAAACCTGTGAATTTGACCAAATTGGATGAAGAGCGGCTGCATACACACGATGAAGCTCCTTCTTGTGAAAACCTGAAACAAAAAAAAGACATCCTATTTCTCTCACCGTTTTGTTTTAATAGTGTTGTTAGCTTTCAACCTTCCCCCATATGTCACCTGACCGTCTCAAGGAGCCAGCCTATTGGTCAAACAGCGCCATCTACAGGGGGAAGAAAGGGACATTTCATCCAAACCACAGTGAAGGGGTGTAGGGAGACATTACCTCGCGCTCTTTGTCTCCCACCTCTGCTGCTGCCGTGTCATTTTAATAACTGATAAATTGGAGGACTTGTGAAAATGTCAATATGCTCTTGCTTTGTGTACTAGCCTGGCTTTAAATGATTGTTGACCACAGTAAACAGCTGTGGTCCTTTGCTGATGTATCAGTGATATTTCTTGTGATCTCTGGAGGCTGAAAACTTCCTGCAGCATCCTCTGACCTGTCTGAATTTCTCCCTTCTGTCTATATTTCCAGTTTGCCACATGGCCTCTCTCATTACTCATATCCTGGACTTGTAGGTCACTGCAGTCTGACAGTTGTCTGCATATTGATCTTATTTGTCTGTCACCTTTTCTTCTTTCTGACTTCTTTACGAGGTGAATCTGAAACGCTTCCACACGTCAGATTTAGAAGCCACAGGAAGCCTCTGTTTCAATATCATGTCTCCATCTCTCACCACTAACACCAGTTTGATCCATTTATACTGAACTGATCTGAGGGCGATGAGCTGAATGAAATACACGTCTGCTAGTAGATGACTAGCAGACATGATGACGCTGATGATATTTGTGCATTCTTCTGAATTTAGCCTGATTTTAGTGCTTCTGGATTATGTCAGAAATGTTGTTCTCTGTTTATGTCAGTCAGCGATCCATGCGTAATCAATGGAACAGTGATGTCATCCAGTTTCAAAGTGAACCGGTCTTCAGTGACACTGTCAGGAGTATCCTGTGTCTGGTTTTCTGATCATGGCAGCGGTTTCCTGCAGCCCTAATTAACACCGCGGTATAGAGGAGAACTCATTAGCATACAGCGCTCTGCAAAGATCAACAGGACGCTCAGCCGGAGACTCCTAATAGCACACACGTCTGTCTGGCTGTGTGTGCTCATGTGTATTGTTTATCCAACCATCCTGCTGGCTGTTTACTTCTTTGTACCCTGGAGGGGGGGAGGGGGGGGGGGGTGGTGGCTGATCAGCACAGAGGATTGCTATCACATGCTGCCTCGTGGCCTCTGACATGCACATGCTTGTGTAATAGTGTGCATGCAAGAGCGCTTATGTTGGTGTTTGTTGAATACACACACAAAAAACCCAACACTGTTATACTTGAATACTGTGATTCTTTCTGACTTATTTAGTTCCTAAACTTACTGTCACATGGTCCAGTGGCAGGTCATGCAAGCCTCAAAACGAAATGTAACCTTTGAATGAGATTTGTTGAGTTTTAACTTCAAGTTGTGTTGAAGCTTTTGCTTAATTGTAGTGTTGCGAACCATCGTCTATCTCTATTTATGAAGTTGATGCAAAGGTGCAAAATACAATGCAATTTCCACTTGATGCCAGCTGCAAAAGCTAAGAAATCCACAAAACATCCCATGTTAAGATGTCCAATCATACAGAAAAAAATTACAGGCCTGGCTGAGTTGTTTTTAAACGTCAAATGAACGGATTTCTTCTTCAGTTGGAAATTTAAATTCTGACTGATTAGTGTAAAAGTAAAGAAACAGTCAAACTTAAAGCACGATTTAACACGGTTAAAGATGGGCTCCCAGACTCTGAAGGTAAACTATGTCACGTTGACTTGCAGAGCTTGGCTAGCATTAGCATTGCTAGCACCACCAGCCTCCAGTTCTCCTTGTGCTGGCTAATGCGGGAACCATTAGTCATAACGTACCGCTATGGGACGACCCATTAGGACGTAGCATGAGCCACATGCACAACTGCCAAAAATTGGCCAATAAAATTGCACAATGAAAAAAGCGAGGCAGGTGCAGGATGTCATGTTTGAGGAACCTCCTGGAAACTCCTATCCAACAAATTTATGAAAATGTTGTGTCTCCTTAATTTAAATCTGCTCTATTTCTCAACATCGTCATACTTTGCAGAAGGATTGATTTGATCCTTAGATATCTGTTTTCTTTGCATATTTTGATTTAAACAGTAATGCACGAGCACGACGTCCACCATCTTTAACACAGCCTCACCCCGGATTCACACATACTCCGTGAGCGCCGCGGTCCGTCAGTGCCGCTGTCCATCAGCGCCGCGGTCCGTCAGCGCGGCGGTCCGTCAGCGCGGCGGTCCGTCAGCGCGGACCAATTCACACTGCATCCGTCTCAGGAGCGGAGCGCAGCTCAGCGTACTCATAGCAGCTGGATACACAAGATCACAGGAGAACCACATGTTCCCGCAGGAATCACACCCATGACAACTACTTTCATGATATTTAGTATGTAAAACTCACCTGCCCTCCCAGAGCTTCATTAATTCAGTCCTTCCCTTTTAGTCTGTTGGTGTCCTTATATAAAGGATGTGTTGTATCGTATATAATTATCTGGTTTTCCACCTCTAATATAAACTTTTCCTCGTCCATGGCGTCAGATTTCCTCTGGGTCTGACCCGCTGATGACTGCTGGCCCTGTGCCAGTGTCGAAGTTTTAATATACGAGGATAATTTTATGATCGACAGGCTGAACATGGTGCTTTATTTTGAAAAGACCGGAAACTCTGATCGTTTTTCGTGTCTGTTTTCCTGTTTGGAACGATCTGCTCTGCGGAAATTGATGCATATTTGCAGCGTACTCAAGCAAGAATAGACTCGCAGCGAATTGCGGATTATGTGTGAATTGGGGGTAACAGGTAATCCTGCCGTTAGCGCCTGTGATGGTGGTGTCTACCTCCATTAAATTCAATGTTCTATTAGAATATTAACCTGGTTCATGCATAACGCTAGTCCATGTAGTTAGTACAACCAGTCTGTTTTCATTGCTAAAGCCTGGACGTGCACACAGGCCCTGATTGAGTGGTGACAGGCCAGTTTAATCAGACCCTTCTTACCTGGTAGTGTTGTGGCAGCAGGTCATGTAGCTGTTGGACTCACAGGTAAGATGTGTTGTTTCTGGATGCCAGGAGGCTGTGCGCCTGCCTCTGATCCACTCCTTCTCCTGTTTCAAGGTTGATCAACAGTTTGGTTGAGTCAGCATTTCAAATATGGCGACCTCCAGGGTGTCGCTCCAAAAACAGAGCAAGATGATATCGATGTTTTATCCAGTCCATGGTTATGATCTCTCATCAGAGGATGATGTGAAGCCTAACCAGAAAGTCCCGCTCTGGGGATGGAAGCTGTCATATGCTGTATTGATTATAAAGACTCCTGAGACAAATTAGTGATTTTTTTATGGCATTAAATAAATATTGCAGTAATAAAACTGACTGATTAATTTATTATGTGCCCAGTGATTCATTCTGAACATGATGTTCAACACACACACACACACACACACTCACAATAACAATCCTCCAGGTGTACATCTTAATCGTGCTGCACTCTGTGTGCCTCTTTTTTTTAACAGTGAAATCGTTGCATGACACTCTGAGTCGGGGGGGGGACTCCTTGTGGTCACAGCTGGCGTCTTTCAGCAGGAAGTAGACATGATCGCATCTTTTCTGAGCAGAAAATGGCCCACCTGGAGGCAAATGAGTCAGACTTCCATTTAAAAAACATTACTGATTGCTGCACAGAGCTCTCTTAAATGACTCATTTAGCCTAACAATGACCGTGGAAATGTGGGGAGCGACGTCTCTCTGCAAAACACAGCGAGCTGTGTTTACTTGCCTCTGGCTACCTTTGCATTATTAGAATTTAAAAAGCTTTTTTTTTTTATTAGTATTATTTCAGATCTAACAGAGTGCATTTCATTACAGCCTCGTATTGGGAGAAATGGAAATTTTGATGTCAGTATAAATTGTAGCCCAATAAATCAATGCACTATAAAAGATGCATTGTGCCCGGAGCTGGGGGACTCATAAAAAGAGCAGTTTTAGGAATAACGGCGCAAAGTCACCTTTATGAAACAAGCAATAAAAAACAATGTAGAATCTGTACTTTGATAAGTACAATAACCTACCAAAATAAATAAATAAAAATAAACAAATGTGTTTTTTTTCCAGAATAAAAAACAGTCATTCTTTCAGAGGTTGTGACTCAATGAAGCACTAAAACGTCATTGTTCTCCTGAGAATAGGCTTTATGGAAAGTGATGGAAAACACTCAGAATTCCAGTTAATGTAACATCAAACAAACCTGTTTTTGTAGGATCGCTGCAGCTTCACTTCAAATGACATGAAGAAAGGATAAAACGGATTCTCTCTCTTTGTTCCTTCTACCTGCAGATATTTGGGGAAAGAGGGCTGGGCTCCTGCCTCCTACTTGAAAAAGGTGAAAGAGGACTTCTCCCCTCGCAAGAAGACCCTGACAGGCCCGGTGGAGATCATCGGCAACATCATGGAGATCAGCACCCTGCTGCAGAAGAAGTCGGTCAGCGAGAAGGACATCCAGACGGACGGAGAAAGCGGCACTTCGCCCGAGCGCCACATCTCGAAGAGTGAGATCAGCCTGCCCATGCCGTTCAGCTCCGAGATCAACGCAGAGACGGGCAGGCGGCTGAGTGCAGGCCGAGACACCAACAGCCCCTGTCTGGGAATAGCAGCCAGTGCTGCACTAAGAGAAAGTAAGGCAAGAGGCGAGCCTGGGTCTCCAGCTGTGGCTAGAGTGGCGCCTCACCGAGTGGAAATAGGTGAGTAATTGTGGAACCGTTAACCTTCCTGGATAAGAGGAAGGAAGCATACATACATACTGTGTGTGGCCTTAATGTGAGGTGTAAAGACTTATCGCTCTCTGTCTGTGTAGGTTTTGATGCCATCGGTAAGCTCCATGACTGGTGCTGTGTCTGAAACTGGTTTAATCTAATCACAGATAATCCATCACAATAACCTCTGAGGATCTTTAACATAGGGCCTCACATGTTTGGTGTGAAGGCTTCCATTTAACTCACAAACTAAGAAAGTATAATGTTTGCACTGGCAGTTCATTCTAACAAAAAAATGTGTAAAAAGCTAGTCAAGCTGAATTTGACTCAGCAAAAATGTCAGATTGGTTTTAGTCATCACTCTAAGGAACCCGCAGACTCTTGCAGCAGCTCTGATCTGTGTGCTGCCAAGTTTTCCTGCATGCTTGATAAACCTGACACTACACTGATATTCAAAGCTTCAGAAATATCACTCAGTCAGACTTGAACTGAAAAGCACCTTTCGTACATCAAAGTGTAGCAAAGTGAGCTGAACCTAAAGAAAAAAAAAAAAAATTAGTGGACAGCTATTTAAAATTGATTTCTCCTTAAATAAACTGTTCAGGCTCACATTGCTTTGCTGTGATATTTTGGTATGTTAAATGTAACATAAAGAAATGTAAAATTTGGTGTTATATTTGCACAGACCTGGATGTCATTGACATCCACTGAGCCATGAAGTCTTTTATTTTGAGCATTTATTATTGTTCTGACTGCATTTAAGGGTTATTATTTCACATAAGGTTTGAAATTCTGTGGTGAGACAGTCAGTTCTGTCTGAAAAGCAGCAGAGAAATTTAATACATAACAAAAATGAAATAAATTAAAACAAAAGTTTAGGAAAGTGCAAAAGAAATCACTCTGTTCAGCATATCAATAAAAATGCCTGTTTTGATCAGAGGGCCTGAACTTGTTAGTATACAGTGGTCTCTCACGCGGTTATCTGGGTGATCTCTGTGTGGTCAATCATATAAATGACAGTTTTTGTTGTACTTTGGACACGAGGAGCCACTGCTTTTCCGCGCATCTCTACACGGAAGTTTGAAATTTTTGGAGGTGGGCAACCATAGACTGTAAAAAAAAAAAATGGACATCATCTCGCTCGGCTCAAACTGAGGTTGTCACAAAAACTGCTCCCCCTGGGGGCTGGCTGCAGCACAAGACAAAAACTCTGCCTTTCTATTCATTCCAGATGGGATGTGGTCAAACTTTAAAAAATTATTACACCTCATAGAAACGTTTCTCACATCTGTATGCTGTAGTAATATTTAGATATTATTGGGCTGCACTGGGCTCAGGTCCTGTTTTTTCTGAAATGTTTTGTTTATATTAGTTATTAGAGGTTAAAAACAAGGTTTTACGTCTCGTTTAACGATGATTGACAGCTGCCGTTCTTGTGTATTTTTTTCGGGAATGATAAAATACATCGAGATGGACAATTAAGAAGAGATTAGATGGTCTAAATAAAAAAATATGTACTTTTTTTGTTACCAGTTTCCACTCAGATTTTCCCAGAGTTCCTCGTTTGTCTCTACTGCGCAGACTCTGGCTGCACAATGGCGGCTCCCGTGATGGAGTTTTTTTGGTTCATGGGCATGGGCAGTTTCAAAACCGTACAATGGGCGGAGTCAATCTGTCCATTCTATATACAGTCAATGTGTGCGATGCAGAAACTTTCCCGTGTGAAAAGGACCACGCGAGTGAGCGAGGCTGTTAAAATGACGTCATATGTCCGCACGAAACCGCTCGGACCTTGCAGACGCGTCAAGCATAAATCAGACTTTATGGACCCCTGCTGGCATAATCTGTCAGTCTGTCTCATCCAAACCAACTCAAGAGGTAAACAAAAAAATAGATGATGTGACGTCCAAGTCATAGTATTATTACACTGTTTGTTTGTTTTTTTTTTAAAACTTTTAGTTTCAAATAACCAAAAAGTGAGTAAAAATATGTTAAAATGTTTTGCAAAACATAAAAAGAAATAATTATTCATGGGAATACAAAAAAGGCACATGGAGTGAGCATTTTCTGTAACTTAATGAAAAAAATCTAATATTTTGAAAATCAATAAATAAATGCTCTAAGAAGAATAAAAACACTCAAGGAATAAAGGTCTTGACACAGGCTTTCGTAATTCATGCATCAGTGGGATTAACAATCAGTAACCTCACAACGTCACAAGGCAATAGAAAATTATAGAAGAGTTATTTCAAACAAGAGCTGAGCTGAGTTCACCAAAGGTAAAATGAAATGCTAAAAATGAACATCCTGTTTTAATAATTAGGGAGCCTTTATCATGTGTTTTACAGCCGCCAGTTTGATACTCCCGACATGAGCTGTCAACAAAGTAAGCGTGCAGAGATCTACCACCAGAGGTCATCAAAGCCTCCTAAATGTAGCTTCTTAACGGTGTATTGGATGTTTTGGACTCTGTGGGTCGAGCTTCTAACAGCTCGTCTGGTTTTCCAGTGTTTCAAATAACAAACAGCGATCTGAGGTGAGGGATGCTGGTGCTCTCCTCAGTGTGGCCTCCTTGTTGTGTTTGTTTGTTTGTGTGATGCAGACTGACCGGCAGTCATCAAGTTAATCTCGTCTTGCAGAACAGCAGTTTCCTTATCCAGTATGGAGACATCAAACAGAGAGAATTCTGGGTCGTCTGCATGGCTCTTACTCTCTGAACGGCACAGTGATGCTGTGTTGGCGAGGATTTGTCGTAAAGACAGAAACATTTCTGACTTTCTGAGCACAGAAATGAGACACAAATGTGTTACCAATGAATGTACTCTGTCTTTGTTCATTAGGCTCCCCAAACCTGAGACAGAAACCTCCCCCAAGAAGAGATGCCAACCTGGTAAGTAGTTACCAAGCTGCTGCACACACAGACTCACACTCAGAGAAAACATGTAAGTGAAGAATGATGAAAGAAGGTTACAGTGATGAAGAAAAGATTCTCAAGGCCGTAGAAAAACAGTTAACATAAACCATCAACATAAATGGAGAGGTTTTTAATGAGCTCTGTGTTGGCATGGCAACCCCAGCAACAGCTACAGAACACATTCCTGCATGTCTTTAATTATCTGAACACATTTCACCGACTGCATCCGTGTGTGTAAGTTATGACCACATGAACAAAAATCACATCTTTGCATGTGTTGATTTCTCTCCTTCATTATGTCTCCTGTTAGACTCCTTCTGGGGTCGCAGCCAGGTCCAGTATAATGATGTGTTAAATCATGTCACATCTCTCTCTCTCTCTCTCTCTCTCTCTCTCTCTCTCTCTCTCTCCATGTGCTGTGCAGGGATTCCAGTTACCCAAGCCACCAGAGCCCCCTGCTGTGGAAGCAGAGTATTACACCATAGCAGATTTCCAGTCCTCGATCTCTGATGGCATCAGTTTCCGTGGAGGACAAAAGGCTGATGTAAGAGGCCACATTTACATGATCGTCACTGAGATGAGACAGGCAGGGCTCATAGAATATGTATGATGGCTGAGTGCTGATAAACTGATTGATTTGAAAGCCGAATCAGTAAAGATTCCACCTTGAGATTTGTGTTTGAGCATGATGCTGTCGACAGAGTTTACTCTGCAGGGACTCAGGTGGAGGGATGAAGATAACCCTGATACCGTCAAGTGTTTTATCACTTAATTTAAAGTCATGTCAAAACCCCAAAGCTATCTTACTTTATATTATTAATGTCTGCAGAGGAATATTACAAATTTAGATCCAAGATCAGTGCTACAGGTGACACCAGAAATAGAGACAGCAGTGAATTAAAAAAGCCAAATCCATCTAAGTTCAGTGAACAAGCAGCCTTTTAAGGCAATGACGTATCTGATTTCAGTCATCAGACTTAGTCAAAGTATTTCCAAGAGAAAACTACCAGAGTCAGACAGGTACTGAAGAAAAATCTCTGATGCAGGTTGAAGTCAGCGGCAGACAAAGATTTATTCTCCTCCTGAAGACAAAGACTGCAGAGACATCCCAAAACTCATGAGTCAACACTGCAGCAGAATGAAAAATCTGTTTTCAGATTATGGATATTATGGATATTTTAAAATTCACTAATTCACATCCTGAGGGAATCTGGTCGAGACGCCAAGAACCAAAGATAAAAACATCATATATGTCAAGTTAGTTACAGTCTGAAACGCTGAGTCAGCAAGACAAATACAGTACGGTGTAAATTTAGGGACATCCTCAGATGGCGTGTGTCTGATAGCATACGAAAAAGAGTCAGGACTGCTTTAAGCTCAACAACCTCAGAGAAGTAAAAAAAAAAAAAACTCAGAGAAGTAAAAAAAAACTCAGAAAAGACAAAAAAAAAAACTCAGAAAAGACAAAAAAAACAACCTCAGAAAAGACAAAAAAACTCAGAAAAGAAAAAAAAAATACAGAAAAGATCAAAAGAAAAAAAAAAAACCAACCTCAGAAAAGACAAAAAAACACAGAAAAGACAAAAAAAAACAACCTCAGAAAAGACAAAATCAGAAAAGAAAAAGACTTCCTTAGAAATACAAAAAAAAAAAAAAAGAAAAATCAGAAAAGACAAAAAAAAAAGTATTGGACCTTTGTTTTGAAATGCTGGGCAGTGGACGCTTGGCCTTAAGGGGTTTATGGGTTTAAGTGACCTGATGCCAGGAAACATGCATGTTTGGTGTAGTTTTTCAGAGGCAATTAAAGGTACGGAAAGAATTAGAGTAACAAGGTACATGAATATAGATGCACCTGGAAATCTGTTTAGTTTGTTTAACCTCCAACTTTTTCACATTAATCTTGTGACTTATATCTAAAGGTTGAACCAGCAAAATTCAGGAAAAAATAAGTATAAATTTTCTTCTCTAGGGTATAAATTAAATGTGTGGTGTGTACATTTCATTTCATATTGAAGCGTTGGTTTATGACATTAATACTTCCTTTGCTACTCAAAATGAGTTCTGATTTTTAAGAAGTATCTGAAGCTTCATATGTAAGTTGAACTAGAAAAGGAGTCACACAGGTTTCTTCTGGAGGGCAGACAGGAATATGACCTCTCTCTGATCAGTGTCAGGACTCTGTGGAACGTCACTGACTTCAACAGAACGAAGTTTGTAAACACTGGGAGCAGGGCTGGGCAATATATCCATTAAATTGATTGATTCGAATTATTTTCTGCAGAAGATTTAAAAAATTATAAATCAAGATTTTTTTTCTTGCCTTAGTTCAATTGTAAGATTTTGCAATGTTTGAAAATATGTATTTTTCATGATGGTAGGCCATGTCAGGTTTGTACAAAGACTTTTGAAGACTTGTGTCTGTTTTTTAAATGAGATAAAATATTGATCAGAGAGTTTCATGTTAATATACTGAGAAAATACTCAGCCTGGAGGGTTCATGTCAAACCTGCCTACGTTTGAACTACATAATCAACATTTTATGACACACTTTAACTCCAAGAGCAAAATTCTGTTTGGTTTGTAGAAATATTTTGAAAAACTTGATTCGTGTTATTTTTGTATCACTGGGAGTGTTTTTTTTCTGAGAGGTAAAAAAAATAGATAAAAATCTTAAATCGAGTCTTGTGGGAAAAATCTGGGATTTTATTTTTAGGCCATATCTCCCAACCTTAACTGGGAATCTGGTTCTTTAGAAGAGCTCAGGAGGGAGAAACAAACGCTCAAGACTGAAAACCTGATGGATCAACAGGTCGATGTTGAACAAGAGATAGAGAAGTGTCCGGGGAGTCGCAGCCAGAGTCAGAATTTTGTTGTCTGTATGTAAATTTCTTATGTAATGAACCATAAAATATTTCATCCTCACTTTTGCTGGGTCACCTTTTGAGGCTGTTCAGTCTAAAGTTTGACACTTGATGGAGATTTTCAGGAGACTTGATGAGTCAGACACCTCACCAGGAGACCTGAGGATGCCCTAAGATGTGCACCATGATACAGTCTTTTTATGTCCTGGTGACTCCTCCTCTCTCCTCACCTCTTCCACCTCTCTTACTCAAACATGCAGCTGACAGTCTTTTATCTATCTCAGTGTTTGTTGTCTGTATACAGTCGGTCTTTAGACGTGTGTTTCATACAGGATGTGAAACAGCACCATGAAGAGAAAACTGCAGTTTGGAGAATCAGTTCTGATGTATGAAAACAATGTTAAATTAAAAAGCATTTGTCCTTTCTGTCTCGTTGTACAGGTGATAGAGAAGAACCCTGGGGGCTGGTGGTACGTGCAGATTGGAGAGATGGAGGGCTGGGCCCCCTGCTCCTACATTGACAAGCGCAAAAAGCCAAACCTCAGCCGTCGGACCAGCACCCTGACCCGGCCAAAAGTCCCGCCTCCTGCTCCACCCATCAAAAAACAAGATTCCGAAGAAACTCCACAGCCATCCTCTGTTCATAAAGTTGCAGAGCCGCAGAGCAGGCCTGTGTATGAGGAGCCTGAATATGATGTCCCTGCTGTTGGATGTGAAGGTGAACCGGACACGGATTCCCTGAAGGACGAGCGCTCCCTGGATGTAAAGATCAGCAATGTGGTCAGCGATAAGTACCGCAGCTCCCCACCTTCCTGTAAGGCTGCTACTCCTGTCTGCAAAGCATCCCCTGTTTTCACTCGCAGAAGAGCCTCCTTCAGATCAGTGGAGGAGGTTTCAAAAGAGGAATGCATCTACGAAAACGACGGCTTCAGGCCAAGCGGTAGCATCGAGGGTTCTTCCGTCAAAGGCGCAAGTGAGCCTAGTTCCCCGAGGATCTACCATTCTTCCACAGTCCCACGCAAACCCTCCGGATCCTCACCTTTAGCTGGTAGACCCATGAAGACCATGACACCAGAGATGACCAGGAGAAGCCAGACCCTGGGCCGACACATAGATATCAGCCTCAGATCCCAGGACAATAGCCCCCACTCCTCATCTGATGAATTAACCAGAGGACCCAAGAAAGTCCCTGCCTTCAGCCGGGATGTAGAGCAAAGAATAGGCCAGAGCCCCTCAACCAGACCCAAGCCATCTGTCAGACCTAAACCACTTCTCACCAAATCAGAACCCCAAAGTCCTGAGAGGATGGATATCACTTCTCTGAGACGACAGCTGAGACCTACAAGCCAGTTTCGCCATGGGCTAAAACCCACACGTGGAGAAGACTCTGAAACAGCTTCTGTAATCTCGTCGGAGGATTCCATGTGCTCCCGCAGCACCTCAGATCTCTCCTCTGTTTACTCCAAAGGGAGCCGGGGGGACTCGGACGTAGAAGGCCCTAATCTCTACCGATCGCTGGATGCCTACAAAAAGGTCCAAGATTCTGAGATCAGCTTTCCAGCTGGGGTTGAGGTGGAAGTTTTGGAGAAGCAGGAAAGTGGTTGGTGGTACATCCGTTGGGGATCAGAGGAAGGCTGGGCTCCCTCCTACTACCTAGAACCTGTGAGACAAGCAGCTGATGGGGGCCGAGTAGACTCAGATGGGCACGGCAGTAGTGGGAGTAAGTCCAACAGCCTGGAGAAAAATGAGCAGCATGTTTTAGCCCTTAACAACATCAATATTCAAGGGCTGAACCAGCAGCATCAAGGCCTGCGCAGGAACAGTCCGCCAATCCCTTCAAAGCCCCCTGGTGGCTTCCAGAAGCCGTCGGGGATGGTTAACGGAGGTGTTCGGATGAGGAACGGGGTACGCCAGGTGGCAGTAAGGCCACAATCTGTATTTGTGACCACAACACAGCCACCCAAGGATGCACACTACATGACAGGATCTCTGCGGCGAAATGAATCGCTGGGCAGAAGCGATCACTACGGCTCTGGTTCTGCCACTCTCGGTGTGCGCAGAAACGCCTCCTTCAGCACCGTGCGGCCACACGTGGTTGTAGAAAGTCAGACAAGGCCTGCAGAGCGCACCAGCCTTGGGTCATCTGGGAGTGCGTTTAGTACAAGCAACGTCCAGGACGCCCTCAGCAGAGTTAACCAACGCAACGGCATCCCCGTGTCCTCAGTCCGACCTAAGCCCATAGAGAAGAGCCAACTGATCCACAACAACCTCGGCAGGGATGTGTATGTGTCCATCGCTGACTACCGTGGCGACGAGGAGACTATGGGATTCACTGAGGGCACCTGTTTGGAGGTTTTGGAAAGAAACCCTAACGGATGGTGGTACTGCCAGGTGCAGGACAGCCTGCTCCCCCGCAAAGGCTGGGTCCCCTCCAACTACCTAGAGCGGAAAAAATGAAACCAGTCCCGTACTCTCTTCCTCCCCTCCCCCCTCTCTCCTTTCTTTGATGTCTTCAAGGACATGGGCGGCATTGTTTCTTCAGAATGTGACCCACAATCTCCCGTAAGCAATATGTCCTTGAAAATGTAAATTTTTGAAAAGACTGTGTGTAAAAAGAAAGTGTTAAAAACTGTTAAGGAAGGACACTTTTAGTGCTGGTTTACTAAAATGTATACAAAGAAGAGAGCTGAGATTTTAAAAATTATAGCTGGGAATGAGAGACAGGAATGTGGGATTGGTCACCCTTCAGTGAGGAAATCTGAGGAGGACTCTGTCTTAAAGATCTAAAATGGTATGAATGGGAGAGATAACCTCTTAAAGAGGTTTGCATCATGTAAACAGAAGTTGAGCAGGCTAATGGCTGTGCTCGGTCCTGCCCATCACAGACTATGATGGCCAATAAGTGCCTTTTGTGTTTTAGTTCACCTGTACGGAGGTCCTAAATGGTGGATGGCAAAACATTAAATCAACCAAATCTTCTAAGAGTGCCATAGACAGATGAACACCACCAAAATCTTTCTGTAACTTATGAAGAGCTCCACGATGGAGAGAACGTAACGTCGAATGGAGCTGGAAAATTAGATCTGGAGTGCTCGAAACGGTCCAACAAGATTTAGTCTCCAGATACTTCAGAGAGCTTGTTCATTTCAAGCCACAAGTCATAAAGCAAACTAAAGCATCGTGTTAATCACATTATTGAGTTTTGTTTCGTTATGTTTCATGTCTCGTGTTAATTAAAGTCTTCTTTAGAGAATTATTTCTGCTCCCTTGTTACATCAGTTTCAAGCAGCAGCTGAAAATTGGAAAGAAAAAGCTACTGCCTCCATTTTTAAATCACTTTGAAATCTGACAGGATAAACAGAAGAGGCTCAGGATTGAGTTTTTTTTTTTTTTTTTCCAGCGCCTCAAGAGACAAGAAAAGACGTTCCTTTACACGTTTTTAAAACACAGATGTTAATATCTGGAGGGCTAATAGTCTGAAAAACCTGTCCAACTTGAAAAACAAAAAAAAAAAAAACAGAAACATACTTTCTGACTTCAAACTTGAGCACTCTTCAGGTCAGCTAGCTTTATATCTGGGTGGGTAATAATGTTAAAAAACAAAACAACAACCAGTTAAAGTTTTGGATTTAATCTAATAATGTAGATCTAGAATAATCGTCTTTGTATTCATATTTGTTTTGAAGAGCTTAAACGTTTTGTCTGATGTACAGATGTGCTGGGATACTGGAAATATGTTGTAGTTGAGTCACAGGGTCATATCTGCATCATGTTTTGCTCATAATCTGACCGAATTTTATTCATTAATGGAACAAAGATTTTAAGAACCAGGAAACTAGATGTATTTTTTCCGAACTGAAAGCAAGTGTTCCTCTCAGCAGCTTCAGGCACTTCATTCTTAAAACAGCTGGAAAAAAAAAAAAAAAACAAGGTGGAAGAAACATTTTATATCCAAACTTTAACATTTTAGTTAACACGTCTTAAGTTTTAAGATCATATAAACTACATTCAGTCAAATATGAATATAAACCTCTTCAAATATTCAGGTGAGGCAGGAGGATTTGATACTCTGAGTTTAAATCCAAATCAAACGGCTGATGTTCAAGAGCGCTGAAATACTTTTCTAAAGAGCAGTGGGAGCTCTCAGTCTGAGGCTGAACACTAACCTCCATTATGTTTCTGCTGGACAGTATCATACTATTATACTAAGTACCGTACCTGCTAGATCGCAGTTATCTATTTAGAGAAGCCTATTTGTTTTTGTTTGTTTGTTTTTTAATCTCGTTCATTTGTTTCTTTGTGATCACACAGTGGCAATAATGAGGAACGAAGTGGTTCTGTTTTGTGGATTAGTGCGCTTTAAACCTGCTTTAAGGTGCATTAATGTAAAGATGCAGTCCATACTCAGCATGCTTATTTATTTAATAACTTTTGTTACTATTTAATAACTATTTTTTTTCTCACCTCGTATGGGAGGTGACACTGTCAGTGACAGTTTGAGTAGAATTGGAGAAACAGAGACCTCTAGTGGGCAAGAGAAGGTACTACAACTTGAACCGTGCCCCAATCAACGAGGCTTACAAGCCATACTACCTCAGTGCAATAAGAAATGCACTGCTGGACAGTGAGTCTCAACAATGACTGTATTAAAAAAAGTCAATAATTTTTTTTTTTTTCTTTTTTTTAAAAGGAAAATTCAAAGTGCAGCTAAAACTTTTTGTAGCACATTTTTTTATTGGGCAATTTTTTTTTTTTCGTTTTTTTTTTTTTTTTTTTAATGATAAAAAAAAGTCTCTTTTCCTGTGCTGTGTTCTGCAACTTTAGCAAATCATGGGCTCTTCTTTCACCTTTATTGTTCTTTACATAATGCCTGATTTATGTATATTTATTAAGAATAGTTTTACATCTCATCGTGGTTTGGCATCTGCATTACTCTCCCCATTCAGAGTAAAACACTTTAGCTCGATACAGATTATATTTATTGACTGTTTAGACTTTTACCTAAATATGCAAAATGCAGGCTCTATCCATGTGATAGTGAGTGTTCAAGGTTTTTGTCATTATTTTCATAAATGACAAATAGGAAAAAAAAAGAAGAAGAAGAAAAAAAAGGAATGTTTAAGGACCAATTAATTCAAAACAAACATTTAGATGCTAATATTTGCTGCCAGGCAGCGACGAGGACGAAGGCATTATGTAAATGTGTTGAATCACTTAAAACAATTTGCGCCAGCACATATTATTACTGCATATTGCTTTGTTTGATCAAGATGAATTCGCTCAGCTGAAATAGCGAGGGAATTGTTCTGTGACAAGCATACATTTAGCTTTCTTGTATCTGTCTTTTTGCTTCTCCCCCTTATTTTCCTTTCTTTTTTTTTTCGTCGTCAAATTCTGAAATGTACCCGTGAGGAAATGTGCAATAGATAAGAAACCCATCAAGCTTCAAGAAGGTCACACAAGATCCAGGAGAATGGTGAACAATGCCATTACATCTTTTGGGAGTGGATATTTCCAGTCAAACTGCCAGTGGTGAGCTTTTACCATCCTTTGAAGTGTATCATTTTTGAAAGAGCAGATGTGAGAGGCCGTGTAACTCATCGGACCAAAGCAGCACTCTGAGACATCTCGTTATCCCCTGACGCTACGTGACGGACTTGAGGATCTGTGCTCCTCCTGCTGGGGATCAGCAGTGGACAGCGTGAATGAATGGCATGGCAGAAACCTGCTGACCCAGTCTGTACTGACATTACAGCCACCTGAGGTCTTCTTCACAGATGGAGAGTTATGTGCCCATCATCAGGGGCCTCGGTGGCCCCGCTCTGAGCTGTCACATTCGTGCCTGAATGGAATTTTGATAGTTTCTTATTTTTGTGTTGTTGTTTCTCTCTTCTGTTCCGTCTCTTTTCCCTCTGGAGTGTGTCCTCTCTGCACCGACGCAGGTGCCTCTCCAGACATTTACTCCAGCTTTTCCCTCAACAAACACAACGGCAGAGGAGACACGTGGACCTCTTGGCAGAGGCACGTGGACCGGGGGGTGTCAGCAGTAAAGGAGACACTAGGAGATGAATCCTTCAGGTCATTGCTGTTCAATCCATCAACTTCCAGGTTGTTTGCCAAAAATAGAAAAAAAACTTTATTTTTGTCTCCGCTGAGTCTCACACAGGCCTTATCCGTGTGGTGCAGGTGGACACGTCATCCTGTCAGAGTCTTCAGGGTCTCCTGTTTCTGGACTCTGCTGTTATTATGATGGTTAAAAAAAAGTCTGACATTTCAGAAAAATCCAACAATTTCACCTCGAGTTGGATAAGAATATTTGATACCTCTCTCACATCGTGAAGAAGTGTTGTTAGAGCTGACGTCTTCTGCACTTTTAAATCTCAGTTAAGAAGGTACCAGCAAGACCAGAGGCCAGTCCTCCAGTTTGCAGCTCACACATCTACTGTTCAATCTCTAAAAGCTTTTGGAAATTTTAGTGCTGGGACTTTTTAAACACACTCCAGAAAAAGTCACTAGATTTTGGATTATTAATCAGGTAAATAAGAAAAAAGGTGAGTGTAGTTTAAGAGAATTCAAATCAGTGAAATATTCTTTTAAAAAGGGATTTTAAAATAGGGGCTGTTTACAAAAAGAAGAAGCTAAAGGCAGCAGGTATATAGTTTGGGAAGCTGGCAAGCTTGGCTCAGTCAAAATAAATAAATAAATAAACTTTCCCAAAACATTAAACTTTTATAACTTTTATTGTTTTTCCCCTAAAAATGGGACTCATGTAGAGCATAAATTTAATCCAGCATTGTCAAGTTTTTAACCATCCAAAAATAATCAAACCCTTTATTGTTGGAAGTATCCAGCTGTCTCATCGACATGATGAACAGTTTTATTAAAAACCTGCTTTAAAAAATGTAGTCATTTTGAACCAGTTGCTGTCAGAATTATGATAGAATAAATGATAAATTGTTACTCATTTTTAAAAATAAGTTTTTTCAGGATTGAGTGAAGGAATATTACCTAAAAACTTGACTAAAAACCGCCCAATTTATCAAATATTATACTAAACAAATATCTTGTTAAAGGCGTAAATGAACATCTCAGTTCCTATAACTGACTATTTTCTGATTGGTCAGGCTTTTAAGGGTTAAAAATGCATTTTTTATTTTTTTTTTAATAAAAAAAATAATTTATTTTTTTTAATGCAGAACAAACAGTCTTCTTTTGTTCACCATGTTTTGGTGGTTGCTCACTTAAAGGCCGTCACTGCTTTGTTTTTGTGTTTTCCTGCTGAACTGTGAATAAGTGTGCAGGATATCGTTCTGTGTGGAAGAGAACGGTGTATTTACAGCCTGTGGAAAGAGCCGGGCTTGCTGTTTACGCTCCTTTCCAGGCTTCACTTCACTAACATGATAGTGGTATCAATCTTCTTATCTTACTCCACCATGAAAGCGTATTTCCAGATTTGTTCAGCCAGACCCATCGACAACAATCCGTTCCGCCGATCTCAGAAAAAGTGCTCCCAACGCTGCGAGCATCCACATGGTGGAATTGAAATGGGATCGGTGCAGGTGACAGTTCTGCATTCCACCTGCACCACTCAGCGTGCACACATGCCAACACACACAGATACACACACAAACACGCACACGCTGTGTGATGATGAGGAGTCATTCATGCCAGAGAGAATGTATGAGTTTCCTGACATATTCCTGAAGGTCAGCTGGATGAGACAGCTCCTCTACACCAGAATCCTGTTTCATCCCTCTCTCGTTTTTTATTTTTATTTTATTTTAACAAATGGACGGCACCCCCCGAGCGTGAAGCACCTTAAGCTCTGTAATCCCAAACACTAGCTGCTGCCATAGCGTATTCTTCTCCCTCTCTGCTCGCTGGTTCTCTTTCTTTCCCCTGCCACGCGTTTCATTTCTCCGTTTCCTCAACACAGCCGAGCCGAGTCTATTCCTGGTGAAGTGATTGAGATATCCAGGCGGGTTTTGTCGCTCTGCGTTAGTGTGTGTGGGTGTGGAGGAAGCTGGTGATATTTTTTTTTTTTTTCGTTTTTTTTGCATGATGGGTTGTTTGCAGGTGCACTCATGAGAAAAGAATTGGGAGGTCAAGGATGAGGTTTGAGAGAGGAGAATGCAGGGAGACATGAGATGGATCAGATAGTGGATTCATGGAGACAAGGTGAGAGCGAGGTGAGAGGAGCTGCGCTTTGATAGGAGACAGATGAAAGACAAGGGAGCACCGCTTCTACCATGAGAACTATGAAAAATCATTCTGACCGACTCCTTCGTCCTCATACCGAATGAGCTCTCTGTCGCCAAGAGAGAGCCCGGAAACCTCATCACCTCAAATAATCTTTTAATTGCAGCTCCTTCTTTTTGTGGCTTCTTCACCAGAAACGAGAGAGTTGGCACTCCAGCAGCGTCTCTCGTCTCGCTCTCCATCCATAGAACAACTTAAGATCTGATCCTGCGTCAGATTTTAACTTCTTTGCCGTCGGTGTCTTTAGATGTTCTGTAGTGCTGAAGGAGTGAGACTTGAGTTGGGTGTTGGAAAAGTTTTTTTATTTTTTAAGATTATTATTTATTTTATTATTATTATTTTATTTGAGAAGAAAAGAAATGTCTTCCTTCACACGCTGGATTCTCTGTTTTGTTTTGTTTTTCTTTCCTTTTTTTTTTCTTTGTGTTTTGTGTAAAAAAAATGTAGTTGAATGTTGCTCAAGCGTAACACCTGATTTTGTGAGGTTTAGCCGCGTCGAATGAAACAAGTTTTAATTCATAATTGGAAGAAATCAAAAGCGTTCAGAAGTGAGCGGCACCCAGCTCTGGAAGAGAGTAATTGCTGAGTTAATAAAAGCGGAGGTTTGATCGACGGAGGCGCAGGTTTGATAAGAAAGTTTGAGTAAGTGTGTGGGAGCAGGAGGGAGGTATTTAAGGGAATGATTTTTGTAGGTTTTAATTAATATTCCAGTTTTTGTGCTGGTGAAAGAGGAAAGAGGAGACAAAAGCTGCAGGACTGTTCAGATTCAGAGCCTGTGAATCAGAGGATGCTGATTATTTATGTCACTCTTAAAAAAACTTCCTCGCAGAACTGCGGTTGTTTGACGCGCCAGCGGGCATCAGCGGGAGCTGGAAAAGAAAAAAAAATAAGGCTGTGTCGAGGAACGAGGCGTGCAGCTGTGTCTCTGTGGCACTTTTTCCTCTCTGTCTCTGTTTGAATCCCCGTTTCTAATTAGCACAACAGCGTGTCTTAATTAACCTTAAGCCTGTCAGAAGATGCTCCAGTGCTAACAGCTCCCTTATCAAGGACACTGTGGATGCTGCCACTCTGTGTGGAAGTGTTTTTCATTGGAGGTGAGCTTTGGAAAAGTGACTGCTTTGGATGTAGCTGAGGAAACTGACACCATCGAGCTCTTGATCTGTAAATTCTGACCGGTACCAGCATGTCGGAACACACACAAACTCAGAAACAACAGCAGGCCTCGAGTTGGACCAAAGGAGGTGCTATTCTTTTCTTTATTTTGTACTATCATTGTTGTTAATGCAAATTGTGTTTCATTCAACTTCCTTCAAACGCTTTGTTTTCAAAAGACATGCCATGAGGAAGCGAAGAAGGCTTGTGGTTTTTTTTTTTTTTTTTTTTTTCTTTTTTAATCACTGTAAATGTCAGTGAGTCATCCTGATGATGAGTCATCTGCTCACAGAGTCACAGAGTCATACATGGTGATGGAGAACACCGAGCGTTCAGATCCAAACAGCGCTCTACATCAGAGGACGGGGATGAAGTGAAATTGAAGCAAAGCGTCTCTGTTCTGATGAAAGTCATTCTGCCCGTGTGCATCCCTTTTGAAAACAGGACATTTTCTTATCTTCCCTTTTATTTTGACAAACCCCTTTTTTTTTTTCTTTTTTCTTTTGTATCTTGTACATGTTTACATTGTATCTCGCATTGCCCAAAAGAGAAAAATATTAAATGTATTATCTTTGTTGTTTAAATTGGCTCCCTGTTTATTTGCCTGATGCTTTCAGTCTCCTCTTGATCTAGAGCCCCCCCCCCCCTTCCCCCCTCCACGCTCAGAGACAGCATGTGACAGTAATATAACAAATTGAGACATTTATCTTTATTCGCTTTATTATGAAAGCCAGATTAAGTGAGTTTAGATGTGGGACAGCAGAACAATACAGCTGGTTATATATATATGACTTATGACAGAAATAGCGTGAGGAGGTTGAGAGCGGTGAATGAAGACGAACGAGTTCTCGGAGCCCCAGTTTCCTACTAAAGAGGAGAGACGAGAGTTTTTGCTCCTCTGTATCCAAACCTCTGTGGAGAGATTTATGACTTGTGTCCAGAGTTTCATGAAATATGCGCGCACACCTCTATCTCAACGAAACACCACAAATCTTCACCTGCTAACAAGAAATAGAGCTTTTCTGTAGGTCAGGCTGCCGTTTGTGCTCTTCCATCATTCATGTGTTTCTCCTCTTGGGACGGTTTTAATCTCTAATTTTCAACAATTCAATTCATCATCAGTATTTTTCAAAGTGTATTAAGGCCAGTTTAATTGCTAAGCTGTACTTTAATATGATATATCTCACAGACTAGGATTGTAACTTCAGTATCCACTCATCCTGTTTTAGTGAGCTAATTAGCTAAATAAGTGTAGCGTTCACGTCCTGAAAATCCAGACTTCAGTGTCCAGCTCCTGAACTCTAGACTGACTTTGGTATTTTGTTCATCAGCTAGCTGTCAGCTTTATCTGTTATGAGGTGCTAGGCAGGGAGTCCATCCATCATCTTTCCTCCTAATCCCAGCTGTCACTGGATGCGGGGAGGATGCCAGTCTATCACAGCGCTAACATAGACAACAATTACACACACACTCACAACCACCGGAAATTAGAGTGAACAACGAACATGATAAGGACATTTTTGGACCTTGGGATGAATCCAACATGAGGCTTCTGCCCAGCAGTGGAATCAAACTAGGAAGCTAAGCTAAGTGCTAAGATAATGATTTTTTAAATTTGTAACAGTGTTACAGTTTACTTACTTTAAAGGGACTGTGAGGACTTTCAGTTTGAAGTAGATCACAGCGACACCTTTAGGCTAGAATCGTGCGCACACGGTAAGGTGTGTGTTTGTTTTGTAAATGAAGGGAGAGCATATCTTCTTTTTAACACTACTTTTCTTTGTTCAAAACAACTTTTTACCAGATATGTTTGAAACATGACAACAAGTAAACTTTGTCAGTTTGTTCTGTAGTTTAGTAGCCGGCTATTTTAGTGCTACTCACAGCCTGGTGCTATGAGATGTGTCTGTAGGTTAACGAGTAAAGTTAGTACCAATCAGAGCTAACGTAACCTCACTCTTCATTTTAGTGACAGACTCTTAAGTTTGATCAGATCACTGCAGAATAACTGCTGCATGTGGGTTGGAATGAACATTATCACTAACAGATTAGTTCTTGTTTAGCCTTTAGCTCGTGTTCTGTCATTCTCCCGTTTAGCTTCCTTCTGCTCTGACGTCTTTTTTCTGTCTGACAGTTCAGCTCCAGTGTCCACCATCACTATAAAATGAATCCCAGAAATCGTTTTGAGCAGAGAAAAACACAGACCTCTCTTCCCACGACTAAACTCTATGACTGTTGTCATAGAGACGTCAATGTAAATCAATCCAGTCCTGTCTGACCTGATCAGGAATCTCAGAAATAGCATTTATAAATAACCTATATTGATGCTGATAATCTCATTTTAAGTCATGGATTAGGATCAGGCAGATATCTAGAAGGGAGACTTTTTCAAGATCACTTAGAAAGACCTTACAGTCCCTTTAACAAACTTTAATAAAGAATATATCAAACATTCACTTTTGACCAAGTCTATTCATGTTGCTCATTACCACAAAAGGCATCTTGAAGAGACTTATAGCTGAAAATCTACAATGTTGAGAATCTTATTAACAAAACTATGAATTCAAAGGATTTCAAGGTTTTGCTGTGAAGCCAAAAATGAAAGTGAGACGGTGCTTTAATTGCTTTTTTCATTTGAGGGAGAAACTTATGTAATGAAAGAAGTCAGACCAACACAACTGTCATGAATCTTTTATTTATGGCTTCAGCAAAATGGATACAAAAGTTTGAGTTCAACAGCATTTTTATTAAATTTTGCCTGCCAATTTCCAGGGGTCTGCTGTATTTCACTGAGGACAGTAACTGTGAGTTCGGCTGCTGGTGAATATCTAGCTCTGGAGCAGGGGTATCCAACCAGTAGCTCACCCACCTTCAATAAACAGCCTGGCAAGCAAATGGAAAATGTAAAAAAAACATGAAAGAATAAAGAAGACAATACCAAGCATCAACACAAACTCTATATCAGCCAATCAGAAACATGAATGACTGTTTTAACCCACACTGATGGTGTTCTGAACAGAAAGCCTTCATTCCTTCACAAACACACAGGAGGACATGTACCTCCTGGTCTCCACTAGATGACTCTCTTGAACCAGCCTTCCCTCCTGCAGATTGTGCAGCACAGAGAACAGAGGACAGAGTGTGAGAGCAGAGGTTTTCATATGAATAAAATGAACATGCACATTATAAACTCAATATGTGTGATGACATTGAGACCTGATGGAATTCTATTCTGTGTCTTTATTCAGCAGAACTAATAACACTGGGTTCAAACATTGACAGAAGATGGTCTCTGGCAGGGTTATGAATGCTCAGTTGGACAATGATGAGGATTAGATACACTTATCTGGATTATTCATTTCACGGGAGTATTACACATCTTATTCACATTCCTTAGTCACTTCTATTATACAAGGATGTCATAGAGCCGTGTGCTGCAGATGGCTATCAGGGAGCTCTGAAGTCAGAAGCATCTGCTGGAGATGCTTCATGAATTTTCAGAGCAGTCATTCCAACAGGAGCACATTTATAAGGTGAGTCTCAAAGCTGGAAACTTATTCCGATGTCCTGATCCCATACCTGTCACCCTGAGGCCCCACAGCTGCTGTGGCCGGGACAGAGGCCACAACACATGATGTAACAGAGCGCAGGGGGCCCACATGACTGAGCATTGTGTTTCAGCCCAGCACCTCAAAGAGCACAGCCCGAGGTCTGAGTAACAGGATGAGCCACATTTTTGATGCCACGCCAAAAGCACATGAACGCTTTTAACATTCTGCACAGCAAATTTTATTCTGGGAGAGAAAGATGCTCCATGGAAGAGGAATGGATGCTGCAAATCTTTAAAGCAAGCTCAGTGTCAATAAGACAGCATATGGTGCACCAAGCTAACATATATGATCCTTAGATAAACTGTACACTTTAACTCATCATAAAACTGCTTTGTGAAAATCTACACAGAGCGTTCGTCCATCTGTGAGCTAAAACTGTCAAACTTTGTACCTAGAAAGTATAAAAACACTTTGTTCCATTATATTTTTAAGTAGTTAATCAGCAGGATCTGTTTGAGTCAACTCATCCAAACAAATTCACCCTTCTGTTCATACTTTTAATGAAGTAAAGACCTCCTTAAATGTAGGTTCTGCTATCCAGTTGTCTCACAAAAAGTAAGGCAACATGTCACGTATTTGCCTTCTTGCAGCTTAAAAGCTGTAATAAATCAATTGTCTCAGGGTCAAAAATGTGGGACAAAGACTGGTGCCACTGTCTGACGTCACCACATAGACTTTAAGTCGATGGATATGTATCTTATCTTTGCTTATTTTTATTTGTTTACTGAAATTCTTTTTTATCAATCTTTTGCCTAAAGTGTATAAAGGTCTGATAACGCCTCTGTCCATTAGCAGAGCAGTGGCCATTTGTACCGTGCTGAACTCAGGCACGATTGCCCCCTGTAGCTCCTCGGCTGGCCAGTACAGCCCGTAGTCACACTACTCCAACATGAACCAGACTTTAGACACAGACATGGCCCGCCTACGTCACCATGAAGAGTCTGTTTACATGGAGCGCAGTCTCATCAGAGACAGCACAATAAGACACAGAGAACAGGATTAAAACTTTAGAGACTTTTTGGCTCATGTTAAGTTGTTTTGGTCCAACACAGCCCTCTAACACCGGTGTTACTGCTCAAATAACAGGAGGTCAAGAGGAGCGGTCATGGCGATCATGCTTGTGCATGAAATGTATCGTGCTGAAGCACACCCCTCTGAAGTGTGCCAAAGCCAGGGAAGTGTACCGTGCCCAAACACAGAACGCTTGGTCACACTAGCCAAACAAACTGGACTCTAGGGCTGAACTATGCTGGGGTACAGACCGTTTGACCACACCCTAAGTGTCAGTGTCTTACCTCGTTCTGTGCCGGTTTGTTTTGTTTGAGCTTTGTCAAGCTGGAAGTTAGTAACTTGTTATTGGACCATCCATCCCCTGACCCTGTAGAACACGGAAGTGATGGACTGACATGTTGTTTTTTCATTTAGCACTTGGTAGAGGCTGCTCTGTTCCCCCTTTTCTACAAAGTTGGTGCTAGTGCTGGTGCAAGTGCTCAGCTGGTTCTGATCCTGTTCTTTCAAAGAACTGGTTTGGTTTTCCATTGGCAAGGAGCTGAGTTGGAGCCACGCTGGGGGGGCAGGGGGTCGGCAACAGACGGCGCTGGGAGCGCTTAAAAGAAGGCAGAGATTTCCTTTTTATCTGCATATCCTGTAGTAGTTGTGACATTATTTATATTTCTGTCTGCTACACATCTCTCTCTCTCTCTCTCTCTCTCTCTCTCTCTCTCTCTCTCTCTCTCTCTCTCTCTCTCTCTCTCTCTCTTTCTCTGTCTCTGTGTATGCATCGGGGCAGACGACAGAGAGCAGGAGAGAAATGTGAACACACAACCATGAGGCAGAAAATTGTAATTTCCAAATGAATCCTGTCATTTGAATTAGATAAAAACATGAAGCTTATTAGTCTGTTAAATGAAATAAGGTATAGATCTGATCTATAAGAGAGATAATGCACTGCTGCTTCATTTGGCCTCCATTCTTTTTTTTTTTTTTTTGCCTCTGTTTCAAGTTTTGAATGAAGAAACGCCGACAAATCAACAGATGACTCACTCAGCAGCTTTTCTGTTTGAGAATGATAAATAACATGAGGCTATTTGGTCTGTTGAATAAAATAACAGGGTATGGACCTGATCTACAGGAGAGGTGATGCATTTTTGCTTCAGTTTCACCTCCATTTCAAGTTCAAAAGGGGTATGTGTGTATCACAGCTCACATTTAAACTCCATCCTGCTGTCTGCATCCCATATAGTTCTGAGGAGGGTTCAATTATTGGTTGTTGGCCAGTAGGTTCACATAATAGAACTAAACTGTTTGGACTACCAATGACTCAGGGCGCAGTCACACCTCAACCCTAAAGTCCAGTTCGTTTGGCCAGTTTGACTGCAAGTGCTCAAACACGGTTCACTTCTATTCTTTGGTATGCTTCTGAGAGGTAGCCTTCATGCACAAGCTCGAGCACACAGAAATGATCACCATGATGGGTGCTCTTGACAGTTATTTTAAACAAAGAAGGGGGTGTTAGATGGCTATGTCAGACCAAAACAACTTAACATAAGACAAAAGTTGCTCAAGTTATGTAAACAGACACTTCATGGTGATGTAGGCGGGCTACGCATGTGCCTAAAGTCTGGGGGTACGGTGCAGCATGGTTTGGATGGCCAGTGTGACTGTGCTCTTTAAAGTCCAAACAAGTTTGATTTGATTGACCGTTTCATTTAAATTAAAATAAAATGTGATTATGTGTGAATCAAGATCTTACCATGCCAGTATTAAATTTTAACCTTAAAATATCCTGTAATTATAAGGTCCTTCATAGCCGTTAAATGGAAAACAAAAAAACAACCATAATGGTGATGGCTCTGATAATTAGCATACCTTTGATTGGTTCATTAATTTGGCTTTTGTGGTCCTGTTTTTTATGCATATTAAAATTTTCATGTGTTTAATTGAGTTGAACAAAAACAATGAATATGGCTCAATTGTAAAGTCGTTCATCGTCATACTTACCTGCCACTCGAGCCAATCATAGTGATCACACAGCACGTGCCACCAATGGAAATGAGTCTCTGCTCGCTGTTGCTGTGAGCTTATTTTTGCTGCTGGCAAATTTCTGCTGAACAGATTGTATCAAACAGGAAAACAGACTTGAAAAGGATCAAGAGTGCCTGATTGATTTCAAAATACAGCACCGTGTACTGGTCTCATCCTTGTATAACAAAATTATGACATGACCAGAGGCACAGTGTCAGAAGTCATCAGCAGGTCAGAGAGACCCAGAGGTAATCCAACACCATGGACGAGGAAAAGTTTAGCTTGGAAAAAACTTCTAACACTAATATGAAACAACACATTCTTTCTTTAAGGACACCAACAGAATGGAGAAAACATGGACTGAAATTGATCTATGGATATGTCCCGCCCTAAACACAATGAGCCAATCAGAGTGTGTATAGCAATCTCAGATGTTCTCTGCCGGGACATCTATTGAAATGCACTGCAGAGAATCAGTTTTCGTTTGGTTTTATGAGGGTTTTCTGAGATTTTAAGCTTGAAAATGGTCACATGGTGTTCATGGGGTACATGAAACTCCAACACAAGGTATCCTGAGAGGATGTCTGACAGTGTATTTTTAACCCTTTTCTTGAGCCACATCTCAACTTGAAGAAAAGTGTCTTCATTGGATAAAGTTGTGCAGTAAACTACAACATCAACTCAACGTGAATAAAATGAACAAGGATGTCTACGCCTGTTCTAACGTAAGTTAACATCATATGTTAGGCAACATGTTGTCACTTTACTGTAAAGAAATATACAGTTATCTTTAACACTACAACCGCCACAGCAGTCTGACGGACAGTTTGGGATTTTCTCTGATGTTAGCTCATGTTAGCCTAACGTTAGCTTCTAGCTGTGTTGTTCGTCATGTCTCTTTGTTTGTTGGAGCTCATTGACCTGTTTTGTTCTAGTTTTTGTTCGTTGGTGATCGTCCATTATTGTCAGCTGTTGTCCAAAGGGCTCTAGTTAAACTAATCTTACCTCCCATAGTGCCTGTCACTGAATATTCACTGTGTGTCCAAGTAAGTGGTAGGGGGTGTGGTTTAGCTAAAGGTCAATTGCTGAAGTTAGTTTACATGTTGCTATTTCTTTATACATGGTTGTTATCACATGGTTTCATAATTACCATAGGAACAAGTGGTTCCTATGGTCCTGTGATCTTGTGTATCCAGCTGCTATGGAGCACGCTGCTCTGCACTCTGCTCCAGAAATGGATCCAGTATGAATGGGTGCTTTCCGACAAACAAAGCACAACCGCAGCGTGCAGAGTATTTGTGACCCTAAACTACTCCCACTTGCCATGAAACTGGTGTAAGGTAGCAGCATCTGCTTTTGGGGTGGGGATTTGACTATATATATATATATATATATATATATATATATATATATATATATATATATATATATATATGGTCAACTCTCTGAGTTGTTAAAGCAATGTAAACATAGTCCATTCTATGACTTGTGAACGTGGAACAAACAAATTAACTGAACTGAACTGAACTGAGTGAATTAAACTGGCATCCCATCTTTGTGACCACGTCGTCCTGGACGATCACTGTGTTGCTCCATCTTTCACCCCCCTGGCACTGTAGTTGTGAGTGTTTCAAAGAAAAGGAAAATAAGGAATGCATCATGTGACTGTGAAAATATGATTTCAAATTATGAAACAGACAAGTTGCTCCAACACATTTGAAAAGTTTATTAATCACAATCAGCTGACTCACACTGAACAGAGCTCACAGACAAACACTTTTTGTTTCTAAAGAAAAAGAAAGCAAATACAGGTCTGCTAAGTATTGAAGCTGCTGTGTCACAACAATGGCCATACATTTAAATATTATTTCTAGCCGCTGGATTCGGTCTACATGAACACTAACTGCATTTCACTCGAATGCTAGTCTACTGTTGGTCCCGATGTTCACGCAGAGTGAACAGATAACGCATGCATGACAAGAAAAGTACCAAGAGTCTACAGAAAGAATCTCTAATATGTGCCGATCGGACAGACACACTCGTTTCTCTACAGAGGCAAGGAAAGCCAAGAACTCAAGAAAAGCAGGTTTGAAGGAATAAATAAATAGTAATGTACAGGATCATAACATTCAAGGAGCTTGTGGAGAATTTGAAATACAAATTTAAATTTAAAATTGGAATCACAACCTTTCAATAAAACAAGTTTGCAGATTCTGCCCATGTAATAAATCCATAGCCAATGTTTGTTTTTTAACTTAGCTTAACCTGTTGATTGATTTTACCAATTAATGCAGTGAAAGAACTGAAAGATTTAGAGAATAACATTTAAATTATGTGGTTAAAAATGTTTTTTTTTGGTCTGCACAAAATAAAACAAGCCATGGTTGAACCTAAAGATGGCAACGCTGGCCTAAACATTTACAACATTACAATCAGTAGCTTTATAAAGTGACATTTATCATTCCCATACAGTGATGGCTTCCTGACTATGAAATGATAAGAAATATAAATATAGAAAGGTTAGAAGGACTCTCTAACAAAGGCTCACACACAAGAAGATAAATTACAAAATTAACAAACAGAAAAAAACACCTGAATTACAGGAAATGAAATATAACCAAGATTTTGTAACTTGCACCCCAAAGCAATGAGTTTTTGATTGTGTACTGCAACATTTCTTATTGCACTACGGTACAAGTAATCTCCTATAATCTCAGAATAATAAAACAAGAACAAATGCAGATTCTCATGTTTGGGATAAGCAAGAAAACAAATCTAAGAACCATGATTAGTCACCAAAACAAACTTCCAAGAAATAATAAAAGAGAGACAAATTTTTTGTTTCGTTTTTTTTTTTCAATTCAAGCACACAGATAAAAAATCTCTCTAAGTACAGAAAGATAACATTCAGATGGGATTTAACACTTCAAGCAGTAGCGTAGTCAAACTGTGGAGTGGGAGGAGAGATGTGTGAAACATCACTTGCGGTGTTAGCTCAGTAAGGAAAGCTGGCAAACACCTTAGCAGCACGGTTTCAGCCTCATTTAGTGATTATCTACAAAATAAAGAACAATTTCGATTGTAATGAAACAGCCAGTGAGCTTTGAGAGCTGTCCGGTAAGAAGCTATGGCTTACTGCTGAGGTCTTGTTTTTACAGCGGGTTATTCTGGGGGTTAGGGGTTAGAAGAAGAAATCTCCAACTGAAATCAGGAAAAAGGAATCATATAAATACTAAAAATAGGAGTTTTATTTGAAATCTGCCCCTGAATTGCTTCTGTAAAGGATCTTTGTTGCTGGTGAAAGGCCCGTCGAAAGGTTTATAAATATTTCATAGATAAATATTGGAAATGTCGTGGAGTTATCTTACAAAAATATCTTTAAAATGTGTGTGCTTTTTCTCCTCTGAGTAAACAGCAATATTTGGTGATTTGTCTGGGGCTTTGGAAAAAACACAGAAGTTGATTCATCTGCATGTGACGAATGAACCATTTCTGGGTTAAGGCAGCAGGCTGTGATGTATCTGCGGTCGATCCTGATAGCTAGGAGACAATCTTTGTTGACTGATCACATTGTTCTAGGTTTTATTTTAGAGGAACTCACTTCGTCGGGAGCGCTCACAGTGCACTGGGCGAGGGTACAGGTACAGTTTGGGGAAATAATTCAAATCCTCTTTCAAAAGATTGCTAACCCTGAGGTGAATCCAAATTACTTTTTTTTTTCCTCTTTCAGTTTCCTTCCACAGATTCTGAGCCGCTGCGTCCGATGCAGGGTGCAGGTTTGTAGATTGTTTTTGTTATCCTCTGTCAATAACTGCGCATTATGGAGAGGATGAAGCAGAGTTCAGTGCAACATACATAATTGCAGAGCGAGCAGCTAGCTAGTACAACAACATAGCTACCACCGACATTTGCAATAGAACTACCATTACGGTACATTAGATTAGATACGAGTACAAGAGGCTTTACAATCCTACTTAATTTACTCAGCACTGTTTTGCATCTCTAAGCACATCACTCACTGATAACCAACACGACAGTCACAGAAATCCATCACTGCATCTTTTCAGACTGATTTTTACTGTAGTGTCTCAGTAACACAGACACAAGTTGTGACATACTGAGATGTAACCTGCTGCAGGTGTGCTTTCATCATTCTGCACCAGGTCTGAGACGGATCCAGAGCTTCCTCAAAGAGAACTACTGTTGAGACATTCAGCCCCCCAGGAGGAGCAGTCCTGAAATCTGAACACATGGCTCAACAAAATACAGACGTTTGAAGTTTGTCTTCTTCAGAGTCTATCAAGATCCCAGGAGAGAGCCAACACTTCTGGCTGAAATGAAGTTCTCAGTGGAACCTCCCACGTCACTTCAGGTGCCTCCTCTGCAGGGAGGCAGCATCGACGACTCTAAAAGAAAAAAGACCTTCCAGAGAAGCAGTACCAGCTTTTGAAAGGTCCAACCAACAAGAATTGTGTACCAGAGTTTGTATTCCCTGAACTTCAACATTAGTTTCCCTGACTCTGGGATTATGCTGTTCTAAGGGAGGCCATCTTTCCAGCAGCCATCCTGGCCCCTTACGTGCTCCTGTAGGTCTTAATGATGTCTTTGATCTGCCTTCTGCAGATGGGACAGCAGGCATTGGACATCTTCTTGAGTTTGAGGCCACAAGTGTAGCACAGACACATGTGTCCACAGGCGTAGATGACCGTGTCCACCATGTTCTCGTAACAGATGGAGCACTCGTCCAACCAAGGCCCACGGCCTGATGGGAAGGTGGGTGACTTGGGGAGGCTGACTGGTGAGTTTGGAGTTGTTCCTGGAGGGAAAATGAAACAAAGGGAGATTAAAAAAGTTCTGGGACGATCAGTTCCATGTTTTTCTTTTCATACACTGATGTCTTGTCCTCTCTGCCCCTCATGTTTCTAAGCTCTTAACTCATTTATACACAGATTACTTGTAAAGAGAAACAGTTTGAGGTGGGGAAGGACATGCCACTTAAAAAAATTGGGCCATATTAAATAAATTTTTACTTGATTTGTTAAATTATTTCTTATTTGTTTATATTTCTCTCTTGTCTAGCTCATGGAGCCCAGGCATGTTGGCCCGGAGCGTGCCTGTTACAGCCTCACGGTCGACGTTTACTCATTATCTTTGTTATGGCGAGCAGATAGTTTCTGTTTCCCGCTCATGTTTGCCAGTTTTTGTCTCATAGTTTTCACCTAGTTACATGCCCTCTACCTCAACCAACACACACACTTTTCCGATACATTCCTGAAACCTGATGATAGTTGTGGTCAGGACAACTGTCAGATGGCCAGTTAGAGACGGATGTTTAGTTTAACCCAACCTCTGTATAGGGAAGCAATAGGCTCTATGCCCACATCACTTCCACATTGGCGTAAGGATGTTTGAGCATTTCTGGTCACAGGAAGAAACATGAGACAGACGGTGTTATGATGATAAAGATTAAATATACAAGTGTCTGTCAATGATATATGGAGAGTCATCCAGGCATCTTGTCCAACACTACGTATCAAATTGTATAAGAGCTTCAAATTGTACGTGTCATCATTTTTTTTGCAACTTTGACGGTAATTTGCTAACACTAGCTAGCCTGAGCTAGCAGTTTTGCTTTTGTGTTTTAAGTTTTGACTCTGTCCTTCTTCAGGTTTTAAAGTGTAATCATGTGCATATACCTCTTACTTCATGTGTTTGTCATGTACCAACCATGACCTGGATGAATGAGAATCTACATGGACCTTCATGTGTTTGTACTTTCATTAAAGTACGAGGTCAAAAACAGGGCTACCAATGAGATCCCTGAAAGATCCCACTGCTACCTCACTCTCTCATAAGACGTTCATATTAAATCCATTCAACATGTTAAACATCGCCTAATGGACCAAAAAAAACATATAGAAAGCATAGTGCTAGCTTGATGCTAACATATATAGTAAATGGCATTGATATGCTACCAGTTAGCATACATCACTATTACTTCAGTTTTAAAGCAGATTTTCAACTCTTAGCACTGAACACATAAACAAATGGTCATTACTCTCTAACAAGAGCTTCCTGTTCAATACATTTAACATGTTCCACATCTGCTACACTAAACAACAACGAGCCTGGAAGAGCTGTCATACCGTCTTTGAAAGGACAACTGTACGTTTACATGTCATCACGCCCAGTATTAGGCTTCAAGTAAAAATATTAACATTAACAACAAAACGATGGCAAAAATGTTTGGATGTTTTGAAAACAAGCATTTAGTGGTAGCACACAGTAACACGTTCAAGTTAACATGTATCCTGAGATTTAACTGGAAATACGTCACAGTCACATGTGCATACCACTTATTGACTGTCTTAAAAGTTTACTGTACCCGAATACCAGGTCTTCTTCTGTTTGAGACCAGCACTGTTGTTTTTATTTTAGTTATTTTAAGTTTTTTTGGACACAGACAAAAATAAGTTTCAAAATGTAGCTTTTGAATGATATTCAGTAATCCACTTCCACGAACTTCACCAGCATCAATTAAATGATGAATAAGTCTAAAAATAAAACAGTGACATCCCATTGGCTGAGTTAACTTCAGGAAGGAGTTTGGTGTTAGTCTGAACTTTCTCCAAGAACAATACACTACATCTACACTGCTTTGCAACACAACAACACGTGCCGAACGTTTCACTACTTCCAGCTGCAGTTGAGGCATCAGGGGAACAATGAAGCACCGGCCATTGTTTCTAACTACTCCTGGATGACATCTGCCACTGTCCTATAATAGCTTCCCCTCAGTTCCCTGTGGGGTGATTGATTCTCTTCTTCCGCTGCAGTAGCTTCCTCTCTGGGTGCACCTACCCCCAACTGAGCTGCAGTAAGCGGCGGAGCACAGACCACCGTTCAGCACCGGATCAGAGCTGCCACTGCCCAGGGCGCTGGGGGTGTGTGGAGAGGAGGAGGGGGAGCCGGGGTTGGATGTTGCACGCTGATCTCCCAGATGAGTTGAACCTGGTGGGGACAGAAAAACACAGGGGATTAGTTGTTTCACTGTAATAAGAACTTGATTCCAATGCTGCAAGAAGAAAGGGGTAAAAATCAGGAAGTTCTGATTTCTATGAAGCAGTTTGGCTCTTTGTTTTGGAAACACTAAGGCACAGTCCAATGCTGCAAATATGTCTCCACTGTCAGCGTTTTCTCCTCAGCTCAGCAGGGCATTTTGTTGACTTCACAACAAACAATGAGCTGGAGTAGAATTAGCTTTTTGTTTAATTCAGGGGTCATGTTTCTGGAGAAAGCACCTTTAATTTATGAGAGCATCAGAGTGTAAAACAAACACATATCCATCAGTGGACAGCAGAGCTCTTCCCTCTTTTCTTTTTTGGTCAAGTGCATTTCAAAACAAAGCCGGCATCCCCCATTCTTTCCATGTCCTATATTTACACATCGGACGGCAGGAACACATGGGAATTCCAGGAACAAGTTTAGGGGACACATGTTGAAATGTCAACGATGCCTCGAAGACAGCTCAGTCTGCTGTGTGACTGACATGCATCCAGCTCTGAGGAGCCTTTAAGCCTGTTTTAGATCCACTGGTTTGTTTTGGAAACACAAAGGTCCAGGCTGGACCTGCTTCAAGTATTATTCACAAACTGTGGCTACGATTTGTACTACTAATGCCCTGATAAACCAAAGTGAACGCCACCCCACCAACAGGCACAGCTAGCAGGTAGCTAGTGAAGAGAAAAGGACCATTTAGCACCTTAACCATCAGAAATTTCACTCAAGAGTTATTGGATTTAAAGACCTAAAGTAAGGGTGTAAATAAAAGTGTTTATTACCTGCTGTGTTACATACTTGTTTCTGATTGGTCGTTAATACAATAGTTATTGACTCTGAATAGCAGAGCAATGCTGGGTGCTGCATCTAATAACACATCATATTAAATCACTCTGTGGGAAGGAGGCTAATGCATTTACAGATATCCAGCGTGTGATTTCATCTCTCCCTGTTGACACTGCAGCATTAAAGTTTCTGATTGCACTGGAAAACAAAGGAGGGCTTTATGACCAAACCTTTGGAAATGAATGAAATCTCTAGATTAATACTAAATGTTTAAAGCAGGACAACAGATAGGTTAAGACAAAAGCCCTCTGATAGACAAAACGCTCTGTGATGGGGTTTCATCTCACCCTGTCAGAATTCTCTTTCACATAATCTGCTCACCAAACTTCATCACTTCACAGCAGCTCAAAGCAGATAATACTCAATATTACTCAAAAGTGCAGTGTGTGTTGTTTTAATAAATCAATCAGTCAATCAATCAATCAATCAATCAATCAATCAATCAATCAACCAGACTTTATTTACAGAGCCCTTTTCAAACAAAAGAGCAACAAAAAGTGCTTAACAAATAGAAAATGAAAAAATGAAAAAAAAAAAAAAAAAACAGACCCCCCCCCACCCCACCCACAAATACACACACCCGCACACAAACCACACCCCCATGTTGTGTTCTTTTTTAAGGAGCACAACTTGATTAAAATCTGTGCTGACGCACCATGGAAACACTTCCACTGACACTGAAGGTAGAACAAGATATTAAAACCCAAGAAAAGAAAAGGAAAGGAAAGAAAGAAAGAAAGAAAGAAAGAAAGAAAGAAAGAAAGAAAGAAAGAAAGAAAGAAAGAAAGAAAGAAAGAAAGGAAAAGAAAAGAAAAGAAAAGAAAAAAGAACCAAGTTAAAAGAAATAAATAAGACAATAAAACACTGACAGACTAAAATCTAAAGATCAAGATGTGATGCTAAAATTTAGAGGTACAGTATTAAAAAGCTACTGGAAGTACTAAAATAAATAATTTCAATAAATAAATTGAAGTAAATAAATAAATAAAACTCGGTCAAAAGCTTGTCTAAAAAGTGTTTTGAGTTTGCTTTTAAAATTTTTTTAAGATGCAGTGTGTAGTATTTAAAGTGAAGTGTGTGTTATTTAAAGGTAGAGTGTGTCTGTAGCATTTAACCCTTTATTGCTACACATACCATATTTAATACATGAGTCTCAAAGACCTCTATCTCATGAACATGATAAATATTTTCATTAAAACCTGTTAAAAAAATCTTCAAAATGTATAATCATTCTATTACAGGCAGCTGAAGTTGTATTTGGGCCTTTTTAAAATTTCTCAGGAAATTATCCAACACTTTAATTTTCATTACTACTTTTCATTATAGTTCTATAGTAATATATCATTTTAAAAAATAAGTATTCTCTGCATTGAATAAATGCATATTTACTAAAAACAAAACAAAAACAAAAACATCGAAAACTAAATGGTTTCATTAAAGGGGTCAATAAACATCTCAGTTGCAATAAATTATTATTATTATTATTTTCTTTTTTGATGAGTCAGGCTTTTAAGGGTTAAAGGTAAAGTGTGCACAGTTTATAATGTTTAATGTAAAGTATTTAATATTAATACATTGCACACTGCATCTTTAATTACTTTGCTTTAACTGTTCTGTTGGTTTCCTTCTCACCACTAATACGCTACTTTTCTCAAAAACAACTATTAACATTTCTTTAAAACATCGAACAGTATAAATGTTGTTTTTACTGATGAAATACTTCACTCACTGTTTCCCACAGGCGATGTCTAATGCCACCAATCTCCTGCTATTCCCTCCCATTTAAAATAACTTAGTTCACCATCAAAAGTATTGCAGAGACACCAATATACCCAGCAAATTAAGATGCAAATAGGCTGCGCCATAGAGCCACCATATAATCATCAGCAAAGAATTCCCATCAAATGCTTTGCTGCTTCCCAACATAAACACTGATTACTTTAATTATCTTCCCTCAGGCTCGCTGTCAAAAATAGCACAACAACAGCATCACAGATCAGCTGCTGTGTGCGCGGGTCACAATCCTATTTCAGGAGCACTTTTATCAGAAAGCTTCTCCTCACTGCGGTGAATCTTTCAGGAGAACAGTTCTAAAGGACAGTCGACACAGGGAGGGAAAAGAGGCGAGAGCAGAGTCATCTGCTGTGGCAGAGTTACAGTCAACACTGACCAGTAACATCATGATGGCAGTCCCACACAAACAAATGTCCCAGCAGTCTGCCAGACCACATCTCTGCTGCCATCTGCACAGGCAGCCTAATCAATCCATCTGATGCCCCCGGACACCAGACAGAGGATGATTTCATTCCAGGGCCAAACCACTGATGGCTCATTGGCATTTAAAGAATCTGGTCTATAAAAGAGGTCATAAAGACTGACAGGCAGCGCTGTGCTCACAGGTGGGGGGTCCTCGTGTCACTCGTAGAACTCGGCATCAGCAGCTGTTTGATGAGATATTTCAGGGACCAGTGGGGTTAGACAGGAATCTCTTTTGTTTGCATACCGGGGTTACCCTGGTGCTCCCAAGCCCTCTGGCGCCCTGGAGTGTGCATGTTTCCTGCTGTATGGACAGTGTGTTTAATGTGATGTAAGAGGTCACCTGGGGCACTGTTCGTGTGCAGAGAGGGGCGCCCCACTCTGAGTGACACTGGATATCCTGGTGGATCGCATGGCAAGGTCTACAAGCCACATGCATGAACATACGTGGGGTGAAAAACAGTAAACACTGCTTATAGACGGCAACTTTATCACCTCTGGATAACACTCTGCTGAAGTTTCATGTTGAGTCATTTTTGGCCTTGCACTGTAAATGAATGAATGAATGAATAAATTACGATTACTTCTTTTTTAAGGCTGGAGGATGTATAATTTTTTTTTTTTTTTTTTTTTTTTTTTTTTTGTGAATTATAAAAATGAAGACACATTGAGGATGAGTTCCTTTTCCCTGTCATACTAATTGTAACAGGTGTAAATTACCCGTCATCACTACGGGGGCCATGGGTTAGTGGTCAAAGCTTTCATCTGTGCTGTATTAGTCACTGATTAAACTCCTGGTCATGACCCTCTGCTCCATGACAGCCCTCACTCTCAATTCAGCACATTTCCTGTCTTTTCAGACCTCTGACTGAATAAAAGGTGTGAAGCTCAAACAAAATGACTTTAAACAAGTTTTATTTTCACAATTAGTTTCACTGTCAGAATTGCTCTTCTGTTTCCAACACCTCAGTCAGGAAAGAAGTTGCTGGCTGTCCTAAAAGTCACGAGAAGTCACTAAATGACTCCATAACCTAATTTGCATAATCCACATCTGTACTTATAAAGTGCCCTTACTGTTAAAAAAGTAAATAGATAAAGAAACTGTAATTGAATTTACAGTTTGTTGCTGAATGGGTGAAAATTTCCAGTATTCTACTGACAGCCATTTCACCAGTACTCTACTGTACATTTACAGTATCTCTGAAATACAGTAATTCATGCTTGTCTAAATGTTCCACAATTTATTGTCGATGCTATGTTTATAGTAGGGGAGAACGGGATTAGTTGTCACACTCATTATATCTCCCCACCAGAGGGCGCTGTCTCTCAAACTGTGGTTTGGAAATTTACAGAACTGGGATCAGAGCTCACCTACAGAATCTTCTCTGGAGTCAGACAGCTGGACTTGAGGTGAGAGGACTTTTGGGGTTTCTCATGTCAGATTCTAAATATTCAGCTCTTCAGTATTTTTCTTCAAAAAGAGTGAAGGGAAAACTATCGTTTATATTGTTATTAGCTAGCTAACTAGTTGTTTCATGGTTGTTAGCCTTGATGCTAGCAAGAAATTCCAGTTGAGGTTATAGTCATCACATTTTCTTTGGGGTTGGTTGTCACATGTATATGTTAAATACAGTCGGCTGGTCTAAAGATGTGTTTCCTGTTCTTTACTCATTTTGTGTTAAGATGCACTAAACAACATTGAGACAAATATAACCCCACAGAGTGTGACAACCTGTGATGAGACTGGTTGTCACAGTGTGTCAGAGTGTCTTTGATAGTTAATCACCTCTTTGTTACAGTGAGGATGAAAATGAGAGGGAGACACATTTGACGCAAACACCTTAAGCTTTAATCTAATGAAGGAAAGACGACTGAAAGATGTGTTAAAGATGAGCTAAACACACTAGAGAAAAAAGTGTGATAACTAACCCCTACTTTACTAGTAATATTCAGGCCAATAAACCACTGTCGTGATGTCTGATAGACTGTTTTAACCATGACTGGTGCAAGATGACTCTGCTGTGAAGCTGCCTCTGCATCACACACGTAACTTTCCACTGTGCTGCAGGGTCTCGTATCCACTGCATTCCCTCCTCACTAAAGGTAACAATAACTGTTACTGTACGATTCACAAAGGCATTCTGGGTATACCTCACAAGCTGTTGTTCTGATCCTCAGCTGTAAATTACTGTGATTAGGAGCACTGGATCCTTGGGGCCAAGTGTTATTATTCACAGAATGTATTGTTTATTACAGTAACACACTGTTAAAGTGAAAAACAGAACAGTACAGTTGGGTTTCTGCTCTAAATTACATCAAAGTCTAAGAGTGTGTTTACATCAGAGTCTAAAAAATCTTTATAACACCAGAAAAGTTGCTTGAATTGTCTTTAGCGGCTGTTTTTTTTAAATGAGTTGCGAGAGGTGTATGAAAAGTTGCTAATCTGCGATAAAGTCGCTAAGTTGGCACTGCTGACGATGAGAATGTGATGATTCCTCGTGTGTCAAAGACAACATATCATATAGTAAAACAGAGCTGTAACCATTTTTCTGAAGTTATGTTCCCATTTCACATTTAATGCCAGCAACACACAACACAGTTGCAACAGAATGATCGACAGACGACAGTGAGGGCACTTTGGGGTTCAGTGTCTGATCAGTGTTGAGGACAGTTCCACATGAGAGGCTGAGTCATTCTGAGGAATCAAAAGAGTTCCTGCACGGGACGAGGCTGCAAACCAGTTTTTAACAGCCGTGGATTTTTTTTTTACTGCATGACACAAAAACTACCTGAAACTCATTTTTTACAATTTGCAAAAAGGTTCAATAGAGCATCAAATACAAGAGGTCAAAGAAAAACTTAGGTAAGACAAAAGATGATGTAAAATCATCAGAAAAGTTCAATTAATCTGAGACCTGCTGGATGTTTTCCACAGGACCAAAACAAACAAACATTCAAACAAACAAAAAGAAGTTAAATCGTCTCATTTGTTGAATAGACATTTGGACATAATGTTAATAATGTGTTATTTGAATTTTTGCAATTTATTAAGAGTGACAAGAGCAAACATCAGTCCTGCAGACTGACATGGAAAAAAGACACTTCCTAAATTATTTCAATCACTCCAGGCGTTTTTAAGCAACATGTCACATTCAGCGCACCACGTTCATACTCTGATGGCAGAGGCTGCTGTTAAAAGTGCCCATCAGTGTTAACTAATCACGTACACACTGCTGGTTAAGCCAGCAAGTCTGGGTTGAGTGTCTTGCCAAAGGACACTTAACCTTTGAACCTTTGAGAGACTTTTTTAAAAAACTGTTTATAACTTTGACAACATGAAGAAGTTTCTCTCCAAACTTCCGTCAGAGCAAGTACAAAATGATCTCAGTCAGGATCCAGTGTGAGCTTTCCTGGAGAAGATCTTCAACACACTGATCCAAGCAAACAGAAATAAAACCATCAGAGTTTTCATCATCGGACAGAAAGAAAGAAGGGATGAAAGCAGCCCAACAAAACTGCTGTGATTACCGTCAGAACATGTCTCATAAAGACGACATCTATGAGTGTTAAGACTCAGATTAAAGCCGTCATGCTGTGGGTGTTGATGGGTCAACTCCTGTGTGCAGCTGCACTTGTCATATTTCACCTCTTACCCGATTACTCGACCCCTCGAGGTCCCCCTGTGGAACTAAATCCTTATTCCCTCAGCATCCCTCCCTCCCTCCCTCCCTCCCCTCTGTCCATCCCTCCCTTTTAATCCCTCTGGCAGGCAGGCACCTCCCGCCGTGGGCAGCTGAATCAGGATCTACAGTGCCCGGCCCTGATCCCGCCTGTCCTCCGCTAGATTAAAGCGACCTGTGTGAACAGCTGTGAGGACAGGCTGCCTCTCTGTGGCCACATCTCTGCTGCTATCTGTCCATCTAGCTATCCGTCCATCTTTGGCACATGCATCTACGGAGAGAGCCTCCTTCACTGGAGCACGGGAGGTATGCAGAGTATGTGACGAGGAGGGTGGGTGGTGCGGCTGAGGGGCGGAGGAGGACGGAGGAGAACGGACGGACGGAGGTGAAGGGTTTGGAGCTTAGTGTGCTTACAAAGACAAACTTTTTACATCACAATTTAAAGAGAGGGGAAAAGGTTAAACCTGCGGGTCTCTTTGTAGACAGATAAAAAAAAACAGGAAGAAAAGAAAAGAAAGAAGGAAGGACAAATAGTTTACATTAACGGTTCCTCTGTGAAACGCTAAACCCAAACACAGGCCATTAAAGACTGGGTGGTTGTTAATCTGAGCACAGAGAAGCTCTTGTCCTGAGCTGCTATCAGGACAAATGTGCACTCAGGCTTGTTTTTGTCTGCCGGTGTTTAGATTGGATGAGAGGAAAACAGTCAGATGGTAGTGGTTTGAGGCCCTGGCTTGTCCTGTTGCTTAAAATGTTAATAGTCTCTTTATTCTGAGCTGGAGATGTAATCTTTAGAGACAGAAGAGCTGCTCTGAAGGAGGACACGCTCATACATCCCCGAGTTGTTTATCTCTACATCAGGTGTAGTGAGGAGAGCATATGCTTCCATACATATGTATGAACACATTTTGATATCTGTGCCAAAACCACATTTAAAAACACAGACTTGAAAGAAACTTTAGAAGCCACTTCTGAAATAAAAATTGAGGAGTATCTTGTTTACTCTCTAGCTTCACCCTGAACCTTTGGATTGCAGAGATTGCGGTTGCAGAAAATGCAAACCCTTCACGTCGCGCCGCTCCACGAACAAGAAAAACAGCCGTGTGGACGCGTGTCCCTTTGTAGCGTAACAATCAAATTAAAAAGTCAGCTTTAGCCTAAAAACAGCAGCTTCATTTTGGCCTTGAGTAGTGAAAAAAAAACTACAGTTAACCAAAGAGCTTTTTTTCAAGTAAGTCACTCGTGACTGTCTGCAGAAAAAGAAAAGTTTAACATCGTTCAGGATTAAATCAGAAGTTGAGACAAAACAAAATATGTATCCATCAAAAGTGAATAAGGGCCTCATTTAGGAAAACTTGTTTTTTTTTGTTCATGTTAGCATTTTGAAAATAAGCTGATTTCAAACCCATCCTTCTTCACTGATCACATCCCCGTTTATTGATCAGACAAAAATGCACATGAGAAATAAAAGAAGCTGGTCTTTAATTAGTAGAAAAATCTGTTGATGAAAGGACTTTCTGTTTGAAGTGGACTGCAGCGCACAGTCACTGATGACATGACTCTTATCACCAACCAATACAGTAAAAAATGTCTCAATATGTTAAATATGGGGCACAAAAACAACATCTTTAGTTTCTTGTGTTAAAACTATTCTTAATACAGGAAACCTTTTTTTTAACTCTTCAAAGCCGTTCAGGCATCATTTTTGTCTTTTAATATCTTGAAATTAGACATTCTGAAGACGTTTAAGTTTAGCAACAACAACAACAAAAGAAACACTTGCTAAAAGTCCAGTTTTTGAAATGTTTTGGCCCATCGTTGTGTAGCTTGAAATGTATTTTCATGTTTCAAAAGAGATCAGTATATCTGCATCCATTAATTTACATACAAGCTTATGTTACTGATATCAACATTCAGCTTATTCCTAATTCATTCTGAATAGTTTCAAACTGAGCTACACTCTGAAAGTACAGACCTAGAAAAACAAAAAACAGTTCTGATGATGAAGCTGGAAACATGCTCTTGTTTTCCTGCCAATTGTTTTTCTATTAGTCATCCAACCAAAAAGTTTGATTTTTTCACGTCTGTGGGCTTAAATGCCAAACAGCTACTGACTTTTAGTCTTATTCTTAAGGTTAAATCTAAGGTGTGGAGATTGTGACCACTTACAGAGCCAAAGTTACTAAGAGTGTTTCCCACACATGGATGCAGCAGCGCATGCAGGCGACGTGATGAGTGCGTATAAAGCAGCAGGAGAGTTGGACACTCAACGTGTCTGCAAACATTCAGAATGTCTGTCATCTGACACTTCTGCAAGAAGCAAGGACGTAGAAAATTCATCCAGATATCTCCAAATAGATTCAAAAGAGAAAAGCAGACATTTTAATTTACAATTATGACCTTCTTATTACTTTCCCTGCCTTAAGCTCTTATGGAAGTAATGCAGTATTGATTTTATTCTCTACTATTAACCCGTCTGAGCACTCCAGGCTGACCTGAGCTAACCTCATGTTTCTGTTTGAGTGTGTCTGTTCCAATTAGAGAGCTCCATTACTTTGTGCTTTGTTTGAAGCAAAGGGGCCTCTCTGTGATAATGGCTTTATCTCTCATCCTGAAGAGCAGGAGTCCACCGGGCTTTCAGTCACTGATGACATGACTCTTATCAAGGTGTGTGTTTGTTTTGGAAATGAATGGAGACCAGATCTTCTTTATAACACTACTTTTCTTTGTTCAAGACAACTTTTTACTGGATACGTGACGAGGTAAGGTATTTATCAACAGTTACACAGTGCTGTTGTTTGAAACGTGACAACAAGTAAACTTTGTCAGTTTGTTCTGTAGTTTTTAAGTGCCAGCTGTTTTAATGCTACTCAGCCCGGTGCTCTGAGACTCATCTATCGGCTAACGTGTAATCCTTCTGTCCTGCTCATCTACCAATCAGAGCTAATGTAACCTCACTCTTCATTTTATTGACAGACTCTCAAGTTTGATCAGATCACTGCAGAATAACTGCTGCATGTGGGTTGGAATGAACAATATCATTAACAGATTAACCCGTGTTTTAGCCTTTAGCTTGTGCTCTATCTCTCTCCTGTTTAGCTTTTTTCTGTCTGACAGTCCAGCTCCAGTGTCCACCATCACTACAAAATAAATCCCAGAAATCATTTTCATCAGAGAAAAACACAGATCTCTCCTCTCCCTACTAAGCTTTGTCAGCCGTCATGGTGTTTTCAATTAGAAACTTCAACGTGTAATAAATCTATCCGGTCCTGTTCAACCCGATCAGGAAGCTAAGAAATAGCATTTAGAAATAACCTCTATTGGTGCTGATAATCTCATTTCAAGTTGTGGATTAGGATCAGGCAGATATCTAGAAGAGAGACTTTTTCAAGATCACTTAGAGAGTCCTCACAGGGACTTAAAAAAAAAAAAGAAAAAAGAGAGAGATTGGAAAACAAGGTGGAGAAGACAGCAGCTAAGATGACAGAAGTTAAGAAGAGGAGGAGAGAGGAAGCAGGCAGCTGCTGTACATGAAGAAGTGGGCGGTGAGAGGTTTGACTGGAGCACAAGCGTGCTGACATTTTAATGGAATCTATAATACATGCGAAGTGGGTCACTGGATAGGTGTCCTATTTCCACGCCACGCGGCACAAGGTCCCTTCAATCTTTTTTTTTTTTTTTCTCAGCGTTCAGCTGTCGGCTGATACAATCACACTAATGGGAGACATTTGGAGGATATGGAAAACATGATGGTTCAGAGCCATGTGTGTCTCTGTGCGTATGAGTGTGTGTTTGATGTGTTTTTATTTATGTCAGACTACTTTACCCTCGGACACATCCTGATGATACTTGTTTGATTCGTCTGTCAGACCAACATTTCAAAAACAAATTCAGGCCTGAGTTATGATTCAACACTTTTATAAACAAAGTCATTTCTGAGTATGGATCTGTTTGTGGACTCTGCATCCTCCAAGCTTGATTTCATCCACCTCTGCTGTGATGAAAGCATCACCTGATCAACTGCAGACTTCTATCTTATCGAACACACAGCTCAGAATTATTCTGTTGTTGTTTTGTTGGTTTGTGCATGAAGTAAAACTGTATCTCTATTTATTTGATTTACTTAGAAAACTTGTTATTAGCTTTAAGTTTGGAGTCCTTTTTTGTTACTGTTGTTTCCTGGTTTAAGAATCACTGCAGATGCTTCCCGTTACATTTATTGTAACACAGTTTTCCCTTTTTTTGTTGTTGTAATAAATCATTTTATTTAACTAGAAACACCAGCTGGGTCGTAACACTAAATAACCTAAAGACACAAATTTACAGAGTTTGTTTTTCATAATTTTGTGAGAGATATATAGTATTAATAAAAGGCTGATTAAAGGTTTTCTTAGTGTTTCTAAAAAAATAAATGAAGAAAACGTTGCTCTGTGTTAGCTGCAACTTTTATTTATTACAGACAATTAGTTCTTAATAAATTCTTTTTGTGGCTTTAAGTACCATAAAATAAGTGTTATATCTCGATCTTTCAGGTCAATGTGGCTAACATAAGTAGTTATTTAGTTATTTGTTTGTTTGGTTTTTATTTGATTTTTGTATTTGTTTTTGTTGCACTAATGCAGGCTGAACAAACTCCCCAAATCTCTTTTGTATGAAGTTTCAATATTTATCACAATTATTTGTTTGCCTCACCTCCATAAACCCAGACTGAGACCACAAAGAACTCACTCACAATGGCTGAACAAAGATGCTTGGGGTTAATGTTTGCCTGAACTAACTGAATAAACGTTAGCATAGTAACATAATAACATCTCCGGGGGGGAGAAGGAACGATTTTTTTTTTTTCCTGAGTCAAGTCTCAACTGATCCACCCTTTAAGGAGACTCCAGCTACCAGGTCTGTTTGCTTTAGGGAGGAGTGACTGTGAGCCAAATTCAACAAGTTGATTTGTGATACTAAAGTGAATCAGGCTAACATCATACTCCTTTTGAAAATGTGCTCACTGTTCTGTTGTAAATAATAAAATGTTTTAAAATGAAAAACACTTCACTCCATTCACTGCACACACCAACCAATACAGTAAAAAATGTCTCAATATGTTAAATATGGGGCACAAAAACAACATCTTTAGTTTCTTGTGTTAAAACTATTCTTAATACAGGAAACCTTTTTTTTAACTCTTCAAAGCCGTTCAGGCATCATTTTTGTCTTTTAATATCTTGAAATTAGACATTCTGAAGACGTTTAAGTTTAGCAACAACAACAACAAAAGAAACACTTGCTAAAAGTCCAGTTTTTGAAATGTTTTGGCCCATCGTTGTGTAGCTTGAAATGTATTTTCATGTTTCAAAAGAGATCAGTATATCTGCATCCATTAATTTACATACAAGCTTATGTTACTGATATCAACATTCAGCTTATTCCTAATTCATTCTGAATAGTTTCAAACTGAGCTACACTCTGAAAGTACAGACCTAGAAAAACAAAAAACAGTTCTGATGATGAAGCTGGAAACATGCTCTTGTTTTGCTGCCAATTGTTTTTCTATTAGTCATCCAACCAAAAAGTTTGATTTTTTCACGTCTGTGGGCTTAAATGCCAAACAGCTACTGACTTTTACTTATTCTTAAGGTTAAATCTAAGGTGTGGAGATTGTGACCACTTACAGAGCCAAAGTTACTAAGAGTGTTTCCCACACATGGATGCAGCAGCGCATGCAGGCGACGTGATGAGTGCGTATAAAGCAGCAAGAGAGTTGGACACTCAACGTGTCTGCAAACATTCAGAATGTCTGTCATCTGACACTTCTGCAAGAAGCAAGGACGTAGAAAATTCATCCAGATATCTCCAAATAGATTCAAAAGAGAAAAGCAGACATTTTAATTTACAATTATGACCTTCTTATTACTTTCCCTGCCTTAAGCTCTTATGGAAGTAATGCAGTATTGATTTTATTCTCTACTATTAACCCGTCTGAGCACTCCAGGCTGACCTGAGCTAACCTCATGTTTCTGTTTGAGTGTGTCTGTTCCAATTAGAGAGCTCCATTACTTTGTGCTTTGTTTGAAGCAAAGGGGCCTCTCTGTGATAATGGCTTTATCTCTCATCCTGAAGAGCAGGAGTCCACCGGGAGAGTCCAGCTTTCAGCTTTAACACCCCTCACTTCAGGTAGAAAGAACGTCTCGAATCAGGCCCAGATGAAAGCTAAAACGCTCTCCAGTCAACATGAAGCCGTAGATCACAGGTTGTACGAGCGAGATAAGAGCTGCTTCCTGATTCGAAGCAGCTGGTAAATATAAAGATGATTCACACCTCAGTGGGACTTCCAGGATCTGCTCTGATAAGGAGACGTGCCTCCGACCGGTTTCATTGTTCTGCTGTTCCTGTTTTGTTGCGCTGTCAGGCTCTCTGGTTTCAGTAAATGATTGTTAGAAATGCAAATAGAAAAAGCAGGTGGTCTGCTGCGCACTGTTGCCAAAATGTAATGTAATTTAACCGTAAAGAAGGTGATCCATCTGTGACAACACACGGATCTAACAGAAGTGTTTACTGGAGCTTTAAGGCATTTATCTTTTGTTTTCACAGTGGAAGGAAGGCTCTCCCTTTTCTATTTAAAAGACAAATAATACTGTCATTTGAATAAGATCTGACTCTTTAATAAGCTTTGGATGCTTTTGTTTCATTTTCTGTTCAGCCACACTTAGCAAACTCCAATAACAGTGAATATCCGTCATGATAGACACACAAGATGCACTTTTATCTGCATCTACATCAAGTGCAGTCTGTGAGATGGACATCAAAGCATTCGAGTCAACTCCTTCCTCAGTGTCCCAGGTTAGAGATGGGGTGCTCTGCTTCCACATGTTTTGAACATGGATTTAAATAGAATAGAATAGAATAGAATAGAATAGAATAGAATAGAATAGAATAGAATAGAATAGAATAGAATACAGTGTACTTTATTAATATGAAGGGAAATTCAGGTGTCTGACGGATGAAATTATAAAAAATCACATAAAACAAGAATTTCAGCTCATCTCCCATTGGCTTAAACATAACATTCAAGCCAATGGGAGATGAACCTAATGGCTGCAGGGATGGATGATTTTCTGTATCTCTCAGTCCTGCAGCGCAGAGAGATGAGCCGTCCACTGCTGTTTCTCTGGTCCACAAAGATGTTGTGAAGCATATGGTCTGTATGATTATTAATGACCTCTAGCTTCTTCTGAGTGCATCTCTCCACCACAGCCCTCAGTGAGTCCAACCTGGTTCCAATCATAGTTCAGCTTTTTTCACCAGTTGCCCCTCATCCTTGAACTCTATACTGTTTTCCAGCAGACTGCAGCATAGAACAATGCCCAGTCCACCACAGACTGATAAAACATCTGCAGCATCTTTCTGCAGATGTCTAAGGATCTGAGCCTCCTTAAAAATAAGAGGCAGCCCCGCACCTTCCTGTAGAATGCATATGTGTTAAACGACCAGTCCAACTTGTTATCCAGGTGTACACCTAGATATTTGTAGGTTGGCACCACCTCAATGTCCACCCCTTGAATGCTAACTGGCTGATGGCAGAGCCTGGATCTTTGGAAATCTACTATCATTTCCTTTGTCTTTGAGCTGTTCAGTTGGAGGCAGTTTTTGTGACTCCAGTCTCTGAAGGCTTTTGTCGGATCCCTGTATTCAGATTCCTGTCCATTTCAGATACATGCCACAATAGCAGTATCATCTGAGTATCAGGACTCAGAGTTGTATTTGAAGTCTGCTGTGTACAGTGTGAACAGGAATGGAGCCAGAACAGTCTCTTGTTGAGCTCCCATGTAGCTCATTATTGTCTCTGAGACACAGTTTCCCTTTGACCTGACAAACTGTGGCCTTGCTGTGAGGTAATCTGTGATCCAGGAGACAAAGGAGGGGTCCACTCCTATCTCTTTGAGCTTGTCTCTGAGTATGATGGGCCTGATGGTGTTATGAAGATGCTTGAAAAATCAAAGAACATAATTCTCACATAAGCACCAGATGAGAGAGAGGGCACGGTGGAGCATGTAGAGGACTGCATCATCCACCAGCCGCTCCAAGGTTTCCATGATGTGTGACGTGAGGACAACTGGTCTGTAGTCATTTAGTTCAGCTGGACGTTTAAGCTTTGGTGCTGTTACAATGAAAGATGTTCTCCACAGAGCTGGGACCGACTCTAACTGTAGGCCCAGGTTGAAGATCCTCTGTAGAGGTTCACACAGTTGGGCAGCTCAGTCCCTAATCAGCCTTGGACAGAAACCATCTGGGCCAGATGCTTTCCCTGGACACAGTCTGCCGAGCTCTGACCTCACTCCTGTTGCTGTGACAGACGGTGGAGGAGGCACAGGTGTAAGAGGGGGTACAGCTGGAGTGGTGGAGATACACACGTGTGGAGGAGGAGCAGAAGAAGAAGGAACAACAGTAGAAGAGGGAGTGGTCACTGTGTCAAATCTGTTGAAGAACTGGTTGAGTTCATTGGCTCGGTCCACATCATCCACTCTTGGCTTTTTTTTCTTTTTGTTGTAGCCAGAGATGGTATTGATTCCTCTCCACACCTCATGGATGTTGTCTTGTTGTAGTTTACTCTCTGTCTTCTTTCTGTATTCCACCTTTACCTCCCTTAAACTCCTCTTCAACTCATGTTGAACCTGTTTGATCCGCTCTTTGTCACCATCTTTAAAGGCTTCCTTTTTCTGGTGGAGGATCGCCTTGGTGTCACTAGTGATCCAGGGCTACTAAACATGTGCAGACTTCCAAACCGCTACATGTCCATATGATGTAGAAATTAAAATGGTCCGTTTCAAAACTAGCGAGAGATCTTCATGAGACTTGCTGAAATGACGAGGTCATCACAGAGGGATCTCCCAACATGTCATGACACGTTAGAAGGGAGGGCCTAAAACACCAAGGTCTGCCTATAGCTTTGACTCCTACAGGCCTCCAGAGGACTGGCCAATCAGAGGGAAGGGGGAGCCTTAAAGAGACAGCAGCTGAAGTTAACTGTTTCAGGCAGGGGTTAAATTAGGGTTGCTTTACAGCGCTGATGTAAGAGTAAAGCTTCTTTGTGTCTGCAGGTGAACTGAGACCTGCCAGTACTTGAATCAGAATATGAGCACCATCCTGTGGTCTGTAATGGATAGACAAACAACTGTTGATACCACAGACAAACACAGTATAGAAGAGGAAATCTCTGCTGAAAGTTGATGTCTTGACTCTTGGAGGAACCAGAATTACTGAAAAGTTGCCATCAGTTTCCAGAGGAGTGTTATCAGGCTTTGGCTGCTGCTGATGGCTGATTGGAGTCAAAGAAAACTTGACACTCATGATGAAAAACAGGCTTTTCCTGCAGCTTTCCTCTGACACCTGCCCCACAGCAGCTGTTTGTGACATTAAGAGTGACTTTCTAGAAATCCTCAATCATGCTGATGGCTTTGTTCGCTTTAGTGGCTTCAATACAAATCTGAGTCTGTTTTAATGTAAACTGGAAACTCCAGAGAGGAGCTTTAACTGTAGGGAGAACAGGGTTAATTGTCACTAGGGCTGCAACGATTAGTCGACGTTGTCACAAAAATCGATAATAGAAATAGCGTCTCTGTTTCCGAGCGATAATATACAGGAATGGCGGTGTCAACATCAGGTACACGTACCAAAACTTCTAAAGTTTGGGAGCATTTTAGCCTGGATACAGCGAATAAAAAGACTACTTACAAGGTTTCAAAGCAGAACTTGTGTATCATGGCAGCACCTCGGTAATGCACGAACACTTAAAGAGAAAGCACGTCGGGCAGTTGAATGAAACGGAGTCTGACTCGCCTCGGTAAGATTCAAGTAATATTCAAGCCAATACGGTTTTTATGACATACATTGAACATTTTATAAGCATATTTTCGCTATAAAAGAGAGCTTGAGCGTTATGCCAGACTGTTGAAACTGTCTGGCAAACCATTAAAACTGTTGAATAGTTTCTGTTGACATGTAGGTTTTTGCATTTTAAATATTTACAAAATCAACTTTTGTGTTTAAAGGTAAAGGACATCCTAAAAGAGGTCCCTCACACTGACGTACGATGCTTGGACCAGCCGTGCCACAGAGGCATGTGCCTGTCTCTAAAAAATGGACAGAGGTTTATTTATATCCTTTGTTAAAGGAAGAAAAAAGAGAAAAGAATATTTTTGCTGTTATAAAATTAAAGTTTGTTTACAGAAAATGAGTCCGTGGCCAATTATATTAGCATATTCAGCACTACTTTCAAGAAAGAAAAAGGCAATAAAATATTATTACTGAAGGAAGAATGCCTTTTATTGTCTTTATTACTGTTAAGAAAATGCATAAAACAACTTTAAGCTAAATTGTAAAGGAAATCACAAAAATGTGTCATTATCCGATTCATCGATTAATCGTTTAAATAATCACCCGATTAATCAATTATGAAAATTATCGTTAGTTGCAGCCCTAGTTGTCACACTTTTTACACACACTGTGGGGTTATTCATCATGATGTTACTTTAATGGGAAAAATCTTTAAAAAAGGCAGGAAGACAGAACTAAATTTGAACGTTTAACTGTATTGACAAGTTCCAAAGAGTGTCAGAGATGTGCTCTTTGTGAAAATAAAAACGATATTCAGTGATTTAAGAAGGAAGAGGCTACTTGCATGGATAAGAACCTTTGGCAGCCCAGTTCTTGGCCTCTTTTCAGAGCAGACCCTGAAACACTGCGGTTTGTGTTCTTATTGGCTCCAATCGGTTTGTTTTTGAGAGGAACAGGAAACATCTTGGGATGAGTCAGCTATCAGGAAAACTTGTCTCCAGAGTAAACCTCAGGGTCAATTTGAGACCAAATGTAGGAAGTTTACAGTTTGGACTGCTGTTGTTCTGTGTACAAGAAAAACAGAGCAGAGACTCGGCTAACGAATGAAAGCAGCCTCTGGTGCTTGTAGACATAAAGGTGGAACTGTTGACTTTTGGAGGCAGCCCAAATGAAACAAACCATGCCATGATAGCAGAGTATCTGTTCATCATTAACATGACAAACAGACACTCTCTCTACTGCATTTAAAAGCCTACTTGAGCTGCTGTCATGGTTACTCTGCCGTCAGTTAATGTTAAGTGGGTCCGTCTGACGGAGGATAAAATTAGCCCACAGTCAACACAGAGAATCCCCCTTTGGTGACGCACTTGTTTAAAATAAAGTCTTAGATGAGGTACAGGTTTATCTTCACTCCGTCTCTTGAATGTGGAGTTAAAGCTGAGGTTATTCCCCTCTAACCTCCTCTAAAGTCTGCTTCCCTTTCACAGCCGTCACTGAAGAAAAGCAGGATGTATTTATAGACGCCTCTTCCTCCACAGACAAACACTTGTGACACCTTTGAAAGGCCGCTGCCGTGTTGCCTGTTATGCCTCTTTAGAGCTGCATTAATAGAAGACTGCACACGCCAGTCTGCATTATACAGCTGACAAAGAGAGAGCCTTCTTACTGTCATCTGCTTTGCTTCCACTGGGCCGATGTGTACGATCAATGACATGGAGAGCATGTGTTCAACTGAATCCTGCTGCCAATTCTTGACTTTTTTTTCTTGTAAGTAAAAAACACAGTTTGAAGTGTCAGTCATAATGGTAGCACGGTTCAACGCTGTTTTTAACTTCTCACTTTCCCACCTACCTTTTTCCCACTAACTGCACTGTGATTATACTTTGCAGAGGTTTGCTGGAAGCCTGACTACATTCACATTTTGATACTCAAGTCTTTGCAACATTTTGTGTTGTGAGACACCAAATTGAAAAGTGTGACAAAAAACTAAGACAAAAAAAGGAACAGCCAAATAGAACATTTTTTACAAAATAAGATTTTCCTATTACCACTAACGAAAGGATCAAAGTTTTACCAGTTTTTTTTTTTCCTTCGTTAGACTGATAGTAAACTCACGTTGAAAGCCCAGGTTGTATTTGTCCAGAGAAAAGGTGATAAATCTGTTGGGATTTTTTTTTTTTTTTTAAGAAAAATAAGGGATTTTTTTTTGCATTTTTTTCCACATTATAAAGATAATGTTTATGGATCTTTAATACTGTTAAAACTTCTTATCACAACTTCCTTATACGACAGTTTCAGAATCACTTTGTTTATATCGGCTTCGATTTCCAAATCTGATAAACCAGGAACACACCGCAGCTGTTAAATGTAATTGACTATTATATAATATTATATATATATATATATATATATATATATATATATATATATATATATATATATATATATATATATATATATATATATATATATATATTTACATAATTCAAATCTTTACATTTTCCTTGAAAGGTATGTATTATTCATAACTTGAAGATACTTTTTGTTTTAAAAACTGTTTTATCAGTGAGAACCAGATTCATAATCCAACTAAACAAGTTATGAATCTTAATCTTCTTTTCTTTGATGAGAAAAACATTATCCCTTATGTAATACTACTACTACTACTACTACTACTACTACTACTACTACTACTACTACTACTACTACTACTACTAATAATAATAATAATAATAATAATAATAATAATAATAATAATAATAATAATAATAATAATGATAATAAAAAAATAAGTAAAAAATTAAATTAACAAATAAACAGACAGCAACCATCTCATTCCTTTTATTTGTAGGGCATGTTAGACCCCATATAACAAGATTTGAGACCATCAAACCTGACCTGAAATGTAATAAAAAATAATAATAATGTAATAAAATAAAACCCAAAATGTATCAAGTTGTTCCACTTCAGTCAAGTTGTTAAATTTTGTGTTTAATTATCTATTTTTTATTATTATTATTAGATTTCAGGCTCAGCACTTTTGTTACATTACTGACCAGTAATTATATTTTTGGTTTTATTACATTTTTAAATTACCTTTTGGGTTGTTGCTACATAACAGGCTTTAACCGGGCACTACATCTGATACTTAAATTATATTTGACAGTATTGAGTGTATTTGAGTGTCTTTGCTTGTAGTTTTCATAAAAGCCATGTGTAGATCAAACAATGTTTTTTTTTCTGTTTGGAGCCATTCTTGTATCTTATGGTTGATCTGATATTCCTCATTGTCCTCATGAAAAACAGCACATTTTGTTTAACTCTCAATGTGACAGACACATAAACAGTGAGCAGGTTCTGCAGCATCTTTTTCTTTCTCTTATGTTTCTTTGTGTTTGTTTTGTTTATAATTTTGTGCCACTTTGGAAATCAAACAGCTTTGAAAAATGAGTTAAAACTTGTTGTCTGAGGAGTTTACCAAACTAGGTTTCTCTCTCTTGGGGCTTCACTGTTGTGGAACTTCTTCCAGAGCACAGATGGTAGTTTGCAGAGTAACAGCTTCCCCCTCTCTGCTCACAGCTGTCTGCTCCTTGCAGGCAGGCGATATGTTCAGTACAGGCAGAAATAAAGTGCCACCTGAGCTGCCACACACCTGCCCAGCACATCCTGTCATTATCAGCATTTCCAGCAGTCTCAGGTACACAAACCCCTGACAGGTGAAGTGTCTTGTTGTCCCTGCTGTGTACTGTTCACGTCTCCCTCCACCTTTGCTCTCTCACTTCCTGTTTTTCATCGTCCTGTGTTCATGATGGACTGTATACATGTCTTGCTAATCCTCCGTACGTGTGCAGAAGCTTCCTGCTCCTCAATGTCCGCTGTAAATATTGTGACAAACAAAGTAATAAAGTGCTCTCTAACACTTGACCCTTCAGTTCTGGTCATGGCCGCGGCTGTAATTTCCACACGTTGGGGGATGTGGTTTCCCTTCATCGGCATACTGTCAGAGCAATCAACACTTAGTACAAATAGATTTCAACCCCGGGGAGTAAGTGAATTAAGCACGGAGCTCGGAGGTCTCAACAGTGGTGCGCTTGGCCAAATGGAGATCAATACTCTGATCTGTGAGTTCCTGACCCGGGATGCATCGCTGGGCTAAAAGGATGGTTATTTCCACCATAAATTACTGCTTCAAGTGGGATTATTCACAAGATAGAGCATGCTGTCAGACAGCTGAAGGCGCTCATTACTCCACACGGGAAACTCACTCGAGGTAGATTAGGTTTGATAACGCGTGATGACTTATGAGTTAGGTTTTAAGTGGATTTAAAATGATTTTTAACAACACAGACACTTTTTACGTCCATCATGTTGATTTAAATTACTTTCTAACCACAAACCACTGCTTGGATTGTGTTTAACTCAGTGTCAGATATTTGTCTTTGTGATTGTTATGCATTGCTAAAGCTCTAAACCACAGTTTTACAGTTTGTCCTGCTGATACCTCACATCTCACCTCCCGTCACCACGTTTAAAGTCTCAGTTTTTCTCACAGATGCAGAATGCACATTTGCAGTCTCTCTGACTGATCAGCACTCTGTGTTGGTAACAGTGACACCATTTCTCAGTGTAAACTGTTCAGTGCAGGAGTTTCTTTGACGCATGTCAACAGAGCTCATTCACGGGTGCAGCTCTGAGGCCAGATTCACATCCTGCACTTTCTCTCTGTGTTAGCTAGCTGCAGCGCGATGGCTCTTGCGTACACAGTCGTGACACTCACACAGGTTGTGTAGGTTGTGTGAGTTGCTGCTGTCAATCCTGTTCTCTCCAGAAGTTGTATCCAGTATAAGGCTGTAAACTATCAATCACAGCGGCGCCTTGACTTATGAGTTTAATTGGTTCCTTGATGGAACTCGTAACTCAAATTCTTCGTACGTCAAATCAATTTTCCTCATTGAAATGAACTGAAATCCCTTTAATGTGTACAGACCTCAAAAACACCACAATTATTCTTTGTTGCAGGTTTTTTTTTTTTTTTTTAAATGTACTTACTTTTTTTTTCTACTTGTCCTGTCCAGCATCATGACAACAGAATTGTGGTCTGGCTGTCGTATTTGTGCAGAACAGATTTGCTTTGCCAAAAGGAGCTGTTTTTGAAAAAGCCCCCCCTTGAGTTTTAAATGATACTTTTTATTGTTGCTTTGTGATTTCTTTTTTTTTTTTATATTGCCAAGTTAAAAAAAAAAAAAAAAAACTGTCGGACCGGACCAGGGTGATAACAGGAGACAGAAAGAAAGATTGCATAGAGAGAAGGGAATAGACAGAAAAGGAAAGAAAAACAACAAAACAACAGTAGAGAACAACCACAACAACTGAGCAAATACATACAGACAGGAGAACTGAACAACAACCGAAAAATGTACTTTGTGTAAAAACACAACACAATCCTAAGTTTCCCTTTGGGGATCAGTACAGTACGTTCTATTCTATTCTACAATATAATGTACTGGTTTTATTAAGTATAATGTTCAGCATTTGGAGATCAGACGACTTGAAGATGCTGATGGAGGTGGAGAAGAAGGGCTAAACTGAAGGACTGAATCTAAAATGAGCTCTGCAACTCTCACTGAATAGCGCCGTCGGGTTTTTCTTTTCAATAAAGTTTGAAAGTTTTGCAAAATAACTGCAAGAACAAATTGGCACTGATGCTTCCACTGTGAGCGAACCGCTTGAAGTGAACGAGTGAATGAGCACCTCGAATAACTTGGTAGCTGGGACACCGTTAAGTCAAGGTACCACTGCACTGACCTTTACAATCAATCATTTTTATAAATGTCTTAACAGATCAAGTTCATGAAGGAAAGGGAGAGGAGCAAAGGCTTAACGGATAATCATATTTGATAAAAATAATATGCACATTACTCTTCACTGAGAGGGCTGTTTGCTGTTTAAAGCTGGTCTCAGGTGACTGTTTTACAGGTTTCGTGTGTTCAGCTTTAAGAAAACGTTCTCGTGTGTGTTAACGTGGGTACACACTACAGGATAATCAAGCTGATTTTTGTCCTGATCTCCCCCTTATGACCAAAGCCAGTTAAGGTCGAAATGTGTGATGTTTTCGAACTATGTCTGATTTTCCAGCAGTGTGGGGTGTGTTCAGAGTGAATTTGTCGGAGCCAATCTGCTCGGAAGGCCTCTGAAGGATAGATCGTAAATAATGAATAAGTTACGAGTTAAGTATAAGTTATGTTACGTGTATCAGAGCAAGAGCCAATCAAGACGTGAGCTGACTCAGCTGACTGACTGAAGAGGAAGTAAAAACAAACGAAAAACATGGCGCTGGTGACGCTGTTGTTACCATAGCACTGGTGCTAGCATTTAGTGCTCCCCAAGTTATCCATATTACTTGTGACACACATATTTTCAATAAAAGCCAAATTAATGAAAAATAAAAATATTTTCTTTCATCTTTCCTCATAAATATAACTCAGAAACTGAAGGTTTGATGGTGCCGTGCTTTAGTGACATGCATAGAGTAGGAGAGTAGTTACAGGGTTAACAGTCTCCCTGTTCTGGCTGAGATAACCAAGATTTGTATAAAATAAATAAATAAATAAATAAATAAATAAATAAATAAATAAATAAATAAATAACTCAAACCACAGCTGATGTCCGTGCGACAAGTATTGCGCATCATTTGTTCCTGCTATCTTCTCCGTTTGAAGGTTTGATTATTAAAGAAAAATGCTCCTCTAAAATTTAAAGTGCAAAAACGCCTCACGGTTGTGAAGCTGTCTGCTGGTTGCTCCAGCTTTGCACCTGACTGTGTTTGAGATGAGCTGCTACATCTTCACTCAGCTGTGTCATGCTGACGGCACATGAGCCTCAAATGGACGGAGTGATTTCACTCCTGATTGTTATAATTTACATACGTTCAAAGATCTCTCTTCAGCCCACGTGTTGAGCGAGCTCAACAGTCTCCCATCCCTCTGAATGAGGCTTTAATGACCCCGTTTGGTGTTTCATGCCCCTTTATGTGGTTTTCACTCACCCAGAATCTTCAGCTGAGTCACAGCCCCGTGCAGACCGAAGAACATCCAGAGTGGGCGGGAGTTGTCCACACACACCTGCATGCCCACGTTGGTGCCGTTGTGGCTCAGGATGACCTCCCCCTCCTGGTTGACCAAGAAGCCCAGGATGTCGCTGCTCTGGAGAGGCGTAGGCACCCGGCACACTGCCCAGAACTCCTTCCTGTCCACCAGAGCCTCTGGGTTGTAGGGCAGGTCGCTGGGACGCAGCACAGCCGGGTCACATGATGTCACGCCATAAGACAACGAGCCTGAGCGTGCTGGGCTGGACTTGGTGACCTTAATAAAGACGGTCTCTCCAGTGCGCAGGGGGCGGTTGGTGAAAACAAGGGTGCGCTCCTCTCGTGCGTGCTCAGAACGAGCAACCGTCTGCTCGTCCAGAGTCTTGATGTGAGCGCCGCGCAGCTGGTGGAAGTGGAGGTCACTCTCCAGAGAGGAGGGCAGCAGAGAGGACTGCTGGGAGTTGAGGGAGTTTTGCGGTATGGGACAGGTGGAGGAGGAGGAGGCTGAGGCCAGGTGGAGGGTGTGGCGGTGGGCGGTGTTGCTGGGAGTGCGTCCATCCTCCTGCTGCAGGTTGAGGTCACACAGACTGACTGACAGGCGGGAGTCGTCGGCTTCCCGCCGCAGGGAGGAGGAGCGCACGGTGGTGAAGGAGCGTGGGCGCAGGCAGTCTGGAGGAACAATTTCACTGTCTGGAGAGGGAGGAAGAGAGAACAGCGGTTAATAGTGGTCTTGCTGAGTTACGCTTTGATTAGCAATTTTACCGAGGACTGCGGGGATGAAGTCTGGAGTCAGCAGGATCCAAATTATAAGAGTTCAGTCCCAGGAAGGGCTGAATCTGCAGCCACTCTGACAACAGGATAATGATAAAAAAAAAGGAGAGCAATTTAACTTCAGCTGCATAAACGTGGGGCGGCTCTAATTATTCATCTCAGCAGCAAATGAGACTGTCAGGACGAGTGTGTAAGGAAAAAAGAAATGAAAGGAAGGAGCCGCTTGTTTTTGTATTGAGCTGAATCAGGGAGTTGGACTCAGATAATGTGGTGTGGTGTCAGTTAGCAAGGAATAAATTACTTTCATGGAACAAAACTGAACACAAGCGTGGGTGTGTGTGTGTGTGTGAGAGAGAGAGAGAGTTGGTTGCATTCCTTGTGATCCATACTTCAGCATCACTCCACAGAGGGATCCTTACGTGCCATCACATCTATCTGATAGCCAGACTTATCCACCACTGACTCTGATAAGATGCCTCAGAGCTGCTTACAGACTCATTTTAGGTAACACCCCTAATTGACCCTGCCGTTGGGGTAAAATTAGCCCCGCGTCCTGAGAGAGACCCCTGTTCCTCTGGGTGGGCTGTGTGTGATGTGTGCACATGTGTATTTGCAGGACTGACAGAGACAAGAAAAAGACAGATAGGATCGAATGTAACCTCTGCCCTGCTCCCCCTAACCCCCAGCTACACACACACACACACACACACACACAAACACACACACACATATATGAGAGGTCATGTTGATAGACCCTCCTCATTCAAAGAAAAGCCTCAAGAAGAGCAATTAAGACAAAAAGTGCGGGCAGCAGGGAGACGGAGGATGAAAGACAGGGACCAGCTGCAGACTCTGTCTGGAGAGCCTCTTGGGTTCTGTTCAGATAGAGGGACTGACCTGAACCTGAGGACCTGACTCCTGATAAACCTCTTAGCCTCAGTTAGCAGGGCTGTGGGAGAGGCTGACTGCAGACTGTATTTTGACCCAGGTCTCATACTCGGGTTTCTGGTTTATTGACAAAAGTTTGTTGGGTAGTTTCCATGGGTAATGCAGTCGTACACATCGAGTGACTTTATGTGTTTAAACCCCTCTCTAGTGTACACCATGGTTAGTTCAAAGCAACTATTTCAAGTTCAACCAAGCTGACCCTAAAATGATTGTTTTTAATTCATCAAATACATTTGAATGGAACAAATTGACAATAAATGTAAATAAAGTCAATGTTAATGTTTTTAATAAAGCACATTCTATTCTATGTTTCATTTTTTTAAGCGTGATTTCTAAAAACTGTTTCTTGGTGGTTAATCTCCTTGTGTAGCTTTAAGAACCATCATACTCTTCACCTTGATAAAATATAAATACATAGTAGGAAATAGTTCAAAAATAACACCAGTCATAACTTGATCATGGTTTAACTTTGGACCTCAGGATCCCAATTCCACCACTGGGATCAGAAACCACTAACTTTTAAATGACTGACATTCACAAACCCTTTGTCCAGATCTCAAGTTTCTGAAGGTACCTGAATGTGTCACAAGTGATGTTAGCAACATGTCTAAATCGAGCAAAGAAGACGGGAGAGTTTCATAAACTTGAAAATTTGCAGAAAATAAACCGTTTGCTGGAGATAAATTCTGTAAAAAAAAACAACAAATAATTCAGAGCTCTTTAAGTAATTCAGTGAGCCCTGAATGATCCACATACACCCTGTAGACACACTTCAAAAATTCTTTGAATTTTGTTTGTAAATATCTTGTAATAATGTTGTAATAATTGTTTCATTCTGATGATGTTAAACTGCTCAGGAGACATTGTTGAGTTATCCTGAACCCAGAGAGGAGCAGGACTTCATACTGCAGTGAAAAATCAGACCACAGTCAGGAAGAAATTTTCAGTTTCTGTTTTTCTTTTTTCCTAATGATTTATAGCTTAATTTTTTTTTACACTGCATGAAGACATGATAGAGTCTCATCAGTCTGTAGTCATGGTTGTCCTGAATCTATAGAGGTGCAGGACTTCACTTTGCTGAGAAAAATGAGACCACAGGGAGTAAAAATGTGACAAGAAAAACCCCACCAGAAACAGCCTGGAATCCCGTGGGTTAAAGCAGGGGTTCCCAAACTTTACCATGCCAAGGCCCCCCAAACAGCATTAGCTTCTGGCCGGGGACCCCCTTTGCAAACCAAGATTATTATTATTTTTTTTTTTTTTGGTGCATGGAATGAGGCTTAAAATGATGCTTTCAGTGCCCGCTCAGGCAAGGTAGGTGCTGTGTAAATGCAGAGATTGTCTGACCAAATGCTCTTCTTTACGTCTAAAGAAGTTTGTTTTCTCAGCCTCTAATCGGTGTTTTTATATCAAGTGACGCTGAGGTTTCAAAGTTTTTATACACTCGTTTGAGAGTATGTCTCCAGACAGGAAGCGTTTCGGGCAATCATGGTCATTTTTCTGTATGGCTTTGAAGCCATACTTAATGTATGCTGCTTCATATTTTGAAATTCTAGTTGGCCATGTGTTCTTAGATTTTTTTGCAGCAGAATCCTCCATGGCAGGGCTGTTGGACTGCTCCTTCAATCTTTTCATGTTTGCTAGATAGCAGCTTGACAGGTGCAAACCACCAGTTGACACAGATGATGACTTTGTCAATTTGGAACTGTCACACGAGGTGCGGTTAAGTATAATCTGAAACTTGAGAATCTGATGATTACGCAGTTTACATGTTGTACATTCAGGACAAATGGTTATATTAAAAGGAAAAAAAAAAAAAAAAAAAAAAATTGATTCTGTTTTTTTTTCCCTTTCCTCCAATTTTCGGAGGCCCCCCTAGCACCCCCTGGCAGCCCCCCAGGGGGCCCTGGCCCCCACTTTGAAAACCACTGGGTTAAAATACTCTGTAATGTCAGTGCAAGTTTGTGTTTGAACATTGGGAAGGTAACGAGGGAAATAAACCATCTTTTATAAGAACTGTAAAAGCCTGTGTTTGACACATCAGAGTTAATTTTACTAAGCTGGGACAGGACATCATGGAAGTCTTCACTCCTGTTTTAAGTTACGGTGCATTTCAGTTGTGAAGCCAAATGAAGATTATGACAACAACATGAACTTTGGTGAGATTAACACTATCGTGTTCGCCGAGTGTTTTTTTTTTTCTCCATCAAGCATCAGACTGCGTCCGTGTTAAAGTGAACTGAAGATGATGTGAACCTCATCAGTGTTTGATCCTCATTAAGTGACGTGTCTGATTTCTGCAGCCTCACTAACATGCGCTCTGATGTGTCTGATGAGGTTTGAAGACAGTAAAGCTGGATGTAATCACCTCTCCCTCTGAGTCATGTCAGCCGTCAATTAATGTTAGCTGCTAACCCTGAGCGCGGTGGGCTGTGATTAATGTTTAATGGGACTACGGCCATGTGATTGTGCTGATTGATTTCTTCAGAGGGGCAGAAAACGGAGGGGACAGTGCCTTTGGTGCACAGGGCCAGCTCTCTGAGCCTGCTAATCAAGCATTAAGCACCACTCTGCTCAGAAGTGTGCTGCAGCTAACTGCGGCTCCCTGAGGCTGCCTAAAGATGACTAGCAAGCCAGCGCGAGTTTCATTTACTATTTCCTCTGCTGTCGATTTCCCCTGATGGACTTTTGGCCTCCACTTAAGCCCTTCGACGGAACACAAAGGCCAGGCTGTGGAAATGAACAGAGTCAGTCAACGTATGGTTGTTAAGTTGTAACTGAGCGGATTAATCTGCCTTTTCCTCAGACAGAGAGTCATTTTTTTAATGAAGCGGTGAGACCTCATTGTGGCTTAATTCCTGCTCTCTGATGATTAGGGAACAGCTTCCCTTTAGCCACAGACCCAGTAGCAGGGATGCTAACTGCTCAACCACAAAGTGATTGTGAAGAGAGGCCGGCGGCCTGAGTGATTGGCGGATTTAAATGACATCATCAAACATATTTGTGTGTGTGTGTGTGTGTGTTTCTCTCTCTCTCTCTCTCTGGGCCGGCTGTTTTACTGCTGTCCATCGCTCCATCCTAAATTGGATTACGATTGGGTCTTACAATGTTGCGAGGCCTGCAGGCTGTGGAGAGGATGATGACATGTCTCAAGGGATAAGAGAGGATGGAGAGAGAGAGGAGAGAGGAGAGGTAGATCCAGGAGGCGGGAAGGATGTCTGCCTGTGACAATGCTGGATTTATGCTGAAAGGAGCCGGTGGACGCTTTAGAAAGCCACAGATCATCTTGTTCTTTGTGCGCGTGTGTGTGTCAGTCCATCTCTCGGGGTGTGTCACTTCGACTCTCACTCAGATGGAGAATGTGTGAATGCAAACACACGGTAAATTGATTCCTCTTAAAAAAAAACACGGCCTTTTATGGGTTATTTTTGAGAAGCTTCTCTGAGGGCTTGTGTTCCCTTTCATATCCTCTCCATCACTTTCTTTTCAAAGTGCAGTCATTTCAGACCCATATCAGTGTGTGTGTGTGTGTGTGTGTGTGTGTGTGTGTGTGTGTGTGTGTGTGTGTGTTGTGTACTCTTCTTTTCTGGTTTCTTTATTCATCAAAGGCCTGTAAGATGGAGGAGCTTCGGTACTTAATGTGCTCCTAAAACTTTTTTTTAAGGCCAGAGGACAGAGAGAGGAATGAAAGAGCTGAAGAACATTCAGAGCTCGCTGAGAAAAAGCTTGTGTGTAGGTGTGTGTGTGTGTGTGTATGCAGTTTGAAAGTGTGTATTGGCGGCTGTTTGTGACCTCACCAGCTGCTGCCTGCTAATCACGGTGCACCTGCATGTTTTTTTGTTTTTGGCTGATACAGTCCTTTTATTCAATTGGTCCCCTTCAGATTCAGAACGCAGATGCTCCCTCCTATTGGCTGAGGCAGGGACTGTGCATTTTGAAAGCATTTAACAGTGTGTGTGTGTGGTGCGTGTGTGTGTTCTCTCTCATGTAGGGAGACTCTGTAATGAGGCTGTGGAAGATGCAGCTGCTGACACTGAGCCTGTGGCCGTTTGGACAGCGGGTGGTGGTGTGGGGGGATTCATCACCTGATTCTTCTCTTTCCACTGAATTTTAAACTAAACGCAGCACCTGTTGGGCTGAACCATTAATTCACTGAAGGAGGGGAGTTTCAAAGTTATGGGTCAGTTGTTGTATAAAAGGTTTTAAAAACTGGGATCTGTTTGCCCTGCCTCTTCTTTGTCCCCAGTTCCCCCATGAGCGTTGTTAAATTAGAATAATTAAGCACCTGTTGGGCTAATCCATCACACATACACAGACACGGTGGCAGGAGATTGGATGAGGAGTGGCAGTGTGTCTATTTTGGCCCCAGTACAGGCCTTGGCTCATGCTGTAAATGTTTGTGATTAGGGAATAGCCGCAAAGCAGGTTAGCCAGCGCAGTGCATGGGGAGGTGTAGAAGTAGAAGCTGGCTTAGTGGCTTTGCTAGCCTGTGCAGACGGAACGTGCCGGGACTTTGAGCCAGTGCTCGCGAAGGAGGGGGAGCCGGGTGGAGGATTTACTCCGTCTCACGCACACAATCTATCTCACAGGGCTTATCTTTATCCATAGTCTCCCGAGGGTTTCATCTGATGTCGGCAGAGGTGAAGTGAGAGCTGGAAGTAGGAAGCGAAAATAAAAAGAGAAATCTCAGTGTGATCTGAGAGGAGCCAGAAGAGGAGAGGAGCAGAGGAGAGGCAGGAGGACATGAGGAGAGAGGCTGTTAGAGGGAATTGTTCAGATGGGATCAGCTATGAAGACAGAAGCTGGAGATGGATATCCAGGGAGATTTTGATAGGAACAGTTAAAGTCCAGTCAGGGAGACAACCGAGGTCTTTGACGGAGGAAGATTCAGTGTATAGCTTAGTGACCGACCTGAGGATTAAGACACAAACTGACCGGCCCAGAGAGAAAGACGGATGTTATACAGTAAAGAGAGGGATGAGGAGAGAGGGATAGATGGAGAGAGATGGAGTCAGAGGGGTCTTTGTATGAAATGTTTGGGATGTTCTTTATTCCCTGGCGCTGATCCAATCCCAGCTCCCTGATTGGGCTGGGCAGCTTTGAACTCTGGGCTTTAGGAAAGAGCAGCAGGCTCCCAGGGCGACACATGGTCATAACAAAGAGCCGGGCAGAACGCCCGGTAAGTCACAAAAGCCTTGTCCCTTAGGTCATCCACAGAATTCAGCATGTGCCGCCTCTTCTCAGCCAATCAGAATGCCAGGACCTCAGTGTTAATAACCTCCATCATAAGGTTCTTAAATTAAAGCCGCGCTGTTTTATTCCAGGGCTCAGGCAGGGATGAAGGCTGATAATTATTTATCATCAGCTTTCATCAGTCACTCAACACAGGCCCAGCGACATCCTTTTGCTTTTTTCCATCCAAAATACATCATGTTGACCAGATTATATCCAGATTTACTCCATCATATCTGGGGAGCAAAATAATGACACACATAAGCAGTTTTTCAAGGCACATTTTTAGGTAGACATGAAATTCAGTCCCAGTCTGGACACTTGGCAGTGAGTGAATTTGCACTGCAGATGTGTCTGACAAAGATCCTCAAATCAACGACCTGGATCCTGATAGAAGAGGGTTCACTCTTACTGCTGATCTGATGCAACACACAGAGAGGCTCCGGTCCATGACTTAGTGCTAAAACATGCACTTCACAGCTTGTTGTTTCTGGTGACCAAGAAAGACCAACATGAGCTACAGGTCCCCTTCCACTTCAGCTGACATATCACACAGCCATGGCAGCACAGAGCGGACAAACACGAGTTACTGTATTGAACAAGTGGCTGCACCTAAATGAATGACATGGAGAGAGTGTTTTTTGTGCTAATTTTGAGAATTTGTGTTCATAACCTTTTAAAGGGGTAAAAAAAAACTAGACAAACGGATCATTTTGATGCTTCACAAGAGCTTCTTGTTGCTTCACCAAAGAGAGAGGTGAGCAAAGGATGCATTTCAGTCTATAGACTCTCACTATTTGATATTTTTAAATATTGTCACTTCTCTACACAGCACCTCTAAAACACACTTCAAAATTTTCCCTGAAGTAAGGCTGGAATACTTTATTATTCGAGTATTCTACTGACAATTCCATCGATTAACCGAGTAATCGGATAAAACATATTTGTTTAAAGGGAAATTATGCATTTAAAATGAAATTTGTTATAAACAACAACAATAACAACAAAAACAAAAACCAAGTGAGATCTGACCCCAAATGAGACAAATGAAACCACTTCCACTTGATATTTTATCAATCAGTAAGCTAAATTTAACAACTGCCCAGCTAGCTCTGTTATGTTTCTTTGTTCCCTCTTCCTCACTCTACAGCTCTGTGTTTTTACTGATTAAACAAGTCGCTAAATGACATCATCACCTAATTTGCACAACAAGTAATTTGCATAGAATTGTTGTGGATGCTGAAGGAGAGAAGAATAACATCGTAGGAGAGACAGAAAGTGTGTGAGAACACACTGTAAATGTGGCTAAGTTGGCATCACGGCACCTCCTCCTTCTTCTTTCTGTGCATGAATGACGTTAGCGCCCTGCGCCACATTACAAGAAGAACAGGCGAAATAAAAAATATTTAATGATTCCTCAGGGTGGAGGAAATTCCTCCATCATATTTTGTAATCGAGGTGCTTGAATTATTCAAGAAATCGTTTCAGCTCCACCCTGAATTACAACGCATGCCAGAATTATCCTGTATAAAGTGTTAGCATTTGCTAACTCCCAGTTCCACTGCAACCTCAATCTCTTCCACGCTCAAACAAAAGGACAAAACTTCATCTCAATGTTTTTGTTTGTCTAATTTCTTGTGTACAGTCTGTGATGTACTTTTAACCCCTTTCCAGTTCTCTGTTGAATGTCTAACCTCAGTTCAGGTTGAACAGAGTTATTTCACAGATGCCTTCTTATCCATGCCTTTGAAGAGGAAACGAGTGGAGTGGAGTATCCAGCCAAGGTACATTCATTTAGAAGTGATTCTAAATGCCAAATTATACTAATCTAATTGGTTCCTCTTGGCCCTTTTCTGCTCTCTGACCAGCAAGCATCATAAATTACACAGAGCTCAAGCCAAGACACACAACATCAGTGAACTCGCTTCGCTTGATCTCTCGAGGTCTCTAAAACTCTGGACTTACTATATTTCCTGCACAAGTAGAAAAAAAAGGCAGATTTACAACAGCTTTTCTGCTCAGTGTGTTTTTGTTGGGGGGCGTGTGTGAAGCATCAGGATTTCTAAGTGCTGCTATTAACTGGGAGGCTGAGTCCTGCCAAGTCAAACAACAGTGCCAGTCAAGTGCGCGAAATAATCAAATCATCATTTCACTGAAAGTAATCGGCTTTCTCCCAGAAGTATGAGAACCTTGGTCTCTCTCTGTCTCTCTCTCTCTCTGTCTCTCTCTCTCTCTCTCTCTCTCTCTCTGTCTCTCTGTCTCTCTCTCTCTCTCTCTCTCTCTCTCTGAGCTGGAAAATACAACAAACGGCTCTAATAGACCTCTATCATTCCAGATGACTTCATGTTAGATGAGTCCCAGGACCAGAGCCAGATCCCTGTGCAGAGAACTGAAGGAGAGTCAGCAGAGAGCACGAGAGCAAGAAAACAGAATCATTTCAGAAATTCAGACTTGGAGCGCAGAGGGCCTAGTGGTTAAGGTCACACTTCATATGGGCAAAAAGCCCTTGGGCAGGCAGCCTGGGTTCATATCCGACCCGTGGCGACTTTCCCGCATGTCACTCCCCACTCTCATCTTTTCCCACTCTATCCACTGTCCTGTCCTCTCAAAATAAAGACATAAAAAGCCCAAAAAATAACTTAAAAATAAATAAATAAAGAAATTCAGACTTATCTGATTAAATATTCAGGACTAGAATCCAGTGATGTTCAAATACATCTGTTTCTTGGAACACTTGAAGACCTGAAGCATGAGGGTTTATTTGAATCATTTATTTATCTGATCAGATCCCCTGCAGAGTTACACACACATACTTTTATTCACTGTGTTTTTAACTCTATAATTTGTAAGTCTCTTTGAAAGCCTGGATCAGAAGTAAAACATGTGTGACTGATGAGGGGAAAGAAAAGCAAACACAGAACTGATGAAGTATTGACCTTGTGCTCATTGACCTTTACTTTGTCCCATCTCTAACATCAAACGCACTGTACTGTACGGTCTGTTCTAAAGGCTGTGGGTCCAATCTGAGGGATTTTACCACAGGAATATAAATAATGACCTGCTTCATGTCCAACACATGTTCAAAGAACAATAAAAGCACCGAGAGTTGAAGTCAGCTGGTCATCTAAGGTTAGTGCAGCCATCAGAGCCTCTCTGACTCATTCACTTTATTATTTTCTTAAATTACCCTCATCATTTGTTCTGGAAGGACTTTTCATTCCACCGAGATTTGTTTTATCCATAAGTGAAGCTGACAGCAAACATGTACAAAACTCTAATCACCAAGCCTTTAAACAGGCAGTTCAGTGCTGCAGCCAGCAGACCCGTCCACATACGATCTCTAATGAAGACGCCTCCAAATCCTGATCATGAAACATGCAGATGGTTCCTCTGAGCACAACAAATATCAGATGAAGTGAATCTTTTTCCATACTTCTATACTCAATCATTACTTCGTATCTCATCTTTTAGATGACATTAACAGTAAGAGTTTTACACCATCACAAAAAAATGGTCAAGGCTGATTTAACCGACAGGTGGGTGTGATGTAGTTGTGTTCGAGGCACCTGTAAGCCCTGTTTCCACCGAGAGCCTCAGTTTGGTTCGTCTCAGCACGGCAGCGCATTTTGTGGCGTTTCCTTTGACTGAAACCAGAACAGGTCCTCAAATTACTGAGCTGCACCATCCTACCTTTGAGTGCCCTTCTGTTGGGGTCCAAAACATGCCGATCCAACCCCTAAAGGTCGAGCTAAAAACACTACAGTCTGCTGATTGGTCGAAAGGATCGTCACTTTCTGTGCGACAGAGATAATACAGAACAAATCCTCGCTGCACACAACCTTCTCTGAAACAAAGCTTGATTGCACTTTGTAACAAAGGGCCACATGCCGATCACAAAGAAGATGAATCACTGGATGTCTTCCATTGTTGATCTTGGTTTACTGTGTTGAGTTTTTCTTCTTCGTTGGATTTATTAGTGAGGTACACCGTATCGCGCTGCTATGCCGTCACGCTCTTGTGTAGCTGACACGGCTATTGGCATCCGGTTTAAACGCTGCCTACCAAAAAGGGCACGGTTGGCTGTGGAAACTCAAAGAGGATCAGCCTTTACTGATCCAACCCATAACGAACTGTACTGATCCATACTGGACTGCTTGGTTGAAACGGAGCAACAGGTTCAGGCCTCAACTCCATCTCTTCACCTGTTTCTAAATTTGATAAGAGATAGTTAGAATCATCAGCCACCGACTGAACTAAGTCCATGTTTTTAACAGCCTATGTTTATCCTGTACTTCTAAATGGAGGTAATATCTTACAGACTTTGCACAAACATTCACAGGGGCACAAGTATCGACTGATGAACTGATACAGTCTTGATAGTCAAAGGTACTTTCTTCATGCTTTGGCTGCGGAGAAAAGGTTTCAGATCAGGGGTTGTCTCTGTTTGGATCAGTGGTGTAACCAGAAATTAACCTGCAGCAGGACCTGAATGAAAGTGGACAGGCCACACAGTTAATTTCATAAACAGCGCAACAGCATTTAGAATTACATTAGGCCTATAGATTGGCTGAAACAAAGATGGCCACACGGACCAAATTATAATTATAACAGATTTATTAACAAAATTTAAAAAATGTAGTTTGACTGGCTGGGCCAAGACAAGAAGAAGCCAGGCCTTGGCCCAGCTGGGCCCGCCCATAGATACGTAGCTGGTTGAGACACCTAAAGGCAGCAGGTCCATCCATCATCCTTCAGCTTTACTGTTTTTGCCTCTTGGGATTGGTGGAAGGGTTTGAGTCTATCCCAGCTGTCACTGGACAAAAGGCTAGGGTACAGGTCACCGCCAATCACAGGGCTAATAGGAAGAAGCAGGCAACCATTCGTGCACACATTCCCACTTCATGCAATTTAGAGAGAGACCGATCAAACTGAGCTTGTTTTTGGGCTGTAGGAGGATCCCAAAGAAAACCGACAAATGTACACAGAGAACACGCAAACTCCACACAGAGGGGCTCCTGCAGCTCTGAGGCAACAGCACTAACCACTGCACCACCGTGCAGCCTGCGCCTGGTCTTGAAGTGGGTAAATATAATATTGTAGAGGCCTGGCAGGATCGTTTAAAGGGCAGACTGAAGCTGTCCCCATAGGGTCCAAATCCGACAAACTAGAAAAGGTTGTTTAATAAAAACCCAATGTCCCACTCCTAAGGTTAGCTGCCACTCTCATAATGTACACGCAAGGCAGACACACACATACACACGGACACGGACACACACACACAGTAGAACTTTACTTGACATCAGGAGGAGGCTGAGCAAACAGAGCAATTCCAGCTGTTATGCGGGCAGCAGGCCTCAGATTGTGTGAGTCAGTCACGGTGGAGCTTTAATCAAGAGAGGCCCTCTGTGGGACTTCCCTGAAGGACAAGAGAATGAAGTCTGATTGCAAAGCCTTGAGGCTGCAAACACCTCTCAGAAAGGCTGAGCTGGAGAGAAGGAGCCGGCCAATCTAGCTGTCACCACAAAGAAGCAGAACAGTTAATTCAGGCCGTGCAAAACACTGTGCTCAGAAAAAGAGGGTATCTCTGATTTTCATCAGGAAAATGCTTTTACACTCTGTGGAGGAGGGAAACTAAAGAGCTTCTGACATGTGTTTTGAGAGAATTTCCTCAGGTGATGGATTGAATTACATGGTAGCTCTTGAATGTAGAAAGAGGCCCAATTGTGCCATCAGGAAGCAACGTTTTCCGTCACTCCTGATGATTGACAGCGCAGCTGTAGAAAAACACTTTCCTTAAATGAAGCATAAACATGATGCAGGTTTCTTACAAAAAACATAATCTGACACATAAATCTGAGCTGAAACCTAGAAATCCTCCCCTCCTTTATGTAACCACACCACTGTTTATCTTGCAGGACGGAGCATCATCGATTGTAGAAATGAGCTTTTGTGTAAAGATGACAGATGTGGGCTAGGTGAAAGGAAAACTAATCCTGCAGGCTGAAGAGCTTCAATTGAGAGGAAAACAATGTGTGAAGGCTTGATGGATGAAGGCGAAGCAGAAATGACTCTTTTGTTTACGTCTCTCTCACAGGACATGTCAGAGAAGCTGGCTTATCAGTGACAGCATGTCAGCCGACGTAGCCGGGTCGTTCTGTTTGAATCTTTCACAACATGCCAGTGATGGTGAGGTGAACGTAGAGGAAACGTCTCAGATTGGTATTCCTCAGAATACTTCAGTTTCTTCACCTACATCTGCTCAGGTTTCTCTCCACAGACTCCAGAGGTGTTAAAAATGGTGATAAAGCACAAATCTTCAAGGTGTCACAGACGGAATGCCAGGTTTATCTACTGACAGAGTGCTGAACATGATGAAGCATGATACTCAAAAACTCCTCTTCTAGTTTAGTAAAAAGAAAACTGTGTCAAATAGGGGATTTCCAACTCTTGGAACACACTTTTTTGAAAAAACTGTTTATTTACTGTTTTGTACAGTTACAGCTGCGTGCACATTTTGGCAATGGTGTTCATTAAACTACTTCAAGAGGTTCAACCAAAAGAAAACAAAACAAAACAAAAAAAACCACAACAACAAAAAACAATCAATACGCTTTACTTAACAGAGCACCTCTTGAAAGTACCTTTAGTTTGTCATTTGAGACATCTCTCATGAGATCCTTTAAACATTACACTATAAAACAAACTAGCATGTAGAATTTTTTCACGTTTCAACAGGTTTTGTAATCCTGACCATCCCTGAAACGTTTGGCTTGAGGTTGTCGGTTAGCACGGCCTCTCTTAACTCCAAAACACTTGTTGACCTGGATCGGCTGTGATCCTGTCAGAGCTCAGTAAAACCTGATTTCATGGAGGAGTATCATTTCTGACAACTGACCACTGCAAAAGCAGACATTTTTATGCTGCTTACAGTTTAATAAAAAGTTTAAAGAACGTTTACTTGTCTGAATGAAAGGAGTTCAAACGATGATTTTGTTGCCAAAATGTGGACCTAACCCTAATCCTATACAAGATCATTAAAGGAACCACCTCAGGACTACAAAAAGTCAAGTAAGTTTTGATAAAACAATTCAGAATATTTTCAATTCTCCCAAGCTTAACTTCCCATGGAACATTTCTGGAAATCTTCCACCTCGTTGCAACCCTCAGTGCAATCAAAAGTGACTGATCTGCAGACCTCATTGACCAGGATGGGCCGTATGTCTTTAAAAAAACCCTCAGAGAGGTAGGATGGAGGCTTCCCATTAAATGCTTTGTAAGCTAACAATAAAATCTTGAAAGTAATCCTTAAATTGACAGAAAGCCAATAAAGGGGGGCTGGGACAGGAGTGTGATGCTCAAGGCTACGAGTTCCTGTTGGGAGGCAAGCAGAAACATTTTGGACCTGCTGCAGACGAGACAGGGAGGCCTGGATTGGTTGAGATGAAAGCACCTAAAACCTTTTTAAAGTCATTATAAGAAAGATAAGGCTTCATCTTAGACAGCTGATTAAGCTGGATGAAGCTCAATTTTACTACAACCTTTATCTGTTTATCCATTTTTACTCCCAGATGGGTTAAAACACTTTTTCATGAGTCGATAAGGAGACACTTTATCTTACTACCATTTAGTTAAGATTAATTTGACCAGTAAGGCCATTTTTGATAACTAAATGGTCACATTTAAATGATATCAAATCAGATATAATGTTTCCACATGGACTCACTGCAAAATGTTTTAATACTATAATGAAAAGAGCTGCAGTCTGTTGGATGGATGATGGGTCTGGTACTGGGCAGACCTTGGATCTGTTTTTCATTAATATACCAGTACTCATACACACATTTTAAGATTTTGTGCTTGCTAGCTTCTGAAATAATACAAAGACACACAATCCTTTTGATTTCTGTTTTGTTTGTCAGTTGTTTAACTTTCCTCATGAACTGACAACATAAAAAAAGAACTCTGCCACAGTTGTGTTCCAGTCTCGTGTCTCTTCATCTTACATCCTCGTGGCGTTTAGCAGTGATTGCCACCTGACCTTAAATCACGTGTCAGGGGTTCACTTGTTTTACAGATAAGTGGCCCGTCTGCTGTTACAATGGATACAGAAACCGAATCACTCAGCCCCAAGGTGAAGGAGGAGTTGAGGCGTCAGCCTCAGCCTTGCAAAAAGCTACAACATGCTCGGTCAAATCAGACAATGAGCTATAATGTTCAATCCTCCATGGTTGTCAGAAATAGATAAATTAGGTAAGAAGTTTATGAAAACCCTCCAGTGCAGTTCTTCCACTTGAGGAACTACAGTTAGTCTCGTTTCTTAATTTCTTGCCATCAGAGGCCGCTGCTTTGGGAAAGTCACAGCCAGGAAAGACTTCCTCCAGAGGAAGTAGAGCTTTGGTTGAAGTCAGGCCAGGTCAAATCCTTTTTTAAAGCATATTAAAAACACTCACATATACCAAAATACTCCACCGACAGGGCAACAACAAAGCTGACGCTGACTCCTAAAAAAAGACTTATAGGTCAAACAAAATAGTGCTTGAGCCAAGTATGAAATTTTCCTCCCAGGTGGTCTGGAGATATCGCTTCAGCAAAATAAGACTGAAGAGTGGACAACAGGAAAACATGAAGCCTGGAGGCACAAACACATGGATGAGTTCAGGTACTCTGCCCTCCATTAGTTTGTTTTTATCCACACAGTGATGTTGATGTATGAGCGTTTTTTCCTTCCCTCAGCATCATTAGCAGGATGAAAGGATGGAGGTGGGAGGGGGATATCTTGGCTTGCTGTCAGCCGGTGGAGGTGCGAAACCACTAAATCAGCCCTGCCCCCCATCATTACCGTCATGTATGACAAATCCCTGTGGTGGTTCCTGCGAGGTCAGATTATCGCATGAATCACTGCGGTTTCTATTTCCATCCGTCTACATCAAAGGCTTTCCAAATGTCTCCTGTCTCTCCTCAGGGTCATCATTCACTCCTCTACTGCTGCCTTGACCCCTGAGCAGCTTACAGATGATGAACAGACAACAGAACACAAAGAGGAGTTTGGGTAATGGGTGACTGGAGCCAATCAGCTGCCACTAGATGAGAGGCAGGATACAGCCTGGACAGGTCACATGTGACAGAGGCAAAAACACATACACACACATACACACACATACACACAGTTTAAGGCCCAGTTCAGAGTCCAGTTTAGTTGAGTGGGACAGTCTATGACAGTGGTAGGGGAACCAAGAGAGAGCCTTTTACATGAATGTTTCCATTTGATGCCGTGTACCAGAGTTAGCTTAAAGCTAAGTTTACATCTGCAGTCCGTTGACAGGTCACATGCATGGGGATAACATGCAAATCTGCAATGCTCCAGCTGGCCAGGGATTTCGAACCTGGAACCAGGAACCATTCTGCTGTAAAGCATCAGTACCAACCACTGTGCAGCAAACTTTGTTCATTTGTACTGTAGTTTTTGTAGCCGGCTATTTTACTCACAGCCCGGTGGTCTGAGGTATCCATAGGCTAATGTGCTAACGTTAGTCTGATTTTTTATTTTCCTGAAAACTGTTTGTGGAGTAAAACAAGTCATCAAGTATTATTGTGAACAGAAATTAGGAGGAAAATGCTGTTAATGTTTAGTGAATAAGGGTCTTTAAAAGTTAGGTTTCAACACTTTCAAGAAACTCTGCATTGAAATTTCTCTTGGGGCTAAGCACCCATAAAATCCTGCTGCAAACTTTCAGTCTCTGTCTCTGCTTTGCCTCTTCTGTCCTGAATCTTAAACTTCCAGCCCCACCACTGCCTGAACTCCAACCTGCAGGCTCGGCCTCAGGATTTAAGGTTTGATCTTAATGTCTGAAAACAAAACAACCAGGAGAGATGAGCTTGAATTTACATTTTTAAACATATAACACTCACAGTTCCTTTTGACTGGTGTTTCATCGTTTTAGTTTTAGTTCTGTGCTGTAATTTTGGAGCAAACAGACAGACTGAAAGCAGCATCTTCTTAGAATAAACATACTGCACCTTTGAGAAAGAATTTGGATGGGAACTCAACACAGTGCCAATCAAAACAAACAAACTAAAAAACATTCTGATACTTCATCCTAACTGGAATATCAAGACAACATATTAACAGCGCGGTGATTCCCATCTCCAGTTCATGTGTATGAGCTGGTCTGTGTTGATTCAGTGGTTGGTAAAAGGATAAAATTAATACTCTGTGGGTTGTGAGAGCAGGAACTAGCTGGAAGGAAAACTAAAAATGAGCTCCTATTACAAAACTGCCTTCCACTTGTCAAACCATTAGTCATTATGAAGCAAAGCACCCTGCTTAGTGTTGATGAAAAAATCCACTCTGAATTCACAGTGACAGAGAGCGCGGCACATACACAGGCTCCATTAACTGAAATGGATTACATGCAATGGGAAACATGATGTAAAGGCTGGAAAGAGGAGCGTTTAAAGGGTTATGAGAGTTTGTGTTTGTGTGCCCCCCACTGCTGAGTGGAAGAGACAAGAGACACTACAAGAGCCCCCCTGCTAATTCAAAGCACTTCATACACAAGCCGTACAAAATGTCTTTCAGCAAGGAAGTTAATCCACCGTAGAATTTTAATTCAATCTTTGTGTAGTGAGGATTATAGTATTTCCAAAGGAGGCACATGTATAATCTCATTCAGAGCTGAAAAATGCTGAAATGGGGAGAATATAAATGTTATTGATCCTGGAGGGGAAATGAACGTGGTCGTCACGGCAGCAGAGAATAAAGTGAAGGCTGCAGAGAATTGGAGAGTTTGACTGAAAATGTGATAAAGGATCTAAATTAAAGTGAGAACAGTCATGGAGATAAATGTCTGCAATTATAGAACACTTTTCTCATTTACTACAGCAGAATTTGTTTAAGGAGGGCTGTTTAGGTGTTGGATGGTTATCAGGAGCAGCAAACAATAAAGAAAACGTTTAACAGCTAATTTTTACCTCTTGTGATGCTGGATTTGATGCCTGTTCTATTACAAGTGAGGAAATCAAAGTGGAAATGAAGGTAGAAGCCTGAATCTAAAGAAGCTTGGACACTGTGGAGTGTTGATAAAACAGACTCTGACAGCTTGCAAATCATCCAAACACTTTAGTTATATTGAAAGTTAAGATTAGATGTGAGAAAAACATTTCAAAAGTTGGGTTAGAGGAATCTAGTCTTGCATCTCCTCTTTATTCACCAGTACTCTGTAGGTGTTTAGGATCTGAGGAGGCCAGTTTCTGAGGGTTGGAAGCGGATAGCATTTTTCCACAGAGCTGGTGCTCGTGCTAGTTCCAGGTCAGTGCCAGGGTTAGCACTAGGTCTTTGCGTTTCCACCTACAAAGCACTGGTTCCACGTGCTAAAATCTGGTGCTGAGAAGCACAAATTTTTGCTGGGCCTCAGCAAAATATTGATTATGTCAGGGGCCAGGGTCGGCATTACCATGACCAACGATCAGTGGTGGAAAACAGCTGTTCATAAAAAGAAAAGCTGCTGAATGAGTTGTCTGTTATTTTATTGTTGTTTCTCATTGAAAACGTATGGTTTATTAGAACATCCAAAACCAGTTACTGTTGGCTGGAACCTCACAAGAAAACAAACAAACAAAAAACAACTCCAAGCAGTAAAACACACAGACGTTGGCTGCTGGACCATCCATCGCTAGTGATGCTTTCACTTGAGCCTTGTAATTCTCAAGCACACAATAACTCATCTAGCAGTAACACATCCCCATTATCCAACACTAACAACCCACCAAGTCTGTTACAGCATGCAGCGTCGTACTGACGTTTTACAGTGACGCAATGATGTGGCTCCAGTGTGGCTCCTTGACGATGGAAAATCAAAACGGTTATTACAGTTAGAACTTGGTTAGAATCAACTAAACACTAGAACCGAATGAGCAACTTGTTCTTTTTTTTTTTTTTCCAACATTATTTTTATTGAATTTTTATTGAATTTTAATACTTTTTCAATACAATATAATAATGTAAAAAAAAATGATAATAAATAAGTAAATGAAGATTCTTTCATCTCAAAAGGACTATCAAGGCCAGCTAGATTATTGTCCAGCATTCAAATTGTCCTTCCTTGCAAGTCAGGTATTTGTAAAGTGAACAACACTTAGGTGTGAGTAAAAAATATATAACCCGACTAAATCACAGAGAAAGAAAAAGTATATTAATAATAATAGTAATAATGATAATAATAAGATTAAAATAAAATAAAACAAAAACAACAACAAAAACTTACAATAATAGGTTTCTCTATTATATCAAGGGATAGCCCAAAGTGTTCCACTATTATGCATGGTTCAAAAATACAAACAGAGATGTACAGTTCACTCAGAACAAAGAAATTAAGTTTCAATGTAAAGGAAATCATTTTAGGAAACTGCAGAGGACCGGTAATGATTAAGCCTCGTCTGCTTCACTCCCTACAGCACTTAAATCCACACTCTCCATATATTCCATAAAAGGATTCCAGATGTTTTGAAATAGTGATAGTTTTCCTTTTATAATGTAGGTAATCTTCTCCAGAGGTAAAGTTGTGGATATTTCCTTAATCCAGTTGATGAATCTTGGTTTACTGGTACTCTTCCATGAGAGTGCTATAACTCTTTTTGCAAGCAGTAAACATAAATCAAGGGCAGGGATTATTTTCCTGGACATATGATGCCTATCAGGATATAAACCTAAAATAAACAATTTAGGGTCAAGCATTAGTTTTACATCTAGAATTGTCTCCAATGCTTGTTTAATTTCCCACCAAAACTGTTGGATTTTTTTACATTTCCAAACACAATGAAAAAACGTCCCCTTCTCCTCTCCACATCTAATACACAAGTCTGGGATGACATTGTTATACTTATTAAGCTTTTCTGGTGTCACATATGTCCTCATTAGCCAGTTATATTGCAGTATTTTGAGGCGAGTATTGATGGTTCGTTTTTGTGCTCCAGCACATGCTTCTTCCCAGTTCTCGGAGGACAAGTCCTCCTGTAAATCTTCCCTCCAGGCATTAAGCTTTCGTAGAGAAGACTCAGAGGATCCCTCTGCTAACATATTATATAGTTTGGAGATAATTCCTTTTCCAAAACAGTCATTTTTCATTTCCGTTTCCAAAGTGGATAATGGAGGGATCAATAAACCCTGATTTTGAGATGATCTAATAAAATTTCTCACCTGTAGATATTTAAAGTGATGTTTGCTTGGGATGTCATATCTGGCAACCAACTCCTCAAATGACATCAAAATCCCATCCTCCAATCCCATGAGGTCTCCTATTGTCTTTAAACCATATTCTGCCCACTTTCTGAAACCAGGGTCAGCTCTGCCTGGAGGGAAAAAAAAGTTACCCCATATCGGGCTGAAGCGTGACAGAGAGGAGGATTCACCTAAATACTTCTTGACCTGATACCAAGTTATAATCATATTTCTGACTATAGGATTTTTTGTCTTTTTTTTCAGCATTTTTACTTTTGCTGAGTATATGTACTGAGGGAGAGGAAGTGGGACTGAGCAGCCTTCAATATTCATCCAAGGTGGGGGGGATTTATCAGTAAAATAATACATCATGGTCCTCAGTTGAGCTGCCCAATAATACCAAAGTGGATTGGGGCATCTGAGGCCCCCTCTATCATATGGTAGGTACAAGAGTGATAAGCGTAGCCTCGGGCGTCGATTATTCCACAAAAAACGTACAAATAATTTTTTTAGAAGTGAGAACAAATTAGAAGGAGGTGGCAATGGAATGTTTTGAAACAAATACAGAAGTTTGGGCATTATATTTAATTTAAGAACATTAATTCTTGCAATAAGTGACAGGGGCAGAGAGTTCCATCTATCTACAGAGGAAGTAATTGAGTCTACTATGGGGGCGTAATTAGCCTCAACAATGTCTCTTATACATGGTACTATTCTGATTCCCAAATATGTAAAGCAATCAACTTTTTTAAATTGGAAAGAAATTCCTGTATTGTTTCTTTCTTCTGAGTTGAGTAACAATAATGAAGATTTGTCTTTGTTTACTTTATATCCTGATATCCTTCCAAATGTATTTATTAAATCTAATAAGGCTGGAATAGAATATTTCAGTTTTTCCAAAAAAAGGATGACATCATCAGCAAATAAAGCAATTTTGTGTTCTTGCTGTCCTACTGACAAACCGGTTATGTTTTTATGGGATCGCACTGCAATGGCAAAGGGTTCAATTGCTAGAACAAATAATAAGGGGGACAAAGGGCACCCCTGCCTACATCCACGTTTGATTTTAAATGATTTAGATATAACTCCATTTGTTACAATTTCAGCATAAGGTTCATTATACAAAAGTTTAACCCATCGACAGAAATTATCCCCACATCCGAATCTTTTTAATATTTCAAATAAATAAGGCCATTCAACTCTATCAAAGGCTTTTTCAGCATCCAATGATAGAAAAGAAGAGTCTGGTTTTTCTTCCTGATTATAAAGAATATCCAACACTCGTCTCACATTATGAAATCCCTGTCTACCTACAATAAACCCATTCTGGTCACAAGCAATTATACCAGGTAATATTTTTTCTAGTCTTCGAGCCAAAATTTTGCAAAGTATCTTTAGGTCCACATTGAGAAGGCTTATTGGTCTTAGGTTTTCACATTTATTGCAAGGTTTACCAGGTTTGGGCAGTAAAGTTATCAGAGCTCCTCTTAATGAAGCAGGGAGAGTTCCCTTTTCAAATGAATCCAAAAACATGTCAAAAAGAGGTGACAACAATTTATCTTTAAATTTTTTATAAATTTCTGTTGACAGACCATCCGGTCCTGGGGCTTTACCTGTTTTCAAATGGTCTATTGCTATAGATATTTCCTCCTTTGTTATAGCTGTATTAAGATCTACACGTACCAATTCTGAAATATTTGGTATTTGGATACTATCTAGGAAAAGACTCTGCTCTTGATCAAAATTATTTATATCTGAACTATATAATTTTTCAAAAAAGACTTTAAAAGTTTCACTGATTTCTAAAGGATCAACAATAGTCTGTCCGTCACTGTTTTCAACTGAAGTAACATTATTTTCATTTTGTAACTGTCGGAGGCGCCAGGCTAATAGTTTCCCGGGCTTTTCCCCTTGATCGTAAAATCCCTGCTTAAGACGCAAAAGATGTGAAGCTGCTTTGGAGGCAGAAAATTCGTTATACTGTGTTCTTAGCAACAGGAGTTTTCGATGAATATTTGGGCATAACGTTTGATAATATTTCCCCTCAAGCAGCTCAATTTCTGCTTCCAGCTTTTTTGTTTTCAAATAACTTTGTTTTGTCTTATAACTCGTGAAGCTGATTATCTGGCCTCTTATGTACGCCTTAAAGGCCTCCCATTTTGAAGAGGGTGGTGTTTCATTTGTATTAGTTTCAAAAAATATATTTATTTGCTTATCTATGAAAGACACAAATTCCGAATCTAGGAGCCATTTTTGTTTGAATCTCCATCTGGGAGGGTCTCTTCTTAATCTTAAATCTTCGTATATCAATGAGTTTGGTGCATGGTCAGATATTAAGATGCTGTCATAGAGGCAGTCCTTTATTTTGTGTCTCAAATTGCCAGAAACTAAAAAATAATCAATGCGTGAATATGATTTATATGTATATGAGTAACAGGAGTATTTTAAGCCCTTTGGATTCATATCCCTCCAAATATCTGTCAGGTTAAGTTCCTTTATAAAATGTTTAATAGTTTGTCTACTTTTAAAGTGAGAGTTATCAATACCTGAGCTTCTGTCCACTTCCGGGTTCAATGTGCAGTTAAAATCCCCTGCTATAATATAGTTGCCGGACAGAGATGAAATTGTAAGAAAAAGATTATGAAAGAAATTTGGATCATCAGTATTAGGGGCATAGATATTTATCAGATTTATTTTTTCATTAATAAGTGTGCCCTGTAGAATAATATATCTCCCAGCTTTGTCTTTAACAATCCTTGTCACTTGAAATGGTATGGATTTGTGAATTAAAATCATAACCCCTCTTGCCTGTGAAGTAAAGGATGCAGAATATAAACTGCCCTGCCACCTCCTTCTAATCTTTGCCTCTTGACTAGATAACAAGTGTGTTTCCTGAAGTAGCACAATATCAGAGTGTAAAGATTTCACCCTTGTCATTACCTGTTTAACCTTATTCAGTTTTTGTAGTCCTCTGCAGTTCCAAGAAGATATTTTAATTCTTAATCCACCAGACATAGTGTATAACATTGAGTGGGCTTCCCAGTACACGTAAATTGTATTGAAACAGAGAAACAAAAAACACCTGGATGTTAAAAATTACATCCACCATCATGAATACCGAACACTATAACCCTTACAACTTAGAACAGTAACTTTATTACCCACCTACCTCCCCCCTATATGTACTGGCACCTATCTAACAGCTAAAGGCTGTTCCACACAGAAGTGAGGATCAGCCGACTGTGCCTAAATACTTTTCCTTTTACCTCACCCCACTTACCTATACAAAGAAACTCGTTATTAATATGTTTAGAAAGTTAGGCCATTTATATTTATATTAGCCTTGAGCCTCTAGGCCAACATATGACAAGTGTGATAATCTATCCATCCTTCTTACTTAACTTAAGGCTCAGTGATTATACATCTATAATACACTGCAATAAGATGGTAGCTCTATTATCTCACCCAGATCCACTTTCTGCTCTCAGAGTCCTCACAAAGTCCTCTGCTTCAGCTGGCTGGTTAAAGATGCGGGACTGTCCGTTGTGTGTCACCAGCAGCCGTGCGGGAGGGATCATGCCATATCGAATCCCCATCGTCCGAAGCTGTTGTCTCGCGGAGTCAAACTCTTTCTGTTTTTTGTGTACACCTGTTGCGAGATCTTCATAAAATCTCACCGGGCTGTTCTTGAAGAGAATCTGTCCCTTTGCCCTGGAGGCTCTCATCACGGCCATTTTATCCTTGTAATTTAAGAACTTCATGATAAGAGTCCTTGGTGTAGCGTTGTTTGATGCACTCCTCTGGCCGATCCGATGCGCTCTCTCCAGGATCAGAGCGCTGCGTAATGGTGCCAAGTTCAGAGCTTCAGGCAGCCAATTTTCCAAAAAGGTACAGGCGTCCTCTCCCTCTGCGCCCTCGGGTAGGTTAACCAGTCTCAGGTTAGATCGTCGAGATCTAGCCTCCAAATCCAGCACTTTTTCCTCAAGATCTTTGTTTTTCTTTTCAAGGGTCTGAACGCTCACTTGCTGACTGGTAATGCTGTCCTCGGCTGCAGATATCCGGACCTCCGCCTCGTTGATCCGCTTGGCACATTCATTAACGTCTTTCTTCACAGTCTCTATTGCCGCCAATATACCATCTAGTTTGGAGGAGAAATCTGATTTCAAGTTTGCAATTGCTGCCAGTATTTCCTCCGAACCTGTTTCGGTCATTTTCACCCTCTCAGTCGGCGAGCAGGTGTCTTCATCCATCGCCTCGCATGTGCTTGTGTTAGCCTCGCTATCGCTACAGCTAGCCTCAGTGCTCAACTTCGAAGAAAAGTTGGATAACTTCGACTGAATCGGCTTATTAGTACTTTTAATGGGTTTTCTTTGCGAGAGAGGCATCTCAGCGGTTCTACAGGCGTCGTTCAGTGTTTCATATAACGAGTATTAATCAGAGTTTTACAGACAGGTAGCGGAGCCGAAGCGAACACGTCCTCTCAGCAAGCCGCCATTACAGGAACCTCCAACTTGTTCTTTTGATGGGAAAGGGGTAAGAAATGTCCCACTCTGGTCTGATAAAGGATGTCATCTGCTCAGAGGGTTGCTTTTATCATGTCCTTTGTTCCATGACTTACCAAATGCTTTTAATGGCTGACAAGTCAAGACAAAATCAAGGCAGCCCTGAATTTTCTCAAAGAAAAACTTTGGGTTTGTCAACCACAGGAGAGTTCACCACTTCACCACAGTCCAAGTTAAGAGGACTTTGGTCCTGAGAGGTTTAGATCATAGCTTCCTCTTAGCATGTCTTGTTCTTTCTACTTGTATGCAATGACACAGCAGCAGGGGGGGGACTGCATGGTGGTGCAGAGGTCAGGACCAAGAAGGTTCCTGGTTCGAATTTCTGACTTCCTCCCCAAATGAAATGGGTGGTAAAGATGATACTATTGTTAACATAATGATCTTGTCATGGACTTAAATTAAAATAAAACGTGAAAATACACGTAATTCTTGTCATTTCCTTTGAGTATTTCTATTTATGTTTCCTCTTTTACAAATTCCTTTAACTATTCCTTCCACTGCTTTGACTCCATACTTCTTAAGTTAAAGGCTCTATTGAGAATTCAAGGTTGGAAAAAGAAAAACAGCAGCTCCTCAAATGCCAGATGAAGTAAGGAGTGGAAGTGCAGAAAAAGCCTCAGATTTGAAAGCCTCGGGGCTTATCTGTGGACGAGGAAAGGTTTGTGAAGCGTTGCACATAGAAACGTGATGCACAGGCACGACACAATCAGCCATTCAGCATCACAAAGGGCTGAGTCTCGTCTGAATGTTGTAGCTCTATCTTGACCTACGGTAGTGTTCCACCTCTCTGAACAGGCCTCTGTTTGTGGGGGCAGATGTCAGTCAGTTGACCCCCCAGAGGAACAGGAGCAGGGCTCTGCTGGCAGCTCTGCATATGGCCTGACTGTAAAAAGACTTAAGTGAGTGCTCAGATCAAGTTTGATTGGGGTGGTGCTAGGAGGTTAGTGAGACTTCAACCAGAGCAAACCTTGGGGTGGAAAACTCAGCTGGCCATTCTCTGACATTTGCTATTTGAACCATTTAATGTCTCTTTATCTGCAAACAGCTACTCATTAGGGCAGAAAGGATTGACTATGACAATCAGAGCTGTGTATCTAAGCTGTGCCGTTTAACATCAAGAGAGAGGGAATCAGAGCGAGGAGAAACAAAGAGTATGGTTTCCCTCATGCTTAAGACATTACACAACCACCCCCACTGGCCTGGAGATACCACTGTCAATCAACACGGAGCACAAATACAATCAAATGTGCTATCTATGGGACATGTGACCCCTGGGCTATTTTTACAAGCACAGTGGGGATGACAGCACGGACTCTCCAGGGAAAAGAAATATGTGTATACATTCTCTCACATCAAAGCCTCGGCCATACTATCCTGCGCTATTCCTCCTGTGTTATTATTCATGTTAAGCTAGCTAGCATACCTTGATAATACGCAGCACTATGGCTGTAGTGTAAACACAAGGAGCCAAACATGGTCAGATATAGATAACCTCTGCTCACTGTTGTTCCAGCCCTTCATGGAAGGCTTTACTGTACACAAAGACAGGAAGACAGGGAGGTAATCTCCTGGAAAGGACCTGTTTGCTGTAAACACAAGAACACCTGTGTTTTAGGAGGTAAAAGCAAAACTATCTGAGGTCTTCTTCATACCTAAACACCTTTCCAGAGAGTTTTGAGTAAAAACAGTGAAATCATCACATTTGCTAACACATTCTACTCATGGCACAGCATCTGTTGTTTGCAGCTGTGAGCCCCTGTTCCTAAATTTACAGTTGTAATTAGACATACACAACGTAAGCATTAAGTTTTTCAATACATGTTAAAGCTTGACACAGGGTCCCCCACAGAACAAGGCTTTCAAGGATAAGACGGGTTCATTTCATTCCCCATTAATACCTCGATTGGTCCTGCTTCCTCTGCATTTTCCACAGGCCTGTTGCTCACTTTGCCCTGTGAATTATTGTATGTTTCTTTAGTGGTCTTACCTAGCAGCTGCACTCCACGGGTCAGACCGTAAACATCAATGAGTGCCCAGAGGGGCTCAGCTGTGCGGACTCCACTGAAGAACAGCATGGGGTTGGATTCATTGATTCGATAAAAGACTCTGCCCTTCTTGTCAACCCAAAAGGCGATGATGTTGCCCTCATTGGCAAACTCCTCGGGCAGTGCTTTGGCCCAGAAGCCGCTCTGTGACACCAGGTCGGGGCAGGCGTATTTAGGAAGGTTGTCGGGGTTTATCCTGGAGGGGTCTTTGGAGGTGAATCCCAGACGCAGAGCCCCGCTCCAACAGCACTGCTTTTTAGTGATCTGCAGAGAGGACAACCAAAAGCTGTTTTCCTTCACTGTTGATATGTTTAACACAGAATTCCTATTTGATCAAATGATTAAAATCACAAACAGCCCATTTAAAAATTGATGTTGTGTGTATAATGTCTGCACTCAGTGCAGGCTGGGTTCAGTTTTCATTCAGCATATTTACACAGTGGTCATTTCCTTAAACATTACGCTTGAGTGTGAATATATAGAGGATGCACTGCAGCAGCAAGTAGCACAGAGAACTGCAATATTTTCTAATCCTTTTTCCTTCTACCTGCTCCATTTCTCTGCTAAAGATGATGATACTGAAGTGTAAACACGACCATGTTTAATAGTTTTTTGTAATTTGCTCACATTGTGTTTCTGATTTAGGTTAAGCTGAACTACCCTGTGCATGTGTCATCCCCAGGCCGCTCAATTTTTAGCAGTTAAGATATTTTAAAGACAGAAAAAAACCAGAACAGCAGAACAGCGAACTGAGCCAATGACGTGCAGGTAACACCACGAACCCTTTCCACTAATAAGATCACCCTTTGGATTTTGGACATTATGCAAGAAATTACTGTCCCATTCAAATGTTGCAACAGGTACATAAGCACGACGTCGCTGAGCTAAAAACTCTAATGACATAATCTCTTTTTCTGGTTGTTTGTTAAAAGTGCTGTTTCCAGTTAAGTACCCATCTAACTATACTTTAAATATGTGGGTAAACACTCTTCTTGGCTGTAGGAAACAACATCACTTTGCCTTTATCTTAAAAGTGAGTTCACTTACCAAAACAGTATTCTACTAATCCGACACCCAGCATACAATTTGACATGTCTTTGATTAAATTATAAAATTTTCAGGAATTTAACAATCAATTTTTATTTATATAGCACCAATTCATAACAAACGTTATCTGAAGACGCTTTCCAAAAGTGTTAACAGGTCTAGACCTGTAAAGGAAATTTTATTAACAGAGACCCAACATCAAGACAAGATAAGAAGTCTGATCTCATCTTAACCCACCATGAGTACAGACCGTTACAGCATTTAGTGAGTTACAATGGAGAGGAAAAACGTCCCTTTAACAGGCAGAAACCTCAGACAGAACCAGACTCATGTTAGACAGACATCTGAGAGAGAGAGACTAATGGGATTAGAGAGAGAGAGAGGGAGAGGGGGGCAAGGAGAGAGGAATAAGTACCTACAAGCTAACTCATCTTACACAAAAGAGCCACCAATGTTTGAATGTAAACACCAAACAGAGCAGCGCTTATAATTTCATAGTGTGCAAGTTAAGCAATGACAACAAAGGCTTTGTATTCTATTTCAAACATCGCCCAGCATTATCTTAACGTGTGGAAAAGTTTGTCTGAATGAGCCAGAGTTAGTGTGTCGGAGGGCAGCTGAAATATTATCAGACTTTGAGTTTAGATACATCCGTTTTAGCTCACCCAGAACTGATATTGTTGTCCTGGTGAACATAGAAGGGCATCACTTATAAATAATGTATTGTAGCTTTCACCAACCCTCTGCCAAGTGTAAAATATTCCTCCAAGCTGTGCGTGGAGGTCACTTCAGGTGTTAGTGTGTTAAATACTTTCAAATAAGTTTCATTTTAAACCACAGGGGCCTATTTTTCCCTGTGAAAGTAAAATTCATTTAAAATGGAGCCAATAGCACAGGCACACAGAGACTTTGTTGTTGTGCAGCATGGTTTGGGGTGTTTTTAATCCTTTGCATGTCATTTGAGATACTGTGTCTGTTTGTTCATTTTTCATGTTTAATTGGTGCCAAAGCTGCACTATCTTTCAATAAATCAGACCCTGAGGTTAGAGAGTCTGAAATCTGTAAATCAAAGAATAAATGGATCTGTTTGGGTTGCTTATCTTTTACAAAAAAAACCCATCTAATCTAACAATGTGCTATTTGTCACAATATTCATGTGATTATAACAAGTTTACACAATATATTTGAAAGGGCAACATGTAGTAAACAGTAACTGTGACTAGGGAGGGCTAAAACAGTAACAGAAGCTCTTTCACAGCTCTTCTCGTACTATTGCAGCGACACGTTGGGTGAACAATCCAGCGCTTGGTGAATTTTGCTTCACAATGAAAGGAAGAGCCGTCATCGAAGGATCAAAAAGCGACGTGGCTATGAACGCTTAGCCGCCACAGGCCAGTTCTCTCTGTGGTAACTTTTCTGACACCTCCTGCCTAAAACCCCAAAAGTCAGAAGGATCATGAGGCTCTGCTTTCACGGTCTGTATTCATACTGAAAATCAAAATCAAGTGAGCGTTTGGTCTTCTGCTCGAGCTCGACGGTACCCAACAGTTTGTCTGATATGTTATTTAAACAATAACTGGATCTTCCTCTACAACAAACATTTCTTTTGTTAGCTGCTCTTAAACTAAGTAATTTGTCATAACTCTTAAATTTTGCACTCTGGGAAAGTTGTAAACTTTTAGCCTACAGTAATGCTAGCAAGGCAGGAAGAGAATGCTAATGTTAGCTGTTGCTAAATGGTTACTACCAGCTCATGAATAATGTGTGTTTTAACTTTGAATTGGGCCCAGTGTCCCTCTAATATCTTCTCAGCTGCTTATTAATGTAGAGGCAGTAAAGTTATGAAGATTAGTCAGATTTTCTGAGTCTTACAGTCTGTATCCTGGAGCCCAGCAGTATGAAAATTTGGCAGCATTTGGTCTTCTCATTCTTTTCTTGTAATACCAGAGAAAAATGACTACCACAGTGAAGTGAGCGCTCCACTTGTTAAGTGAAAACCTTGGATAAAACCAGAATGATAGCTTGGCAGTTTGAAAGCTCTTAGTGGCTCAAGTGCTTCTCTCTGACAAGTACCTTGAGGCGGACTTGCTCATACAGGGTAACAGGCCTGTTGCTGAAGGTGATGGCGTTGCAAAAACTGGCCTGCCTCTTCACTGTTTTCTGGGCCTGATCCATGACAATTTGGGACCCCTTGGCGTTCGGGTGGAATAGAAGTGGGCTGATGGGAAGTGCCCCTCCAACGCTGCCACACTGGATAGGCAGACACCTCTTGGGTTTGTGGTGACATCGGTGTGATGTGGATGGAAACGGGCCACCGAGGGAGTCTGTAGGGAAGAGACGAGGCAGAGACAAAGAAGGAGATGAGCTTAAAAAAAAAAAAACGGTAATGTTTGGTCATCATAATTATTGCCTCATGTTCTTGTTTCTAATCTGATGAATCATTTGCATCACAGAAATAACCTCAGACATTACCACATGATCTAAGATTTCTGAGCTGTTCTAAAAGGCTTTCTGTTGATTATATGTGAGCAGTGCAGTAATGAGCTAATCAGCTGTAATCATCCAGGGCTCTGCAGGGTGAACAGCAAACCTCAACACGGGTCATGATTGCAAAGCATGAACAGAAATTATGCAGATACAGAACTGGTCTCCACAAACAGCAGTCTAGAAAGTCTTGGTTTCAACTTGTTTTTGACTCCTGAATGAAACCATTCAAAGGCTACGCTCAGACAGCAGACCTCAATGCTTTGTTCGGATTTTTGCTCAAATATGATTTTTTGTTTGGCTGTTCAATTACATTTCTAATGTGGCCTGTCTGCGGACCACGATGTAAACAGCTCACCTCTGACTGGAAATGTCAGATTCAGTGTGACTTGTGACGTTCACACTGTCAGAAACAAAGCAGATATGAGTCACTATGAAAAATTTTAAAAATCAGATTCAGGTCCCTTTAAAGTGCAGTGTGAACTTAGCCAAAATGTACCACCGCTAACTTCAATCAAGACGAACCTGAAGACATCACGGGCTGTGCTGCTCTGTGGCAAATTTTGAATTCTGTTTGATTGTTGGATTAAGATTCTGAGTGAACGACTCAAACAAAGAGTCCATCAATATTTCTACATCTGATTCTGCTCAGATATGTTTTATTTCACCACTCTGGGTTGTCAAATGATTTCCAGAAGTTTCAGTATTTGTGTTTTAAAATTCCAACAATTTTGTGGTGAGGAGGTTTCATCTTTCTTCTGCTGTGCCCACATTCTCCCAATTTTCTGTCCACTTTTGTACGCATTATTAGAGCTCATTATTTTCCTCAGCGCTCTCACCTGCATATTTGGTATTCAGCAGGGTCTAACTCGTGGGCCAAGAGAGCAACAATGTTGGCAGAGGTAATAGTGATTGTGGGTTGAGAGATAGAATCCCATTCTCGAAGCAAAGCTCTCCCAGCTGTGTTGTATTATTGGCAATTCAAGCCTCTGTCAGTGTAGAGATCGGTGTGTCTGCCTCCTCTTTGATGGATTTCTCCCTGTTTGATTTACTGGCAAGAAAGAAAACGCATCTTTTCAGCCCTGAGAGGCGACTACTTCAGAGTAAGCATCAGTAAAACCTGTGTTTACGATGATGTATCAGCAAGTTGATTCTCTCAGCAATCAAACTCCACTCAGCTACTCAGGGAACAGTTCAGCTTTAAATGTTTGGCCACCAGTTATGGGAATATCGACCTAGAAGATGTGAATATTTCTTATCTTTTTGAAATCAGGTTGTATTTAACCTGATCTCGCTCTCATAATTGAATGGTAGTTTGACACTTAAAAAGAAAGCAATAGTTAACAAAGTTTAAAGAGCTGAGGACCTACTTGGATGGTTTGACATACATACAGATGAAAGCTAACAATGGCAGCAGCAGTTGTCCTGTACAGTCCTGATAAGACTGCAAGGCCCCTTCCTATTGCTTTATGTTCCCTGTCTTTGGGAACGGTGTTTATCTCACAACGACTCGTGTCTACTGTCCGATCCGGCCCCAATCTAAGAGCATTGTCGAGGCCTTTTGTCTTAAGCGCAGCCACAGGAGAGCCGTTGCTGAGTGTGGCTCATGTGGTCACATGGTCCGGGCAGATTGAGCTGAATGTATTATCAGGCTGTAAAGAGACGCAGCTGCTGTGGGGAGAAACAGGCTATGTGTGAATTCATGTTCCTTAGCAACCCCTCGCATCTAAAGGTCTTGATCGGTGCACTCTTTCACTTCATGAGCAGAGGCTGGGATGCAGCAGATGCCTTTTGTTTATTCAGACACAACAACGTGTTATTTATAGCCAGAGACCTCAGCGTCTGTGTTTTTCCACACAGTCCTTTTAGACAAAGGGGGACAAATAAGTATCGTAACATCTTTTACTCTATTTCTTTCAGCCTTGTGGATCTTTTAATCCTCTGTTTTACCAAACATTGACTGACAACACATCCTTAAAGACTCAAAAGCTTTGCAGCTATTTGCAAGTCATTGACTGAGCTTCATGGGATTAAGCTTATTTCAGGTTTGTGACCCTCTGACCTGTCCTGTTACCTGGTGTACAGAAAGAGGGAGAGTTAAGGTTTGACAAAATACCCATTCATCCATCCATGTGACTGTTTTAGGAGTGTTACTGTTAACTAGCAACTTTCAGAGATTAAACAGGATAACTCTGTAACTGGAACACTAGTTGTCTTCAATTTCATCACCAAAGCTCTTTATCTCTATCTGGTAGCAGAATGAGGGAGCTCTCTTGATTACGAGCAAATTTCTTTGAACTCTTAAACAAATGGAAAATACTTTTTTAAAATTCAAAAAGTAAAAAAAAAATGTTAAATATGAAACAGTAACAAGACGGGCTACTAAAATAATTTCAATGTAGTTTGATGTAAGACCTCACCTGGTATTTAAACACTACATTATTTACATTATTTATTAGTTAATGTGATCTAAAAGTAAACAGCAACACAGTCATCAATATCATTAGCATTTTCAAAGTATTGATCTATATGTCCATCTATCTATCTATCTATCTATCTATCTATCTATCTATCTATCTATCTATCTATCTATCTATCTATCTATCTATCTATCTATCTGGATGGATGGATGGATGGATGGATGGATGGATGGATGGATGGATGGATGGATGGATGGATAGATAGATAGATAGATAGATAGATAGATAGATAGATAGATGGATAGATGGATAGATGGATAGATGGATAGATGGATAGATAGATAGATAGATAGATAGATAGATAGATAGATAGATAGATAGATAGATAGATATAGATAGATATAGATAGATAGATAGATACAGATAGATAGATGGATAGATATAAAAGCTGTATTCTGTTGTGGCTGCTTATCAATCACACAGCTGAGAAAAGGCTGATCAAAGTTTATATCAGGGATGCATCAATCCAATCCTGGTTTTTGGTATCAGTCCAGTGTAGACTCAAAAAGTAAGATATAATATTGGTGACAAAGAGCTGATCCACCAGACAGATCTATTCAACTCAGTTCTATGCTCATTTGTGTTCACAACAACCACGTATGAGTACTATGTCACCAACACCAGTAGGTCTGTGCCTGTTTTTTTTAATGGCAACTTGCAATTTGTGGTTTAATTCCTCACTTATTCACTGCTGAGGTCGATAGTTAAATTCTAAGAATTCATTTGTGGTTTACAAAGTTAAAAAAAAGTCTGAAGTTCCCAACACATGATCCTCAGTTTCATCCTGATATTAAGGAACAGAGAATGTTAAATTTATACTGATATCAGATCAGATCTAGTTTACATGACTTATGATCGACAACCTGGAACACAACAGTGAGTCGTAATCCTGTCACAAGCAGATGGCTGCTGTGGGGATATATTCTATAACACTTTACTTCACATTGGGCAAGAGATTAAATACTGAGTCAAGTGCAGAAGTCAGGTTTCACTTCCACTTTCACCGTTCTTAGTGTTATCTAAAGCTGAAACAGGAATAAGTTAGATAAAATGACACAGTTTTAAAAGAAGTACCTTACATGGATGAACATCAAGCACAAAGGCTGAAATCAGGATCATTATTAGGGCCCATTACTGACTTATTTGGATATTGCTTTTTGTTATGTTTTCGAATTTCTGTTTTCATACCTGTATACATTGCCACACATGCCTAAAAGGATCCCAGTTTGTATTGTGTTTGTGAACTTTGCATGTAAATTTGTGCGGAAGGAATATTTTATCATTTTCAGGTCTTCTTTCTACATATACCATGTAGCAGTGTAAAGCTTGTGGCATTACAGCGTATGAGAATGTGTCGTGGATGGAGAAATAAATCATCAGTTTTTGGTTGAACTATACAGAAGTTTAACCCATAAGCCCTCAGCAGGATGCTTTTCTCTGCTCACAGTCAGTCTATAGTCTGTCTGAAAGTGGCCTGAGAACACGTGACAGCAAAATATGAGTTCTTTTTTGGTATTTGTCCTGTGATGATCTGAGAAAAATGGCCCTTTTATGGCTGTGAAGGCTTTTTATGTTCAGGTTGCAGTACTTCCGTTCAGGATTCAGGGTATCCCTCTTGTCCCACGCTGAAGTTTAATATTTTTGAGTTGCTCAAAGCAGCCTCAAGCCTCATGTCTGCTCTTAGGCCTCCAATTACTGTCGTAACACAAATCCTTGAGTATGCTTATGTTCGAGGTGCAGGAGATGTGACCCCATTGATGTAAAAGGCTTGAAAATGGCTCCTCTTTAACATCATTCTGTCAGGGGCCTCTTAAAAAACAGCGTTATGTATTTGTTATCAGGAGGAAAGCAGTTTTAACAGCCTCACAGGAGCCATTTTACCAAAGGTCGAGGATGTCACATTATAATCACAAAGGGTAAAAAGCTTGTACTCATCTGCCCTGGAGCGTAGAGGTCTTTATCCCTCTAATAACAACACCCAAACACACAACAGCTCCAATCTCTCATCACAATACACAGGCTTGTGTGCAGCTAAAACCTGTCATACTCCACTGAACATGGCTGTCGGGCAGCAAGCTAATCTCTCACCGGTTTATTCAGCTGACAGTGTTGAGTGAGAGCTGAGCGGTGTGTCTCTGTGTGCGTTTTTCTATCAAGAGTTGTATAGCCATTACTCACCTGCCATCAGCTAAGTGCTTTACCATGCAAAGAGGATTTTAAAGGTGGTAGAGAACTATTCCAATATTTACCGAGTATCAGGTAAACAAATCACTTCCTGCTCCTGAGAACGAAACTCAAAGCTTTCCTCCAAAGAAAACATGCTCATTTGATAACAGTTAAGCTGTATTATGTGAAATTGGGTCGATTATTGTTTGCAAATATTTAATGCTTGTGTGCAGAAAGGTCTGGGATTGATTGCACCAACATGTACAGGGTTTATTGATTTCCAAATAAATATGAAGGACTGGGGCAGGTTACAGAACTTTTAGGGTACTTGAGAAGAAAGCAAGTATTTTAACAGCCAATCACAGGGCTGACACAAAGAGACAGGCAACCTTTCACACTCACACCTTTGGGAAATTTAGAATCACCAGTTAACCTGATGAGCATGTTTTTAGACTGTGGGAGGAAGCTGGAGAGAACTCACATATACACGGGGAGAACATGCAAACTCCACAGACAGGAATTCAATCTGGTGATCTACTTGCTATGAGGCTGCAGCAGTAACTGTTGCACTGGAATTTTTGATTAATTACTTCCTAAATGTTCACAAATTTTAGAGCCTTACTTTGGGTCCACACATGATACCTTTTTTCATTGAATGAGACTTTGTCTTTGGGAAAATAAAAGATGATTCCTTCATTTTGCCATGTATTGTTGTACTTCAATATATTTTGATGAGAAGTATTTTTAATGGGTGTAATATATCAGGTAAAATAAACTTGACATTAGTGATGGTGTTACTAATCATTACATTAGTGTTCTAAGGGTGTTTTCACACCTGAAAGTCTGGATCTTAGCCCAGACAAAAGTCTGTGTTTTTGTTACATTGTAAACATTTGGTTTGGTCTGCTATGGTTTCACACTGTCATTATTGCAAACGGACTAACAGAACTTACATGATGAACCTACGTGATACCGTCATCAACTGTGTACTTAACGTGTCTCCATAGTTTACATTAATTGGTCATTTGGCCGGCTGACGTCAACATGTTGAGCATGAATTTAACTTTGTCAACAATGAATGAAATCACCATCATATTGTTGATGTTTTTATACCACCAACAGCGACAACTTGAAGAATTGTACATAATGCTGATCCAAGGTCGTCTTATGAGGTATATAATTAGATGACAACTTTATCGTCGTTGGAGAAAGTGTGTAATCCTGTGATTGGTACAAAACTTTCAAAATAATGCTTTCACACTGTGCATGTACCAGACTGTGGTCCCGTTTGGTACAGACTGAGACCACCGCTTTTAGTCTGACCAAGGTCCAACTGTTTGGTTCGGACCAAGGACCAGGGGAGGTTTCACACCTATCATTTTGGTTCGGATCAAACAGAAAAGTTTGAAAGTCCGGACCAAAGGACGTTGATGTGAAAGGGAATTAATACTTCATGTGCACTATAAATGTATGTCAATTAAATCTTTCAAATACTAACAATTCTACTCTTTCTTTAGTGTTCATTCTATTACATTCAATACTTCACCAACTACACAGACAATCAGACAGCAGCCCAGCTAAGGTCATAGCTCGATGGTAAAGTCTCAGTGGGGGGTCTGGTCTTGTCTGTGTTTACATGCAGTAAAGAGAATCAGACTTCTGTCTGAGAACATCTCACTCTGCTTCAATAGGTGGTGCTGTGTCCTTTATTGATGAGTGAAGCTGTGTGTGTATCAAACTAGTTTCAGTTCACCTGAAGAGAAAACAACATTCTAACGATGATGGCTGAGATGGATGCAGCTGTAGCTCTTCATGCTTTTATTTATGTGTGTGTCATGGTGTTTGTTTGTTGTGTTGGAGCCACAGACTGTATGAGCACACTGACCCTATTTATTATTGTCATTTACTTCCTCTTCCAGCTGAACGCCGAGGCTTACCGAGACCTGCAGAGGTCTGCCGAATCCAACCACAGCCTGATAGCAACCGCATTACTTAGGTGTGTTAATGGAGCTATGCTCAGTCTGTATTCAGTCTGGCTGAGCTGTTTACATGCATTTTAATAGTCTGATCTTGCGCTGACTAAGATCATAGTCCGACGTCTGAAACTGCATGTAAACACACTGTGTGTCTCAAACGGTAAATGTACCCTGCCTTACATGACACTATCTGACCCTCATCCAGGTAAAGTTCAGAGTTTTAACTGTGGCTATTTTGTATACCACACTTTGTCTGTGATGTATTTTTTGTCCCATGTATGCTGGAACAAAGCTTGACAACTATTTGCAGAGACCATTGACCCAGATCTCCACCATGTAACCATTCTGACTAATTCTAGACATGAGGAGTCTGTAACATTCAGTCACAACAGTGGCAGATTTTATGAAGCGCAGGTAGCCCACGTACCAGCCCACGCCCTGCACTTGTTGCTATCTAAAGCCCAGCTTAGCACTCATCCTCTGAGACTTTGATGAAAACACACACACACACACACACCCAAAGAGTCTCTGTGCATGCGTCTGCAATCATGCAGAGTAGCTTCTGCTGTTACATAAAATAACCAAAGTGGGATCTATCACTGTGAACAGATGGAGCCATTAGTGTAAATTGTTGGAATGTACCGCTGTGCTTTCGATAAATCACCAAAACAAGTTGTTAAGAAAACTTGTTTCTGCCATGTTTTTACATCATGTCTTCTCGATAATTGTGCCTCTTATCAAACTGTAATCAGTGCTTTCTCAGGAGGGACATCAAAGAATGAGTTTTCTCTCTAACAAAAGTTTCCACTGTAAAATGTTCCCCTCGCTGCTTTGGTTCTTTATTCTGACAGTACCATTTACAACACCGCCAACGAGCCTGGAGGGCAATGACAAACAACATCTTAATGATGTTTACATAGCGCTGTCTGGATGATGTATTCAATCCCACTGACTCATGACAAAACGGCACCGTAGCCTGATGTAACGCCAACTGTGAAATGAATCACACAATAATAGCTACGATTAATCACAAACACATTATCATATAAGCTGAGCTGCTTAAAAATACAGCACAGGAAAGATGACTTTGTGCACTTGCAGGCGCTCAAAGCTTCACAGCAGATGACATTTCATCTTCTCCAAAGGTCTTTTGCATGTGCCTTTGTACATGAGTGACAGATGACACACGGACGCAGAGCGAGTGTGTGAAACTTGATCAGCTGTGTGTCCCAATGACAGAAAGGTTACTGTAGTGGCAGTGACAGTAACTGAAGCTGGGCTGCTACGCTACCTGCCGACACTCATTACAGGCTCATCACTCATTATGTTGGTGGTAACCAAAGGGCTGGACCTGCTGCCAAGCAACGCTGTGACACAACTATTACAATGCTGATGCACTCGTGCCTACTGTAATGGGTTTCTTCTGGTTGGGGACTTGTCATGAAGGTGAAATCTTGAACTATATACCTTAGATCAGCTGCTGTTTGGTGGTTTATTATTTTGCTCTTTGGTGTTGTGATAGCTGATAGATGAGACGGAGCTGCCCTTTTTTTTTAATTCATTCTTTCATCCAGACTTTGCTCTGATCTCTCTGTTGTCCAGAAGCAGATCCAATTTTCAGAGGGATTTTCACCGCTGCCTTCTTCTACTGACCGGAATGATAAAAAAATAATCCCTGTCAACTAATAAAAATTCAAGTCAAGCGATTCTCAGACTGTGCAACCCCACTCTGCTCTTCCTTTTTGGTGAACACTGCATTGGGCTTAGACAAGTACAAAGACCGTCTCTCAACAGAACCGCCTTTTACCTCAAAGCATCAAATCATTGGCTTCTGCCATGTTCACAATATCATTTCACTTGAAAGAGAAGCTCTGTTACATGCAGCCCTGTAAGGTTCAACACAAAAGATATGACTGGCTTCAATAAAATCTGTACAGATTGAGTAAAAAGCTGTATTGCTGATGCTCTTCTTGCACAATGATTGCCAATGTTCATGCAAACTCCAGCTATACATATCATGGATGTGGTTTGCTTTGCGTCATTTGAAAAGCAGAGGGCAGTCTCATAGATAGTATATATATATATATATATATATATATATATATATATATATATATATATATATATATATTAGTGGTGGGACTTGATTTAAAAAATTAATCGAATTAATTATACCATTTGTAATTAATTAATCGTAATTAATCGCATTTTAATCACATCGATATTCAACATCAGAAGCAACACTTTTCAAACAGATTTTGGTAGAAGACTAAATCACTGAATAGTCATACAGAAGTTTAAACCTCAAAATCCTGTTTATTTTGCTCAAAAGATGTTTTTTTGAAAACGCGTCAATCTCCGCAGAGCAGATCGTACCAAACAGGAAAACAGACATGAGAACGATCAGAGTTTCCGGTCTTTTCAAAATAAAGCTCCATGTTCAGACTGTCGACCGTAAAATTATCCTCGTATATTAAAATTTCGACACTGGCACACGGCCAGCAGTCATCATCGGGTCAGACCCAGAGGAAATCTGACGCCATGGACGAGGAAAAGTTTATATTGGAGGCGGAAAACCAGAAAATTATATACGATACAACACATCCTTTATATAAGGACACCAACAGAGACTAAAAGGGAAGGACTGAATTAATGAAGCTCTGGGAGGGCAGGTGAGTTTTACATACTTAATATCATGAAAGTAGTTGTCATGGGTGTGATTCCTGCGGGAACATGTGGTTCTCCTGTGATCTTGTGTATCCAGCTGCTATGAATACGCTGAGCTGCGCTCCGCTCCTGAGACGGATGCAGTGTGAATTGGCTCGCGCTGACGGTCCGCGGCGACTGTTTTTTAAAAGTAAATTTTCCATCCACCGAGCTAAGCAAGGCGCTGTCATCAGTGTTATCCATCACTCAGTGCGTCGCTATAATCCGTCTGCCAGAAACTCGTGCACTGAGAACCGTTCTGTGTGATATAGACTATAAAATAAAATACGATAAAATGCGTCATTTTTTTTAACGCCGTTAATTTTCCCCGCGTTAATTATCGAATTAACGCGATAAAGTCCCACCACTAAAATATATATATATATATATATATATATATATATATGTATATATATATATATATATATATATATATATATATATATATATATATATATATATACACACATTTATTTATTTTTATTTTATTTAGTTTTGTTGCCTTTACCATTGCAAATTTGGATGAAAAGATAGAGGGTTGGGGATACTTCAAAGGGCCAAGAGGAGGCTCCATCGCTTTAAACAGTGAAGCATTTTATCCAATCAGCTACCTGCTGCCAATTTCATTCCCTGGCATTCAGCACAACTACTTTACAATTCGGTTCTGCGTTTTATTTTCCAAGAAACCAAAAAGAAGATACACAAAATAACTCTAGTGTTGGGGGGAAAAGTGTCTATAAAAACAGAGACCTGATGCATTTACATGATGAACATTTAAAAACAGGACAAAGAGCGACGATGATGACCAGGCTTGTAGAAATTTCAACTGGAGTGACACTCTTCTTTTAATAATTCACACAGAGATGACCTGGCAGTGAAAGGTGAGACAGTGCAGATGATGAAGCTTGCCTGACATCAACCACGAGTCTTCCTGCTGTTTACCGCATTCTCTCCACGGACAACATTACACAACAGAGATCAATAAGTAATAACGTTGTATACCGTACGCAAACAATGGAGCAGAAAGCAGCCCGGTGAGGTTTGGCAGGCAGAGAAAGCCGGCTGAGGAGGGGCGTAATGATATGCAGTATGTATCGACTGAATGCAGGCAAGATGCTATTCAGTGCTGGCCGCAAGTCATTATGTGGGCGCTGCCTTGAAGGTGACCTGTCATGAGGATGAGGATGGGGAGAAGGCTGACTGCACACACACACTCACACACACTGACACAGAGTTACAGGACAAATAGGCAGGGTTAGGTGCACGTGTGTAAATTTAAGGGGATTTTCTTTCTGTGGGTTGTTGCAGGTGACAGATTGTTGCCCCTGAATGCCGCCTGAAGTCAGAGGTTGTAAGAATTTTATGGGTGTCAGTGACACACACTCTTAACAACACCGCCTGACCCTGAGACATGTGTTTCTGTCACTTCTCAAAAACTGCCCAGGCTGGATTAAAGCCCTGACTTTCTTGCTCATACAGGGGAAAAAAAGGAAGAAAATAGAGGAAGGAAATGGGGACATTTTTATCATCTCATTCCTTAAAGTTGGGAAACTTATTTTAAACAGCATCTCCTGAGCTGAATGCAGTTTATATTGTTCTGAGCCAGACACTCCATAGAGTGAGCCTGTACTGCCTCAGACACTGGCCCACTTTCAGTCAATCAGGAGCACAGAAGTGGAGCTCCCACACACTCGGCAGACTCAATTATGTAACCAACTCAACAAACAGGGCCTGGATGTGCTCTGCTGCTTCACACCTGTGAACAACAGCCTGCAGAGGTGCAAATGTAGAAGGCATAATGTGTACCTCAGTAAGTCACACCAACCCAGAAAGAATTCCGACATGTAGACTGAACACAGAAGCAGGACAGTGAAACTTCAGTGGATGTAGATTTGGATGAAGGATGTATACGTTTACAAGCACGAGCAAGGAGGAGCAAACCACTTTGAGATCTGCTTTTCTTCACATCCCTTTTGCTTTGTTCTCCAAACAGAAGCAGCAGAGGCATTCAAACTATGCTTTCTATCAATGGCCACAAGTCACCATAGCAACACTGGTATTAAATTTAGCCCCCATTTACGCGTAAACTAAATAAATGGGAGTAAGCAGTGATTTCTATGAAGCTTTGTTCACGACTTGATTCTTTTTTTTTGTCTTACTGCAGTCAGAAGCCTTATATAACTGCTGCTGGGAGTCATGACATGGCAAGTAGCTTTTTTAATCTTTCTATGAATGAAGCTCTGATGAAAGATATCAATGGAACTCTCATCTTGTCTTATGCTCCTAAATGAGCTTCTTCTTCAAAGTTTAAAAAGACATTCTTTGGTCATGATGTTCTGTATTTGATACTGAATAATCTCCCTCAAAAGGCACAATATCTACAATCCAAATTACAAATTGTAAAATTACATTACATTACATGACAAATTACATTGTATAAAATACAAATAAAAACAGAATACAATGATTTTCAAATCCTGTTTAACCTATATTGAAGTGAATACACTACAAAGACAAGATATTTATTGTTCAAACTGATAAACTTTGTTTTTTCGCAAATATCCATTTGTTTTGAATTTGATGGCTGCAACAGGTTCCCAGAAAGTTGGGACAGGGGCAACAAAAGACTGGAAAAGATGAGGAATGCTCCAAAAACACCTGTTTGGAACATTCCACAGGTGAACAGGTGCCTTGGAAACAGGTTAGTGTCAGGATTGGGTATAAAAGGAGCATCTCTGAAAGGCTCAGTCATTCACAAGCAAGGATGGAGTGAGGCTCAACACTTTGTGAACAACTGCGTGAGCAAATAGTCCACCAGTTTAGGAACAATGTTTCTCGAGGTACAGTTGTAAAGAATTGATGGATTTGATCATCGACAGTCCATAATATCATCAAAAGATTCAGAGAGTCTGGAGAAATCTCTGCACGTAAGCAGCAAGGCTGAAAACCAACACTGAACGCCCGTGACCTTTGACCCCTCAGGCAGCACTGCATTAAAAACCAACATCATTGTGTAAAGGATATTACCACGTGGGCTCAGGAACACTTCAGAAAACCATTGTCAGTTAACACAGTTCCCGTCCCTGCTTATTTCAGCAAGACAATGACAAGACACATTCTGCACGTGTTACAACAGCGTGGCTTCGTAGTAAAAGAGTGCAGGTTCCAGACTGGCCTGCCTGCAGTCCAGACTTGTCTCCCATTGCATTAACTGATTGCTGAGCAACTTAAGTTGAACATCAAGCGACAACGGGAAAGAATTCCCTGAGCTTCAACAGTTAGTGTCCTCTGTTTGATAAATAAAAAATCAGTACAATAAGTATCTTGTCCTTGTCTTGTATTCAACTGAATATAGGTTAAACTTCAAGTAACAGAGTTACTTCATTGGAAATGGGGTTGTATTAATCACTGCTATGCACAGAACTTACATAATTGCTGACAAACGGATGGTATACCTTTACTCAAACAACATGGTATTAAATACTACAGGAAACACAGAAAACAGATTTCTTCTGACTCTTGATATCTTCTTTTATGATGGGACATTTCCCTGCATCACCATCCATTCTCTCTGTCTCCATCATTTTTATGACATATCATGGCACAAAACAGCTCTGATCACTTTAACGTGTTGTGTTGCTGATTTCTTTCCTGTTCTGTAAAGCAATAAGCAGGATTGAGAAAACAAAGCTTGTTATTACTGCAAAATATGCTGCAATAATAACCAGCTTACAGTGTATTTCTCCAAGGAACTTGGAAGTGGCCAATTAGATTGTTCTGGAAATTCAAAGCTGTGAAATTTATCATACAAAATAAAAAATGAAGAATTTTCTCAAAGGACAAATTATTTGACCCATGGGATCGTAGAAAAGAAAGGTCCAGGAAAGGCTAATTAGAGGACTGTTCACAGGCCTGCACCAAGACTGCTTTCAGGTAGGTCTTTCAGAGTAGGATAAAACATTATTTAAAGGCCCTGTGGGGACTTCCTGTTTGGCGTTAATTGCAGTTCAGGTCTGCAGAATATAAAGCAGATCTTCTTGTTTTGCTGCTACTGTTTCAAACTACAGTTGGTTCTTCATGTGTAGAATCCACAGAGAACGGGTATATTGTTTAAGCTAGCTATTTAGCCTTGATGTCTAAGACAGTGAAAGTAGGATTCCCAGGACCACTGCTTGGGGGTTCATGAAACAATTTAAGAAGGAATGTAAAAGCTAAAGATCATTGAAAAATCTCTTGCATCAATAAAATCAGCTTTTTTATCAAGTACTCCCTCCCAATTTATCTTGTGCCATGAGCTCAATGCTGATATGATCGTGACATGTTTATCACTTAAAAGTGCCGAATGACAAGGAAGGAAAAAAAAAAACTCAAAAAACACCTCAGAGCCAACATTTTCTCAAAGTTTACAAAATAAATTACTTGAAAAGTATGAATGTAGCCTAATTCTATTGTTGTGAAAGACTAGTATTACTATTATGCTAATCAATGTTACGAAAATGAGAGGGTCCTTGGAAAAATATCTCACCAGAAAGGGGTCCATGGTCAAAAAAAAAAATTGAAAACCCCTGGTCTAAAATATCAGATGTCTCATAACTTCTCTTTTTTTTAATCTATATTGGTATTAGCCTTTGATTATCAGGCTCTTATTGAAAAAAAAAATTCAACTTGTAATCTTTTCCTTGATATATTTTAACTACAAAAGTCAAACCTAGATCAGCTCTGGGATCCTGCTCCTTTTAAACAAAAGAAACATTACTCACCTTGGCATTTCTAAAGAGGTTTGGTTCAAACTGACAAACTATTAGAAAATGACAGAAGAGCATCCACACAGTGCGTCAAAAGTTAATTAATCAGGTTATACTTAAACACACAGCAAACAGAGAGTAAGTGTGTGACCTTGATCCCTTTGGGAAGGATACATAGCTGTCTCTTCCTGCTGTCCTAGTCTGTCCCTCTTTAACTAATTGGATTAATCCTGAGGCTTTAATTAGACTGATCAGCCGGTCAGAACCAGGAGAAGCTGTAGGAACAGAGACTTGGCTTAACTCCTAAAGGCTGCCTCAAATGTGTAACTCAATAGTAAACTCATAAAGTCACAAATACTGGAATGAGTTATGGATAATACTGGCTCTGTTTAGCTTCTGTATGGCTTTTATATTAAAATTATGTAAATATTTATTATTTTATTCCTAAAAAGTAAAATAAAAATGCATGAAAAGAGTTTTACTGTTTATTATGTAAAATATCAAACAGGCTGGCCCACATATTCCCATGAGCTACACAGAGGCTACACTGTTGACTTTATCTCTGCATCAAACTGAAAGTAAATCCTCAAAGCCCCCTGAGATCTCTTAAGTCAAAAGACTGCTGTATGCAATCACAAAAAAAAGACTATATTAGTGAAAAAATAACACTAACCTACTTAAAATAAATAAATAAATAAAGTCAGCTGTTTTGCTTTCAGCCACAAAGCATTATGTGTGATGGATTCCTCGACCATACTCTGAGCATCCAGAATAATGTGATGGGAAATCAATGTACTGATTTTCTGAAGCTCAGCTGCACGCGCCTTGTTTTCATTAATGAGGGGAAACCACAGAGCAGAGCAGAGGGAAACCCCACAACTTCACATCCTTTCCTCACACATCCAGGCTCCTTATTCCGCACAAAAACAAACACACTGTAACAGATATGTAGGGCTCTTTACAGAGGCACGAGGAGGGATCTTTTCTGATGCATGCTAATCGTAAGACATTGAACACAGCTGCGTGTCTCGAGACCCCTATTCTAATTAAGGGGAGTGACGTAATTGTGACCAAAGAATAGGCTGTAGTGGCAATATGGTACCTGATAACAGTGTCAGTACTGTAAACGTGGCCAAGAAATCACCACTAAACCGCTCTATACAAGAAAATAAACAAAGCAGAGAGGAAGAACTGAAACTATACAGCATATATTTTAAATACACGGCATAAGCTTAGAACCAAAATATCTGTCTTACCGTAAAAGGCATTTCGCGTTATCTGCCCACCCATTGCTTTATTCCTTTGGAGTCTGCTTATCGCCTGTATGGATTAGTCAGATGCTCTGTTTGCATTGTCCAGCGCTCGTGACATGATTGCACGTTCGCGTCCGAGAGCAGCGTATTGCTTCTTTGCTCCGAAATAGATGCTAAACAGCGGAGACAAGAGACCCACACACACACACACCTCCTGCTTGTGAGCGCAGGAACACATCCGTGAAGGCAACTCCCCCTTCATTCACTGAGCGCTGTCTCCGCCTTGGATCCCACTCACTCACACCGTCATTTACATAAAAGGTGGAGACAAGCTGAGCGCGTTTAACGCTCTCACTGCCGCACTGAACCGCTGCCATGACGGAGAGCGTTAGTGGAGCAAGAGGGAAGGAAGTAACCAGGAAGCATTTAGACGTTATTTTTATTTTATTTATTTTTTTTTTCTGCTAATGTATATTCAGTTTAATCCTCATAAAGACTCAGGAAAATCACTAATGAAAGGAGTTTCATAAAGTCATTTTGATCTTGTAGAAATTACAACCTATCATGGTTCCTAATAATAATTATAATAATACAAAAAACAGTACACCCTTTTTATTTCCATTCCTCAACAACTTGGTTGATTGAAAAATAAAGCAGACCCTAGTCTGAGTCTAAGTATGGATCCAGACCATCAGAGAGCCAGTGGTCACATTCTTTGCTCTCAGCACTCACTTCTTCACCCTACATACTTCCTTATGTGCCTAAGGCCCCTGGCAGACAGACTGTGTGACCCCTCAAGAGTCAGGTCTCTGACAGAGCTGTCATCACGTATCTGTGGTGACCTCGCAGCCCTCAGTCTCAGACACCAGAGTGCTTACTTTGGACCTAAAGCTGCAGGCTCCATGACAATGGCACAGTGAAGGACAGGGTGAGATAAACTTCATATTAGAACTGATGGTATATAAACCTAAATGTACAGGGTTAATGCCAGACATGCTTAAAGGCAGTATCTGATATTTGTCTTTTGAGGATCAGTTTTGGGAAATGGGCTTTTGCTTTCAGTCAAAAAAAAAAAAAAAAAAAAAAAAAAAAAAAAAAAAAATAATAATAATAAAAATAATAATAATATCACTCTCATATTTGTTGATTGAATTGATGACCACAATTAGCTCCCAGGGTTTTTTTAAAAAAAAGCCTGGAATAACAAAAAAAAAAAAAAAAAAAAAAAAAAAAAATTATCATGTGATATGGCACCGTTTATTTAGTCATGAAATTTCTGAAATACTATCGCTGTCAACTTCTAATAAGCACGTTTTGTTGTTTGACATCAAACCATCAAGGCTGAGATATTTATCTGGTTGCATTTATTCCAGGGTTGTGATGATTTCACTCAGAAGTCCTTTTATAAACACGAGGCTGACTGAGACTTAAACAACTGACTGTGTGATGCTGTACATGCATGTTTGTGTTTGAAGCTATACATGTGAAATCCTGCAGCTAATATTTACATGTCCTCGTTTCACCGCCACTTTTGACTTTTATAACCATGTAACCATAACAAATAGTCTAGATGGCAGGGCTGTTTATCAACATGAAATCAGGAACACATTTTTGTGGTTTGAATAGCTAAATGAGATGTTGTAGACACACATGGTGCGCACATTGGATGGAGAGACAGTTGTTGTAGCACAAGAGGCCATATGACCACATCTGGTTTCGCTCTGCAGAAGCACAATCTGGATTCAGGATTTTTAAGAAGCCAGCGAGACCTGAGCCAATGCGGTTTTAAAATATCCAAAATAATTAAAATTAGGTTCCCGAATGTACTGACTTAGACCAGTAAAAGCTTTTCCATAAAAAAATAGACATCGTAACAACTGTCTGAAAATGTGAAAGACCCCTTATGTATTGACAACTGATGTCGGATTTTAGTGTGTAGAGTGCAATGTTGTGGCCATACCAGCACACATTAAACAAACACCTAGAGTCTGCAAACTTTATGTGACTTTAGAGTTAACAAACATGGTGGATGATGGATGTTTTCCAGACTTAATGTTGCATGCTGTTTGTTAGTACATCCATAAAGTTAGCAGTTTCTGGTCAACTTGTCTCCTTGATGGATCATTTCGTCTGGCGTGCTTCTGGATTGGCTTTATAGACAGTTTTTCAATGGAGCTGGTGCTAGTAAAGTTCCAGGCCAGTGCCTGACTTGACACTGGTTCTGTGTGTTTCTACTGACAAAGCACTGTCTTCAGGTGCTCAAAACTGGTGCTTAAAAAGCACCAACTCTTGGCTGGGCCAGAGCAAAGCACAAACTACATCAGGGGCTGTGGGTGGGGTCACCATGACAAACGATCAGTTGTTGGTGTTTCCTCATTCAAAACTTGAAATGGAGGCAAAAGTGAAGCAGCAATGCTTTCCCTCTCTTATAGATCAGGTCTTTACCTTGTTATTCTATTTAACAGACTAAATAGCCTCATGTTATTTATCTTATTTAAATGAACCAATGTCATTTCTGCCTCATGGTCGTGTGTTCACATTTGTCCCATGCTCTCTGTGTTGTGCACGGCAGAGTTTCCCCCAGTGTGTTCACACACACACAAAGACAAACAGACAAAAGAGGAGAGAGAGAGAGAGAGAGAGAGAGAGAGAGAGAGAGAGAGAGAGAGAGAGAGAGAGAGAGAGAGAGAGAAAGAGAGAGAGAGAGAGAGATGCACACAATCTATGTAGCAGACAGCCAGGAAAAATAATGTCACAACTACCACAAGATACCCATATTGTGGTAGTGGGCATAAAAATCACTTTAACGTATCTCACACCACAGGAAAAAATAGCAAGGTTATCTTTAGAAACATCAGAAAGTCAAGCAGGTCTTTGTGAAAAGAGGGGACTCAAGCCAAACACCAGACACATTATCTTGTTGTGTGTATCCTGCATTAGAATTGGGAGTGAAATCACATCACACCCTGATTACTGTAAAGCATATATCACAGTAAGGATCTGAAACATGTCGGAAACTACTTTAAATTTGATCAAAGATATGATTTTTTTGTTGACTTTACTAATATTTTATTTTATGTATTATATTTTGTGTGCTCAGATTTCATTACACAAGTAATCCCACAGTCTCACTGTAGGACAGTCTTTCAGCTCCTATAAGAAACAAATAGCTTCTCATGGTTATTTACTTTGTTGCTTGTCAATTAAAGGGATATTTCAACTGTTCAGTTTTCTCATTCTTTTAATGGATACTTGATTTCTAACTAACCAACTTGTCTATGAAAAAAAAACTCAAAAAGTCAATTATGAATATTTTTTTAACCTGGCTTATTCGCAAACCCTGTGGGTAGATTGTTTTGCCAGGTGTGGCTAGCATTGGCAGAGCTAGCACCACCAGCCAGTCCTCCTGGCAGGTAAATGTCCACATGCCCGTGCTTGTTATGCATTGTAAGCTGTATAGAGTGAATGACAAACACCCTCCAGTTATCTGACTTCATCAAAAACTTTGTTTTCAATTTTTTTTTTTTGGCTCAAAATAGAGCCTAACTATGCTGCACTAAAAATCAGTCATATGACATTGTTTGGAGGCAAAATATGACGGATGTCAAAAGGGGGTGGCTAAGGCGGTGCTGGCCCACCTTGAAATTTGACAAACCACCCTAAAATTCTTTGGCAATTTCCCCCTCTGTAGGGCTTCTACTCTGCCTATTTGGTAAGTTCAGGAAAGTCTTGATAATGTTAATGTTTATCCCTCAACCAAGTTTTTTGGAAAGTCAGAAATGTTAACACAGAAAAGTAACAGCTTTGTAGAAAGCCTGGACACCTCTTTGACCAGCGTTATCGCCCTACTGGTTTCTACACTCACCAGCTCCTGTGATCCAGCTGTCTTTGTATTTACCTCATGGCATACCTTTTTTAAAAAAATTTTTTATTACCATTTACAGGTCTAGACCTATTAACGCTTGGAAGGCGTCTTGAGATAACGTTTGTTATGAATTGGCGCTATATAAATAAAGATTGATTAATTGATTGATTGATTGAGGAGTCGTCCTCTGCTTCTGTCAGAAGATTTGTCACACATTCACAAACATAATTCACAGCAATTTTCAGGTCTCAACTCAATGGAAATCATTGCATTAGTGAATACAGCATCACAGCAATCGACGACAGTCATTACGTGTGTGAGAAAATTTAGTATTTGCAAACAAAATATTCGATCCATGAGGGCAAAAGAGAAAATGAACAATAATCCTAAACTGATCTGTACATAGAGCCAGCCAGCTCACAGGATCATCTTGGGTTTTTTTTTTGTTTTGTTTTTTTTTTTTTTTTTTGGTGGTCGAATTTTTTTAAAAGGGTAAATAAAAATCTCAATTCCAAAAAAAGAAAAAAGAAAAGAAGACATTTTTCTTTTTTTCTAGAATTAGTTTTAGATCGTGTTTTTTGGTCTTTCGTTTTTTATCTTTTTTTTTTTTTACCATTTTGATGGTAGCTAGCAATTTTTAATATCTCAGCCAGGGGCCAGGCGGGCAAACAAACCTTTCAGTTTTATTTTCTGTTTTTCCTTACTGACTGCAAGTTTGTTTATACAGGTTGAAGTGGGGGAACTCAAGTAACGGTATCCGTGCCGTCACAAGAGCACAGCCGTCAATCAGACATTTCAGGCGACCCCATGTGGAGTTGTGACCCCAAGGTTGAAAAACACTGGGTTAGGGTTTACAGGGTTAAAATCCAAGTCAGCCTCACTGCACACAGTTCATTTTTACAGAAGAAAAGACATCCTAGCATTCGTGACCTGCAACACCTCTACATCTGTGACATCCACTTTGATACATGTTTACTGTTTCTGCTCAAACTTCAACATTTTCAGAGGTTTCTGACTCCCTCTGTTTCACTGAAGGACAGCAGCTTTGTCACGCAATCGGACATGACTATTGGGAGAAGTGTGACTGGATGCTGGCCAGGCAACCTTCAGGAAGAAACATCAGAGCTACTGTATGTTGTGTAACCTTGAAGATACACACGAAAGGAAGAGATCTGGAGTTAAGTGCACTTCCTCGCCTGGTTTGACGTTGGTGCTGTACATGAACGCGCTGCTGGAACATCCTTCCTTTGTACTCTACTTTTTAGTTCCTGTTTTAATAATACAGCTTCCACTCCATCCGCCTTAGCATTTAAGTAAGAAAGCCCGCTTTGGCCTGCAGTCCTCTGCATTATGTTTGAAGTGCATTTTTGAGACATAAATTGCATTATGTAACTTACTCAGACAGTGGTGTTTGGCTCATGCTATTCTGCACTGTATGCACAGCCTCTGCCTACAGGTGGACGTCACTGACTAATACCACAACCATCATCATCATCACACGTCCTTCTGCTCTTGTGCTTTCTTGCTGTATCTTAAATGCTTCCTGTTTGTACAGGAATTCAGGATGCAGATATGTTGACAAAAACAGTCACAATACAATGTGGACAGGACAAACCACATGCTGTTAAAAACTGATCCAGTTTCTCAGAGGAAAGAAGGTTTACAATTTTCAAGCAAGGACATCATGTTTCTGAACTGTTAGTGTTGCCGGGTGAAAGGAAGACAGAATATACCACTAAATTTACAGAAGACGTCGACAACTGCACTTTTTTTTTTCTTTTGCTATCTATGGAAATCAGTGTTCTGATCAGCAGGCGGAGGAACACAGGTGCATTGCATTCATGAAACAATCTGAATGGCTTTTCATGACAAAGTGAAGCTCTGAAATTTTACTAAATCTGACAAACACTTACGCCTACATTAGTGTTCAGGTCAGAGTTTGTTCTGTGTAACCAAGCATCCATGCTGGTTCTCTGCTCGATTAGTAATCAAAGAGGCGGAGTTGACCAGGATCCCCAGTGGATAAGCTGTTTACTGCTGACAGGTGCCTCATCCGAATCCACTCCACATGGATGAATTCTCTTTTTATCTTCTTTGCTCCTGATTTGTCAGCTTCTCCTCATAGCTTACATTTTTATGTCATCATTATAACAAGACAACCTTGCTGAAATACATGACAGCCTGATACAGTAAAGTTAGCCACCTATACCTGATCATTCTTTTTATGTTACCGAGCTAACTCATTAACTTTCATGTGCTGAAATCAAATCAGTACATCACTAAATATAAATAATGTTTTCTGTTTACATATCTACAGCTTCAAAGCTGTCTTATATTGTGAGAGTTTTGTATTATGCTGGTAAGCTTGATGTCCTCTACTGTATGTCTATCAGATTATACCATAGGAAAATAAATAAATGCATAAATAAATAAAACAAAAATGGACATCATCTCGCTCAGCTCAAACTGAGGTCAACACAAAAACTGCTCCCCCTGGTGGCTGGCTGCAGTATGGGTCAAAAACTCTGCCTATCTATTCATTCCAGATGGGCAAACTTTAAAAAATTAATACACCTCGTTAGTTATTAGACATTAAAAACAGGGTTTTTAATCTCATTTAACAATGATTGACAGCTGCTGTTGTTGTGCAGTTTTTTTGGGGAATAGTAAAATATATCAGGAAGGAGAGTTAAGATGAAATTAGACTGCTGAAAGAAAAAAAAATATTTCTGTCACCCACTTCCACTCAGATTTTCCGAGAGTCCCTCATAGTCTCTACTGCGCAGACTCTGGCTGAACAATGTTGGCCCCGTTCAACGGTCAAAGGCGGAGCCACACTGTCTGTTCAATGTACAGTCTATGGATTATACCAACACTGTGTGTGGGTAAATTAAGTGGAACTGGAGACATCATTTCTCTCATTTTTGTTTATATACTTATTAATACATTTTTATTCTCTTGTAATCTATTTATATTCCTCTATTTTTCTCTATTCTAGAATGCAGCAGCACATCTGGTCTTTAACCAGCCCATAAAACAGCACACGTCACCCAACTGTTAATCTCTCTTCACTGGCTCCCAGTGGCAGCTCCAATCACATTCAAAGCTCTTCTTCTGGCTCATAAAACAGTGACAAGAACGGCTCCTTCCTACCTTGAGTCCCTCATCCAGGTCTACACTCCTTCCCACCCGCTACGCTCTGCCTGTGAGAGACGCCTGGTGCTCCCAGCCCAGCATGGCTCTAAATCTCTACTAGACTCTTCTCCTCTGTTGTTCCCAAATGGTGGAATGAATTACCCAACTCCATACGATCCACAGAGTCCACTTCTACTTTTAAGAGAGGTCTGAAGACTCACCTGTTCAGCGAACACATTGGACCTTAATCTGACCCTTCCCCTCTTTGTCCTCAGGGGTCGAATCAATCAGAAGGTCTCAGACTGAGCTCTTAACAAATGAAAGCACTGAATGATGAATGTTGAACAAAAATGCTGTTATTGAATCAGTTGTGGCTACATTACTTAGATGTCTTCTTCTGGTACTTGGTGGCCCAACAAACTTGAAGCATTTCTTCGCACTTACTAAGGTTTTTCCTTCCTGTTTAAATTCTTGCTTGTGTTGTACGTTGCTTTGGAAAAGAGCGTCTGCTGAATGAAAGTGTCAAATTGTAGAATTTATTTTGTATTTACTGATAACAAAGAAGGAGGTAATACCAAGAACTGAAAATCCTAGCCACACATGTATCATTTATTTATACAGTACAGTCACCAGCATACTTTTCATTTTACTTTATTATGTGACTAAAAATTTCTGAATGATGTTTGGTTCTCATATACAGTGGGGGAAATAAGTATTTGATCCCCTGCTGATACTAATATACTTTTTCACTTGATAAAATGCACAACAATTTATAACTTTTATACTGTGTGTTTTTATGCATTTTCAACTGATATTCTGTCTATACTTATAACCAGTAAACAACCATAAAAATTAGAGTGTGTTAATTTCCCAGGACAGTGGGCAAACTTACAAATTCAGCAGGGGATCAAATACTTATTTCCCACACTGTAGATGCATCTTAATAAAGAGATATAACATAAGAGAATTTCATAAAAAAGTTCAATATTTCAGTAGTTCAATTCAGAGAGTGGAACTCATATTCTATATATTATTCAGTGGCCACAGAGTAAAATGTTTATATTTATTTTAAATTTGATTGTAATGTCCAACAGTTAATGAAAACTCAAAATTCAGTATCTAAAAAATTGAATATGACAATGAACGATGGATTTTTAATCACAGAAATGTTAGTCATGTTCATTTATTTGCATTTATTATTTGGCTGAGACTCTTTCTGCATGAATAACTGCATCAGTGCGGTGTCTTAGAGGCCAATCAAACAGTAACATCATGATCAGTTAACCAGATTTTGGTACCTTTGGTGCTGTGGGCAGGAGCCAAGTCCTGCTGGGAAAATGAAATCAGCATCTTCATAGAGTTTTTCAGCTGAAGGAACCATGAAGTTCTCTAACATTTCCTGGTTAACGTCTGCGCTGTGTTCAGACCAGAAAAAAATTGGTCCTGAAGCTGAAAAGTTGGTTCCAGCTTGCGAACTGTGACATCATCTGGGGGCGTGTCTTATTCTGTGTTGATAAAATGAGCAGGAAGACAAGTAAAAGAGAGTGCAATATACTTTTTATACTTTTGAGTGTTACTTTATGTTCAGAGAATTTTATTCTAGCAATTTTAGTCGCGTTTCTTATATTGATGTGTCTTTGTTTACATTTTGTACCCTGAAAGACACGACACTTGTTTGTTCTAAAGCAGACATTTGTTGTCTGTTTTTATTTTCAGTTGTATTGATAAAAGGCATTAAAAAAGCATAACACAGAAATACACCCTCCCACTTTGGTTCTGCTTAAATTGGTATAGGCGCAAGGTTGTCTGCAGGACAGAACCAAAGTTCTGATAGTCCAGAACAACATTAGTTTCAGAACCAGAGCCATGCCAGTCCAAAAGCTGTCTGGGTCCTTGATTCTTAAATGCAATAAAAAAAATTCATCTGAAAAGAGGACGATTTTTTAAATGAACTACTTAAATGAACAAACTTTTTTATAATATTCCAATGTATTGATATGCACCTGTATTTTTAAACAGTCTATGCCAGACAGTCAAGACAGGAAAAGATGAGGGTGAGATGACAAGCACATCTTTGTTGGTTCACAGCTGTTTAGTCTGTGACATCTTTGATATATTTGTTGTTCCCTGCAAAAATAAAATAAAAAAAAGTTTATTTTTCTTTTTAATGGTTTTGTAAATTGGGAGCAGCCATCAGACATCGTGTGGCTGCAGGTCTTACGTAATGGCTGATGATTAACCAACCCTCGACGCCACATGTCCCAGCATGCTCCAGTCTTTGACGGCAGCTGGAGACCAGACCTGACTAAGGTTTCCACGACAACGACCGCTCGGATGGAATTACGTACGACTGACAGGGATGCATGTAAGCACACACATGGACTTGCATAAACACACAGAGGGTCCATTAACCCGTGAAACACAGTGTCCCTGAACAGTAAGCGTACAGTACAACACAACAGTTCAGCAGAGTTATAACACAGCAAGGTGTGAGCTGTGTGAGAGTAAAACCGGTCCACAGGGACTACATAACATCCTGCCGGCAGAATGGGCCCTGCAACCTCTTTCTTAGTGATTTGTTTGGAAGTGAAAGGGAATCTGGCAGCAGATGTCGGCTGGCCGAGTGGGGCTCTTGCAGCCGGCATTGTCTGCGAGTGCTGCTCGGCACGAGCGTGTAAACAAAACCTCCCATTCAGCTGATCCTCTGGAGCCCCATCACAGGGCCATTTGCAATGTGAGAATCAGTGGAACCCCATGCAGTCCACAAACAGGACAAAAAGACCCCAAAAAAACCCTGAAGGGAGCAGTGACACAGAGCGGGGATGGGCGGTGGGGTAACTTCTATGGGGGGGCTTTTCACAGTTACCTCAGCAAGCATCTGAATAATGATGATGATCTTCTTTTTCATAAATCCAGCAAATCCCTCTCAATCTATTCAGAGTCATGCCCTCAGCTGGTGGTCCAGATAACTGCAGTCTTCTTTATTAGCAAAGGTGACAGTTAGTTTGAGGGCATAGCATGTCTGATGTAATGTAGTAGTTTTCATCAGACCTGAGCAGAAGAATTGGGGACGTGATAATTAGATCTGTCACTCTGTTTTAATATCTCTCAGACCTGCTTGTGTCTGGGTTGGATTGTTGCAAAGAAATGCCTTATTGTCTGTTCTGCTCAGGACCTGAAAATACTGTTTCCATGCTGAAACACTGCTGAGTAATGTGCAGGTGAGGAGTGACGGGCTTCATCAGGGTATCACATATGAAAAGGTTTGAATTATCATGAGGCTTGTTGTTTCATACGGTCCACATCATTTAATAACAATGGTTTCGAACAGAGATATTTGATTTAAAAATGAAGAGGAATGTAAAAAAAAAAATCTCTGGAGATTAGACCCTCAAAAACAATCTAAACAGGTATTTTTAGTGAGGGATGAAATGGAGGCAAAAAAGCTAAGGAGGCTGCAATACAACTGCACAAACATTACGGATAACAACAGCAACAGAAACTCTTCTCATAGTGTTTCCATGAGGGTACCATTAAATCTGTGCTGCAGTTTTTTTAAGCGAATGAATGGAGAGCAGATCTTCTTTCTAACTGTACTTTTCTTTGTTCAAGACAACTTTTCCCAGGATGCAAAACAATGAGATAATGCACTGATTTGATCAGATCACTGCAGAATAACTGCTGCATGTGGGTCGGAATGAACATTATCACAAACAGATCAACCGGTGTTTTAGCCCGTGCTCCATCACTCTACTGTTCAGCCTTTTTCTGCTCTGACCTCTTATTTATTTATCTTGACAGTCCGGCTCCAGTGTCCACCATTACTCCAAAATTCATACGACAAATCTCATTCAGCAGAGATAAAGGATGGATCTTGCTTCTCACTTGGTAAGCTCACTTCTCACTGTTTAACTTAGTCAGCTGTCGTGGTGTCATCAAAGAGACTTTCACTCTATGTGCAATAAATGGATTCATGTTCTTCACGGAAAATCCAACTTGATGTTCTTATACTGGGACATAGCATCCAGAAACAACCAATCTCTGTGCTGATAATCTCACTCTAAACCGGAGATTATGAACAGGCAAATATATAGAAGTGAAACTATTTCAAGATCATTTATAAAAACCTCACAGCACATTTAAATTCAGGGTTGGTAATCAGATTTAGACTTTTTGTTATTCTGGTTAAAGTGATCTTTATGTCCTGATGTCAATCCATACATGATGTGTTCTTAAAACAGAGTGAAAAATATCTGCTGTCTACAGCAGGAGTAAACCTGGAAAACACCAACCAATCCTAGAGATTAGGATCCAGTTTATTAAACCAATCAAATCCTGTCCTGTCGTTCTGCCCGCCTCCTGCGTGTACATTTCACTGGCGTGCATTAGCCCTGATTGAATGCTTTTAACCAAGAGGGATCCAAGTACGCTGGAGAATGGCAGAAAAACTACTCTGATTACTGCTAACGCTGAGCAAACAAAAACAATGTGCTGAGGACCGGCTTGAGTCTGTGGTTTTGAATCAGTCACCATCATATGATTGTGAATCAGTGGCGCTCATGCATTTCAGCAGGGATGTTGTTTTAAAGGAGCTCCGAGTGTTGGAGGTTGGGGGCTAAACACAGCCGTGAGGAGATACTACATTCAAATTCATGCTAGTTTTCCATTACTACCAACCCTGACTTTAAGTGAGTATATGGGAAATGTAAGTATGTTCATCCATTCATTCATCTTCTGTACCGCTTATCCTGTTTAGGGTCATGGGTGGCTGGGGTCTATCCCAGCTGTCTTAGGCTGAGAGGCAGGGTACACCCTGGACTGGTCTCCACTGCAATTTAGAATCACCAGTTAACCTGATGAGCATGTTTCTGGACTGTGGGTGGAAGCTGGAGTACCCATGCACAGGGAGAACATGCAAACTCCACATGGAAAGGCCTCTGGGCTGCAGAACTAACTGTTGTGCCACAGTGCAGCCCATCATAAGTACACTTTAAGTTTCATTTTACAGCAAACATTTTAAATTGTACTGGTTATGACTCTGGTGGCAGCGTTTTGTGCTGAATGCAGGTGGTTGAATCCTGACATGCTGCTTAAGTTGTTACCATGGATCAACCAAACTGGTTTATCCATATGTTGACATTCTGACTTTGCTTTAGGCCTGAACTCTGTCTGGATTATCTCCTTTACAGTCCAGCCTAATGAAACACTGCTGCAGCCACTGAAGTCTCACCTCAGGTTCAGTGTGACTTTAGCTGAAATACTGCTGTGTATAGAAGGTTACTGGTTGATCTCTGTCCTTGTGTGTTCTAGATATTAGTTCAGCATTAAAGGGATCACAGATCACAAAATGAACCTCATGCTGCATTTAAAAAGTCTTGAAAAATATTCAAATGACTAGAGAGGGAGTTTGACTTCTTTATGGTGTGTTTGAGATTAAAGATAATCCCCTCTGTGCTCTGTTTGAGAAGGTAGACACAGGGACTGTGAGGAAAAGTTGTCCTGCAGTCATTCTGACTGTAGCGGCATGCTGCGTTTGTTCTGTTTAAAAAGAGCTTTACATATATTGAAACTTTCTGTCTCCTCCAGGGGAGTTACCTCCTGCAGGCAGCTCCACGGGCTCCTGAAAAGATTGAGGTTTGAGGGGTTCTGGGGTTCTGACTCCATTTCTGTCACCATGAGGATACATGTTCGGCTCTGGTAGGAAGTTTGTGGTACACACAGAGTTGATCCAGATCAGGATATTTAATCAGATCCCCAAAAGGCAGCCCTTATGTTGGGTGACAGAGGGGCCTTGAGGACATCAATAGGTTGGTGTGGCTTCACTGTTACGCTCAGTGTTTTCTTATTCCAGCGTTGGCTTCAGACCTGTGTTTCATGAGGACACTCATTGTTTCCTGTAGCTCTCCTCTCTGTTACCGGCAGGAGTACATGTGGTTGTAATTCCTCTTAGTACACATCACTGCGACTTTTAAAGTACTATTCCGATCATGATGGGGTGTTTATTGTTCATTACATTAGATTAATATGGGACAGCTGCTGCTCTGAGAAACATACAAATGTGTTTGCATGGATTTCTGGCGCCATCAATCAGAGGGCCTGCTGGTTTAGTGCTTTCCAAACCGTGCCCTCTGTGAATCAGCTCATTGCAGCCGTCTCATCACCCACATGCTCATGTCTCGTTTGGCAAAAGGAACACTCCAGATGCAGAGACAGATTACCAGAGCTTTCTTTTATCCGTTTATGTGCCCCTCACTTTATCTCGCCTCTCATTTATCACATTAACAACCTGTGTCGCCGCTTTTTCTCCCTCTCTTTATCTCTCTCTCTCTCTTTCTCTCTCTCTTTCTCTAGGTTTTTAGGCTGCATTTAGATCCTGGAGGAGCTGAAATGAGATCAAAAGAAGATGGAGTTCTTGAAAGTGCTGTGGTTGTCCCAAAGAGCTGGCACAACTCAGAGTAAAATCACCTCAATCACAGCTTTATAAGTACTCACTAAAAGGATCGCCTTTTTAATTAGACACAGGAGAGGCTACCAAAGACATTACCCGAGGCTAATCTGTTCCTTTCCTCGTTCGGGACCACAACAGAAATATAAAAACAGACAGAGGAGCTGTTTTGAGGGCATCTTTTCTTCTATTATTTCCCTCAGCTCAGACCTCGGAGTGTAGGGTTCTCTAAGAAGAAACGACACACGAAGAAGTCTCATGGTTTCTCCGAGCCCGTGGAAGACCAGAAGGAACGAGGAGTCACGGGATTCAGCTGAAGTTCAGTCGCTTCAGGGTACAAAAATCAGAAAGTCACGAGGAGCGGGGTGCGACATATGCTGCAGCACACTGTGAAAACATTTTATGACATTACTTAAGATCTGATGAAATTTTTTTACAGGGACAGAGGTTACCTGGTTACAAATACTGTTCATCTGGGACAACACTTGTGATGCAGTGATGAGATATTTTTAAAAGTGAATAAACACGAGATCCGTCAACAGGATGAAGAGAGACATGTTCTCAATCTGAAGCCTCCTTTTTACCATCCAATGAGAAAAAGCACGACTTGTGATGAAACATCTGTTATCATAATGAGCTCTGTGATCTGGATTTCTCAGCGCATCGTTGAATCTGAGAGCTCTGATGTGATTTTGGATAAAAGATGAGAAATAAAACTAACGAGCTGGAGTCCTTTTAGTATTTTTTTGCATGTTTTCCATGTTGATATAACATTGATATAAATAGCCTCTAAGTGACCTGAGGGGGACAGCTCAAGAGGAATCTGTTGACAGTGAGATCCGTGTAACCAAAGTCATGAGGACAGAGTTTCCAGAGTCACATTGGAGTTGAAACATCGTTTCAATGCTTGCAGCGTCATGAACAAAAATGCACCCATCGTAAAGGGATGGAGACAGAATTATTAAAACTTGACAAACAAAACCAAAACTCCCTTCAAGGCTCGATAAAACTTTCATCTCTGTGGAGAGTGAAACAAAATTTAAAGTCTCTGTGATGGCTGCTGCTACAGATCTGTTATTTTCTACAACAGACAAACACTGGTTTCAATGTGAGCAACAAGGTAACTGCAGAAATTACGACTTCCTTCCAAAATTGAGAAGTCATGTGATGTTATCATAAAGTCAGCATCGGAATGCTCAACCTCAGCTCTGAAAAAAGCAGCTCTGATTTAAAAAGTTGTTTATTGACTGAAATGATTCAAATAATATTCTAACAAAGTAGCTTTATCACTCTCTTCTCCATGTAAGTCAGACAAAGTGCTCAGCATTACCGGAGTCCCACAGGGGACCGTCTTGTCTCCCTTTCTCTTCACCCTCTACAGCACTGACTTCAACTTCAACCCCAGGTCCTGCCACCTTCTTAAGTTTTCTGATGACTCGGCTGAGGTTGGATGCATCAGTAAGGGTGAGGAGGCCGAGTACAGGGCTGTGGTGGATGACTTTGTCATGTGGTGCGAGCAGAATCACCTCCTGCTCAGCATGGCTAAGACCAAAGAACTGGTGGTGGATTTTAGGAGGAAAAAGACGCCACTGACCCCTGCCTCCATTCAGGGGGTCGATGTAGACAGAGTGGACAATTACAAGTACTTGGGGGCACTTGGACAATAAACTGGACTGAAATAAGACCTCTGACGCCGTCTACAAGAAGGGTCTGAGCTGCCTCTACTTCCTTACGGTGGTGTCAGAGGAGGATGCTGTCAAAGCTGTGAAGCATCCTAGACAATGTCTGACATCCACTCCACAGTGTACTGGTCGGACACATGAGTGCTTTCAGTGCAAGACTGATCCCCACATGAAGCACCACAGAAAGACACAGGAGATCATTCCTGCCTGTGGCCATCAGGCTTCATAACGCGTCCCTTTAAATCAGACACTGGATTATTAACCTGAGCACACTTATGTAACTGGTACTTATTTATTCATAAAGGACTGCAGTGTTTTTACACACTGGCTAAACCACTTTGGAATATCTGTTAATACACTTGCCATATGTTTTTTTTCAATGTGCAATACCTGTTTGATACTTTTATTTAGTGCAATAAATAGTTTCTCTCTGTCTTGTTTTAGTACTTCTTGCTGCTTATTTTGTTACTTATCTTATTGCTTTTCTTATCACTTATATTATCACCTATTCCACTGCGCTTCCAACGGCTGTATGCTTTACTATGTAAAGAGCAACGGTAATACAAAATTCCCCCCTGGGATTAATTAAGTATTTCTGATTCTGATCTCAAGGAAACAAATTTAAAAATCTTTGACGTCCTCAGCTGGTTAACTGAGAAAGGTGCAGTGTAACATTCAGATTGCAAAGAATGCAATTTGATTCTGTGAAATTTGGTGGAACCTAAAGCTCAGGTGAACTCCTTGGAAATATGAAATAGTCTACCTCAGGTACTTTGAAGAAAAATCTCAGCTCTTACCCGTCTGCAAGTCACAGATAGTGAGCAGAATTTGGTGGAGTCCTGCCAAAAATGACAAGTAGAATGACATGCTGACATGTTTTTGTTCACATTTCTTTCTTTTTAAAAAAAATCTCTGTTAACACCCTTCAACCTATAGTTGTAATGAACAATAACACATCCAAACCCCACACACATAGGCTGCATTCTAACTATAGAAACCTTCCCAGGAAACGAGGGCCTTTCCCCAGAACTAGAACTACATGCATTTTAAACTAGGGGTCTTAATTTAGTTCTGGTGTAACAAATTTGCCTCTGAAAATTGCCCTACCTGGGGGCTGGAACTTTTTGGATGTCCAGGGACTTTAGAAGGCGAGGTATGCAGGCTAAACATCTCTGATTGGTGGAACATTTGCCATGTTTTTATGTCCCCTTCCCTCAGTACACAATGAGATGACCCCCAGTGATAATAGACTTGGTTTAATAACTCCTTAACAATGGTCTCTTTTGAGCCTAATAGTGTGAATGTGTCTCTGTCAGCTCCCGGTGTTACAGCTTAAAGAGTGACCCTGTAAACTGGAGACAATGTTCAAGCATGAAACAGTTTAAAACTAAATATGAAAATCATGTTTTCAGTAGTGACAAAGATTAAGTAGGGCTATGACAGTCACTGGGGTGCACAGGTCACTGTTATACTGTTGTGTTATTGTGTTGCTGTGTTATTGATAGTTTTGTTGTTGTTGTTGTTGTTGTTGTTGTTGTTGTTGTTGTTGTTCCAATTGTATCATGACTCATTTTGTGAATTGATTTTATTGTTACATTATTGTTTTGTTGTTTTTGTTCTTCTTCTTAATATTATTATTATTATTATTATTATTATTATTATTATTATTATTATTATTATTGATGATGGTAGTAATGAAGACTAGTAAAATCTTATATTGGTATTGCTAACATTGCTATAGTATTACCCCTGATTCACACATACAGCGCCAGCGCTGCGGTCCATCAGCGCCGCGATCAGTCAGCGCGAGCCAATTCACACTGCATCCGTCTCAGGAGCGGAGCGCAGCTCAGCGTACTCATAGCATCAGATTTCCTCTGGGTCTGACCCGCTGATGACTGCTGGCCCTGTGCCAGTGTCGAAGTTTTGATATACGAGGATAAGTTTACGATCGACAGGCTGAACATGGTGCTTTATTTTGAAAAGACCGGAAACTCTGATCGTTTTTTGTGTCTGATTTCCTGTTTGGAACGATCTGCTCTGGGGAGATTGATGCGTCTCTGCAGCGCACTCCGGCAAGAATAGACTCGCAGCGAAACAGCCGCGAGCAGCCGTTGGTAACACGCGCCGGAGACGGACCGCAGCGCGGGCTGTGTGAATGCACTGATTGACTTGAATGGCAGCGAAATACAGCGCAGTGCGCGGCGCTGACGGACCGCTGCGCCGACGCTGTATGTGTGAATCAGGGGTTATATTATTAATTAATATTTTTTTTCTTATAGCAATATTCCAAAGAAAGTGTGTTAGGATATTAAGGGTGGGGTCTTATTCACCTGTTTCTTAAGAAGCCTTTGGGTGTTGACTTCTGCCAGTAGTTATCGACTTCCGGTTGCCACTGCCAGCAAGCTGAATCAAACCAACGTGCGTAAAATCATTAATGCTAGACATGGCTTAGTTTAAACTTTTTAAAACATCCGCGCTATGACTTCACCTCAAATTTTTGTTCATTTTGTCACCATCTTGCTTTTAAAAGCTGGTTATTAACGAGTATGATAGCAAAGCTGACATCATCAACTTTATGGTCTCGTAATCATCGCAACCTAAACAGAACATTCAGCAGGAAGAGCAAAACCAGCAACAACTATGAAATATGGGTAGTCAGGGAAAGGTGGATAAATCTTGACTTTGTTTTCTGGTTATACCAAATTAATTAATGACATGTTTGTCTTGATTTCAACCTACAAGAGCTGCCATGAACGGCTTCCAGCCACTGGGTGTAGCTGGAGCCTACCGGTAAATTACACTTTAGTATATTTACTTAAGAGGCTATCAGTTAGCAGCTCAAAGGCTGGCCCAAGGCACTATAGTAAATGTTTAATTAGTTGAGGTTAGCCTATGTTTACATTACCTTAGCTTAGCTGAAGCAGCCGGATAGATAGGAGTTTGTCAGGTCTGGTCTGGTGTTCAAGCTGTTTCTGGCTTTTTCAAACGGCTGCAACCAGCAACGGCTTTGTCACTAATGCTTGTCTCCTCTCAAGTGTCAACAAATCCATCTGCAGTGCAATAAAGTACCACTGAAGCTGGCACAGGCTGAATATTCTGCGTACTAACAGCAGGCCTAAAGATGGCTGCTCGTCTTCTTCTGATGTCAATTTTGCTGAATGGCCTTCGTTGTTCTCTTACTGCCCTCTACTGCTCCGATGTTTGTGCCAGTCTGATCTGACACAAATGTCAACTAGAGGAAAAACGGAGCTCAAGAAATATAAAATTCAACTAAGAGTTTCAAAAATTCCCATGAGCAGGATCACTTTTTTAACAGAATTATCTAAAGAAAAACCTTTTGATTCTTCTTAAGAATTCCTGAATTCAACAGTATTGTCATCCTCACAGTAACAGTTACTGCACAGCATCTGTGGTCTGACTTTCACAAATGGAGCAACGCCTGCCAGCGAGCTCAGGCAGCAGCTCAAGCTGCACTGATTTCACACTTCTCCTTCTCCTTCTCGCAAACACACGACAACATATCCTTATAATCTGTTGGTCTATTTAAGCTGCATGGCTTCTGGTCCGTCCCTCTGCTCCTTCATCACCACCACCACGGGTACCCAGTAACCCACCACCTCGTCAGCCCCCAACTACAGGCTTGACCTGCAAGAGTGTAGGGGGTTGAGAAGTTATCTCTGATGCAATAAATGTTGATGAATTTGAAAAAAGTAATGAGGTCAGAGCTTCGAAACCAAACATTCCTCTGATCCAGTATACTTCTTAAAGTCACAACTCAGGAACATTTTCAGTTTCTCGTACATGTGAGACTCCACAGGTTCACTTTAGCCCTGTTTCCACCAAGCGGTTCAGTTTGGTTTGTCTCGGTACAGCACACATTTGGTAACACTTCCTTTGACTGAAACTGGGACAGGTCCGCAAATAACCGACCCGTACCATCCCACTATTTAGTGCCCTTCTGTTGGAGTGCCAGACATACCGATCCAACCCCAAAAATGGAGCTAAAAACGCTGCAGTTCATTGATTAGTTAGAAGAATCCTCACTTCCTGTGTGACAGTAGTAAGTTTTAATTTAGTCTGATTGTTTTAATAGTCTAAAAATTTAGCATCATACACCCAAAACCCTAAAAGCATTCAGCTTATTTCAACAAACAGAATTTAATTGCAAACAAAATACCCCTTTAACTTAAACATTGATCGTCCCAAAATAAGTGAAAATCTACGCCTCACGGAGGACTTCTTCGTTTGATGTGCACATCCCCTGATTTTGCCGGTGAGTGAGCTAAACTAGCAAGCCTGCATGATAGCACTAACAATTTGTTAGCTTCATAGTTGATTTTAGCTTGAATGTGTTTAACATAAAAACCAGTCAGGAAGTGCTAAAACGATGATTTTATTTAGAAATGGCAATTAATAGCCTGTTCGGTATTCTATTTTGTTGGGTTAAAGTGGCAAATAGTGCAAATGTAATGGTGAGCTAACTAAGCTAACTAGCAATTCCGTCATGTAAAATGGTATTAACATGATTCTAATGGTTGTAAATGTGTTAAAATCGAGCTTAACTGTTTAAAATAGACATGTTGAAATAGGTCAGAGTTATTTATTGTGTATAATTAATGTTGTGAGTTGTACTGAAGTTTTGTACTTGAATATGATGGTTAACCTTGTAAGGAAAAAAGGATATATGAGTAAAAATGGACAATTTAAGTGATATTTTGCACGTCTTGTGCAGGCTGTTTTTTTTTTGTTTTTTTTTTTTTTGAGGAGCTTTTAGCAGAGTTTCAGGAGCAGGACCACGCCTCAACCTCACCCCTTCCGGTATTTAAACCCTCCTAACCCAGTATGTCCTATTTGTTCTCGTTTCATACGACCCCCTCCCCCCTCCCCCTCTCTTTCTTTGGTCTTTCTTTTCTTCTTTCTCCTCAGGATCCTTATAAAAGGGGGGTCCGTTGTGCCCAGGATCTACGGCGGGCTCCTTCTCGAAGCTTCCCCACAACGCCTACGTCACAGTCACCATATTCTAATTTGTTTCGTTTATAAACACTTTAAACGTTATGTTGATGCGTGGTCCTTGCTTGTGAATGTGAGGAAATATTCAGATTATTCGAGGTTTAAGTCCCTGCCATTCTACTTCCTTGGTCTTCATCTTCATTCATCTCACTGGTCTCCATCTGCATCCCTGCCCTGTCATCACCATCTCTTCTCTACCATCATCAGCAGACCTCAGGATGGACAGTCATCAGAGAATGGTTGGGTAACTCAAAGAAACTATAGACTGAGTCAAAAAACAAAGGAGTAAGGAACATTTATTTGGGTTTAATCTTATTCATTTTATTTTTGTTTTAAAAGAATACTGTCAAATTATTTACTATTTTTTTTGTTTATCTTATTGAAAAGAGCAGAGAATATTTCTTATGTTTAAACAAATGGTATTCTGTGATAAATTTTAAAGGGATGTTTGATATTTAAACAAACAAATACCAAAGAAAAAAAAGTGCCACATATAATACAGTGATTTAAAAAAAAGAAAAGCCAAAATCAGTGTTTGTGTGAGTTATTTTAAGGGAGGCTTGAGTGTAATTTAATGTTTCACTACTTAACTGACTGCCAATACTCCTCATAGAACCTAGAACTTAGATCCGCCCTTTAAATCTCAGTCCGAGGTGGGTTTAGACATGTGGGAGCATGTTAGCATAATGAAAAGCACTCATTGCCCCTCGGGGGATGCATTTAATACAGATTATACAAGATTGGGGCTGATAACACAAGATACAATCTTGTCTTATATTGTACTTGTTTCCTAAAAACTCTGAGCACTGAGCTGAAATCCTCCACAGAGTGGCACAATTAACTGAGTCAATAATAGACACACAATGGTTCTGACACTTTCAAAAAGCTGATTATGTAATTGGAAAGCCATTCAGCACTTACTAACATTGATCATAGCTCTATTTCAGGCCATTTCAAGCAGAGCTCTTTACACGTAGACAGGGCAGAATACAGAAGAGACTCAGGAGGAAGGTTTGACCTTTACTGTAATATTTCATAACAATTTTTTAAAGCAAATAAAAGCTTAAAAAAGACCAGGGTGATGACGTGTGCATGGCTGAAGCAGACTTGTGTCATTTGACCAGAATGCTTCGAGGGCGGTCATAAGACACAGGAAATAATCATTTTAACCCCTGTCTGTCTACAGCTGTTTTAAGAGGGATCTGAGTCACAATTAGGAGAGGAAATCAGGAGTTTGGGTCATGACTGCAGTTATGTAAAAGAGGCTTGTTGAACCACACAACTTACTGAAGAATCTCCAAACATTACTTATTATTTTTATTTACCTGTTCAAAGACACAAGTGATGACGGAGAAACAACAGGCTGAGCTGAAACTCCAAAAATAAATGTGTGTTGAAAATGGATTATACGAGTAAAGAAGCAGAGAATTATGAATATTAAAGGGATGCCAGGGAATTTTCCAAAAGAGTGCTTGTTAAGCTCAGTGTGTCCCAAGTGTGCTGTCACATCTTAAAAATATACCTGAGAATATGGCAGAATTTCACACAAAAATAGAAGTCTGAGGTGACGGGTAGCCAGGGCTGAGAGGAGCTAAAGGTGGAGGTTTAAAGACATAGACCTGGAGCCAGATCACAATCACAGGAAGAACTACACAGATATTTATACTCCTAATCAAAAACAATGGATGTTTGTTCACATTGGATATTCTGTCAGATTTCTTAACTTATCAAGTATTTGTAAGTTAAACTGTTTTGGAAACTCACCTTTTTTAGTACTCCTGCGTCTTGTTCTTACAATGCATCCAGAAAGCCTTCACAGCACTTCACTTTTTCCACATTTTGTTATGAATAAATTCATTTTTCTCCTCAAAATTCTACAAACATCACCCCATAACTACAACATGAAATAGATTTTTTTTTTTCCAATAAAAAAAGAGAAAATTAAAAAGATAAAATGTACATAAGTTTTCACAGCCTTTACCACAAAGCTCTAAATGTAGCTCAGGTTCATCCTGTTTCCTCTGATCCTCTTGAGATGTTACTACAGCCTCATGTGAGTCCACCTGTGGTAAATTCAGCTGATTGGACCTGGTTTGGTAAGGCTCTCACCTGTCTATATAAGGTCCCACAGGTGACAGAGCATGTCAGAGCACAAACCAAGCATGAAGTCAAAGGAACTGTCTGTAGACCTCAGAGACAGGATTGTCTCCAGGCACAAATCTGGATCCAGGGTCCAGAAACATTTTTGCTGCTTTGAAAGTTCCAATGAGCTCAGTGGACTCCATCATCTGTGAATGGAAGAAGTCCAGAACCACCAGGACTCTTCCAGAGCTGGACGCCCATCTAAACTGAGTGATTGGAGGGAAATGGCCTTAGGGCATGGTCCTACCAATCCCAAGCACACTTCAAGCCTAAAGTCCAGTTCGTCTGGCCACAGTACCGGCACTTCGCCTCTTTGGCCGCTCCAGAGAGGTGTGCTTAGGCCTATTACGACTAGAATTGCGCACAACTTGAGTAAAATCTCATTCATTCCATTCCATTTGCAGAATGCAGAAAGGAAAGAACTGTAACTGGTGGTTACCATGGATATCCCAAACATTTTGAGAGCCAGAAATGTCATTTTGATGGGTGTTACTATTGTTAATGATGTCGTCAACAGATAAAGGCAGAGGGGGTTAAGATATTGTTCTGAAAATCACCACATGAGAGCTAAAAAAAACTTTATTATCCTAATTTGAGAGTTTTTTTGAAGTGTTGGTGTTTTCACGCTCCACCATCATCCCAGACCCAAAGAAACCCTCCATAACAGTCATGATGTCGACTGTTGTTGAGCCCCCTGAAGGACATCACAGGACCCCTGCTAGACCCCTGCAGTTTGCCTACCAGGCAAACAGGTCAGTCACCTGGACTCTGTAGGGATGTACATGAGGATTCTGTTTTTGGACTTCAGCTGAGCATTCAACACCATCAAACCTGAAATTATCCAACAATCTCCAACGATCTCCAACTTCCTGACTGACAGGGAACAGCAGATGAAGCTGGAGAGCATCATGTCCACCACATGGACAGCCAGCACCGGCACCCCTCAGGGGTGTGTGCTCTCCCCACTGCTGTTCTCCTTCTACACGATGACTGCATCTCAGGGGACCCCTCTGTCAAACTACTGCCATCCTTGGTCTCATCCAGGGTGAAGATGAGGCTTTAAATAGACAGGAGGTGGAACAGTTGGTCATCTCCCACCATCCTTCACCTTAACATCATCTTCAACAACACCGTGTCTACTGTGGACACCTTCCGGTTCCTGGGATCCACCATCTCCCGGGATCTGAAGTGAACCTCCCACATAGGCATAGACTGCTTATCATCTTCTGCACCTCCATCACTGTTTGGTTTTCCTCTGCCTCTAAACACGATAGGCACAAACTACAATGAAGAGCCTGCCTGAAGAAAAAAATATCACCAAATCTCTGTTTCTTGGATTTTACAGATATTTAGTATTTAAAGCACTTAAAAAAGTATCAAAACCTCAAAAATAACATGGACTTCTTTTTAAGTACTGCAGAGGGCAGCTGGTTTGATCAGGTGGTTAAAGGGGCTGTGAGGACTACCTGGGAAAGCTACTGTTTTTCAGGGATAAATGTAACCTGGTTCTTCATTTAACTGATAGACTTTCAAATTTAAACAGATCACTGCAGAATAACGGCTGCATGTGGGTTGGAATGACCATTATCACAAACAGCTTAACCCAAGTTTCAGCCTGTGCTCAAACACTCTCCTGTTTCGCTTTCTTCTGCTCTGACCTTCTTTTCCTTTTTGACAGTTCAGCTCCGGTGTCAAACATTACTACAAAATAAATCCAAGAAATCTCTTTCAGCAGAGCAAAAAGGATGGATCTTGCTTCTCACTCAGTCAACTTGCTTTTTACTGCTAAACTTTGTCTGTTGATGTCGTGTCATCAAAGTCTTATAGTCTACGTTTGGTAAAAGGATTCATGTTCTCTCAGGAAAATCCATCCCGACCACAGATGCTGTGATATAGCATTTAAAAATAACAAATTTGGATACAGATAATCTTACTTTAAATGTGGATTATAAACTGGAAAATAGACCTGTTCAGAGCTAATAAAGATGCTCGCGCATTTTGGGCAACGGAAGCAACGTTTAGCTCCATTCATTCAGACAAATTCTCATTCTTTAAACATTAAATTCAAAGCATAGAAATGTCTTGTTGTTCTGTGGTCGGTTGTCAGAAACGATACTATACCATGGAGTCAGCTTCTATGGAGTTCAGAGCGTCACAGAGCAACCAGTGTTTTAGAGTAAAGAGTGACCATGCGAACTGGTGACTCTCAGCCGAACATGTCAGTGATGGTCGGCTGAGAGTCTCCAGTTAACAGGGTCACACTTTACACTGAAACACCAGCGCCGTCTGCAGCTGTGTTATTAAATGTGTCTTCTTTATCCAACCTCAGTGAACCAGGTTTGAGCAGCAATAATCAATATTAACTGCTGATATTCTAAATCCAGTTTTTACTTTGAGTGTTTGATGAAAAAGTTGGTTTGGAGCCGAGGTTCTGACCAAATATGGACTCACTATGGAGAGGAAATAATAAGTGAAGCTATAAATGATGATGAACAGAAACAGATTTGAAGTTCAACGTTAAACTACGGTATATTATCAAACTATGAAGCAGTCTGATTAGTAATCTGAAAATATCAAAGCATTAATATTCTGATTGATTTGGAGCAGTTCTCTGTCTGGACCTGGTTTTCTGGATCCTTTATTCTGACCCAGGTCTCAGACTCAGCTCTCTGTGAGCTCTTTTTGGTTTGGGAGGGTTTCTGCTGTATTGACACAGTTCATGTTTTTATATTTCAGTCTGGTCATTGTCAACAGATAATGAAGTCATAAGCATGGAGTGACTGTGTTCAAACTCCTCTCTGTGGTACACGCTGGATTATACAATAAAAACATCTGTCCACTGACTGTCTGTCCACTGACTGTCTGTCCTCTGACTGTCTGTCCTCTGACTGTCTGTCCATTGACTGTCTGTCAACTGACTGTCTGTCCACTGACTGTCTGTCCATTGACTGTCTGTCAACTGACTGTCTGTCCACTGACTGTCTGTCCACTGACTGTCTGTCCATTGACTGTCTGTCCACTGACTGTCTGTCCACTGACTGTCTGTCCTCTGACTGTCTGTCCATTGACTGTCTGTCCTCTGACTGTCTGTCCATTGACTGTCTGTCCACTGACTGTCTGTCCACTGACTGTCTGTCCATTGACTGTCTGTCCACTGACTGTCTGTCCACTGACTGTCTGTCCATTGACTGTCTGTCAACTGACTGTCTGTCCACTGACTGTCTGTCCATTGACTGTCTGTCCACTGACTGTCTGTCCATTGACTGTCTGTCCACTGACTGTCTGTCCACTGACTGTCTGTCCACTGACTGTCTGTCCTCTGACTGTCTGTCCACTGACTGTCTGTCCACTGACTGTCTGTCCATTGACTGTCTGTCCTCTGACTGTCTGTCCATTGACTGTCTGTCAACTGACTGTCTGTCCACTGACTGTCTGTCCACTGACTGTCTGTCCATTGACTGTCTGTCCACTGACTGTCTGTCCACTGACTGTCTGTCCTCTGACTGTCTGTCCATTGACTGTCTGTCCTCTGACTGTCTGTCCATTGACTGTCTGTCAACTGACTGTCTGTCCACTGACTGTCTGTCCACTGACTGTCTGTCCATTGACTGTCTGTCCACTGACTGTCTGTCCACTGACTGTCTGTCCTCTGACTGTCTGTCAACTGACTGTCTGTCCACTGACTGTCTGTCCACTGACTGTCTGTCCATTGACTGTCTGTCCACTGACTGTCTGTCCATTGACTGTCTGTCCACTGACTGTCTGTCCACTGACTGTCTGTCCTCTGACTGTCTGTCCATTGACTGTCTGTCCTCTGATTGTCTGTCCACTGACTGTCTGTCCATTGACTGTCTGTCCATTGACTGTCTGTCCTCTGACTGTCTGTCCATTGACTGTCTGTCCTTTGACTGTCTGTCCACTTGTTGAGTTTTTCCATCCACTCACTGATTTCTGACAAACCTGGAAGTTGTTTACCATTCATCAAATTGGTGTTACTTTGGTAAAAAATGTGTTTTTGGATGGTTAACACCCTCACGTCCCTTCACCAGCTATTGTGCTCTGCAGCACTTCCACTGCCAAAATGCGCACGTCATTACTGTTAACAAATAGCGAAGGGGTCTATAAATAAAAGTAAGACTATTTTAAAATCACTAATAAAGTCTTCACAGCACATTTAAATATTTCACTATATGAAAATAATTAAATTCAGTTACAGGCCGATTAAAATACTGATTGAACAACAGTAGCATGTCAGCTTTGGATTAAAGTCAAGACTCTAAACATAAACACTCTATTTTTTGCTGGTTTTCTCTTATCAAATGGAATTTTCTGGTTTTTCTACAAACCTGTTGTGGACCCTGTGTACTGAGGCAGCCTGCAACTACCCTCACAGTTGTAATAATCTACTCGGTTCTTTGGACGAACACCTCCAAGAATCACTCGAAGAAGAGCTGTTTCTCAGTTCAGCATTTATTCTGGTCACAGGTGAAGTTCACAGCACTGGTCTCAACAGAACGAGCCCCGATATCCGGGTGTTTGGCACATTTAAAGCAGTCGAGGTTGGGTTAAACTAAACAACCGTAAATGATTGGACATATATTGCTGACTGACAGCTGTTCCAACCACAGCTGTCGTCAGATTTCAGGAATGTATGAGCAAAGTGTGTGTATGTTGGTCGAGAAGTAGAAGGTTGCAGACATGAACTGGAGACAGAAACTATCTGCTTAGCCATACCAAAGATATTGAGTACATATCGACCATGAGTCTGTACAGGCACACTCCGAGGCAGAATGCCTGAGCTGCATGAGCTAGACAAGTAAGAACAGAACATAAGAAATAATCTAACTCAGTCATGAGATGCACACCTGAGGCTGGTGAGGCTCTGGGGGACTGCTTTGAATGCACAGACAGGAGTGAGCTGCTGGAAACAGATGAGAGCAGCATGGACATCAACGCACTTTGTTTCATGTTTTTTTTTATGTTTTTTTATGTGATTTGTTTTATTCTATTCTATTCTATTCTATTCTATTCTATTCTATTAGAGGTGTAACACACACTGTCACTTGTTTGACTCGCCCTCAGTCTTGCAGAGCCAGACCACTGATCAAGCAGCAGCTGAAAATGTAAGTGACAGAGATGTGGATCATGACATCAGCAGTGACTCCACTCTTAACCACCCTGGGGCTCAAAAAAGGATCTATTCAGACTCTCCTCACATAGATCTTGGGAAAAGTCCCCGATGATCCTGAACGTCACAGAATATTCCCCTACATCAGGTGTCAACAGGGGAACTTTGGGTATTTGTGGAAAGTTTTACGCTCCAAGGGTTTACAGCCAGGATCTGGGAGCTGCTTCCTCTTTCTCTTCCTCATGCACACTCACTCCATCCAGTGTCTCACACACACCCACTCTCATCCCACATCTCTGCTATAAAACTCTTGTGAACATCTCATGGCTGTGGGTGACAGATGGTAAAGGCGGGATGACATCTCTGCAAATAAATATGTAATCCTTTCCTCACATGGACAGCAACACAACTCAGAGATTATCCCATCAGAAATAGTAGCACAGGCTGGAGGGGAGATCCCTCTCTATGTGTATATGGTGTGTGTGTGTGTGAGAGAGAGAGAGAGGGAGAGAAAGATTTGAAAGCAGCGTCTGTGTGTTTGAATCGCTGCCTGTGTGTCTGAGTGACGCGGGTGAGGAGAGGCAAACGGCGTCACATGCTCAACTTCAGATCTGGTTTGAACTGCGTTCAGGATCATAAGAGCTCGTCATCATCAGTCGTAAAGAGGACTCACGTCTGTCAGCTCCAGTGAATGATTCACACACCAGACACGCTGAGCTCATCGAGGTGATTTACACTCACTTCAGCTCCATGATCGTCACCTCTTGAGGCTTTTTTCCAGCAACCGTCACATTTTTATCATCATGTAGCTTTTGTGAACAAAATATGTTGACTTGTATAATAAAGATGGGAACATTGAGTGCTTTTATGCCCAGTGACAGGTGTGTTTTATTGCTCTCAGATCTCCCTGTGTGTGTGTGCTCAGAGTTCATAAAGAGATAAGTGGGACATCGGCCACCGAAGCCATGTATAGAAAGGATGATATGAAGACAGTAACATGATTATTAAACTTCGAGCCGAAGGTTGGTGTGACATGTTTTCAAAAAAGGTTCTTTAAGTTTTTAAAGATAAGTTTTCCCAGACACAAAGATTTATTTATTTATTTATTTATTTATTTATTTATTGCGATTTGAGAAAATGAAATGATAAGTTGAAGTGCAACATATGATCTAAACTCTGGTGTTGTTTTACTCTGACTCATTTCACCCATCAGTCTGCCTCAGGTCCTTCAATCTGCTTTCAGCGGTTCAAAAAAAGTTCATTTAAGTAGCTATTTTAGGTTAAGTTTTAGTTTTAGTTTAATCTTTTATGTAACAAACCAGAAATTTGTATGAAAGTTTTACAAAGTGTTTTAAACTGCAACAACTTGTCGAGCAACACAAAAGAAATTCAGTACTAAAAACAGCAACTATTACCCATAAAACTTCACTTAAAAAAAAAAAGTAAACAACAGGGATGGACAATGATTTTATAATATTCAAACTGTCATTAACATTTAAAAAAATTAAATACTTCCTGACATGATATGTCCTGTAGGTGTGAGTGTGAGTGTGAAAGGTTGTCTGTCTCAGTGTGTCAGCCCTGTGATTGGCTGGAGACCAGTCCAGGGTGTACCCCACCTCTCACCCTAAGACAGCAAGGATAGACTCCAGACACCCTGAACAGGATAAACAATATAGAAGATGGATGAATGAAAAAAAAATTCAGACTAATTTTAAATAGTTACCAGCTTATATTAAATAGCGCTTTCGCTTTTTTTTGTGGGGAATCCAGTGTGTGCACCCTGAAAGGGGTTTAAACACACAAGTCACTCACTGTATATGACTGCATTATTTACAGACCATCAAATACAGGACATGAACTTGTGTCAGTAAACCAAAAACCCTCCGAAACCAAAGACGAGCACACAGACCGCTGAGTCTGAGACCTGGATCATAATAAAGGAGCCAGAAAACTACGTCCAGACAGAGAACTGCTCCAAATACATACATGATAATTTTGTCATTTAGAATTGAAAGTAAATTAATTAGTTTGATGATATACAGTAGTTTTACTGTGAGCATGTTATCTGTTTCTATTAATCGCACTTTAAACTTCCTCGTATTGAGTCCAAAGTGTTGGAATTTTTCTTAACCTTGGTCCAAGTTTTTTATTTATTTATTCATTTATTTATTTTCCAGTAATCATGCAGAGTAAAAACTGGATTCAGAGTATCAACAGGTAATATTTCTCACTTACGATCAAACTGTGTTAAGTGAGGTCGATACAGAAACGCATTCAGCAGCTCACAGTCAAAGACGCTGGAAAAAAGACAACATGAAAAAAAAAAAAAGACATTTATTTATTCTGCTTACACTTTGAATTAGAGTTTGAAGATCTGGGCTGAATGAATGGAGCTGAATGCTGCTTCTGTTAACAGAACGTGTTAGTTTATGATGACGTAGGTTGTGAAGTTATCGCTGCTGATCTACCGGGGTAAAGCAAAGGTCGTGAGACACAGATAAAAATGTTGCACAATGAGATTGTACATCTAAAAATACAGATGTTGTTTTTGTAGTATGAAACCGTCATTTTCTCTTTTTCACTCAACAATCACATTTTTCTGTATATAAACAAGCAGCAGTGTGCAGAGCGCATTTCAGATGAAGTCTGGTTCAGCTTTTTAATTTAAAAATAATCACTTTCCTACCACAGTGTTCTCAGTGCTGCCATGCAACAAAAAGCAGCACCACTGAACACCCTGATTGACTTGACAGTTTGCCGACCATAACTTCCCCTTTCATTTTTTTCATTACAGCTTCTTCTCTCTTTTTTTCTAAGTAATATAATCAAAATCATTTCTTTGGTTGATGTGCTTCTTTTGATCTGGTACCAAGAGGAGAAAATCTGTGTTTGGTGGTTTGGTTGAAAGGAAAAACATTATTTTTGTCTGCCACTACAAAGGGTTAGGTCATACAACAACAAGGTAACAGACTTTCACAATGACTCTACTCTGTACAGCCTTTAAGATGATTTCATCTGATCAGGTTTGGGGCTAGATATGATCTGCTATTAGCTGGGCTATTATGAGAGCCAGACACACGTTTCAATGAGTGGAAAACATTGGTAACAAGTGATTCCATCACATTCTGTAAGTCATTTGATGCAACAAGTGGGAAATAGCTTTTGTCCACATGGTGCCATCTGTGCTGCTGGGCCTCTTTGTGGAGAGACCACCTGGACACCAGACAGGGAAGCTGAGCTTTTCACCCCTGCAGAACGCATCAACTGCACATCGTTTAGCTGACGTTAAAAACATGCAAGTAGAATTTCTGTTTGGACATTTTCCAGTTCTTTGCTTTGCTCCACTTACTGCCAGGACAGCAGAACTGCAGATTAAGGCACTTCCAAATCTGCTTCATTTCTCACAGTCGGAGGTTGATACAACCACTTGGTATAATCCCACTAAATCAAAACAAAAACAAAAACAAAAAACAAAAACAAAAAACAAAACAAAAAACAAAAACAAAAAACAAAACAAAAAAAGAGTGCCTGTATACCAGGCCAATTGTGGCCCCCAGAACTTCATTTTGTGGCCCCCTTCCTGAAATCAAAGCTTTGTGTTGGTGCGGCCCGCATCATTTTTCTTACATGCATCTGGGCATTTTACATCTTTTAACACTTGTGGGCCACCGTAGTTCAGGCTCATGACAACAACACGAATTAGCAATTGGTCACTTGTAACATGTTTTTGTCACCAAGTGGAGGAAAATATATTCTGTCACCTGGTGCTGTATGTTGTTTGTCGGTGTTTGGATCATGTTCCTTTTTGGCAGCACCTATCTGTGTGAAAAGCTCTTCTCCACAATAAACTTGAATAAGTCAAAGTTCAGGTCCAAACTTAAAGATGAGCATCTTAAAGCCATACTGAGAGTCTCAGCTGCTTCCTCCCTCAAGACAAATGTTCTGAAGAGCTGTTCATGTTCTGCATGGTCTTACCTGTTAAGACTGAGATGATTGGATCAGTTGTACTTTTTTTTTTTTTTTTTTTGAATACTTGAAGCCATTTTTTGTGAAAGTCTTGCTGCGGCCCAGCCTCACCCAGACACTACCTCAAGCGGCCCCTAGGTAAGTTGAGTTTGAGACCCCTGCTGTATAGCGTAGTGGTTTATGTCTCACACCCCTGAGGTCAGCCCTTGAGTGGTGGCCCAGATTTGAGTACAAGCCTTGACTTCTTTTTCCCCACTCCCCTGTCCTACCAGAACAGACATAAAAAAAGATATATCAAAATAAGAAAAAAATGAAAAAAATAAACCTTTCTTTCTCAGTCTATAAGTACGATTTCATTTGACTGTTAATAAAAAAAAATCAAGAAGAGATTTTATTGGCCCAAAAATACACCAAAAAAAAATGACATGCTTTTTATGTTTAAAGAAGTAGATTCTGACTGTATGGTTCTATCTGACAAATAAATTAACCCTCCGACATGTTAGTTCCTGTGATTGAAAAAAAAAAAAAGTTCATAAAGGGAAGTTTTTTTCACACCACTACTTAAACTTCTGCAAAGCCTAAATTTAACAGCTTCCTGCACCAGTTCCAAGGCACCCATGATTCACCAGATTTTATCTGCTGAAAAACTAACATGACGGTGATTCATGCTGAGATTCGTTATTCTCCTCCTTCTACTTTGTGCAAACTGTAAAGCTGCTGAGGAACAAGGCGAACTGCTTGTCCCTGTATCGATGTTCAGTACCATAAAAACAAACGTCTGTCACTGAGATCAGAAGCAGCCAATATTCACTCCTCTGGAGGAAAGGAGTCAAAGCATTTACAGTATGACATAACAAGGTAACAAGGTAACAAGGTAACAAGACAGGAGATAATGTTTACGCGCTATAACTCTGTCCAGGTGATGAGAATGAAACACTGGGAGACACATTAACAGTGACACAGAAGAAAGAAAATAAAGCCAGACCATGAATACATTCTGCATCGTTCTGAGAGCAGAAAAAAGCATCATTCATCAATTACATCAAGTATTTCTGACAACAGCCGACAACAATACTCCAACATTTAACCAGTTGTTGCATTCTCAAGAGCAGAACAATGCATCATTGTCACCGAGGCATGCTTAAGCAATTTCAAAAAGCATCCATTACAATCTTGTGCTAGCTCTTTGCCTTTGTGTTGTCTTATATAAGCATGACACATCGTCTAACCTGATGAGCTCATCCAGCACAGGAACCTGTCTGGGTTGAGAAAGAAAAATAAAGCAGGCAGTCTATTTTATCGTTAATGTTCACTAAGTGTGAATGTTGTATTCGAGTGCCTGAGGTTCTTCAACCCTCTGAGGAGCGACGATGTGCAGCTATCACCTATCTCTATCTCTGTTTCTTATTCAGGGAGGTGTTTGAACAAACACAGCAGGCAGGCGGCTGCACCCTCAGTGGCATGTTGCATAAGAGGTCAACTGTGGCATAAAGAAACCCAAGAGGTCACGCTAAAGAAAGGAGTCTAGAAACTTGTGATTGTTATGTGAGGAGTATTATTAGTGTCCTTTGTAAACCCAGAGTCCCTCAGCTGTGCAGTGAAGTATGAACTGAGGGTCATTAATTACTGAACAAACACAGAGTAATTTCACTTAATGACCATTCCCCAAAGGGCCTCGTCCCACTCTGTCCTGAGTTCATGTGACGAACAGTTTCCTATTACACACAAACTCTAAAGTTCATGATTTTTCATCAAAGCTTTGCTCTTGAAATTTGTTCAAGAAATGTAACCTGTCAAAGGGCAAAGATCCACTCCGTTACAGCACACATTTGGAAATGTGAGAAAGTCAAAAAGTCAAGAAAAAGAGGCAGAAATAGATCCTTTGTGGTCACACGCTGATGTGAAACTGAACAATGCATTTCAAATGGGATGAAGTCGTAGACTATAAAATATGGACTTAGTCTCCATGTCATCACCCGTCTGTTCATCAAGAATCCACTTGAGGCTGGCTGCAGAAATACCGGAAGTCACAAACACATCAAGACAAAAAACTTTTATGTCGTTAAAAAGCATATTTACAGCCTGGTTCAAAAAACGGCTTGGGCCTGAAACACTAATTTCACTAACTGCACACGCTGCTTCTAACTCAGGAGTTTAGAAGATATAAGGGTTATGAGTTTGTCCAATCAGAGGCTCAGCTCAGCTTACGTGACTGATGGGCGCCCTATAGGTGTTAGAAAGGAAGCTGCACTCAGTGGCAGACTACCAAAAGACTCTACAGTTATATCGCCACCTAGAGGCCTGGCATGTATACTACAGCGTTTTCAGTCTGTCAGCGTTCCAGTACAAACACAGATTTTTTTCTCTGCGTTTTTTTTAAGTTTTCCAGTGGTGTAAGAGTTTAACATTGTTACAACAAAGAAATAAGCTACCAAACACAAATCCCCTCAACTTCAGTTGACTGACCAACCAGCTAGATGATTGCACTCAAAGAGTTGGATTAAAAGTTAGCATATTAACCTGTGCATGTCTAAAAATTCACATATATATATATATATATAGTGTCCAAGTATGCAACACTGAAAACAAACTTATTTCAGCAGCTGAAGCCCCTCAACCACTGAGTACAAGACGTTTGGTTGTTTATAATTCTGACTGGTAGCAGGTTGGCTGGAGGTATTTTTAAGTCTGAAATGATCACTGCATCAGAAACTAGAAAAGTTGCATTTCCTGAAGAAAATGCGTTGAAATGCTGAAGCTGAAGACTTGAAATAGTGAAACAAAGTGGAAAATGTGGAAAAAAGTGAAGACGAAAGGGTGAAGAAGTAGTAGTGAAGAAGACCAGGAAGTGAGGTAGATGGATTGAAAAAGATGGAGTGAGTGAAAAAGTGAAGAGAAAGATGGAGTGTAAAAGAAGAGAGAAAGAAATAGTGGGGAAAAAAGAAAGTGAAGAAGCAGTGAGGAAGAAAGAGTGAAGTAGAAGTTTAGGAAAAAGAAGTGAAGAAAGTGATGAAGAAAGGAGTGAGAGAGAAAGGGTGATGAAGAAAAAGAAGTAGTGAAGAAGAAGTGAAAAAGAAGCCAGGATGTAAAGAAGGAAAAGTGAGAATAAAGGAGTGAAGAAATGAGAAAGCTGTATAAAAAGAAGAAGGAGCAAAGAAGAACTTAAGAAGTTTTTAGACTGTTTAAACAATAAAATGTTGAAAAAATGTAAACAACAGCAAAATCTATGAGTTATGTGTAAATAGCATAAAGTCATGTTAAGCAAAGAAGAAGAAAAGAAAAAGAAATGAGAAAGCAGTATAAAAAGAATGAGCTTAAGAAGACAGACTGAAGTAGATGGAGTGAAAAAAGTGAAAAAGAAGTGAAGAAGAGAAAATGTTTGTCATAAAATGTTTTAAAAAATGTAAATGACAGCAAAATCCATGAGTAATGTGTAAATAGCACAAAGTCACGTGATCAGATTAATGTGTTAATGGTGTCTGTGAGTCAAAGGATGCAGAAGGTAGAAGCAGGTGAAGTTTAATGAGTTTGAGTGGATAAGCAGAGTCTCTGATTCTATTGTAAAAATGTTTTGAACAAAGTTGAGAGTGAAGAAGTATAAGTAAAGAAGAGGAGGAAGTGAGGAAAAAGGAGTGAAGAAGAAGAAGAAGAAGAAGAAGAAGACGAAGAAGAAGTAGTGAGGGAAAAAGGGTGAAGAAGAAGAAGAAGAAGAAGAAGAAGGAGAAGAAGTGAGGGAATGAGGGTGAAGAAGAAGAAGAAGAAGAAGAAGAAGAAGAAGAAGAAGAAGAAGAAGAAGAAGAAGAAGAAAGAAGAAGAAGAAAGAAGAAGAAGAAAGAAGAAGAAGAAGAAGAAGAAGAAGAAGAAGAAGAAGAAGAAGAAGAAGAAGAAGTAGTGAGGGAAAAAGGGTGAAGAAGAAGAAGAAGAAGAAGAAGAAGAAGAAGAAGAAGAAGAAGTGAGGGAAAAAGGGTGAAGAAGAAGAAGAAGAAGAAGAAGAAGGAGAAGAAGAAGAAGAAGAAGAAGAAGAAAGAAGGAGTGAGGAAGTGAAGAGTGAAGAAAGGCATGAAGAAAGAGTGAGAAAGAAGAACTAAAAGAGATGGAGTGAGAAAGAAGAAGGATAAAATGAAGTGGGAAAGAAAAAGTGAAGAAGATGGACTGAAGAAGCAGTGAGAAAGCTGAGCTCAGCTGTTACCATGGCGACCACAGCTCAAATCATAACAGAGTAACTGCAGTTAGAATGCTGTTCAAGCAGCTGAAGGCTTTGGGATTTCTGCTGAAACAGTTTTGAACAAGCGCACGCTGTGCCTAAACGGTGATAGATATGAGAAAAACGAGCACACTGTGGGAATCACAAGACTATGAGGAACATGTCAATGTGCATTTTATTTCTGTAGGGCCAGTAGAAAGCACAGAAAATCTGAGTTGAAAATGAGTGATCTTATGCTGATCTCTGAGAAAATCCCTCAAGAGTTAACAGTGAAAGTAGATGAGGGGAGGACAGGGGGGTGTCCTGACAGTTGGTCCTTTTCTGACTTAGTGCTTCATCCTTTGATGTCAAAAGCCACTTTAACAGAAGCACAACGAACATACCTACGTTTTGATGTGTTTTTTATGTTTGTGGATGGAAGTTTGTGGTTTCACGAGCAATTTGTTTGGGAGATTTTTTGTGTGTCATCAGCTGCTGCTCCACTCTGACTGTTGATGTCACACACTGTGAAAGCTGAGTTTTTAGTGGAAAATCTGAAAAGTTTGTGTTGTTTAAGGAGTGAAATCTCAAAAACAGTGAAAGATAGTTAAAAAGTTGAAAGTTGAGTGAAAAGTGTAAAGATAAGTGAACATTTTGAAGCAAGAATGGAGTCTGTAAGTGGAAGTATGAGGAAGTTTGAGGAGCTCAAAGTTGAAGGAGTTTTAGGAGCAAAAGTCTGAGTTCCCCAGTCATTTCAGATGGGAAGTTTTTTTGACAAAAAGTGAAATAATTCAAAAATTTTAAGAGTTAGAGATTAGAAAAGTCATAGCACACATGTCCTAAAGTAGCTGAATAGTTTAAAAGTTGAACGGTGAAAATCGGTGAAAAATTGTGGAAGGAGATAGGTGCCAAAAAACGTACGGAAGAAAAAGAAGAAGAAGAAGAAGAAGAAGAAGAAGTGAATAGAAAGTCGAAGATCTATAAGTTGAAATGCTGACTCAGCATTTCAACTTAATAATGAGAATGAGGGACACAGTGTTGTTTACTCTCAGCACACAGTGCTGCAGCTTCATTGATAATTTAAATCTCCACACAGTCAGACCAGGTTCACACAGAGTCTGACACAGCAGGTCTCCTCATAAATATTAACAACAGTGGTCACAGCCACGATGATGGAGACTTTGTCCATTTAGATTTAAGGACTCAAAGAGTTGAGTTGCTCTGCAACCCTATCTTTTTACAGTTTCTAACAAACATTAACATTACTAAATGTGCTTTTCTTCTGTTAGCACAGAAGCACGTCTACACAAATCTCAAAAGAGGAAATTTCTTTCTTAAAACCTGTGTGTTGAATTGTTATTCAAAGAAGCTGACTAACAGGAGTCAATGGAAGATAAATAACTTACAAATAATTGATGAGGAGCTGTTTTCCTCTCAGCGATATGAATCGAAAACTTTCTTTACACCTTTGACTCCTTAACTCTGCACCTTTGTCAAACATTCTTAGTGGACATGTTTGGCACCATGAAGTAAACGAGTCATTAAAACTTTCTACAACATGTTGAAAGGTGATAAAAACCAGCACTGTTACCTGGTCCAGCTGCTCTCCGTCCCGGCCCAGACATTATTTCCTCTCTCTCCTCTCGTCCAAACAGATCCGAAGAATCCCTCTTCCACTGTTTGTGCCTGGGTAAATGATAGAACTGCATCCCTGCTGCTGCTGCAGAGTTTGGTCGTAAATGTATTGAGTTAAATGCAGTTTATCAGATTATGATTACAATCAGCCGGGTCAATTTTACACAATTTAGAGTAAATCTCTGATTTCTCAATCTAACTTTGATGTGTTCATTTGAAAAGCTAAGCAGCTTAAACCGTATAACTCTGGAGCTGCTGCTGTTGCTGAAGGCGAGGCTGAACTCTGTATTCAAGGTTTTGAAACTCAGGTTTTTTTTATTGCTGAAAGGCTGTGTTGTAAGTTTCTATGCAATGAGAATGTACTAATCATACACTGAAGTCTAACTGCTGTGGAGACGTGTTTCCTGTGGTTGTCTTTCACTTTCAATCACCATATTTATTCATTTGGACTGAATCCCAAGTTTAATTAAGTTTAAATAATTAAACTGTAGATTAGAGATGTTCAAAGATTTATTTATTTATTTTTTTAAGAGGCCAAATCTGAGTGATATCTGTAAAAATCAGTCACTAATGGCTGAAATACACCAGATGCATCACCAGTCTGGCTCTGCTCCGTCACATCACCGGATCAGATAGGTTTCCATTCAAGTCAGTGTGTCAACTTACACTGGATCCGCTCCGTTGTGGTCCAGCCTTGTGGCTGGTCCAGCAGGTGGCAGCTAATACGCAGCCATCCTGTTTTTGCTGAATGCCGGAGCTGTGACACATCAACTCAGAGGAGAGAAGAAGACTTTCAAAATAAAACAAACTATGTCGAAACCTGATCATATTTAGCTTTACCAATGCAACAAAATGTCACAATGAGCAAAGACACAACATGAATCAACAGGTTTGAGGTTTTACAGTCCTGTAGCTTGCAGAACTAAACATGCAGCCGGTGAGAGTTGACAAACACAGTCAACACGCAATGGAGGGGAGCTGGACTGCAGATGCATCTGGTGTATTATAGGCTTCAGTGTGGTTAAACGTCCTTATTTCATCATCAGAGACTGATGAAATCAAAGCTCACCTGTCTCTCAGGTGTCTCTTGATACCAGATGATCAGTGGTCACTTTCCTGCAATGTTTCGTGATACGTAAACATCAGAAAACTCTGCTGCTGACCAAGGAAAATGTTCTCCATTAGGGGGCGATGTGGGAGAAATATGTCAGGGTCACACTGGCCAAACATTCCACGCCCATTCCACAATTATTTTGAACTATAACGCCGGTGTTAAAGAGCTGTGTCAGATCAAAACAACTTAACATGAGGCAAAAAGTCCTTAAAGTCATAATCCTGTTCTCTGTGTCTCACTGTACTGACTCTGATGAGACCGTGCTGCATGTAAACAGACGCTTCATGGTGACGTAGGCGGGCCGTGTGTGTGCCTAAAGTCTGGTTCTTTTTGGAGCAATGTGACCGCGGGACGTACTGACCAGCTGAGGAGTGGGCTGCAGGGGGGTTATTGTGCTTGAGCTCAGCACGGAACATTTGGCCAGTGTGACCGTGCCCTCATGATCATATTCAGACTATTTTGAACTGAAAACAACATTTTTAGGACCAAAGATTTCTTTCGGAGCTATTTTGCTGCACTATTTAATTCTTAACTTTAATCTGGTCTTGTGTCCTCTGTTGTGATTTTGTTTAACTCTCACATTTTCCCATCATGATAAATCCATTCGTTTAAAGACATCATCTGTAAGAGTTGTTGAGTTTTTGCAGTTCTGAGTTGATTCATGAAAGATGGGACACAAATTTCACAGGTTAGCTTTGCCTCGTATTCTGCAGCAAAAGTAAAATAAAATATAAAATAAAATACTCCAAACTCCATGTATGTTCAGGGTTCAGGTCTCAGAGAGCTCCAGACTGATGTAGCCACTGTTTATTTTTTAATAAGAGATAAAGAGACTCTATGCATATATATGTGATTTTCAAGTCATCTGATGGTTGTAAAACACCAGGATAAAATTAAAACCAACTCTCAGCAGACAGTAAATCCCTCTAACTGTGCCAGGCTGTTTGTACATCAGATATTACTGCGATAAGACTCATTTGAGGTGTTTGTTTTGCTTGAAATGATCACATAAAGGATTATTTAAATGTTTGCACAGATACTTTTTGTGGAGCTCTGAACTCTTTGTGAATTAGAAGACGTCTTTTTGCTCATTTGTGCACATTTTGCACCTGAAAAGCTGCACAATCCTTTCATGAATCAGGCCCATTGGAGCTGCTGTGTGTTTATTATTCAGATTGTAACATCTCAACCACTGTTTGGATAAATCTAACTGACCTGAGCTTTGGTTTGAGTCAAAGTGACTTCCATTAATAACTGATATTTTCTGGAGACTCTGCTAACTTCTAAGTACTCAAGTGTGTGTGTGTTTGTGTGGCAGTGTATTTCAGTGTGTGTGTGTGTGTGAGGTAACAGCATGCCCTTGTGGTGCCCTCGCAGTATCGTGCGGTGGAATGAGCTGAGCTGGAGTCAGTTTGCTGTTAATGAAAAGGCGATGATGTACGGCTCAGACGGGCTGTTTAGCTCCTCGCTGCTGTCTTTGTGTAAATGAACTGTGGCACAGCTCAATGAAGCAAACCCTGCGCGCCTATAAAACACTTCCAACAGATGCGTTTTCAGTCCTGTCATACATGCTGTGAGGTACTCAGGATAAAAAAAAAAAGCAGAAGCTCAACTTTGACCTGTTAATGTCTGTGACTGCACTTCAGAAGCTTTGAAAGTGGATGGTTTGCTCATTTTCTCACTGTTCAGGCGTCCTTGAGGGAGACATCACATTAGCTTCTTTTCTATGCTGGATAAAAGTTTAAAGTAAAAACTCTTTACTATTTATAGAACCAACTTAAAAGGGATAATTGAATTTGTCTGCAGGTATTACACGTTTAATTTGCTTCACCCAGGCAGGACTTTCTGAGTGAGATGGGTTCATCTCTAAAAAGATGGAGAAATGGGCTGGAACTAAAGTGTTGTTTACCCATGAGGAATTACTCTACATCTTGTTCGGTGGTGCAGTATCATTCCCCATGTCTGCCTCTCTCTTTGTCTAACTCGCTCTGTTTTTCCACAGAGACATGGACATGTACACACACAGCACCACACTGCATGTCTTCCTCAGCTACATCTGTTTGTGTCTCTGTCTTTCTTGTCTTTGTGCGTGTACAGAGTGAGAACATGCAGCAGCTTGTGCTTTCTAACATTATTTTTGTCAGCTGCTGGGACTGTACAGCGTGTTCAAATACATTTTGTGATGCAGCGTCCCCCAGGATGACTACTGTCCAAATGCAGTCTCTCTGTCATGTGTGCCAAGTGCCATGTAGCTACAGCACAGTCGTTGTCAACACTGGCTCAGGCATTGATATCTTTTTCATAAGTAAAATAAAAAAGAGCAAAAAAGAAAACAAAAACACACCGCTTCAGGCACACAGTACTTAATTTCTACCATAAACAGAAAGAGGAAAGAGAAGAAGACACATGAAAGGGCCAAGGTTTTTATCACATCATCATCTGCAAAAATAAGGACTGAAACCTTTGTATACAAGGTGTGTGTGTGTGTGTGTGTGTGGGGGGGGGGGGGGGGGGGGGTCTGTCTGTTAACTAATCTAATTAAATGTTAAATGTAGCACAAGATCTTGATGAACTTACTGAAATGATGAGGTCATCACATAAGAATCGCCTAACTGGTTCATTACACAGTGGAGGGGTGGACCTCAAACATCCACAGCTCCACCCCTGACAGACCTCCAGAGGGCTGGCCAATCAGAGGGAAGGGGGTTTGTGGAACAGGGATCCTTAAAAAGACAGCAAATACATCAAAGTGTTTTAGACAGAGGCTGAAATGAATATATATATATATCTATATATATCTATATATATCTATATATATATATATATATATATATATATATATATATATATATATATATATATATATATATATATATATATATATATATATATATATATATATATAAAGCAAGAGTATAGAAGGATAGCACAAGCTTTGTTTTACATTATTTGTAGCTTAATTTGTCCACTGTAAACAGGTTTGGCCTGTGTTTCTCTGAATACGGGATCTCTAAAACTAACCTCTGAATTTTTTTTTTAACAATTAAATGTTAGCCTACATTATCTCCAAGTGTTTGTGTGGGGATAATGTAAGTAAAGACAAGCAAAAAAAAAAAATAGAAAAAAGACAAAGAAGACAAAAAGAAATATATATATATATATATATATATATATATATATATATATATATATATATATATATATATATATATATATATATATATGTTATTTTTCTCAATATATTGGCTTTTCTATACTTGGATTATTATTTAGTAATTAACAGTGGATAAGAGTGGAAATCTTTTTAAAAAGCCTTAAATCTGTGATTTCACAGACTTTCTCTTTTTTTGTATGTTTTCTCTTTTATTTTCTTTTACATGTTCAAAACAAACATTTTCAGTTATAAAAGAAAAACATAAATAAATTGTCCTTTGTCCCTGATGTTTAAGTTTGGTAGGTTTTCTTCTACCCTTAAATATCAGAGGATGTATTTAATGATATAGAGGTAACACGAGCATCAGAAACAAGAATAAGTTTTTTATGCTTTTTCAAACTGATGCAGGGAATGGATACGGTACGGATATGGAACCAGAAATCTACCATTTGTTTTTATATTTCCACATTAAGTTTATATAACAAATGATGCATGTGAATGCCAAAAGTGAAACAGGATTACTTTTTTTTTAATTTAATGAGTGGGAATACTGAAGCATGAAGCAGGAGAAGAAGAGCCAAAACTGCAACAAATAAACATAAACTTAAAGATCCTGCACTGTGCTTTAAATACATTTGATGGTAAAATAGGATCCCAACAGTTATTTAAGGACTAATTGAAACATTAGGAAGTTGTGTTTTCATAAGCCTGGTCCTTTAAACATTTGGTTCAGCAAGAGTTTAAATTTCATTCCTTATCTCTCTCCTCTCTTACAGGGACAAGACGTAGACTCTTATATTATGGTGGTTTGCAAAAGACCTTACTCTCAATAACAAGAAGACATGAGGAGACTGAAGAGGACTGGAGGTATACACCCCAGTTCAGCTCTCATTAACTGTTAGGCAGTAGAGAGTCTACAGTTTTTTAGGGGGTACTTTGCTGGAGATTTCTCCTCCAACACACAGACACTCACTGTCATTGGGTGGAGGCAAAGTAATAACTTTCTGAGAAAGCAGAGGAGGCCAGTCTGATGCAGAGCCTTGAGGTCAACTTTTACAGGTGCACTGTGGAGAGTGTTATTACATCCTGCATCACAGCGTGGTTTGCCAGCTGCACCAAAGAGGACCATCACATCGCTGGGACTCTGCTGGCAGCAATTGAAGACATTTATCAGAGCTGCTGTTGGAGCAGAGCCTTAAATATTGTCTGTGACCCCAGCAATCCTGGCCACCACCTCTTTCAGCTACTACCTTCTGTCAGGAAATACTGAACTGTACAAACTGTACAGGGACACCAGCAGACTGAAGAGCCCGTTTTCCCTCAAGCTGTTAAACACCTGCGTTTACGCACACTTCAACTGCATCAAAACCTGGAAATATTTTAAAACCCCCAACCCCAATGAAGTTTGGACGTTGAGAAAAACATAAAAACAGAATACAATGATTTGCAATTCCTGTTGAACCTACATTCAATTGAATACACAACAAAGACAAGATAGTTATGTTCAAAATGGTAAACTTTATTCATTTACTTATTTGCTCATATTCACTCATTTTTAATTTGATTCCTGCAACATTAATCTAGTTTCAGGCTTTTTGAAACAGTTTTAACCGGCAACATCTTTGCCGGTAGTGCTCGTCTCCTTTCAAGTGTCAACAAATCCATCTACATTACAATAAAGCACCATTAAAACCAGCACAGGCTGAATATCCTCCATGCTAACAGGCTAACTGTGGTGCTGCACCGAAAGATGCCAACCTGTCTGCCTCCTTCTATGGTGTCATTTTTGCTGAATGGCCTTTATTGTTATCTTGCTGCCCTCTACTGGTCTGGCAGTTCATTGCCTTTATTTCATATGTCCACAAATGACTTGACCTGCACAGTCTACCTGGGTCTTCAGCCCATGATGGAAACATAGACCAACAATGGGCCACAGTAACCGTGTAGTTCCTAGGAATGTTTGACAAAGAGCTCAAAGTTTTTTGCCTTCTGGGTGGAAAACACTTTGCTATTACTGGAGCTGGTAAATGTTATGAGCAGCATTTATCATAAACCAGTTGTTATGGTTCATTTCAACCAGTAAGTTTTGCTGATGACACAGAAGCAGGCGGAGGCGAGGATGGATGGATGGATGGATGGATGGATGGATGGATGGATGGATGGATGGATGGATGGATGGATGGATGGGTGGGTGGGTGGATGGATGGATGGATGGATGGATGGATGGATGGATGGATGGATGGATGGATGGATGGATGGATGGATGGATGGATTTGGGTGGATGGATTTGGATGGATTTGGATGGATGACAGTCCAGTATCACGACTACAGAGCAAGAGAGAGTTGTGGCTGCATGGCTGGTTTGGCTGCAGGCAGGTTGATGAGGAGGCACTGGAAGGGGAGGGAAAGACAGGCTGAAATTAATTTTACAAAGACTCCAGATGAGCATGAACAAACAACTTGAAATACTTAGCACAAGGTAGAGAGCACTGGTACCGCTGTCAAAGCTTCTTGTGCCAGTCCGTACTCTGGCCAGAGCTTTTGAGCCAGCACTCCTGATTGATCATGTGGCGCAGGTGTGCAGCAATCAGAGGAAGCAGCCCAACAGGGAGGGGAGGGGGAGAAGAGCTCCACACAGCACACACAGAGGCTGATTCTGAGGGAGTTAAAGATAAAAGCTGTTACAGCTGGAAACGTTTAAGGGCAGACATACAATGCTGCCCTGCTGACCAATTACAGGGCTTGTTGCCTGCATTCTTTCAATGTGTAGTTACATTTAGTCTAGTTACGAGGGCTGATTGATGAGTTGTGAGCCTTGTATTGAAGAAGTTAAGCAGGGATGTCTTTGTCAGCTCTACTGTTCCCTGACTGTTTAAGGCTGTGTACCTGCAGACTGGTGTCATGTGGTCAGTTTATGTTGTAGAGGTAGCTCTCTAAAGTAAACAAGGCAAGAGACTTTAGCAAAATGGACAAACTCACTGAAAGAGCAGTGATTCAATATTTGTATAAGAAAGGTCTATCACCTGAGGATATCCATACTGATATGGTATCAACACCAGGGAATGATGCTCCTTCATATGCTACAGTGAAAAGGTGGGTGGTGGAATTTAAGTGTGGCAGACAGAGCCTTGGGGATGACGGCCGTCCTGGAAGGCCTGTCACTGTTTAACCCCAGAAATGGTCAATAAAGTCCCTGATGTTGTTCTGACTGAAGGGACAAACAACCAACGGCACATATTATACATCACTTCTTAGACAGTTAAGAGAAAATATTAAACTCAAGCGCTGCTCAGTAAACTCAGTAAAGGTGTGTTGTTCCAGCAGGACGATGCTCCTGTTCACAAGTCTGTCGTTGCCATGGCTGCCATTAATGACTGAGGCTTTGAACTGATTGAGCATCCTCCTTATTCACCTGATCTCGCTCCATCAGACTTTCATCTGTTTCCAAAACTAAAAAAGGCCATTTCTGGTACCCACTTTGGGTCAGATGATGATGTCATCCATGCAGTGGAGGACTTTCTGAACGGTCAAGAAAAGGACTTCTTTAAAAGTGGCATTGAGGCCCTTAAACATCGCTGGTACAAGTGTACAGATACTGAAGAGGACTATGTTGAAAAATAATGAAATATATCTGCCAAAAGTCAAACCCTTAAATATGAGGCTCACAACTTATCAATCAGCCTTCATATGTCAACCCACAGCCTGAGGTCAGTGTAGAAGTATAAACCACACTTTATGAGCTGCAAGAGCAGCAAGATTGACAGTATCTGTAACATCAGACCAGGCAGCAGCCCCCTGAGGTAAACAGTCTTTTTCAATATTTTAACTGCAAATAATCACTGGGAGTGAAATAACAAGTGAAATAATTACAACCTGCAGCCCTTTGCCCCAAGTCTGCCCTCACTCTTTATCCAAGTGTCCTAATCTTTCGTTCGTTCACTGTTCTGTCCTCTCCAAATAAAGGCATTGAACCACAATAATAACCCAATAATAATAATAATAAAAAATACAAGAGGCAGCTGGATGAGATTTTTCATCAGAAAACACTAGTTACAAACATTTTTGAATAGATCAGTGCAGAGATATAACTTTGTCCACAGAGAGATTAGAGAGTCTGCTCCTGTCTTCAGGTTCTTGCAGCTTGAGCTACAAACACAAATATGTTATCTTAGCATATTTCAAAAATTAGAAAACATATCTGATCTTTGAATATGCATTTGTGTGATAATCTCAATTTTCAAGCTAAAAGCCCTCAAATACCAGAGAAAGTGATATAAATGAATGTGTTTGCATCTTTAACTGCATGCAGCTGCTTGAGGGGGAATCACAGGGATGTTACAGAAATCATCAGCCAGCATTATTGTCAGCAGCTGTAGCAGATTATGTCTTGTTATTAACTGTCTTTCAGGTTGGGGTATGTGAAATATAAGCTAAACAGATAACAGTAGGGGTAGACAAAGACATTTCCCCCTCCACTAACTGATGTATAAACAATGTTTCTGGGAGGAAAATAAAAGCTTTAGCTAACTGAGTGGACAAACTTATCCAAGAGTATCTGATACTGAAGTGAGTTTGTGCTCAGACACAACTGCCCACTTATAGACGAAACATTACACAGCAGTTTTAATGTACTTTGTGGTTTGTGTAAGGAATGAGATGCAGATCATTTTAAAAATGAATGGGAAGTCATCAACACAAGGCTGAGCTGAGTCAGCACAGCCAAGATAACATAAATCACTCTGCTAAAAGACCTAAATGTCTGCACTGCTGGAAGTTAGTCAGAGGGATGTAGACGGGGCTGTTAGCTGTACATATATGGTCATCTTCCTCTCAGCTCCACATTTAGTTTTTTTTTTTTTTTTTTTTTTTTTAAATCAGACTCTTCTCTTACGGAGGCCCTGAGAGAAGGTAATGCACATGTGTTTCAAAATGTTAAAATAAATCAAAAGCACTTTTATCCCATTTTCAAACATCACTGATGGAAAGAGAACCTTAATAAAAATCTGCATCTACATCAAGCGTGTCTGGACATGTGCATCACTTTTAAGTGTCCTCTGGAAACTCTTCCATTGTCTTGCGGTCTATTTGCAGCATGTTTTCTAAATGCTGACCATGTGTTGTCAAACTGATGAAGATCTCTTCTTTATTGCATGTATTTTCTTGAAGGCAGGGTTGGTAGTCACTGAAAACTAGCATGAAGATGAATGTAGCATCTCCTCAGGACTCTGTTTAGCCCCCACCCTCCCACACTCGGAGCGCCTCCAAAACGACACCCCCGCTCACATCTACGAGCGCCACTGATTCACGACCATATGATGGTGACTGACTGAAAACCACAGACTCAAACTGGTCCTCAGCTCATTGTTTTTGTTTGCTCAGCGTTAGCAGTAATCAGGGTATCCGTAGTTTTTCTGCCGTTCTCCAACATACTTGGATCCCTCTTGGTTATGTACATTCAATCAGGGCTAGAGCACGCTGGCGAAATGTACGCGCAGGAGGCGGGCAGAACAGCAGGACAGGTTTTGATTGGTTCAATAAATTGGATCCTAATCTCTAGGATTGGTTGGTGTTTTCCCAGGTTTACTCCTGCTGTAGACAGCAGATATTTTTCACTCTGTTTTAAGAACACATCATGTATTGATTGACATCAGGACATAAAGATAATTTTAATAAGAATAACAAAAAGTCTAAATCTGATTACCAACCCTGCCTCTAAGTTGCAGTGCTGTGAGCTCTCAGGGCCACCATATTCACCGCCCACTGTCCAAACCCGGGGTAATAACTGTGGATGCAGAGCAGCACAAACACGTCCTCATCCTTTCATTACTGCCAGTGACGCAGTCTGCTCCTTATCCCAATCAGCCATCATCTCCCACTGATAACCCACTCAGGAAACCATCACCATGGGAACTGTTGCACAAGCTACGGGACGTCGTCAAGGAAACCTGGAAGGATGTCTCGTGCACCGCTTTGCCTCTCTTGGCCTGATTCACTTGTTCTGTGCCGTGTTCCTGCGGTGTGAAAATAGCCCAGTGCTCTGAGAGCGTGTGGATGTAGAGAGAGGATGGGAAAGGGCAAACTTGTGTACTTATGGTGATTATCCTGGTGACAGCTCCTTTTAAACGTGCCCCCCCCGGTTCTCCTCTCAGTAAACCAGATGTATCAGTGGGTTCAGGAAGCGGGGATGTGGGGGAGGACTCTTCTGTACTTTACATGATTGTATTACACATGGGACTCAGCCCAGAGGAGAGAGCTCCAGAGCGGGTCTGGAAGAACAAAGTGTGCCTGTTCAAAGCACAGCTGATTGTTTCAGCTTTGGATTAGATGGATCCAGTTATTTTAGCGGTACTTAAAAATACATTTCAAACGCCACCATTTTCTTTCCCTTGTGTATACATTCATTTAAAAACACATTAGCATCAGTCTTTCTTAATGCAGGCAACAGAGACTTCGTCTGTGCTTTATGGTTTACGACTTGAAGCCAGATGGTTCTTCTTCTTTTTTTCATTTCAAGGATGAAATCTAAAAATCAGAATTTCAGCAGTTAAATTCATAAAGTGAAACTCTTACATCATTTAGTCAGTTCACACACAGTGAACTGCATTTATTGAACATTTATCCCTTTGTGATGAAGATCGCTTTACAGTTAATCAGAACTCCAACCCAGCCTTTAAACGGGCTCTTCGTCTGGTTCAGACAGCATCACACTCATAGTGGAGACAGCCGGTGACACACTTCACAAGGAGGGTTAGCCACTAAAGGTTATTGCTAAAGAAGCTGGCTGTTCACACAGAGCTGGCTCCAAACAGTAGTTTGAGTTAAAGGAAGAAGAGAGGTAGGGAAAGGAAGGAGAGGATGGTGAAGAAAAAAAAAAAACACTCATTCAAGATTTCACAAAGAGTCAGAGCATCAAGAGCCACCACGCACAGATGTATCAAGGAATCAAACTACAACAGTCAGATCCCTCCATCTAATCCTCCTCAGTGAGACCTGACGGTTAGCACACATCAGTTTTTGGTTTAAATACTTTATATCCTCGCTGAGGTGCACAGAAGGTGAACCTGCTGTATAAAACCTGTAAGATAGTAAGCAGCTGTGAGGGCCGAGGTGTGATCCCACACCTGTGAATGAAACTCTGCCTCAGCTTGCCCCATGAAAACACACACACACACACACACACACACACACACACACACACACACACACACACACACACATGCCTAATGAGCATGTTATCATGGTTCATGGATTGTGTGAAGCTGCCATCTAGTGTAAATCAACAACAAACAACAAAACAAAAGACGCTGCTGACAGTTTGGGTTTGCTCTCCATCTGAGCTGTCGCTGCAAAATCAGCTTCACGGCTCTTCACAGCTTCTCAGTGAAATCAGGCCAGAAGACTTCTCCTTTTTTTTTTTTTTTTGTTTATTTCTTTCCAGTTTTTCCTTTTCGATTAATGTGAGAACCTTGTTGTAAAAGTTCTCTGAAGAAACATGCAGCAGGTACAGACGACTCCTGTGTGCTTTAACAGACCTGAACGTGTCTGTGGATTTTTGAAGCTCATTTAAGTGTCATGAATTTAAAATGTAAGATTATTCCAACAAATTTTGTCTTCTGCTCTAGATAGTTTTAACATCTTGTCCATCAGTTTTAAAATAACATGACATAACTGTAAACAGTTTGTACTTTAACCATGATTGTTTGATTGCTCAACTTTGTGGTCTGGTGCAGGTCACTTATTCTGCTTCATTCGTCACATTTATTGTATGTTAGAGGCTTTTTATGGATTTACTTTGGGACTTGTATAACTCATTAGTAGTCTGGCTCAACTCTTCTGTAAACTTTGCAAAATAAATGTAGCTGTGTTGTAGTATTTAAGTCCTGATGTGCAGGACTCGTGACTCGACTTGGACTCAGACTGATCGCTGGCTGCATTACCCCTGATTCACACATACAGCGCCAGCGCTGCGGTCCGTCAGCGCTGCGATCAGTCAGCGCGAGCCAATTCACACTGCATCCGTCTCAGGAGCGGAGCGCAGCTCAGCGTACTCATAGCAGCTGGATACACAAGATCACAGGAGAACCACATGTTCCTGCAGGAATCACACCCATGACAACTACTTTCATGATATTTAGTATGTTAAACTCACCTGCCCTCCCAAAGCTTCATTAATTCAGTCCTTCCCTTTTAGTCTCTGTTGGTGTCCTTATATAAAGGATGTGTTGTATCGTATATAATTATCTGTTTTTCTGCCTCCAATATAAACTTTTCCTCGTCCATGGCGTCAGATTTCCTCTGGGTCTGACCTGCTGATGACTGCTGGCCCTGTGCCAGTGTCGAAGTTTTAATATACGAGGATAATTTTACGATCGACAGTCTGAACATGGTGCTTTATTTTGAAAAGACCGGAAACTCTGATCGTTTTTCGTGTCTGATTTCCTGTTTGGTACGATCTGCTCTGCGGAGATTGACGCGTCTCTGCAGCGTACTCCGGCAAGAATAGACTCGCAGCGGAACAGCCGCGAGCAGCCGTTGGTAGCACGCGCTGGAGATGGACCGCGGCGCGGGCTGTGTGAATGCATTGATTGACTTGAATGGCAGCGAAATACAGCGCAGTGCACGGCGCTGACAGACCGCTGCGCCAACGCTGTATGAGTGAATCAGGGGTTAGAGCCAAGCGGCAACCTCTGGTCTGAAAATATGAGGCAATGTGGAAGTGCTAAGTCTGCTGTTCCTCGAGTGTCTGCTTGAGTCTGGCTCCAGAAGTACTGGAAGTTACAAACACACCAAGCCAAAAAAAAACGTTTTCAATAAGCACATTTACAGCCTGGTACAAAGAATGTCTCCCGTCTGAATCGCTAATTTCCCTAGCGGCACGCCCCGTAGGGGGGTGAATTTTTTTCTAATTCAGCGGTTTCCACAATATTAAGCTTGCCAGTTCGTCCAATCAGAGGCACAGCTCAGATCACGTGACTGTAGAGTGTCCTGTGGCTGTTACTGTGGAGACTCACAGTCCGCCTCATTTCCAATATGGCCGCGCCGGCTGTTTTGCTTCAAAAGTCTGTTTCTACGGACTACGTCCATTAATTATTGACTATTGTCTATGATTAGAACTGAAGGACCCGGACGACTCAGGCTTATTTATCAATGAATGCTTTGTTAGTTTATTTATTATTTCTTCTGGTATAAGCTCCTGATAACACATCTGTTTTATCAGGACACCTAGGCCACGGCCCACCCACCCTCCTTTTTATCCTATTTCTCTCTTCCTTCTAGGAAGGAACAGGGTTCAAAAGCAGGGTTAGTCTAGCCCAGGAGCAATGATAGATCCCTTAAACTTCCCAAAACCAGCAACAGTGAGAAGTTTCAGACACATTTAGAATCATTTCCTAATTAAATCAATACTTCATTGTGAAACTGCATCCTGTTGATGCAGCTGGAATGAGGATGGAGCTTTGTGTTAACTATTGTTAAATGTTGAATCCAAATGATCAAAACCAGAAGGTCATCTTACCAAGTTAGATCGAATTCAGGCTGTTTTGGACGGAATTTGATTTTGAGAGAAGCTTTTCATCAGTAATGAGGTAATTAACAGGAAGGACATAAGAGAGCACACAGACACTGCAGACATATCAGTTGCTCCTGGACAAAGAAAACAAATATTCTGTTTTAATTTTAGTTAATAAAAAAACGTTCTCCATCTCCAGCTCTCCGTCCTGTCAAACACAGGATGTTCATTGTCTCACTTTATGTTGGTGCAGAGTGTAAAATGTTAACATAAGAAGGATGACGTGACACCTGCATGATAAGTTGGCAGCTTTTTGCAGCAAACACGAGGCCCCCCATAGATGATGCAGCCCTGTGCACTGCACATGTTCTGCATACGTTAGTGTCAGAAAGGGCGGAACTGTTACTATTCAAAGTGTGTCACTACCAGAAACAAATGCATTCAACCTCCTCCCTGAAAAAAAGAGCATGACTGAAGATCTTTAAGCAGATGTAGAAGCTTCAATGGTGCAATCTGACTGTGTCAAGGAAAGAGACAAGAGCGAACACGCTTCCAGAAAAACATCCGCATGATCCTCATGATCCTGCAGATTCACGTGTCATGTCGGATGCATTGAAAGGACAGGACACGCAGCACCCAGCCCTACATGTTAATTTCATGCGATGCCCGTGCTTTAACCGGTACTTTCTACATAATTAGCCTTCAAACATTCTGACAGTGACAGCTCCCAGGAGATAGAAACCCGGAGAAGACACATGGGCTCCTGTGTGGAATAAATTCCAGCTCATTATTCTGCAGTCTTCTCTTTTTCTCCACATTGGAGGAGCTCAGAGCAGCTTAAGAATGATCAGTATGTGAGATAAGGTGGTTTACAGGGAAACTTTGACATCTTCAATTTGTCTTTGAAAATGTTTGCCCAAAAATGTCTTATATGTAGATCAAAATTTCAAGACCAGTAGAAAAATTACACAAATGTATATCTTATATCTTTATATCTTTAAAAAAGGTTCAAAGTAGAGTTTTAAAATGCAAAAAGAAGAAACAGGAGTAAGACTACAAACCAATTGGGTAAGCAATTTATCACCAACAGCAATTAAAAAGAAATAAGCTGTTCATCAGCAGATCAAAAGTTTAAGACCACAGCTTAAAAAAAAAAAGAAACAAGCAAAATAAAAACACTAAAACAGAAATTAAAGTTTTCAAAAAGGACTCAGGAATGAGGGGCTCCACCGTTCTTGTTGATGAATTTAAAAAAGTTTTTAGGCACACTTGATGCTGATGTTTCCAGTTTCTATGAGGCTTGTAAGAACGTTGCTCCGAGTGGTAAAGATGGCTTCATGGAGGGCGTCCACTGTCTGGAACTGACGTCCATTTTTATAAACTTCCCTCACCATCCATCCCCCATTGTTCTCAGAGTGATTTAGATCAGGCAAACATGCAAGATGCTCCAAAAGAGTGAGCTTATTCCTCTGAAATAAGATTGTGAAGAAAGAAAAGTTGTCCTGTTGAAAAACCCAGCACACAAACCAGGGCCCTCAGTCATGAAGGACGCCTCCTGCAACATCTCCACATAGCCAGGCGCCGTTTGACGGCCCTGAACAACCTGAAGCTCCATTGTTCCATTGAAGGAAAAAAGACCCCAGATCATGATGGCGCCCCCTCCACTGTGCCGCCTAGAAAACATCTCCAGTGGGATCTCCTCTTCATGACAGGAACGTTGGACGCCATCAGGACCGTCAAGGTGACATTTTTTCTCCTCAGAGAATCAAACTTTCTTCCTCCTTTCAGTGTCCAACGTTTGTTGCTCTCTTCAAAGTCCAAACGGGTGATTTTGTGGCGTTGAGGGAGACGAGGCCTATGAAGAGGTTTTCTCTCAGACGCCGTCTGATGGTTATTGGGCTGCAGTCGGCTCCAGTAACGGCCTTCATTTGGGTCCAGGATCGTCCCGTGTTTTGACAGACAGACATTCAGATCCTCTGGCTCAGTGCTGGTGATTTTTTGGGGGGTTTATCACTTGACTTTTTTGTTCCAGCCTCAGCAGCGATGGCATGTTGTGAGAAGCCTTTCTTATTCAGCTCAACAACCCGACCACATTTGGAAACTCTACTTTGAACCTTTTTTAATGTCCAACAGTGCAAAATATAAATTCATGCAATTTTTCAGCTGGTCTCAAATTTTCGATCAGGTGTGTATGTGATCAGTGACTGTTCAGTTTGGTTTCTGTTAGCCATGCTAGATTGAATAATGCCAATAAAGAAGAAGTGAGACCTGCAGTGGGACTATAAGTGGCCTGCTTCTTCCTCCTGTAACTCTGCTGGAGCCAAACCAATTATTTTTGTTCTGTCTGAACTGTGCACATTACTCAGTCCACCAACCTACATTCACAGCTCAGTGGCCGACTATTGTTTTGTGAAGTAATCTTCAGATGCTGGCTTTTAGCAGCTTATTTATAAATGCCGTCCTCACACAACCAACTTTTAAAGCAGTTTTTATCCATAAAGCCTGAAGCTAGATACAAACAGAGTCTCAGCACGTCAAAGACTTCTTTTATCTCCCTGTGTTAAAAAGTGTAATTGACTAACTCATTATTGCTGGTATGTTTCAGGTTCCCTTCTCTTTAGTCTTTAGTCAGCTTTTGGCGAGATGCTCCAACTGACAGTTGAATATAGTAATGGTCACACTGACAGGATCAAGTCAAAGGTCAGAAAGACATTTCATCCAACAAACTTTATCAAACAGCCAATCACTGCTGAGCTCTACTGTGATGCTGGATATTCTTCCTGCTGCTGCCTCTGTCCACTTTGAGTCCTCTTGAAGTCGTGTTCTCTCTGTTCAGATGTTTATAAAACATGGTTTAAGGCTCTCGGCTCAGCTGGTAGTGCGTTCCACCACACAGCAGCTCTTAGGCTTTATTCTGTCCTTTGCTTGTGCATGGAAGCGAGCAGGCGCGTCTTCATGAGACATAAAGTCAGAGGAGAGCCAAGAGATGTTTTTGCTCAAAGAAACAGATTTTTATTCTGCTCTCTCAGTGCGAGTACATCCTCTCCAGCTTCAGATATGGAGCAACAAACCAGGTAGTTTATAAACATGGAGGAGACTCAGCTGAGGTGCAAGCCGCGCATACACAACTTCTTCAGTCAGTGTGACACTGTGTGTGTGCAGATGGCACTAGGGACAGGGGGGATATGTCCCCCTCAGATTCACAGTGACCCCACATCACCCTGCCCCCACTTTCCCTCCAAAAGGTGACAAACATCACTGGTAAAACAGAACCAGTGGTCCATTAGTTAGACTAATTTACATGATCGCAGCGCACGCCGAGAGAGTCCAGCGTTTGATTGCTATGGCTGAAGGTGCTGTCAAGGTGTACACGGATGTAGTGAGGTGCCCTGTTAAAATTTCAATGAGAACGCCTGAGAAGTCAGACACAGAAATTATGTAATGTGCTGCTCAGTCTTTACGCGTTTTTTTGTACATTTTTGAGGCCGGGAGGCGCTGGAAGAATTCAACTTTAGGGTCACGTTGGTCTGAGCTCCAAATTCTGACTTTCAGGGTAAATTGAACACACTGTAAAGCACGGCTCTCTTACCCCGAATTGTTACATACAATGTGAGCGCCACGGTCCGTCAGTGCTGAGCACTATGCTGTAGTTCGCTGCCATTCTAGTCAATCAGTGCATTCACACAGCCCGCGCCGCGGTCTGTCTCTGATGCGTGCTACCAATTGCTGCTCACAGCTGTTCCACTGCGAGTCTGTTTTTGCCGGAGTACGCTGCAGAGACGCGTCAATCAGTCAAAAACAGACACAAAAACGATCAGAGTTTCCGGTCTTTTCAAAATAAAGCACCATGTTCAGACTGTCAATCGTAAAATTATCCTCGTATATTAAAACTTCAACACTGGCACAGGGCCAGCAGTCATCAGCAGGTCAGACCCAGAGGAAATCTGACGCCATGGACGAGGAAAAGTTTATATTGGAGGTGGAAAACCTTATAATTATATACGATACAACACATCCTTTATATAAGGACACCAACAGAGACTAAAAGAGAAGGACTGAAGTTACTGAAGTTCTGGGAGAATCTAACATACTAAGTAATTGTTATGAAAGTAGTTGTCATGGGTGTGATTCCTGCGGGAACATGAGGTTCTCCTGTGATCTTGTGTATCCAGCTGCTATGAGTACGCTGAGCTGCGCTCCTCTCCAGAGATGGATCCAGTGTGAATTGGCGCGCGCCAAAAACCGCGTTGTGACGGACCGTGGCGCTCACGGAGTATGTGTGAATCAGGGATTACTCACTCCCCAGGGTCCTAAAGAGGAACTGGTAACTGCCTGCAGTGTTGACAACTCTGTTGCATTGTTTAACCTGTCTAATGACTCTTTTTCAAGAAAACACTAACAACAGATCTAGTGACTTTTCTGGAGTTTGGAGACTGATGTGAAAGCATGTATTTATCTCCAGCACCCACTGCTTCTGAACAAGCAGCGAGTGCTAAGCCCCTCCCCTATCCAAACACTCACAGACAGACTCCTCGCTCGCAGCACTCCAGAGCAGACGACTGTGTATAAATGAATCACACTAATGTTTGTTTCTTTAGGGTCACTTTTGCCGGTCCCAAGCCCGGATAAAGGAGGAGGGTTAATATTTTGAAAAACAAAAATTGACATAAGAAAGTTGATTTATAGTTCTAAACATATTTACAGCTTTTTACATGCTTTCTTTCTCTCCTACAGTGTCCATGACAATTAGATGCAAATGACTTGTTTTGCAAATAAGAGGATGCCGTTTAGCGACTTCTTGGACAGCCAATAGTGACTTTCCTTATTAAGGAGTTGGAAACACAGGCTGCCTGCTCCAGTGCATCTGACATGGAGTGGAAAAATAACATTGATTTGCTGTGTAAAGCTTGGTACCTCCCCATCCCTCCCTCCACCAGTTCTAAAATGCCATTTGTGCCCCTGTTGTGACGTAAATGAATACATGTCCCTGCTGGTGTTTAGAAAACACCTTTCACAGTCAGAATGGTGTCAGTGTGTGAATTAAAAGTGAGGAAATGCCTGCTAGCTACCAAAGCTAACCCAGCTGGAATATAACAGTTCAGTTTTTCAGAGTAAATGTTCACATCAAGAGAACATAAATCTTTATCTCTAGGGGGGAAAAAATCTGCTGTTATTCTAAATTAATTTATTGCCGCATTATCATATTTGATACATGAGTTTCAAAGACCTCTATCTCATCAACGTGATCATTTATTTTCATTAAAAATCTGTAAAAACCCTCTTGAGGATTATCATTCCACTTGTCAGCTTATGTTGTGTTTTGGCCATTTTCAAAATAGCTGCTATCAGGTAATTATCCACACTTTTTTTCTTCTTTGGGGAAACCTTTGCTATTTTTTAAGAACTTGCAGTAAGTATAACATCTAAATTGTTACTATTTTTTTTAAATAAGTAATTTTCTGCATTTGATTAATTCATATTTACAACAAACTTTACTAAAAGAAAATATAAAAAATTGCCCAATTTATCTAAAATGACACAAAAATATATCATAAACAAAAATGATATAGCAATATTTATTTTGTGGATTTTATTAAAGTGGTAAATAAACATATTTGTTCCAAAAAGCTACCTGATGGGTCAGGCTTTTAAGGGTTAATAGCACAAAAAGTCAACAAAAGCTCTGACTTAGACCACTGACGGAAGACAACATGCCATGCACTGTAAAAAAAGACTAGTTGTATTGACTTAAAAAAGTTAGTGTCCGGGCTGCCTTAAATTTTTAAGTTATCTGAATTTAGAAATTTAAGTTTAGTTGAATTTAGAACGGTTCAGGTCAAGTAAAGTCTTTAAGTTCCATAAACTTAACTTATTAAGTTAGCTCTACTTGAATTCTTTAGTTGAACAAACTTCTAAAAACAACCCAATTCGAATAGCAATATTTCTTTAAGCCAACACAGTAATTTAACTTCTTTAAACTACAGTTTCAAAGGTGAAAAAACTTGATCCAAAGTTCACATGACCCATGATTTTGAGCTGAAATTACTTATTGTATTTTGACTTAACTTCATATTTCTCTTTAACTTTTACTCATTTTGTTCTACTTTGACAGAAATTTGTAACATGAAGTTAATTTTTGTTGTTGGAAAAACAAGCTTTAAAGCAGCAAATAAAGGTATAGTCTTTACATGTTGTTATTGACAGACAGATAAACCAAACCAACTTCTGTTCTTTATGCTTTAATAACACAACTGGGGTTGTTTATCACATGCTCAGTATGGATAGTAAAACAGATCTGAACTTATCTTCAATACTTTTTTCCACAAAAAAAGTTATTGTTAGCGGGTAAATGGCATCCTCATCCACAAACGTGAAAAAACAAACAATGCAGTATCTCAATGCATCAAATTCCAGTGCTGTACACATACCCATTGATGTCATTTCAGTGTGGTGAAGTCGATATTCTACCCAAGCTTGTGAAACTAACAAACTTTGAGCGTTAAAAAAGCTCTTACAATGCGCAACTGTGGCAAAAGTATTTTTCAAATAAAACTGAACTCTGGAACTGTTGGACACCTCCTTAACAACACGTCCTTGTTATAGCTCTCACAACACTCCCAACTCAGTATAGTGCCTACACAGTTTTGCGAAGCAGTCTATTTTTCAGTCCAAGAGCTCTCATAGAGCAGTGGTCTCCACCCAAATTCATGAAGACTTTCTGGATGACTTCAAAGGTATACTGCAGTTCCTTTGGGTAGTCAATGTTCAGCGCATACAGCAGACCTACGAGCAAAGCTACCGCATGAGCGTAGTCCTTGATGCCATGCAGGATGATCTGCTCCTCCAGAACCACAGAGACATCGAGCAGGTCCTCTCCTTCTTTTACCAGGACAATGCCTACTTTTATGTCCTTGGCTATGTTGTCCTCAGAATCTGTGGGCTTAAAAAAAAATCATACAGCTTAGAACAACAACATCAATACTTTGCTGGTAATGTCAACTTGATGTGGTTCATAAGGATGAAACACAGTAAATATCTTAAACAATTCAATTAAAGAATATGGTTATGGTGCTGATTTAATATTGAATGCAACTTTAAACACGTGTTACTCAATATTAAGGCTACACAAGAAAAGCTATTGCCAAACCAAAATGATAAATGTTTTCTGACTGCAGTTATTTTACTTTCTCATTTCCTGTTTTAGTTTTATGATCACAAAAAAAAAACAAAAAAACATGCTGACCTCTGCAGTCCTCTGGAGCTTTGACAGATCTTCACGAAGGAAGTATGGTAGGCCCATCAGAGTAACAGTCCTCCTCATTTGGTTGGAGTTCTTTGAAAAAAAGAATTCACATCCTAGTTCATACATCAAGTAAAGGACCTACACAAAGGGGCTATGAGGTTGCACTGCACTTACTTACGCTTAACTCTCTAAAATTGTACTCTGAATGTAAATGTGAATGAGTGACTGAGCTTGTGACAATGAAAACAACTGTGTGTGTGTGTGTGTGTGTGTGTGTGTGTGTGTGTGTGTGTAAACTAGTAAGCTTACTGAACTAACAAAGCAATGAACAAAACTATACTTTTGAAGTGCTGTGCACACTGAGGAGTCATACTTCATCATGTGGCACAATTTAAAGTGTAGTAAAACAGACATATTAGACATTGCTGTCATTAAACCTTTACAAAAAGCTGGTTTTGACAGTGCTGCATCTCTAATGTAAATTGCTTACATCATCTTCCAGCATGCTGAGGACTTTCCTCAGCTGGGGACAGTTTCCAGGCTTTTCCCTGAAGAGCTGAAGTAATCGAGGCACATGTTGTTCAAGTCCAGAAAAGAAGGATCCTCTCAGGTCAGCTGAAGTTATTCGAGCAAACTCGGCTTCAATCTATTGAAAACAAAAATGTATATATTCAGCTTCATTCACATGGAAACGTTTTTATATTTCACCTCTCATCTGAGCCTGTCAGGGATTTAGTTTTTATTCAAAGCCATCCACCCTGCATTCCTCACCTGTTGCTGTGAAAACAAAGCTGGCCACTTGATCTTCACTTCTGCCACAGGTGGCTCCTCTTCCACAATTTGCTTTCGTCGGAGAGAGAAGGTGCTGACCATCAATTCGTTGACCTTCTTCATGTCTGCTTTTTTCTTCTTCATTTCTTGAACAATGGTTATTCTCTCTTCTTCCAGAACATTTTGAGTTTTGCCCTCGGGTAAGTCCGGGAGAAAATTGACTTCAGCTTTTTTAGCTTTCTTGAGCCTCTGTTTAGGTCCTGAAGTGCGGCAGTTAAGCTGGACTTCAGAGCACCCTGCTACACGAAGCTTATTTCTGTAGTTTCCCATTTTGAATTTCAAGCTGAATTTCCAGCAGTACCAACCTTTGGTAGACCCAGGCTCCCTCAGGCACGGATGTTTCTTGATGAGACTTTGTGCAACAATGTCATATTCCTCTCGTGATGGGTATGCAGTGTATGAATACATTACTTCAGCCAGTTTGTCGAGAATCTCAGATTTAGTGTCTTTCCTTATATTAAGCAAGGTTCCATTCTCTTCATAGGCTTCATTGCCTCTTTTAAGCTGTAACTCTACATCATATGAAAATCTGGGAATCTCAAAAGGGTTAGGCCAGGGCCTACGGCGGGTGTAACCATCCTGGATATCCCCACGAGAAGACGATGGGGGCGATGACATACTTGCCACGTCCAATGTTGAATCAGTGAGATACAAATCTGGGACCTGCTGGACAGTTACTTTTAATGTTGCCTTACCAACAGGAAGATCTGAAAGTGTGGTCAAGTTGCAGAGCTCATTATCGAAGTCTTTGTCTTCATATTGGACCACCAAGTCACCTTCCAGGCCAAGCTGACATTTCAGGAATGAATAGAACTCATCAAGTGTCTCTGGTAAACTGTCAACCTGGATCTTCCTGATATCGTTTTTGTTGAGGATGACTCGGAGCAGCATGTTGTGCACTGGAAGGACAAATAGATTTATGAATTTTACGGTTAACAACATGATAGCCTAAACATAAAAAAAAAGGGAAAAAATGACATTAAATAACATTTTTAACAGCCATTTTAGTGAAACACTACTGCCCTGAGTACAGAATGCATCTCACATCAACAAGGAGAAAAAATTATCATGCTTTGGTAGCTGGACAACAGTCCAATGAGAATGATGTTGCGATACAGAGAACACATCAACGAACACTACGCAGCAAACAAGTAAAAACTGTACTAGGGATTGATTAAGTAAAACATCTCATCTCAATCTAATAACACAATTTAAAAGCCCATTTTATAGGTGTTAAAGCACATACTTCTTTTTAAACTCTACTCAACCCACCAGAATATAGCCAAACTTCTGCTGGAGAAACCAGATGACTGCCTTTGACCAAATACTCTTAAAGAGAGCTGACTCCCCTAGCTGTAAAAAGCAAAAAGATGGAAATCTGTGCTCTGCTGTAAAACAGAACAAAAACATATCATGCAAAGACCAACATTGTTATAGGTACAGAATAAAACAAAGATTTTGATGCATTCAATCAGCTGCCACACTTTCGAAAGTTCATGTGGTATTTCTTTGTTTCTTGTAAACCCATTTGAACACTATAAAAAAGAGAGCTAGCTCCTCTAGTGGTACCACAAAATAAAATGGAAACCTGTGTTCTATTTTCAAAAGGAGCAGGACAAAGAACAAATAAAAAATGCATCAAACCAGTAAATAAACTGTTCAGTTTGTATTTTCTTTTTCAGGTAGCTCTTTCTACTGTTGAACACACCTTAATGCAACAGAAATACTTTGGGAGAAATCAGGAGGCTTCCCTTCACCATATACGCCGACAGGGGGCAAAAGTCATTAAGCTCCTCTGGTTGGACCACAAACAGTTTTCCAGAGTGATTTCTGCAGACCTCATAACATCTCAAGTGCTCAGTGTACCAGGCTGTGAATGGTTCCAAAACAAAACAGGGCTTGTTGTCAACAATTAGCACATTAACAATTTTCCCAAAATTTGGAAGTCCACTTGTGCTTCCAGTTGATAAAAACATTCCTTGTTTGTACAGAGTTCCATGTACAAAAACAGTTTTTGACAGAGAAACAGCAGTCACATTCCTGGAAATCCTCTTGACAGTGTCTTTGACAGATGGGTCCAAAATGTCAGGACAAACAGTTGACAGTTTTCCAACTTCCAGTTCTGGTTTGAATAAGTATGGCTTGTCCATGTGATAAGCCAACATAAGCTGGTGCCTTGAGGCTAAAGTCAGCAGTATATTTTTAAAATTATTAACATCCCGGACAACCTTTTTAAAAAAACTGTGCTTGGCCTCAAACCTTATAGTCCAAAAGTCAATCAGAGGCCCAAAGCAGCACACTAGATGGGGATAATGCTCTAAAAAGTGATGTTTTGGTTTTAGCTTAAATTCAGGGAAAACCTCCTGCAGGAGTTGGCGGTGTTCAAAGATCCTAGTTTCAAGATAAAAAAGTTTTTCCTCAGTAAATGTAGATGATGCTAGAATTTCCACAATGTCTTTAATGTCTAAAATGATATTCCAAGTCTTGTCGTTTTCTGGTACTTTTTGGCCAATAAGCAAAGGTAGAAACCTTAAAAGTGACCAATTTTCATGGCCATTGCCACCAATTGTTCCTTTTAATCTAAAAGTTTTGGGAATGGTCTGAGGCCTGTTTGTCTTATCTGAGAATTTATATGGGAACTGCTGAATTGCAGTGTTCAGTTCATCCAGGGTGAAGTACTGCTTGTCTATCAGTGTCTTTAAACACAAACACAACTCCACAGGTACGATTCCCTCTAACAGGTCATGCAAAAAGTCTGGTGGAAAACCTGTTATGCAGTGAAAGTAGGTTAGTTTGTTAAGAGCACAGTCCCTTTTCACTCCATCAACAACAAGACCCTTGTTTTCTGTCACTCTTTGAACTGTTTCAGCATGTGATATTTTTGTTCTCTGTGGAAACAAACCATCCCTTACAGAAACACTTTGAATTTCATTATAGCTGGCCAAGCAGAATCTACAAAATTTGTCTACACGAAATGACTCTTGAAATCCAGCTAATGAGTGAGCACCTAAATTGTCTGATGAAACATACAGGACTGTTCCTTTAATACAGGTGCCCAACCTATCAATGTAAAGTCCCTGCTGTTCAAGCACACCTAGATCTTTCAGTAGAGGTTCAAGAATTGGCTCATAACCATACGTTTTCACATCATTACTGTTGCTAAGGACTGCAAGGTATATACTGGACAACACTGCTCTGTCTCTAACAGGTAAATCTGCCAACACCCAATAAATAGCAGTGACCTTATGCTTTTTTCTTGATGACCCCAAGGGGTTGCACACTTCAAATTCATCAATATATAGCCCCAGAGAAATAACTAGATTTTCCCCAGAAAGAAGTGGATTATTTTTGAAGTACAGCCCATCACGGAATGATATGTACTGACCAGGTTGAGATTTAACATTTGACTGTTCTAGAATTTTATCAGTAACATCACCCCTATTCAGCAATTTCTTTAATACAATTGAAATTGGAACATATACAAAAGTTTTTTTGTGCTGACTATCTAAAACATACTCAACTGGCTCAATGACATCAAACCTTTCTTTGTAAAATATCTGTCTTCTATATTCAGTCCCAAGAGGACCACTCTCTGCAAGACAGCTCAAGGGATTTGTTTTTAGGAGTGTTGCAGTCACTAGCTTCAATGTAGCATCGTCTACTTTAAGGTTGTGCTCTTTAAGAACTGTTACAATTGTATTTTTTGAAAGTTCACCAGCTAAAATACCAATATCATAAAATGCATTAATTATTTCCTGTGTAGCTGCATTTGACACATGCAAGACTGCTTGCATACATAACAGCAGAGATGCAAGTCTCCCCTTAATTTTTTCTTCAATGTCAGTGCATTGTTCAATATCAGAATCATCTAATAGTACGTCAGCACAGTTTTCATCAGCAGATTGAGTGTCAGCATCAGCTATTTGATAAGAATCTTCAGAGTGTTCATTTTCTGTTGGTGGGGAGATTAAAAGCTCTGATTTAAAATCTTGTATACAATTTGAGTTATGATACCGGCTTTTGTGTGATGTAAAACTTGAGTTAACACAAGACTGATAAGAACAACTATTATATGGACAAGTAACAGTCTCCTTATTTTTCAAATGTTTGCCAAGATGCCGAAAGTACAGTTTGGGATCTGCAGGTTCTGCATAGTCACATAAAGAACATCTGACTCTCAGGTTAACCAGTTCACTGCTGCTTAATCCATGTTGTCTCAGGTGAATCTGGAGAGACTTGTGTGATTGAAAATAGCACACACAGTTGCTGTAAATGCATGGTAGAGCTAATCTTCTTCCATAATGACCATGACTGGATTTGTAGTGCTCAAGAATCCTTCTGCGATTTCTTGTAATGTAAGTGCAAAACTTACAAATCCATCTCATCCGTCAAGAAGCCAAATCCAGCAATTTTCCCGCAAAGACCTAGAAAATCAAATCTCATGTCAGTATACTGGCAAAAGTCACAGCAGTCTCAGTACAAAATCATTTTGCATTAAATTAATGCAAATAATTCTGTTTATTTTCAGTTTGAAACAAACATTTGTTTCGGTCAAAATTTTATAACTCAGAATCTTTCACATGACAGCAAGTTTTTTTAAAGGTCCTAATGTAAAAAGTACATTATATCAGCACAAATTACACTAATTTAATTATTCTAAAACTTGAATTATTCTCATCTATGCAAACATTATCCACATTTCTTGTTTAATGATTTTCACAAGATCTATAAACTTAAATTTAAATCTGCTCCTGCTCTTCTCTACTGTATTTCTGTATGAATTATTTGATTACTCTGTCAAGAACTCTAAATTATGTCAGTGTATGAAATGTGTAACACAAGCTGCCTTGCCTTATAGGCATATGCAGGTTTTTTGAGCACGTTTTGGGAGGATTTTAAGTCAGAAAGGGGCAGAGCCTAGTTAAAAGGTTTCAATCATGAGATTGTCATTGTCAAAAGCACATCATTCATCAGATTTACCATACATTTAAGACTCATTTTGATTCTCTTGCCAGATTTGATTATGTGAGCACTGCAGTGCACGTTACACTGAGTGATGATGAAACTGTAGTTTTGACGATTCTATTTCACTGTTAAAGTTGCTATCCATATGATTTGCAGTAATTTACAGATTACATTAAATCCCTTGTGTTAATTTACCTCTCAGTCCGTGCCTCACACTTTCTCTCACACACGCGCGCGCACATATACACCGGTTCACACAGACACATCCGCGGCGCGCTACCTCGTTTGTTCCTCTTTTATCACTTTCTAGTTTTGGTATTCGGCAAAATGACAATTGATAGGAAGCAAAAAAAAAAAAAAAACCCGCGACAGTACAGTACAGCACATGCTTGATAAGTAATCTAAAGCAGAAGGCATCACGTCGCCCCTCCACTAGGCATTAAATGAGAGAAACAAACCCGCTCTCCCCGTGTATGATATAATATTTGACTGACAGGACACCATCCATTACTTATCTGTCTTACTGCTTAATCCTACAGCACTGTGACATTAATACAAGTTTGGTCGCTAAACCGTAAAATATAACCTGCCGGACATAAACGCACATTGACTCTGCACACTGGCTGTAACCCTCTGCGCAGCTCTCAGATGCCGGGGCGAAACGGCGCCGAAACAGACACCATACTCACGGAGTTGAGTGAAAATATGCTTTTGAATGTCTAAATACATGCGGAATTTCCAAGTCAAATTATAGGCTAATCTGAGAACTATGTGCGGGTTAATTCAAAATTAGTTCGTTTGGCAGTTGGATTTTATGCATGGGCTTTCTATTACAACAACATTACTACAACAGAAGCCCGCTTTAAAAAAAAAAAAAATTAACACCAAAAATAAGTTTTGGGACCGTTGTACTTACCGTTTCCTCGAAAATTAGCTAGCTAAAAATTGAGCCGCTCTAGCTTGCCTCGCTGGTGACTTCTGGACCCATGGGTGTGACCACTATGGGGTTCACTTGTGACATTAGCAGGGGCACAATCACCTCGGCTGCTCGAATTTCAAGTGTGGGTTTTTCTATTAAATAAAAATAAGCAACACATTCTGTAAAACAAACCCCAACACATTAATACAACTAGCTGATGTGACGATTCTTGCAAAACATATAATTTTGCTTATGTGTGTCTCATTATAAACTATCACTTACCTTGTAAAAATTTCACGGTCACAGCATGAAGAAAAGAGAAAATGGCTGATGGCGGTAACAGTTTTCTTGGTAAAGCACGTTCAGCGTGCTTACATCACGATTCACAGCCAATGAGAGAGGCCTTCATTCAAATGCTATTTTGACTGATTTTTTTAATTTCACCTAAATCATATTTTCAAGTTGGAAAAACTATTTATTTGTTGGGATGACATAAACATAAAATATTGAGTTATCACAACACATACAACAATCTTAAGTTAAACTGACTAAAAATAATAAGTTACCTCAACTTTTTGTTTTTACAGTGTGACTGATTCATTTTATCACCATTTTGTTGGTTTGGTTTAGGATGGAAGCAGAAATTTGTTTGTTTAGTAGCTCTGATGATATTATTTGTGTCATTCTGTGCAGGCTCGTTAGGATTTTTGCAGTTTTTTAAAAAACATAAAGCCTCTTCTGATCTGCTGTGTTTCTCCAGGATGAGCTCAGCTTATATGATGTGCTTACAGTGATTGGCTGACGGGGAAAGTTGTCTTTGTGAAAACTTTTTTGTATCATGTTGGCATATTCAAATAAGGACTTTAACCCTTAATTACTTTAAACGTCATACTTAATACATGAGTTTAAAAACTCATCACTATCTCATTGGCATGATACATATTTACATTAAAAACCTGTTTAAATAAAGTGTATCCACCCCTTGATGATTTTCATTCCACTACAAGCAGCTGAAGTTGTTGGGTTTTTTGGGTCTGAGTGATGACCTTTGGTACATCACACAGACAGGACATGGTAGAGGACTCCAAATCTAAAAAAAAAAGTCTGTGTAGGTTCTCAGACTTCCAGGTCATGTATATCAAAGTATGAACCAAAGAGCTCCTGAACTTCACTCCTTCTAGAAGCTTCTGCTCTTCTGAACCGACAGAGGTGGGTGTAAAACTGTGAGGATAGTCGTCAGTATGTTAATGGATGTCACAGAGTTGTTGGCAGAACTGTTGACCTGGATCCTGAAGGTCTTCAGTTGTCCGTGGGTCATTGGAGGTCACATGAGGGGTCGTTGGGGGTCAATTGTGGCCTTTTCATTTAAATAGAGAATTCAAGACTACCAAGCCTTGACTTTGACCTGAGTCTGAGGAAGAAGAAGAAGAAGAAGAAGAAGAAGAAAAAGAAAAAGAAAAAGAAGAAGAGCTATTTCTGAAGAAAATGTGCTGTGAGTACAGAAGGCTGAAGATGTTGAATGACTGAAGTAATGTCTGAAAATGGTTGGACACTTTGTGGAAAAGCTTGCGCTGAACTGCTAAATGCTGCATGAACCTGTCATGAACTCTTGGATCAAAGGAAATGAATGGATGAATCATTTGAATGATCTGCTGTAGTGATGAAACGAGATGTGCTGAGGCTTCAAAGCGTGTGCTGTATGATGGAGGGGGCGTTTCTGCAAAGCACATATCGAGGCTTGTGTCATTTAGGGGAGGAGCTGAAGATGATGACATTCAAAGCCTCGCTGCCTGGCTGTACTACGTGACTGCTTCGGGAAGTGGCTCAGAGTTTGCCGCAAGGTTTGACGGCTATATAAGCCCCTCAGGCTCCATTGACATTGGGGGTTTTTGATGGATAGTGGCGGTTAGTTCAGTTTAGACAGAGTTTTGATAGTTTGGATAGCAGAATATGGATTGCCTTTATATAGTTTGAAGACAGTAACGAGAGTTTAGAGAGAGAGGGAGATTTAGGAGCGTGAGGTGAGAGAGACAGGTAAGAGGATGGAGCCAGCTATAAAGAAGAGGATTTCCCCTGTGTGGGAACATTTGGATTAAATTACTCCTAACATTATTCAGATGCATTAGTTTTGCTTATCAATAACTTTATACTGTTCACTGTGTATTTTATTCAAAGGTGAGTTGTTTATAGTGTTGGGGTACAATAACAACACCTCATCTATGCTGAGGCATTACCGTGCCTTGCATGAGAATAAGGAGGAAACTGCAGCTTAACCCAGCTAAGGTAAGTAATTATGATATTACAAAGGCACTATCACAATATTTCCATGCTGACTTTTGTTTATTTTGCGAATAAAGACAGGTCACAAACACTTTGTTTATCCCTTTTTAACCAGCTTCTTGCCCAGGATCGCTTTGGCAGGTGGACCTGGGATGGACCTCCTGACTGTCTGATTGAGAGATGGCTTTCTCTGCTGTTGAGACACAGCTATCCAAATTTTGTCAAAGAAAAAGTTAGGATGCCCAAAGAGCTGTTTTGAAGTTCAGTGACAGAAAGTGTTGAATTTCTAAACTCTGCTGGAAGACTTGAATCCTCACAGCACACGGGCATAAGTCTTACCACAGCTTTAAACATGACACAGTAAATAAGACTGAAAAAATAAGACTCTATGCTAATCAATGTGCACCTAAAGCACCATTTTTCCTCTCTTTTACCGTCTTTTTAAAGGTTACACATCAAGCACAGAGCTACTGGGTTTTCTGCTTAAAAGGCTGGAAATCAGTGAAGGAAGTGTAACTTTGTTCATAAAGCCCAGAGTTAAGACAGCAAGCTACAAAGCCCCAGCAGGATTATTCAGCCCTACTGGCCACCACACAACTCCTGAAGTGAGGCAAACCAGCTATAGTCATCTTTTTTTATCCGCTTTCTCTTTGGAGTTTCAGAACCCTGCTTTCACATGACCTCTGGCTTCATCAGATCTCCAGAGAAGTCCAAGCTGGAAAAGGAGGTGAAGCAGTTGCATGGCCAGCACTGAGGCCAGGACGGCGGCCATCAAAGACCCTGTCACTGCAGGGCCAGTGGGGCCCAGAGGGAGAGCGAGAGACGAGAGCAGCTGGCGATGGAACCAAAGGTGAATAAACAAGAGGGGCAAGATGTCATGCAGACACAAACAAATACACTTCTGCACACACAGATCTGTGACATATACGAATGTGAGTTACACTCTGACTTGGTAGCACCCAGACATTACTCAGGAGGATGCCCAAACTTTGACAAACAGACAGAAGTTGCAGTAGGACTCTGTTCCCTCGTTGTTCCCAACAGGCACACTCTGAATAAGTCAACCTGGGGTTAGTGAGCATATTTGTGGCTAAAACATTTGTTGACAGAGTTCTTTTATTGAAAGGGTGTACAGTTTGTTCAAAAGAACACATTTTACCCCAAATCATAAAAATCTTACTGACCCTCTGTGACATGAAAGCTGAACACTTATTTCTTGACACTAGAAGCTCTGAGTCATATCATCCCAGCTTACTTCTATAAATGCAGAAGGCATTCACAACAAATGTTCTACAAAAAAAATAAATAAATAAAAATCTTTATTATTCTGTTTCTTCCACCCACTTTTTCAAGGTGCTTGTTCTTCAGCAAATTTCAAACGTCCCCTCCATTGATGTTTCAGGCAAATGCCCGTCATCAGTGGCTTCAGGCAAACAGGTGTGCCTTATTAGTAACCAGTGATCAGATGGACACAGCTGCCTCCAAGGAGGAGGAGAAGGCTGTTTTTGAAACCATGTACATTACTGGCAGTCTGTTCTGATTTGGCCAAAATGTAGTATGAAGTATGTACACTGAGGGTGTGATCACACTGACCATCCGTACTGTACTCAAGCACGCTTCAATCCTAAAGTCCAGTTCGTTTGGCCAGTGGGACCGCAACAATACCGTGCTCGGGCATGGTTCACTTCTCCTTCTACACAAGCACACAGTCACGATCACCACAGCCACTTCTCTTGACAATCATTTAAAAAAATGGCAGGGAATGTTAGAGAGCTGTGTTGGACCAAAACGCAGTGGCGCCAGCAAGGGGGGGCCAGGGGGGGCCATGGCCACCCTGACACATTTGCTGGCCCCCCCACTGGCCCCCATTTTATGCACATCAGATAATCAGTAACAGTAATTGTGAAATAAGTAACCAGAGTCTATCAGCAGGTGATTCTCTTATTCCCATGGTTTTAGACTAGTCAATAAACTACAAAAGCGTAATAGGAATCCTTAAATTTATTTAAATTTATCCTTAAATTGCATCATCTGACTCTTCCAGAATGCAAAGGGCAGAGCTTTTGGTTTTGGTATGCCACCCCAAGATTTTCTGTGGCCCCATCTGGCCACCCCTATGAAAAAATTCTGGAGGCGCCACTGCCAAAACGACTTAATATAGGTCAAAAAGTCATCGTCAAGTTCTCTGTGTCTCGTTGTGCTGACTGTTGAGACCATGCTTCTTGTAAACAGATGCTTCATGGGGATGAAGGCGGGCCTTGTGTGTCTAAGTCTGGTTCATGTTGGAGTAGTGTGACTGTGGGCTCTACTGGTCATTGGAAGAACGAAGCTGTGGGGGTGGGGGGGGGGGGGGTCAATCGTACTTGGGTACAGCACAGTGTGGTTGGCCAGTGTGACAGCACTCTCAGTGTGTTGTGGACCAGTCTACCTCACACAGGCTGTTCTCCAAACTCCCTGCTTCCTAAGAATGGAGTGGATACTGGATACTGTACTCTCTCTGCACAAACGTATGAATGAACAAGACCAAGTATCACAAATCGGAAAGAGATCAAGTAGGTTAAAAAAAAGAAAACAACTGTACAAAAAAGCAATAAAACAACACATTTAAGTTAGAATAGTGCAGTGTATGAATTAGTCATTAAAGAAAAATATGCCATCTGTTGGATCCATTCTGTAGTAGGCTATGCTGTTCATATCATATGTTGGCCTTTCTGTTCTGAGTATTCTTAGTGTTTGTGTCTTGTGGATGTTTTTTGTTTCTTTGTCTTACATATACTTTATGTCTTAATCTGTTTTACACTGTGTCAGGGTTTTTGGATATTTTGATTTTTAAGTTTGGATTCTTTTGGATTTTTGTTGAATAATTATCTAAGGTGATCTGCATCTGGATCCTCCCTGTTTTTTGTGTATTTTCTGCAAAACCATGTTGTCTCCCTCCCACACAGCCAGGCACTGCACAACTGAACCCTGACTCTGCAGGACATCGACCACCTCCTATTCCTTGTTTGGAGACTTGTTCCTTTCTCGGACACCCTGCCAAGACTTGTTCCTTGCTCGGCTCCCAGGCAGAGACCTGTTCCTTACTTTGAGGGCCTCCTGAATCAAGCACCAGCTCCAATGCCGGCTCCAAGGTAGACAATGGCTTCTGTGCAGGCTCCCTGCTCCACTTCCAGGCTGACAGTAGCACAGAAAAAACAACCCCTGACTTGTGTCCACAATGGACTCCCAGGCTGTCGCTGTCACCCAGTAAGGCCACCTCTGCCAGGGTTCAGTTTTGGGTTCCTTCCAGCCTGCATCAAGGCCTTCCCCCTGAACTTTCTCTTCTGTTGGTTGACCTCCCAGCTATCCCCCTGAACAGTCTGCCAGTCTTGTTGGACACTCTAGTCTCTCTGGGCTTACCCCCTCCACCCATCCTGGTTGGTGTCTCTAATGTGACTTTTGTTCAATTTTTTCTTAGGATGGGACAGCTGGAATTCCCTCCTTCAGGATGGGGTTCAAAAAAAAAAAAAAAAAAAAAAAAAAAAACTTTGAGAAGCTTAAAAAAAACAAAAAACAAAACAATAAACACAACCACAATCCAAAAGTCCAAAACAATTAGTAAGTTCTCGTTAGCACAAAACATAATGTGGCTTGAGATGTAACAAGAAGATGAAACCGGAAGACAGGGTGAACTTACTAAGAACTGAAGAAAAGCAGAGACTAACTAGGCAAAGAGTGACTCAACAGAGATGTGAGAAAAGACAGGTGAAACTCATGACGGGCATCAAAGAGCAGGGAAACACAAAGATGTGGTAAAACTAAACCAGACAAACAGGGAGCAAGAACTTAAATATAAAACAGGAAACACAAGGAAAAAAAACATCAGAAAAGAAATGCTACGATTAAGACATTAAAGGGTACCTAAGAAACAGAAACACAAGATAAGTCCACAAGACAGAAACACTAAGAATACACAGAACAAAAACGCAAACTCATGACAGGTTTTCAGTTTTGAAAAGAGCAAGTCAAACTTTTAGAAAACTTGTTTCTGTAGCGTTAACTAATGGTTTGGGGGGGGGGCAATGGTTTAAGGAAATCAGGACAATATGTGATTAATATATGTTGGGTACCTGATATACTCATTATATAATATGTCTTGAACTTAGAACAGACACGTTAAGAGGAGGGGGTCTCTGGTCTCATTGTTAGCTCCTCAGCTCCACATCCCCATGAACTATGAACTTCTTACAATGTGGCAGAGGTCGTCTTTAAGGTCATACCGTGGTCTTAGCTTGATTACGTGACCACTTACAATCCTGTTTGTCACACTGTATATATATTCATCCTGAATCATCCTGAATAAAGTGGAGAGGGATGGAGGATTGAACCAAGCTTTCGTTTGCTGTCTCATTTCTCTCCCTTTGATCAAAGCCCTGGGCTTGGCCCATCTTAGGCCCCATTTATATGACAACGCTTCACAGCGTTTCACCCGAAAACGCAACAAACGCGGAGAAAAATATCTCAAAACGGTGTAGTATGCATGCACGGCCAGTAGATGGCGATATAACTGAAGGGTCTTTTGAGGGTCTGCCGCCGAAGAAGAGGCAGGCTGATCGTCTGGTGTATATATTCCCCTCTGGAGGGCATTTTTAAAAAGTTGTGTTTCAGGTCGGCTGAAACGGCGTTTCCGTATGAACGAAAGGCCAAAACGCAACAAAACTTTTGCGTTTCATCCTGATACCATTGTCGTATAGACGGGGCCTTGGAGATCTCTTCTGGTTCATTTGGGCTAGGCCCAACTCATCAGTAATCAGAGCAGTTAATAGTAGTTTATATTGACTTTTATACATTTTAGAGAAGTAATCAGTTACAAAATATACCAGCACTTCTTTTTGGAACCCCTAACTGTTATCTACGAGAGAGTCAAATATTAGTGTTGCAGTATTGAAGCTGTAGTGGTAACTAATCCCAGTAAGAGGCAATGCCCCTAAAACTGAGAGCCAGTTGGCGAGGTAGACTGGGCTGTTGCATACTCAAAAATCTTCCCAGATCAGACGGACATCCAGGTATTTTTGGCACACTGTAGATTTCTCACATATGACTGACTACATACTAAATTTTAACCAAATTAATAGACACAGTGAGGATAGTAGGCAGTAAACAGCTTCAGTATACGACAGACCTGTTCACCTTGCATTCTGTTTCCCACAGTGCGTGGTGCGAGTGTTGTTCTTTCTCCATTTATAGCAGGTGAAGCTCAGCTTTAGGTGCATTACCGCCACCTGAGTTACCAGTTCAGCTACAACGCTAACATTTAGCTGTCTGTTAGATTAACAGTACAGTAATGCAAAAGAAACAGATGGCACCTTGGCATTCTTGGTTATTTTTATTCAAAGCATAGGTGGATAACGGAACAATTTTGTGAGCAACTTTTCTTCAGCTTTCCAAAACTGAAAAAAAGAATAATAAAGAAACAGCCAGGCACATTAGAAACAGGTTGAACAGAACAGCTGCACTACATTTAAAGTCAGCACACAATATGCAGTAAACTGCACTCTATGACAGTACTATGCTGTGAGTGGTTGTTACAGTTCTGTTCCTTGGTTCAATATTGTTCCACTCGCCTCTTCCAGCCTGTTAGCATCTAATCAAGGAACTCAGCTCACCTGAGAACTCATCTGCAGCTTATCTGTAATCAATTCTATATTTAAACCTCCCCTGTTCACCACGTCTCTGACAGATTGTTCTCAGTGTTCATCCACAACTTTCCAGCTCTTGTATCTGTTCTGGTTTTCTGGTTCTGAACCTCTGCCCTTTTTTTTTTTTTTACCTTACATTCTGTATTTTCTCCTTTATATATTCTGTGTTATTATGGATTGATACCTGGCTTGGATCCTGCTGCCTTCTTGATGATGTTCTCTGTCTTTTCCCCCATGGTATACCACTGTCTTGTTTTGCACTTTTAAATGCTGAAATTTTCTCCTATCAAAAGTAACTGCTGGTATTTTCTGTGTATCTGTAAGCTGCTTTTGGGTCCAAACACCACCCATTACAGTAGTTTTTTTAAAACCGTGAGAGAAAAGTGGCTGATGACATGCACTAAACCCTGGCAGTACTGGAAATCAATCCTATGACCACAGGTGCCCACTGTACCAATGAGAAAAGTCTAAAAATGTTCATCTGTTGCAGAACATAAACTCTGCATGGAGGGTATCAGCTTGCTGTGGGCGGACTGTAATCGTTGGAAGAAAGAAGTTAGAATGAGCTCTTCATTGAGTCCGATCTGCTCCAGAGTAAACTTTTATTCTGAAGAGGAATTCTTTCCAGATGTCCACCAATGAGAGGAAAGGGATCGTCGAAGTACGTGAATGTACTAATCTTTATTTCTGTAATGTTTGTTTTGAATGAACTGTTTTTTTTAGATTCACCCCTCAAAAATATCACTGAGGGTGAGCAGATACCCTGATGTGGAATTTCAACTTTGCAAAACTCAATACTTTATATCTGCCATGTTTTCCTTATTGGTAAAAATGAATGTTTTATTCTTGAACATGATTTGCAAGCAGTGATTGCAAAACATTAAACATTTCTAACATCGAATTTCTCTATTTGCAAGATATTTTCTGTACTCATGTCAGTTTACACGTGAAACTGTCTGTGCTAGTGTTTTTCCCTAATGTATGTTCCCTGGTTTGAAATGCTTTTGCTGCATTTCTTGTGTGAACTTTACAAATTAAGTTAAAGGCACAGCTTATCAGATTTAGATACACTTTTTTGTTATACTGGTTAAAATGATCTTTATGTCCTGATGGCAATCAGTGCATGATGTGTTCTTAAAATAGAACGTGTACTCACCCTGATTCAATGCACATAACCAAGAGGGACCCAAGTATGCTGGAGAATGCCAGAAAAACTTCCTATACCCTGATTACTGCTAACGTAGAGCAAACAAAAACTATGTGCTGAGGACCAGTTTGAGTCTGTGGTTTTGAATCAGTCACCATCATATGGTCGTGAATCAGTGTAGCCCACTCATGTGAGCGGGGGCATCGTTTTGGAGGAGCTCTGAGTGTGGGAGGGCGGGGCTAAACAGAGTCCTGAGGAGATGCTACATTCAAATTCACGCTAGTTTTCCATGACTACCAACCCTGCCTTTAATGGAGTTGTCATCTACAAATTTTGAATAACATAAGCCAGGTTCACACCACAGAACTCTTGGACAGATCAGTCTAAAGCTCCGCAATAGGCTCGCAGGCTTGTTGAAGCCGCCCTGATAACTTTCAAACATGTTTGATATTTATTGGGATGATTACGCCACTCATTTTCACTGACGACAGCCAATCAGAGAGAGCTGCCTACGAGGGACCTGACAACAGACAGCAACTGGAGGGATAACTCATGTTGTCCTCGTCTCCCTCTCACCTCTTGGTCGAAACTCATTTAGTCTTCCTTTTCCTTTTCTCACCGCAAACAATGTCCAAAGCCAGCAGCACCGCACTAGTCTCCATTTTTTTGTGCTTTTACTTACTTTCGTTTAAGAGACACTAACCTGTGAAGAAAATCCATTAGTGTGAGCCAGCACTGCAAAAAAATAAACTCTTAGGAAGTGCTTTTGTCTTATTTTTAGTAAAAATGTCTTTTTAGACTCAATATGAGCCTCATTCAGCCGACCAGTCCAGAGACATGTCTCATTTAAAGATATTTAAAGACAAAAATCAGCTCTGAATTGTTTGTAACAAGTAAAATATTCTGCCAGTGGAGTAGGTGAAAGTTTTTTGTATTTAGAGTAATTTTTTTCTAACCCCACTGGCAGATTTTTTTACCTGTTGCAGGTAATTCAGAGCTGATTTTTGTCTTTTAATATCTTGAAATAAGAAACTTTCCTGGACTTGTCTGTTGAATGTGGCTCATATCAAGTTCTTACTTTAAATAAGACAAAAACACACTTGCTTAGATGTCAGTTTTTTGCAGTGAGGCTTTAAAGTCCGCCGTCTGAAATCTTTCATGCAGGCTCCACTGTCATTGAACAGTTAAAACACAAGAATGACGCAGCAAAAGCGGAGAGAGTAACTTCTGCTCACTGTGTTTTCTCACTTATCAAATCAAACCCCTACCTGACATGCAAATCCACTGCTGTACCTGTGGCCTCAGACCCCGTCTGTTATGCAAGTAGCAGCTACTCTAGCCTGAAGCTGCTGGCCCCAAGCAGAGATGAGCAGCAGGCTGCACACGTCTGCAGCTCTCCTCTGTCTCACTCCGCACCCACAGATTCTCCTCCTTTCTCAAACTTGTGTCTCTCTACAAGTGACATCACTCCAGGACATTTGTGAGACTTCACACAGCTCCGTGTGGAGCCACAAAAGATGTGTGTACAACTTTCTTCTCCCCAAGACCTGTAAACAGACTTTCATGCAGGAAAATCTGTGGGTGGAAATTGTCTCAAACACATCTCAGGGCTGAAAAGAAAGTACAGACTTTGTCCCCCTGAAGATCCACATGGCTGTTGAGGAAAGTGAAGTAGATCTGCTCCCATTGATGAAGAGGACAGGAGTTTTCACTTCCCTTTCACAATTCAGGAACTGGCTGAAAACACTCTCGCTAACTGAACACCACGCTAAGCACCAAAACAGTAAATGGCCATGTGGCACTGCTCCTCACTCTTTTTTTGGGGGGTCATTTTAAGTGCTTATTGTGGTCCCCAAAATGTTACTTTCAAGATGAAAAGCACATTTTCAAGCGCAGTCTGGTATTAGATTTTTTTGTCCTATGCACCTCCGCATAATAAGGAACAAGGAGCTCGATCTACCTCAGCAAAGATGACATGCTGTTGAGGCTCATGCCATGTGCCTTACATTTTTCTGACCTCCTAAACTCTTTATGTTTTAACCTCAGTTGCCTCTTCCCAGTTTTTCTTTGGGCTGGGGCGAAGTGAAGCAGAGCCGAGTTTATCCACCGTGCCAATCGGATGTGTTGCTGGCTTGGAGGGTGATAAACGCTCAGCTGTTGCCTCTACGGTCTGGCCACACTCGCACTGAGTCAGCCTGCCATGCCTGTTCTTTTATTTGTTGTTGACATTTGTGGTTTGCTTGAAGTTTTGAGTGACATTTTGCAAACGGTCACAGCTTGAGCTCACAGTGAAAACAAAACAACAACAACAACATCAACAAAAATTGAATATCATCGACTTTTTTTTTTTTTAACTTTCTTTAAACTCGCCAAGTAGCAGAAAACCTGATGTGTCATCCTACCCTGTGTTGTTCCTGTCTCCTCCTCCCCCGCAGCTGACACTTCTTCCTGAATTACCCCGAAAAGTGACTGAACAAGTGAGAGCGCTCGCACCGGCCGATAAGCAGCTCTCACAGGAATGTCAGCAAAAGACCTGAAGGTAAATTTCCACCTGCAAACACACTGACACACCTGAGCAGCTCTGTTCTCAGGCTCTCTGTGTGTGTGTGTGTTTGCAGCGTGCGTCTTTGGCTGCACACACATCGTTATGAGTCTAAGAGAGATGGAGAGAGATGAGTGATCTGACACCAGACTTCCACTGTGCAGATGAAAGACACGCGCACTCACACACACACTCACTGCGCTCAAAGTGTTCCTCACCACTGCTAGCAGAAAGAGCTAAGCAGTCCTGAGAGTCCAGCCTTCCTTTTTCTGCCTTTTCTTTAGCCCTCAGCTGCGCAGGCTGTTATTTGACCTTTTTCACAAAGGTGGAGAGGCTTCTAACGTTATTCCTCTTATGGAGAATCTCGACTCACCTTCATCGAAAAAGCCTCTTCGAGCCCGAGGCGACGGCACGGTGAAGAGAAAAGCTTTTGGTTTGACATTCTGACTGTTTCCAGCTCCTGCACTGTACACTCGCATCATGTGGAGCTCCAAAATAACCGCTCTTTAGGGTATGATTCATGCCTCGCTGGAGCTCCTCAGCCCCTCGCCCTGCCACCCCCTCCTCCATTGATTTTGCATTCATACTCATCTAAATCTGTCTTTATTACTACCACCTTTACTTTACGGCAGCAGCTTTAAAATGATGGCAGGATGCAGCGCTCTGATTGCTCGCTGGGAGCCTTCAAACACATAAATATCTCAATGATGCCGCCTGAATCTTAAATAGAAACAATAAAGGAGGGTTGATTCTCAGATGAAATGTGTTCAAGGCGAGATATGATTTGAATGGAAACATGTCAGAAGGCTTCAGTGGATAATTTGTCAGGGGAGGACTCTGTCACATGAAGCCACAAGGGGGCACTGCTTGGACACACTTTGTCATGTAACAGACTCACACAAAAAAAACAACCACATCTGCTCATACACTTTTATTCCAGGAAATGGAGAATGATTTCCAGTCCTGCACAGAAATTCCGCTATTTAACTTGAAGTTTACATTAAGACGCATCAGCAGCCCAGGAAGCTGTACGTCCCAGCATTCCTGCGAGGCGGAGGAGCACACAAACACAGCCGGCTTTTGATGTGCAGGCGCATGACGTGCATTCTGATTTGAAATGAGAAGCTCTCCCTTCATGCTGCCACGGGATTGTTGTCATTTCCTGTGAGGTGGAGGTAGTCATTTCTGAAAGGGAGCGAGAGAAAGAGATAAACTGGATGGAAGCCTGATATGGAGGAGAGGGAAAAGGAGAAGTTTGTGGAAACAGAGAAGAAAAGAAGTGATCAGATTTCCCAAACTAACTCTGACACAAGCTTCTTTTGGAAAACGCTCCATGAAATGCACCCGCAGAGACGAACACAATAGAGCTATAAAACCTCACGGCTGTGACACATGACCAGCGTTTCTCTCTACTGTACAGGTGTTCCTTTAAATATGTACATCAGGTGTGCCAGGATTTTTCCTCGCCTGACAGCAGCAAGAGAAATCCAAAGATGGAGAGCTATCAGGCTTACATAGCGCTGCTGCTCAGGGAGACTAAAACCCACATCAGGAGACTCACGTCTCAGCTGACATGACATCCGTCTTCATCACGACTACACGTGTCAAAACCACGAGAACCTCCTCTGACGTCTTCTTTCCATACAGAAGCTGCAGCACCTCAGACATCCACACTTTCAGTCCCTGATGTGATGGGACAATACAGACACACTGAATACTACATTTCCCATCATGCAATGAAGCAGTGAGGCCACACGGGACTTTCTCATTACACTAACGAAGCATCCTTGCATCCTCTTTCCTTAACTGACCTGAACTGGTTCCTCCTCAATAACAAAAGAGATCCAGTTTCCCAAATGTCCCTGAAGGAGACGAGGATGGAGGAGACGAGGAGAGAGACAATAAGATGTGTTTTTTTTAATTAATAACTCAATACGTACACTTCTATAAATGAAGTTTACGTAAGTTCATGCAGGACATGGCAGTCACACATCCAGCTGCGATCAGCTGACAGGCTGATGTTCCACTCACTTCCAACCTCACTCAGCCAATCACAACTCATGTAAAGTGATAAGGCGGTGTATTTAAACACGTCTCCACTCTCACTTATGCCTGCTACTCCTACGCTGCCCACACTTTGCTGCTATCTTGATGTAGCGCCTCCTCCTGTTAACTCTGCGTGTTTTTTATCCTATGAAGTCTGTATGCATGTTTTTACCCATGAGGGGGATTTTGCGTTCCTCTCCTGGAGAAAGTCTAAGCAGGCTGCTTGGCTAAACCAGGGAGTACTCTGAAAATCAGAGCCTAATGTGCCAACTATAACTGTATTTCCATTTGGCAATAAATGATTCAAATCTATGATGAGTGTTCCTGACTGAACCTTTTTTTTTAACCAGTTACATATTCATTTATCTCCTTGTTAACTCTTGTTATTCCAAGAGGACAGGCACCTTCAGAAGCCTCCGGCAGGTCGCAGCAGATACACAACTGTCTTATTTTTGCTGGAGCTATGACACATTAATTAACAACCTAAAAACACCTGGTGACTTTCAAAATAAAACAAACTGTGTCAAAACCAGATCATATTTAGCTTTACTACAACAACAGACTGACAGTGAAACCAGACCAGAGGCCTGTACTATGAAGCTGGATTTTCTCTTAGCGAGGTAACTTCTTGGTTAACCCTGGATTTTCTGTCCTCCATAGCTGGTTCACTTCTTACCGGGAGGAATCACTGTGGTAACTTATGCTGAACGGTTAATCTGCAGCAGGTTAAGATCTGGATAAGAGATCAACAAGTAGAATAACAACACCTCCTGACCAATCAGCTCTCTTGTAAAAGACCCTGCCCATTTTTAGAAGATCCTGTCGATGTTGGTGCGCCGAGCGCTCAGGAGAGAGAGAGTTTTTAGGGAGAGATGCGATCCTTTTAATGTTCACGTGGTCATTCTGTACAAGAGATTCAGATTTTCATCAAATGGACTGAACTTCATTTGTCAGCTGATGGATCCATAAATAAATAAATTCCGTTGATTTCATCCAAACATCAGAGACAGAGTGAAGAAATAAAGCCTCACTGACCGCTTTGAAGGAGGTTTTCGTTCCCCAAGTCTGTTTAGCTCCACTGTTTGCATCTTAAATAATGATGTTAATAATGATGGTCACACATGGCAGAACTGTAGAAACAGGAATTTTATCGAACGCACAACTGCATTGGAGTTGAGGAATTAATATTAATTTTATTTAATATTCCAACACAAAACGTGCTCAGATGGGTTGCTGAGCCTCAAAACTCAATGGAAAATATAAACCAAAGTTTGGACACTGATGAAGAGCTCTGTTCCAAACGTCTGTGCTGTAATAAAGTCAAACTGAGTGATCAGAGTGCTGTCTGTTTATATTGTCTGATCAATTAATTTTGGATTATCTCACGAGCAGCATTCCTTCCTGGATGTTGCTGCAGTAACAGTGTTGCTCTTAGCCTGATGACGTGTTTAAATTCTTTGTATTTCTAAAGAATAATTGTCTGCTCCTCCATGGTAAAGTAGGCTGCTCTGTAGAGTTCATCCGTTTCTCCATGTTTGTGATTGGTCAGACGCTGCAGACTCCACCTCTGTAATGTGAGCGCACACTGATCATGACTGGAAAACCCTGGATTCACTGAGCGAGTTGATATCCAGCTTCGTAGTACCACTTATCAGGATTGTGAATGTCTCATTAAGTCAACCCAGGTAACAGAGAGATCCTGGATGTGTTGATCCTGCTTTGTGGTGCAGGCTTCTGGAGTCAACAGGTTTGAGGTTTTACAGCATGAATGAATGAGGATCATCAATGGAGAGGGAAGTGTGGGAACTCCTGTCCAAACGTTGATCTTAATAGTGATTCCAAACACTGGTGCAGGTGGTCTTCTTGGTGAGACTGCTGTGCAGCTCGTCATCAATACCTGACATCACCTGAAGTATCCTTTATCTGACAAATTGACCTCCGCCATTGTTGAGACTTACTTGAATCTCTCCTAAAGTTCATAGATTAGAGGAGCAAAGGCACAAGAAAGCAACGCGTGAAACGGAGGCGCATCAGTGGATTTTAAAGCCCCCTCAGTGTCATATTCTAAGTTTATAAGTCTGAGCACCCAACAGGTTTTTGTTTCCTTTCATTTGAACAACGCAGAATTAAACACGACATCAGGAACAAGCAAGTGGAACTGACAATACAGCAGAGCAGACAGCAGTAAATAGAATAAATACAATAAAATTTGCAAAAGTGAACCGATTCGCTCAACTGATATTCAAGCACAAAAATGTATCTGCACGGTAAAAAGGAGGCTGTCGATGTCACAGTCGATTACTGACATCAAGGTGCCAGTGACTCACTGTGAAAGTGCTGTCTCCAGTAATACGCCCAAAATAGAAAGTTACTGCAGATGTTGATCTGTTAAAGTGCGGCCACGAAGGTGCAATTCACAAAATAAATTACACTACTGATACTTAAGTTCTGCAGTGCTGTGCAGTTTGTTCCAGTTTTGCACCTGATTGTTACTGAGATGAGCAGACACATTTCTAAAGCTGCTTTGTTTCGTGTGATGAGCTGGATCAGGAGGGAGAACGTTCTTACCATCTTATTTACGAGTTCATCCATTAAAGATGTCACAAATTTTACTCAAGATCCAGCTGACTTCTGGAAGTGAGCTTGGACAATGCAACTTTTCCGGTTCATAAAAATGAATAAATAAAGCACTCTGTCAGATGTATGTGCAGGAGTAGAGCCTCAGACAGCTCCAGCTTTATTCATTTCCATAATTTCAAAGTAACATTAACAGACCTTATACAGAAATGTTACCAGGGTCAGAGAACCAGGTGTTATTTACAGTGAGTTTCATTTTAATAGAAAGGGCCTATTTTGCTCCAAATGAATGAATTATGCAAACATCACCGGTGCACAGAGACACTCTTTGTTCTGCAGTGCAGCTCGTAGAGCATTTAACTGATGTGTGAATAAAAAGATGTCCTGATGCACACGTCTTGCAGTTGCCAAACATGAACAATCATCTGATGAACTTGGCCCAGAGCGTAAAAGTGCAATATATAAAATATATATCTGCAGTCTGTGTGCAGTGCTAACTGTACCTCACCTCTCAGATCCACCTGTTGCTTAAGAGAAACAATAAGAGCTCCCTGATACCTCTGCTGGAGTGTCTTCATCAAGGCATGGATGGCCTTTAATATTTCAAACTTAAGTGAAAACAAGACTGAGGTCATTGTGTTTGGACCCAGTGGAGTCTGTGAGGACCTCTAGACCTGGTTCACTGCAGCCATGTAAAACCCACAGTCACAAACGTCAGCATCAGAGTGGGCAGTGATTTTGAACTTGTTAAACAGATAAACTCGGCAGTTAAAACCAGCTTTTCATCATCTGAGGCTTCAATCTAAAATTAAATCTGTTGTATCCCTAAATGATTTTGCACGCTTAATTCATGCTTCTATCTCAACTCGTTTGGACAACTGTAATGCATTTCACACTGACATTAACCAGGCCTCTCTCCCTCACTTACAGTGAGTCCAAAATGCAGCTGCTCGTCTTTAAACAGAAGCTCACAAGCATTAACACATTACCCCCCCTCCGTCCATTTCAGAATTAATTCTAAGATTTTATTGTTTTTTTTTTAAGTTATTAAATGGTCTGACGCCTCAGTACATTTCAGACCTCATACACGTCTATACCGGCTCAAGAGCATCGAGGCCTGCTGATCAGCTGTGTCCTGTCATCCAGAAAAAAGCTGACAAATGCTGTGTCCAAATTCAGGAGCTGCATCCTTCGAAGGACCCGGTCCCCAAAGGCGAGTCCTTCAGAGGCCACAAAGGCCGTGTCAACTGTTGTTATATTGGATAGTCCAGCCTTTGGATTATTTCCTGGTTGCATCACCAGATGTTCCCGCCCTTACCCTGACATCACAACTTCTGGTGCCTAAGTCATAATTCATAATCCTAAACTTAGTTTCTTATTCAATCAAAATGTTTAACTTAACATAATGCTCATTTATGATATATGCTAACGCATCACCAGCCTCACATATTTAAACTGAAAGTTACAATTTAAAGGTTTTCCACTTCCCCTGAAGTTTAATGTATCTGGAGTCGGATGTTCAAATGAGTGAAAACAGTATAAACACAAGATATATATATATATATATATATATATATATATATATATATATATATATATATATATATATATATATATATATAGCACTACTACTTGTTGTTTTTAAAATGTGTTTCATAACACACATAATGCTAAATCTGATTTAAAAATAATAATAATAAAAAAAAGGTCTGTGATGATTTCAGAATAATGAACAACAACTCAAACTCAAAGGAAGTATAAGATAAGGGGTGTTTGGCTGCTATGAATTTGCCTCTTCAGTGTTAGGTGCTTTTCTTTTATCTCTGCTGGTTCAGGTTTTTCCTGTCTGTCACAGATATCACATTCACTCAACGGCTCTTCTTAAGCGGGACAAGTTTCCTTTTTTTCTGCTTGTGTCTTCTTGATAGCTCTTTTTTTTTGGGTTGTATTCACTTTGTTATGACTGTGGTAGGAGATAAGCGCAGAGACACTATGTGATTGGCCGTTTTTTTCCCCGCTCTCTGTTGTTCCTCCCATTTAGGTTGAAATTGATCCTGGAAATGAAGTGAACTGTGATGCAAAATAAAAATATGTAATTCACAAAGAAACGACTTTGATTCACTTGAATTGCATAAGATCTGCAGTAGCAGACCTCTTCTGAGGGTTTGGGACCAGAAAGTACAGAAGAATAAATGTTGTTGAGAAATAAACAAAGGAGAAAACTGAAAATCAACTGGAGTACATTGACCAAGTGTTTCTGTCACATCTCACCTCTGAAGTCCAGCTATCCTGATTTTACTAACGTCACAAAGCTTTTCTCCTCAGCCATGCTTTGTTTGCTTTTTAGTTACCAATTAAAACAAGCCTTGTGATTTAATTGGATGACCTGCATCTGAGTGACCAAACAACCTTGTAAATCCTCCACAGGCCTCCATTCGAAGAAAGTCAGATGAGGTCTGATTAATCAATCGCCAGAGTGACCAGACTGTGTCCTCACTTAGGTACTGTGTGGGCCATCTGATGATGTGATGGATGAGCTAAAAACATGCTGCCACATTAATATGTCTCCCCGAGGTGATGGATGGAAGCCCAGGATCTGTCAGGGAGGTCAACAGCCACGATCCGCTGCACAGCAACCAAAGGGAGAACATGAAATGCCCATTTCTTATGACAACCTCGATGCTCATACTTTCTGACACGGTGTGCACTTAGCAATGCTCACTGGTCTCTGCTGCTTTCAAAGACTTTCCTGTTTTTTATTTTTATTTATTTATTTTTTTATATTTCACACTTTCTTTCTCCTCTCTCTCTTCATGTTGATCTACAAACCTCCTGTGCTTGAGATCTCTTTGTTTTTTATCCAGCTTTACTCTCCTTTTACTACCTCTCACCCCGTCTGTTTTTTCTCAAGATTTGTGTCTTTCCACCTTGCCCTTCCTTTTACCACCTTTTCTTCCCTTTCTGTTATGTACACCCTCGTCATTTTTGGTAAGACATAAAAATAATAGTTTTTTTTTTTTTTTTTTTTACCTCGGCTGTAAGCTTTCTTTTAGACTTCAGGGTCCACATCCTGCTACAGAATTAAAAGACACTTGGCACAATGCTTCTCAAGCTGCAAGAAAAATGGTAGTTATGAAAATGTCACAAGCCAATTGTTTTGACTACAATTCATACGCCTTGTCACAGTCGCCTGGCAAGACTCGAGAACCACCAAAAGTAAAGAGCACCCTGACAGGGAGGCCGTACTGAATTAGCTATGAGCCTCACTTCAGGCCTCTGAAGTTAGTGTGTGATGTACATAAGCCTGTCACTTTCATTTATCTCCTCCTGTTTGAGCCCATATGAAGGCCCTCTGTGGTTCATGGAAAGGTCACTCATGCAGCAGCTCAGTGATGCCACTGTCGCACAACAACAGGATCTACCTGGCATGTTATTTCACGCACAACATCATGTGTCAAATATCATATCATCCAGCTGCTTGGCATTAAATCTAATTTCCCTCGATACCTCTGATGGTTTCCAGCCATGCAGACAGACTTGGATGTATTTGTCTCAATTTGAAGATAATTGTCACTTTGGTCACTGGCTCTACTCCCATTTCAGCGAAGAGAAGAAGATCTTGTATAATATGTTCACAGCATCTACTTTATGCTCAAAATGTTGGTTTTGGCAATGAAAAAATCCAGCCAATCAGACCTTTGCAAGTTTTGAAGAAAATTTGTAAGTAACATTCAAAAGAAAAAAGTAGAGGAGGGTATGATGGATGCAGAATATGAGGATATTGTAAATGGATTTATGGAGAAAGAGCCTTTAACGCTTTAGATCACCAAACTTACAGACCCACAGAATTCAGGGCTTATTTATTTTTGTTTTTATCTCACAGCATGAAGTGCTTCATTCTATCACTCATTTTTTTTTTGGACCTAAAGCATTTCCTATGACGTGACTTTATACCATTGTTGTTTTCTCCTTTTTTTATTGTTTTCCATGGATTTGACTTTAAACTTTTATCTAAGGAGCATCTACCTTTTACTTTTCAAAAAACGATTGTTTATTTTTCAAAGTGAAGCTGTTTAATCTGTTTAATACTGCTCATTAAGTGCAATATCTGTTTAACATAGTTTTTAACTTACTCATAGTGCAAATAGTCTCTCTTGATCTGGCTTAGTACCTATTGCTTATTTCTGGTACTTTCTGCTTGTTTATTTTTTTATTGTTTATCTTACCACTTATTTTATTAACTTTTTCTATCATACTCCCAACTGCTGTACTATGTGAAGAGCAATGGTAATACCAAATTTCCCCCAGGGATTAATAAAGAATTTCTGATTCTGAGTGTATCACCCACAGTGTTTGTACTTCATTGAAGTATGAGGTAAAAAAAAAAAGGCTACAAATGAGATCGCTGGAAAGATGCTTCCCTGAAACGTTGTTCTTGCTTTGGGAATTATCAAAAGGCCAGTGCCAGAGGACCTCAGGGTCCTCAAGGGTCCATACGGTAAAAGCAATTCTGACAGATTAGAAGACACAAGACCCCAAAGCCATTTTAAAAACACATTAACAGGACCTTGAAATCAACCCTAAAACATACAGGGAGTCCATGCAGCACACAAGTTCTGTCAAAGTTGTAAACTTAAGATGTTTCTTTTTGGAGGACCAGAAAGCAGAGCGTTACAATAGCCATTGTGACTGGAGATAAAAGTATGCATTAGTGTCTCTGTATTAGCACGAGAGAGAAAGGGGCAGACTCTGGATTCTTTATTCTTTAAATGATAAAAACCTGTTTCTGTTACATTTTTGATATGTTGAATAAAGTTACCCAGATTCTTTTCCTGACTGGATGGATTTAAAGACAGTGTTTGCAATTTTGGTAAACGTTTCTCTCCCTGTGCCTTAGGGTCAATAATTAAAACCTCAGTCTTGTCCTGGTTGAGCTGTAGGAAGTTTTCTGCCATCCAGGATTTAATTTCTAAAATACATTTAAAAAGGACATCAACTGGCCCTGTGTCATCAGGAGACATGGGTATGTACAGCTGTGTGTCATCAGCATAGCTTTGGAAAATGATACCATTCCTCCAGATGACATTTCCCAGTGGGAGCATGTATAAGGTAAAAAGACTGGGCCTAAAATTGAGCCTTGGGTTACACCAGATTTAATTTCATGGAGCCTTGAGGAGCATGTGTCCAAACTTACACCAAAGTTTCTATCTGTGAGATGAGGACTGAACCATACTATAGCATCCTCTTCCGTCAGTTGGTGAATGTGGTGTGAATGGGTGAAAGTGGTAAGTTGTGTAGAGGTACTTTGAGTGCTTAGAAAGACCAGATAAAGCTTATAAAGTCCATTTAGCTGGATCTCTTAATCCCATTCTGTGCAAGTGTGGATATAGTAAAGCATGATGAAGTTCTCAATGGTATATTTAATTTAGAGGCCCTGTGAGTAGTATCCATTTAGTGTTGACTGCAGTGACACCTGTGGCCGGCATCTGTGGCATTTTCCTTCCTGGAATGAAGACACTGTTTCCCATGAGCATTATCACCCACTGCCCTAAAAACATGACTCTTACAAAGGTCCGCATTTTTTTTGGAGAGCGGATCTTTTTAACACTACTTTTCTTTGTTCAAGACAACTTTTCCCAGCAAAGCGATGAGATAATGTATTTATATGTAGTTAATTTGTTGAGCTATTATTTGAGATGTGACAATCAAACTTTGTAAAATCAGTTTGTAGTGTATTTTAGTGTCCAGAAGGTGAGCAGACTCTCTGTTAAGTGCTACTCACAGCCTGGAGAGTGTCCATAACATGTAACGTGAATCCCGGTAATGTCCTACCAGAGCTCATCTACCAACTCCAACCTCACCAATCAGAGCTAACGTAACCTCACTCTTCATTTTATTGACAGACTCTCACGTTTGATCAGATCACTGCAGAATAACTGCTGCATGTGGGTTGGAATGAACATTATCACAAACAGATTAACCCTTGATTTAGCCCGAGAAAACACAGCTCTATCTTCTCACTGGTAAACTTTGTCAGCCGACGTGATGTTGTCATGGGGACTTCGGAGTGCTGTAAATCAATCCAGTCCTACCTGACATGACCAGGAAACCTAGAAATAGCATTCAGAAATAATCACTGTGGCACTCATAATCTCATTTTAAATTGTGTATTATGATCAGGTATAGATCTTGAAGTGAGACTTTTTTAAGATCATTTTGAAAATCTTCACAGGGACTTCAAATTGCCTTTCACTGCATTTGGCTGGAGGCAGAAATTAAAGAAAGTCAGAGAGCCACTTTGAATGTGTGTGAATAAAAACAAATCCCCTTTATCATTATTTTATATTAGAGGGGGGCAGTCCAAAAATACACACTATAGCTCTTTATTTGTGTTAACCAACATTTAAAACCTCTACCATGTAATTTCTTCAAGCACAGTATTTTTGTGTTTTTCCTCTGGCAGGTGATGATAAAACCGACAGCCTCCAGGCTTTAGAAATGAAGCAGACTGCACAAGAGCTAAAACCCGCAGTTTTCTGGAGAGTCCACTTGAGACTGGCTGCCAAAGCACTTAATGCTTCGTATACACACCCATTAAAAAAAAAAAATCCTTACAGCAAAAATAAACATGTTTACAGCCTGGTGCAGGAAGAGTTGTTGAGTTTTGCATAATTGAGAGCACAGCTGACATAACTAACAGGCGGGCACACAGCAGCTCTAAACAAGGAGGCTAAAGGATGGCTCAACTTTCAGCCAGTTGTCTGAAAATAAGGATCACTCAACATTTCCAACATGGCAACCGCCACCAAAAGGCTTCAACTCCGCAATCAGTGACATCACTGGGGCTGTATCCGTGTTTTCACTCCGTATGAAAAACTGAACATCTTGTTCACCTATTGGCACAAATACAGAAATACAGCTGCAATAGAAGTAAAGATGAAGGGTTTTGTCTTATTGACAACACACAACCCTGATTCCAGAGCAGTTCACGAGAGGCTCTGACAGCCCGGCTTTGATCTGGATTATTCCTGCTGCTGTTGAAACATGGCTCTTTAAATTTCCAGCCCCCGCTCCTCATCCTGAAAAAAGGGCGCTAATTGCTCTTCAGGGCACTCCATGTGAGATGCAACTGTAAGGAGAGTACTCCTGACACAGATTATCACATGCTAAGTGTTGTAGCATTGTGGTGTGTGTGGAGATGAGCTCCCATTCAGTCCTAATTGGCAGAGGCAGGACAAGGTTACACATTAAGCTGTACAGAAATGCAGGAAAGAAGAGTGTTCAGCCTCGTATTCAATAAAACTGAATTATGAAGGGCTAGAATGATGCACATTGTGGTATTTAAAAGCTGAGGAAGTATCAGCTGGTCTTTGATTCTGCCTTAGAATAAATATTGTGTTAGGAGTGCAACAACACAATACACCTCACTGTAACAGACTCCATCCAGCAACAACTAAAGCTTACACTCTCAAAACTAAAACTCTGATTTCTCTCTGTCTAATGTAACCTTGAACACCCCAAATTATCCTGATTTGGTACTCTCTGTTTTCTTTTTGGTGTAGTTAAAGAAAGGGTATCTTTCTTTTCCATATTTAAACATAAAGTACCAACACTGGATGTTCTGACTGAACATGTGCAGATTTTCAGACCTCTAAATATTTATTTGTTGTAGAAATTCCTAAATCTGACTGTAAACTGCTCAAAACATTCAGATTTAAATAAAGCTGCAAAGGGGCTAAAATTTCCAGAAAATTTCCAAAGAAATTTTAGCTCAGGAATATTGGATATAAATTGGAAATACTCTGCTGATTTAAGACAACAATTTCTAATTTATCTGTCTCATATTTTCAAGAGTCCATTTGACATATTATATCAAGCAGCCTTTCATGTGCACATGAAATAAGAGGCTACAGCTGATCCTGTTGTTCTAGGACCTTTATTTTGAGAGAGCCTAAGCATATGTTTTGTTTCACCACAGAGTGAAATCCAACTTAAGAAACATAAATAAAAATGAAACTTCTGCCACCTTTCATGCCGGCCTGTGTGGACGGACAAACTTACCCAGCCCCTCTGCCAAAACTGGGCTGGCTCGCCATTTTTGTTATAGATTTCCCAGACAAAAATAAGAATAACAAGACTTGACACAGTATCAGATCTGCAGCAATTCACAATTCATTCAACTGAACTAACCTGGATAAACAGACTTTGATCCTCAAATATTTTCCCTAATTATAGCCTTCAGTTACATCAAGGCGTAAGTGTGGACAACTCTTAAGTAACATGTTCTCCTAACAGGAAAAACACTCAAATTGGCCAAAACACCTTGAATGTGCCCTCTCAAGTTCATCCCTGCTTTACCAAACTTGGCTTCCTAAACAAACAAACAAAAAAAGTAAATCTTGTGCAATCAGAGGCCTGTACTACAATGCTGGATTAACACATCCAGGATCTCTCTCTGTTACCTGGTTTGACTTAACGAGACATTCAAAATCCTGATAAACGGTACTACGAAGCTGGATATCAACTCGCTCAGTGAATACAGGGTTTTCCAGCCTTGATCAGTGCACGCTCACATTAAAGAGGTGGAGTCTGCAGCATTTGACCAATCACAAACATGGAGAAACTGAGGAACTCTACAGAGCAATACAATAGCCTTCTTTACCATGGAGGAGCAGAGAATTATTCTGTAGAAATACATAGAATTTAAACACGTCATCAGGCTAAAAGCAACACTGTTGCTGCAGCAACATCCAGGAAGGAATGATGGCAGAAAACTGCCGACTCTGTTAATGTGTAAAGTCATGAGGTTAAACAGGATTCATTCATGGGACAGTATAAACAGACAGCAGTCCGATCACTCAATTTGACTTTATTATGGCATGAAAGTTTGGAGCAGAGCTCTTCCTCAGTGCCCAAACTTTGGTTTATATTTTCCATTGAGTTCTTTTGAAGCTCCACCCCCCCATGTGAGTGAGTTTTGCGTTGGAATAACAAATAAAATTTCTATTTATTTCTCAACTCCCACGTAGTTGTGCGTTCCATAAATTCCTGTTTCTGCAGTTCTGCCATGTGTGACCATTATTATTAACATCATTATTTAAGATGCAAACAGTGGAGCTAAACAGACTTGGGGAACAAGCACAAAAACCTCCTTCAAAGCGGTCAGTGACAAGGCTTTATTTCTTCACTCTGTCTCTGATGTTTGAATGAAATCGACGGAATTTATTTATTTATGGATCCAACAGCTGATGAATGTAGTTCAGTCCATTTGATGAAAATCTGAATCTCTTGTACAGGACGTCATCATGGACATCTAAAGGATTGCGTCTCTGCCTAAAATCTCTTTCTGTCTCCTAAGCGCTCTGTGCACCAACGTCTACAGGATCTTCTCAGATTGGGCAGGCTGTTTTCCGAGAGAGCTGAATAGTCAGTAGGTGCTTCGATCTTAACCTGCTCCAGAGCAGGTTAGCCGTTCAGCATACGTTACCATGGCGATTCATCCCGGTAAGAAGTGAACCAGCTTCGTAGGACATAAAATCCAGGGTTAAGCCAAAAGTTACCTCGCTAAGACAAAATCCAGCTTTGTAGTACAGGCCTCAGTTCTTGGCCTTTTTCCTCCTTAGGTCTGTCTTTAGCTTTTTCCCTCTTCAGAGGGCTGGCCAATCAGAGGGAAGGGGATTTGTGGGGCGAGGAGTCTTAAAGAGACAGCAGCTTGACAAAGCACTTCAGAGTCTGAAAAAGGGGCCTTCTAAAACAGCAGTCTGAGGAAAACATGAATTATTTTTGGAGCTGTTAATCATGCAGTGCTACTACAGGGGCACCAGAGGAACAGAATAAAGGCTAAAAAAAATCACAATACTCTCCCTTTAATGAGTCCACAAAATACTGAGCATATTTTTTCTCTTTCTTTTGAAACTTTTGTTATGGTCTCACCCACCATGTAGTTTCCTTTCATGTAACATTAGCATACTCTGGTCATTTCTGTACTTTTGTGCCTGTTTATGAAATATGAGAGTGACTTTTGGTGTTATTTTTTTCTGCTTAAGGATACGAATTTATGGTCCAAGGAGACAGAAACGGGTCAAATATATCCAAGAGGAAAAGAAAAGGAATCTTTCATGAAAGGGGCAGACTCATACTCTTCATGAGACAGGTCATGAACCCTGCAGTCAAGCAGAGTTCACTGCAGAGTTAATAATTAAAAGCAGTGTTCTAAGAAACAGACTCCAAAAAGCCACTTCAGGACTTAACTTTGTCAACCACCAGAGCATGATTGTCCTGGTTGATGAAGAAACTTTCCAGCAAACTGATTTGACCCATTCTGCTGCATCAAGGAAACAGTTCAGAAAAGGTTCCAAAGACTGAAAAAGTTCATTAAATCCTAGAAAACAGAGGGTCTGTAAAATGTGAAATAAATAGTGTTTAGATTGTGTGAGTATTAAATTGTAGATTTATAAGGAGGTAGTTATGAAGTTTAGCATCTGTACAGATGCACAGAAGTATTAAATTTTCACATCAAGTAGAGACCAGAACATGCCGGGATGCATGAAAGCTGTTCTTCCTGAAAATGAAACTATCAATCGAATCAGTCATTATATGTGGTTCTGGATTGAATTGCTGTCTCTTGTCTATGTCCAAGTCATCAGTGCTCCAGTGTCAGTCAAGTCCCAAGTCCAGAGAATCTAAACTCAAGTCAGATGACTCAAGTCCAGGTCCTGCAGTCAATTTGTTAAGATGAATTAACTTTTCTATTATTTGTATTATTCACAAAACTACTGCTAGTCACCAAACCTTGAGTCAGAGTTAAGTTTAAGGTCCACAGTGTTTCAAGTCTAAGTCCAGTCTTTATTAGCTAAATCCAAGTCCTAAGACAAGTCCTAATTTTTTGACGTCATTAATGAGGATGGCCTTTATTAACTACTGACTCTCTGAACCTGGACTGAGTGACCTTTTGGACATGCACAGAACACATTTCTTCATTAAGATTAGCATTAGAGACATTTTAATTATTTCATGTAAATTATTACTTTGATTTTTTGACAACATTTATTTGTTATTTTGTTTTATGGTTTGTTTAGTTGAGTGTTACTAAAAAGTTTTCTTTTTAGTTATCTTTATATTTGAAGCTTGTCATTAGTTTTTATGGTTTGTTTGTTTGTTGGCCATTGACATCAAAGTGGTTGTTTGCAGTGGTGTTTTTCCTTGTTTTGTTCATGTGTGTCTGTAGATCCAATATGCAACCATGGTGGCTTTGTTTACACATGAGACCACCTGTTAGCAGCCTGTAACATGTTGTTGCGAACTGGTGCTAGACTTGATGTTCCCCACAGTCTGAGGAGAAGGAAGACGTGCCAGTTCTGAGCTAAGAAGAGATGATATCAACCTGTCCTCCCATCCATGGTTATGAGACAGATAACCAGTCTCCACTCATATGGTTGAGCTAGCGGTGCTAACGCAGCACCAGAGAGAATACTGGCAGAGTAGCATCATGCTATTCACAGAGATATTGGAGGACATGAATGCCATGTTAAATGATTTCACCTGCTGTGAGCGGACAAAACACAGGAGAGCAAGACCGAACAAACTGATAAAGAAGGTCAGCTCAGTCCTGGACCCTGTGGAGATGGAGGCTAACAGGAGAACCTACTGAGCTCTATTTTCAATCTATGAAACAGATTGCACTAAAGTCTTTGAAAGCAATAAGAATGGTAAACACTCTTGTCAGCCCTTACTTTAAAACAAACAAACAAAAAAAAAAGAACAAAAAACTTCATAGTAGTCATGTAGTCATGCTCGACTACAAGCCAGAGTCATCAATGCATGAGTCCAAGTCGAGCCACGAGTCAGATTCAGGTCTGAGTCTTGGACTACAACACTGTTGTTGTCTTTATACTACTGAATCGTTTTGTTATCTTAACCAGTTTTCATTGACTGCAATATTAAGACCCAGATATAAATACACTGTGTGGTTTTTATTAAATGTTATGTTTTTCAGTAATCAGGATCAGGGTTGGGGTTTCCTTTAATGTTTTCTGGAGCTTTTGTAGTGACAATTGTCTTGTGCTGTAAAAGTTTGGAAATGCATCTTGAGTCAATGATTAAATTCATTATTATTCAGTACGTGCACACACTGTGTATATACACACACACAAATGTTCATAAGCACAGATGACATCAGAATGCAGGCCATTCACTGACATATGGTCTAATGATGTGCTCCATAAATTGCAGCATACAGGGTGTCAAACATAAAACATTTACTCGTGTTGTCGATGAGGCAGAAAAAAATGAGCAAGGAAGCAACTTGATTTAAATATGGCAATTTATCATCAATGACTGCTGGCGATGTGCAGGTACTTTGTCTAGATTATGGGTTACAACACAGACGGTTATCCCCAGCTCATCATGTTATGTCTTACATTTTCAACATGTTCCTGTCAGATGGATACCTCGCCTCTGTACACACATGCTGATGATATGAGAGGGAGGACAACCTGCAGTTCAGGTGGTAAAGAAATTCCTCCCTCCCCGCAGAGAAGACTTCATAGCTATGCATCTCAATTTCACTTAAGGAGTCCAGAACAGATCTGAAAGGATTCTTTCAAAGCAACAGCTTGCAGAAAGGTTTTGTACTACAGTAAGCGGTACAGCAAGGAGCTTCTCTTCCTGGAGCTGTGAACATTCATCTCTTATGAAGCACTCTTTAACCGGCCAGCATCTTGGTCATCCACGTTCACTGATTAATTATTTTATTGAACATAGACATGAAGTTGAAGAAAAGAGTTCCCATTTTTAGAACAAGGCTGGTGATTTTCTTTTATAGATGTCCAACAGGCTACAATGAAAGAACGCTAGTCCCCTCCAAACTCCATTTCAACCAGAAATTCAAAATACTGATGATGAACAAAAAAAAAACAAACACAAAACAAAACAAAAACAAAAACCTCCAGATTGCACGTGTTAATTTAGGTAGTCCAGAGACATTGCAGGAGGGCTGAGATCTGAAGCGGCTTATGGTATCCCATTGATTTCTCAGTATCACCTGCCATTCCCTTAGCAACACCTGCCAATTGCACTGAGCAACAACCACATTCTGACCATATAGTGGTTAAACAAAAGAATAAAATAAAACCTATAATGATCTCCTCACCATTATTGTATTGACTGTTAAAAAACACACCTTAAGTTTGTGAGTGTGAAAAGTGAGTATATACTGTATGTTCATTCATCTTATTTTTATTGATAACAGTTGCCCAGAGAAAAAGTAGGGAGTGCTGCAGCACCCTTACTTCCCACGTCCATGAACTTGGCAAAGCAAACAATTTTTGCCCCACTTGCAGATTTTCTTTATAAGCAATTCATATGTCAATTTCAGTCTTTTCATATCTTTAAATAAGACATTTCTATCTGGATAAGTCAAATGAATGAGGCTTGTATTCGGTGAATTTCAGTTTGTAGTATGTAATGCTACTTATGCAGGACAATGATGAGAATAGAAAGAAACACTTGTTACTCTGTGATTAGCAGCATTCATCATGGGCCGGTTCGCCAGCTTGATGATGTTGTTGTCATATCTAGGGATCATTTTGACCCCTCTCTTTTTCAAAAAGCTACTAGGGAGAACTCCTGTGAATGTTTCAGGTGTAATTGAAGACTTTTGGCGACTCTGACGTGAAAGCACACATCGTTCTTAACCCTCCGGTCCTGGCTCAGCAGGACCTCCCAGCTGCAGTCAGAGCAGAAGATGCCCCCTGCCCTCTCTGCACCCAGACTGCAAATGGGCAAAGTCACAGCTGGCTGATATGGCAGGATACAAACTTAAAATTTTCATTGACTAAATAAAAAAAAAATGGAATAAAAATCAAATCAAATAATAAACATTGTAAATTTTGTGAATCATGTCATGATGTTGCTTTTTAATTTCATTGACTTAATAGGACAGTCAATGGATACTTTCCTTACTGAAGAGTTGGTCACACTGCTTAAGGCTCGTTTGCTATGACTAGCAAGAAGCTGCGAGCTAGCAGGTGTAAATTCTAGAGATGTTGGTGAGGTTAGAGCTCCCTGCCAACCTCAGGTGAGTATAACTGCTTCCTTTTACTTTATAGATTTACTGATTTACTGTACCTGATGGCTGAAACACTTTGTGATTGCTCTGTTTGCACATTTTGAATATATTTTAGGGAGGCAGGCTGACTTGTCTCTCACATCTGAGGGGATTGTGTGGTAAATAGAGCAAATGGTATTTGATCAAGAAGTTGAAACATCTCATTCTAGGGTCAACATTATTTCTCTTGTAATATTATCTGTTGTTATTCCTTCAAAACCAACACAACCACTTTGTCTGACTTGTGTCAAATGCGGGTTGAAGAACGGGACGTCATCCCACCACAGTATGTGAACCAGCTGGTGAGCAGCATGAGGAGGAGAAACCAGACTGTTGTGGCTGTGTATGGATCTTCCACAGGCTACTGACGCTTCTGTTTGTCAAAAGAATAAACTGAAGACACAAGAACAACTGAACAGACTTTAAGAGCCCAATCCACCAAACGAGAGTCAACAGCAGAACAAACTGTTTGGCACTGGCAGGAAGGATTTGGCAAATTTTTCACATATTGAGCTCTGCTGCTCATCCCACAAATGCATGTTCATTACAAATGTCGCTCCATTTGAAAGGGAAATAAACAGTCAAACACTAGATTTATAGCCAAGAAGCAAAGAAATAATCTAGCAAAAATAAAATTCTTTATTTGCTGTGCAAAGTTTAGAATCTGGACAAAAAGTAGACAATACACTCCCATCATAGAAATATTTTGCTATGAGTGGTAAATAACCCATTTCAAGCATTCCCGGTGAGCTCTCTGAGTCTCCAAACCACTTGAACATTCATGAATATTTCCCCCTTTGCTTAAAACCCTGACACGGGTGCACAAAACGCTGTTCGATAAATCAATGCCTAACTGTAGCTGGGGCAGTCTGCAGAGTTAAAACAATAAAATTCTGCTTGAGCATCAGAGTGCAGCTATTGATTTTAATCCAGTGTTCCTTTTTTAATCAACCATCTTACAGCAGCATCAGTTCCCCTCTCTCCATTGCCTAAAGCAGTCTCCAGAAAGAGGAGAGGAAATTACTGCTTTCTGCCTTCCGTTTGGGCAAAGAAGCAAACACAAACACATATTTCATTAGACTGATATTCAGATGAGAGGTACAAACATGAACTCTTCACCTGAGTCAGTCTCTGGACAAACCGTAAGCTTCAGCTGAATCTTAAAAAATATATTTAAAAAATTGTATTTTTCAGCTCACTGAAGCTGAAGCAGCTTTCAATGCATGCCCTTGAGTTTAAGTGCGCACCTTGTTCACGAGTCAGAACAATGGTGGAGACACTCACACTCTGTCCCTCCTGGGTTAATGGTCCTTTCCTTTAGGTGTCTCCAAGCTATAGCGCGGGCCGTCTTCAATTGCATCATACATAAACCCCCTGAAATAAAACCATTTGATTCTGCGTGTGTTATCTCGGACGGCGGTGAAGTGAGCCTTGCACTTCATGATTGGATTAGCAGACCCGTGCACGGCGGATGGTATAATAAGACTCTGAAATCTAATTTGATTTGTAAAGGATCGAGGAATGTAACTCAATGTTTCTTATCTTGCTTTGTGCGAAACACGGGGGGTGCGTGAGAAAAAATAACAGAATAACTGAGCAGGATAGGCTGTGTGAAAGCTGTATTGATCTTGCACAAATTGAAATGGGCCAAGGCTGTTAACTGAGCCTTCAACACATATCTGTAGTCATCTAACAGCAGCGAGAGCTGTTAGGTGCACATTGGTGCGGCTCAGTCGCCGACCCTCTCATTTTTCCCCGAGAGATGTTAAATAGAAATATGAAACTGAAATCTTTCTCAGATATCTGTCGTTTTCTCAGCCATAAATGACTACAATATGTCTTCAAACTACGCCTCTCTTCTCTTGACATGCAGACACACACGTTGAAAGAAATTAGAATCTGAGTGTTGTTATGAAGTCAAGGCTTTATGTTAGGTTGAGATCTTCATGTGATGAGTCTTTTAACTTTCAGACTGTTTTTTTTTCTTTCTTTTCTTTTTGTAGATCTGCTTTTAAAGGAAGACTAGTAGAGATTTACCCATGATGTCAACTGGCATTTCCCCACTCAATAACTAAATTTATGCCAATTTTAACACAAAGGGAAACACAAAAATGGTTTCGTCCTAAAATTCCTCCAAGCCATATTTCTTTCACCAAGCATCGTGCAAGACTGTGGTTCAGTGTTTTTTGCTCTTTTCACCAGACTACTGGACGTCTTCCTTGATGCTGTACAGGTTTAACGATGGGTGTTCTTGAATGAGTGGATAAGTTATGAAACAGTGTAATCAAACAGATGTGCTGTGGCAACCAAAAGAAAAGTAAAAAAAAAAAAAATTGTAGCTAAGTGAAGGAACTAACAAAAGAAAAACCATTGAAAACCAATTTTTAGACAATATTGCTGAACTTCAAGGTCCAAAAGTTGGTAGAAAAATATAAGTATGATAAGTAGCACTACCAACATACAGTCCCTCATGAGTTGATGAGGGTGGAATCTGGTTGAATCTACACCAGACTGTGTGACCAGGGATCAGGGAGGCCTCTGCTGCTTGTGCTTAATAGATGGAAATAAACAGTGGAAATGAAAATAAATGTCTATTTTATGCCACTCATAGGCTTTTAAGCATCAGAGCATTAACAGTTAACCCTTGTGTTGTGTTTTCAAGTTTAGGTATGCTCTGCTCCTCTACCGTATGGTGTTCCACAGGGGTCGGTTTTAGGGCCCCTGCTTTTCTCTTTGTATTTACTGCCCCTGGGCTCCATCCTGAGAAAGCACGGCATTTCTTTCCACTGTTACGCTGACGACAGTCAGATATATGTGCCACTTAAAAAGAAAAACGCTTTCTCCCTCGCACCACTTCTGGCCTGTCTTGAGGACATTAAAGCCTGGATGGCTTTGAACTTTTTAAATTTTAATGAACAAAAGACAGAAGTGATGGTGTTTGGTCCTAGTGGCCCTTGTGAACCCCCTCCTTTCAACTTGGTTCCTTTGGCAGTCTTTCTAAAGCCAACTGTTTTAAACCTGGGTTTTAAGATAGACAGTGACTTTAAATTGGACCAGCAAATTAACTCGGTGGTCAAGTCCAGCTTTTTTCAACTTAGGCAGCTGGCAAAAGTGAAGCCTTTCCTTGCACTTCGACACTTTGAAACAGTAATCCATGCTTTTATAACATCTCGGCTGGATTAGTGTAATGCATTTTATTTTGGAGTCAGTCAGTCCTCCCTCGCACGTCTCCAGTTGGTGCAAAATGCAGCCGCTCGCCTCCTAACTGGAGTACATAAAAGGGAGCACATTACTCCTATCCTGGCCTCCCTCCACTGGCTGCCTGTGTATTTTAGAGTCCATTTTAAGGTTCTTTTATTTGTTTTTAAATCCTTGAATGGTCTGGCCCCATCCTACCTCTCTGAGCTCCTTCACCCCCACACTCCTGCTCGGGGCCTCAGGTCAGCTGATCAGCTGCTCCTGGAGGTACCGAGGTCTAAACGGAAGCTCAGAGGGGACAGGGCCTTTTCTGTTGCCGGTCCAAAACTGTGGAACGATCTTCCGTTCCACATAAGACAAGCCCCATCACTGTCTGTTTTTAAAACTCGTCTTAAAACCCATTTTTATTCCCTGGCTTTTAACACAGTTTGAGACTCAGGTCCTGTTTTAGTGTTTATATGGCTTGTTTTTAGTTTTTAAGTACTGTTTTATTGTTTTTAATTGTTTTAGGAACAATGAAACAGTTATTTAAATCCTATTTTTATTTTCATTGTATTTTATTTATTTATTTTAATGCCTTTGTGTACAGCACTTTGTCTCAGCTGTGGTTGTTTTTAAAGTGCTCTATAAATAAAGTTGAGTTGAGTTGAGTTGAGTTGAGTAAAAAGTATCATTTGCATTTTGGTACTGGAACGAGACTTCATGTAACCCTCAGGCACTACTACTTTGATGAAACAAGAGACCTTTTCACAATTTTTTGTAAAGGTCTCATAAAAAGAAAAGTAACACTTGTAGTGTTACGGGTGAAGGAAATATTAAGCTGTACAGACTATATGTTTGTGCATTAATCAGTAATAATTCACTCATTGCAGTCCTGTATCAATGTGTGTATGTACAGAAGGTTAAAAGCTCCTGGAAGGCTACAGATCATCCAGTATGAAGGAAGAATCGACACTGTTAATATGAAGGGTTCATTTTAACACTTTAATAAATGATTAACCTTATTTATCCATGTAAACTATATAATATAACTTTTAACTTTACAGCAATAAGGGAAGAAAGTCTGTGTCAGTGTCTTGTTTTTGAGAGTTGATGAGAGACAAAGGAATGCAGCTGCAGGACTGAAGCTGAAGGGTGTAAAACTGTCTGTCTTTAAATTGCGGAGCAGGAAGAGCCTGGTACCAGAAAGCATTCTCTAAGAAGGAAGGATAAACATGTGAGATGTACGAGCACTAAACAACTTCCTTTTAGGGGAACCACCAGAAGACACTGACAGTGATGGGTAACATGCAGAGTCAGCCTGCACTGAAGAGGACACCGTCTCAGATCAAGAAATTAATATCTAGAATAAGTGGAGCAACGTGTATAAAGATTGGGTTCAGGGTGAGCAGCGAGGTTCTTCTCTGAAGGAAGGCTCAGAGAATCGTATCAGGGCTGATAGGGAGAGCTAAGGAAGAACCCAGAATTCTGTCGCACATTCTTGATCCATTTTAATCATTAAATTTGACAGACTGAGAACTCGGCCGTCTCCTTCTACTTCTTACCTCCACTTGATGTGTTCGACACAGGAAATGGTAAAAGGTAATTAAGAGTGTGATTCTTTTTTAGATAAACTGATATTTTCAGGACGGTGAAAAGGTGACCATTTCCAACACGGGTCAAATATGACCCGGCAGAGAAGAACACCTGCCTGCTGCATGCATGACTTAAAAGCTTTGAGTTGCTCTGTGGATCAAATAAGGCTCAATTTACCACACACACACACACACACACACACACACACACACACACACACACACACACACACACATACACAGGCAACCTACGACACCCCTCTCCTCCAAGATCACAAACTTTCTTGTAGAATTTTGATGAATCTTGAATAATAATAAACGTTGGTATCAATGAATGGCGTTTGGGTGAGATTTTTTCAGTTTCATTTTGCAGGAGAATCAGTCAACCTGAGAAAGAGACTCACTGTCTATGAGGCTGATGGTCATTTCTTTGGTTATGAGCAGTGCCGTGCACAGACTTTTAAAAGGGCAGGGGTGGGAAAAAAAAGGTCTCCCAAGAGGTCAGTTTATCATGTTTAACCAACCAAGAGGACAGTTTAGTGTGTGTTTAGGTTCCCAAAACAAAGCAGGCACTTATGAGCGTGTTTTCAAGACCCCCCCCCCCATGCACACCACTGCTCATGAGAGCAAAGAATCACTGAATGATGACTGGCTACCGTGAAGCCAAGCCTCTGACAGTTTGGTGAGAGAACTTCAGGCTACACCCACACTAGCATCCTGTACAAGGAACCAGGAACCAGGCAGGGGATGATGGGTAGGGGGGGAGCAAGAGAAAGAGGTACTAATATTGCCCCTCCAACAAGGACAGAAAAAAACAGCCCCACATATGTGAAATACACCTGCAAGGAGCACACTATGATTGATGCACGTAAACAATAGACTAATGTTAGTCTGTTAGACTTGTATAATGTATCAACCTGTTATCTTTACTTTAGAAGATTTAATGAGTGAATTAAAACAGATTTTTAAATTTAAAATGAGTGGTATATTATTAGATAAAAGGTCTATGGAGCCTAGAAGTGACATTTTAAACAGTGTTTATATGGATATGAATACAGACTAAAACAGCTATGAGGTGAAAAACAGTACCGGATAAAAAAAATATTGTTCTCTGAATATTTTTCAGACTGAGTGTAATTACAGGTCAAATTTGACCTGTGCCACTAAAGACGTAGGCAGCTTTCAAACACAATACAAGGGTTAAAAAAAATTAAAAAAAAGTTTCGGTTTAAAGAGAACACACTGGCATGAAACACACGTTTGTGGATACATAGACGTGTTTTTAAATCCACTTTTTAAAATCTATTTTGATCTGAAGTTATAATAATCTCCTGACTTGTTTTTCCTGTAATGTCTCATGAGTCCTCACCCAAAGAGTCAACACTTGCAGGAGAAAAAGGTATTAAAAGCTCGTCCTGTCTTTCTTCATTAAAATGTCTGTGAAAGGTCACTCAGAGTATTTTTGAGCTTCTTTGTTTTGTTCTGTTTAATTCAACCGCTCCTTAAAGGTCAGTTAGAACATGTTTGGCTTCTGTAACCTACCAGCCTTTCAGAGGGAGGAAGAAAATGGAAGTTTGCTTTTAATTGAAACTAATAAACTGAACTAAGTTGTATGTTTACAAAGCTGAAATAGAATAAACTACAGTAGAAAACAGTCAACCGAGGACACGATGGAGAGATTATGTCTTTAGGCGGGTCGAGGAAAGCCTCGGTATCCCCCAGAGGAGCTGGTGGAAGTGGCCGGGGACAGGAGCCGCTGGTCTTCGCTGACGACACTGCTGCCCCGAGAGCCAGACCGTGGCACATCAAAGTTAGGTACTTTTGAAGAGTTTCCTTGAATTTCTTTAATATATGCATTACCGAGACAGTTGGTGCCAGATTGAAAATGCTTAACGCAACCTGACGTCTCTCAAGTTGTGATGAGGTAAAGAGGCGGGCCTTTAGCCTCTTTGCATCAGAAATAAACACGTTTTTTCTGATGTCAAAGATCATCTCTTCTACTGCTTTTCACCTCAAAGCTGATTTAGTCTGTATTCATATCCATGTAAACACTGTTTAAAACTTTTTTGGCTCCATAGACCTTTTATCTCACACAAGTTTGGGACCACTTGGAAATTGTCTGGTTTTTCATGGTAACACGTACATTAAGTTAATCTGAGTAGAAAATATAGCAAATGAACAGGACATGTGGACATTCTCACAGTGAGAAACAAGGATTTTAATGGGGAAGATGAACAAATTTTGCCTTCTGCAACCTTCTAGCTGTCAATTTTTGAAGTTAATCTTATGAGATTCCACCCCCGGTAGAAAACCGGGTGGCTGGAGCCTAGCCCAGCTGGCTATGGCGAGAGGCGGGGTACACCCTGGACCGGCCGCCAGTCAATCGCAGTCAATTTAGAATCTCCAACTGACCGAGTGAGCATGTTTTTGGACTGTGGGAGGAAGCCAGAGGACCCGGAGAGAACCCACGCATGCACGGGGAAAACATGCAAACTCCACACAGAAAGGCACACCGTGCCCGAACCGGCGACCTTCTTGCTGTGAAGCAAAAGCACTAACAGCTGCGCTACCGTGCAGCCCATAGAGACTTCAATGTGCTGTAAATCAATCCAGAGCTGTCTGAATAGCATTTAGAAATAACCTATACTGGTGCTGATAATCTCATTTTAAATTGTGGATTAGGATCAGGAAGATATCTAAAAGTTAAATTTTCTCCAAGATCACTCAGAATGTCCTCACAGTCCCTTTAACTTACAGCAAAAGAAAAATACTTCTTAGTGGAAGAATAATTTCTTTATCACAAAATCACTTATAAAACTTAAGATGAGTTAAAGTGATCCTAATCCTTTGAAGCAGACAGCAAGGTAATCCAACTCAGCCTGCACACAGTGTCGTAGCTCTCACTTGATACTTGTTGGAGAAACTGAGGAGGGAATTCACTAAGAATGGATTGCAGCTGCTAATCACATTTAGAAGTGAACATCATTTGCTGCTGACCTGTCTCAAAAGTCTGATTTACAAAGTAAATTTCTATCACTGATAAACACAGTCTGTGATAGTATCACAGAAGTGTTGCAGTCCTGTCTCTGATCATCATTTTTTTTCATTTACATACTCTGTGTTTATGCTTGACTGCTACACCCACTGAATTGATGTTCCGCCGCTAACTCATCCACATCCTCACCCACTGTTTGAATGGAGCACACTGCTTCCTGTCAGTGAGCTTGATATCTTGCAGTCGACGGTGCAGCTACACAGAGCGAGGGATGCTGCAGCCTCTTGCAGGTCATTTATTATGTGCAGCCAAACTCATTAAGCTGAAGCCTAATGTTTGTTTGTTTAAGCTCGTTCCATCTGATCCCCATTAAAACACTGTTCCAGACCAATCGGACCTTTCCGAGCTGCCAGTGGAGGCTGCCAGTATTAATGCACTGACTACTGGTGAAAATAGATGTGTGAGTGGCCTTCGTGTCAGAAAAGGCCACATCACAGGAAGCAGTCTAAAACAGCATGAATCACACTCCTTTCTCTGATTCCTCTTCTAGTTTCGTCATGTTTTTATTTCATGTCTTTGATAGTTAGAGGAGAAGGCTAAGGTTCAACTCCCACTTTTCTCTGAGAGTATCCTCCACTGACAAGCTCAGTGACCTTGTCATTTTTTTTCCCTTACAGCTTTTTGACCAGGGGGCTGTACTTATTTAATGAGAGTCCCAGCGTACCCTGGCTTGACCTCACCTTGCTCATTTCTCTCCCTCTACATGTGCAGCAATATCCTCACTTAGATTTTTCCTTGTTCTTTTGGTCCTTTCGCTGTCTCTCAGGGTCTAAGTCTCTGACCAGCTGACTGTGTGACTGACTGACTGACTGACAGACAGACAGATGGACACTCTGCCTTTGTCTTTCTCATCAAAGTCAAACTGTAGCAATAATGGAGGAAACAGTTCAGTCTATTTTAAGTAGATAAGAATCTATTGCCATGGAAAGCTGACATAGAGACTGTTTTCAAAAACTGTACACATGAATTAGGTCCAGCAAAAAGAAGATTTGAGAAGGGTTATATAAGTGACAACATGGAAAAGGAAGACCGAAAGAAAGGTTTGAAGCCCACAGTTTGAAAAAAGGTCTCCATGTAAAGAAAAGAGGTCAAGGATAGAAAATAATGTCCAGACAAAAAAAAAAAGGCCTGAAAAAATTTAACACTATCATGATCTTCATCAGCAGAAACATCTGAACTTCATCATCAACCTCATAATCAAAATCCTCACCATGATGATGATCATTATCATCATCCACCAGCATTATCATCGACAACATCATAATCAGGATCTTTACCATCAACACCATTAAAATCATATTTACCATCATTATCATCATCATCATCATACCATCATTATCATCATCATCATACCATCATTATCATCATCATCAACATTATTGTCAACTTTGTCATCAATTTCTTCATCATCATTATCATCACCACTGTCTTCATCCAGCACATTTCTCATCATCATTGTCATTATCATCAACATCATAATCTTTATCATCATCATCATCTAAATAATATTTTCCATCATTATTATCATCACCAAAATACTTATCCATATCATTATTTTTATCATCGTCGTCATCTTCATATCTTCATCTTCATATCTTCATCTTCATATCTTCATCTTCATTATCATTTTCATTAGTTAGTATCATGCTCATCTACATCAAAATAATTATAATCACCCTCATCATCTTCTTTCTCATTATCATAATTATCACCATCATTATCATAAATATTATCATCATCATTACCATTATATTCTTCATCTTAAGCGTCATCATCACCATCATCTTCTTCTTATCATTATTGTCAACATTACCTTCATATTTATCATAATTATCATCACCATCATCTTCTTCTTATCATTATTGTCAACATTACCTTCATATTTATCATAATCATTATCATTATCATCATCATCATCATCATCATCATCATCATCATCATCATCATCATCATCCTCATCATCATCATCATCATCTATTTCATCAGCAGCACCACCAAAATTGTTATCATTGTCATCTATTTCTTTATCTCCATCACCACATTTATCATCATCATTGTTGTCATTATCATCATCATCTCCATATTCATCATCATCATCATCGTCAGCAGCATCAGCAGCAGCAACATTAGCATTGTCACCACCATTTCCACATTCATCGTCACCATCTTCCTCATCTTTTTATACATCATCATCATTATCATTATCAGTATCATCTTTTCTTTTGTCAACCTCATCCTCCTCATCATCATCACTATCACCATCGTTATCTTTTTCTTTGTCATCAGCATAATTATCACCATCCTCAGTGTCATTATTATCTCCATATTCCTTATCATCATCATCATCATCATCATCATCATCATCATCATCATCTTTTATCATCGTCATTTACATCATTATACGTCAACAGTATAATGAAGTGATGAGGAGTAGATTTCTGTAATGTCGAGAAACCTTTGAGAGAATCTTGTAAACTTAATGTAGTTAGACCAAGAGCTTACCAGTTACTTTCAACAATCCCGTGATGCATTGCAGCTCCTCAAACTCCATCATTTGGAAAATTATAGCTCAGAATCCAGGGAAATTATATGATGCAGGGAGGACTTGCATTTGTGTGCTGTTAACAGTCTATAACCACAAGCAATATGTGGTACTCACTGTGTGTATACGTGGTTTCAGGCAATCAGACACAGGAAAAACAACAAGGGTCACACAGGTGAGAAAACAGACAAAAACAGGAGGAAAGAAAAAGTATTACAGTGAAGGTGGAAAGTTAACCTCACTAAATAAATAGTTGAACAAACAGACAATCCAGGGTTCTTCAGTCTCACACAGAAACAGGACTGACTCCACACCCACACAGGCAGCCATGTGAGGCTGTGCACAGGCCCAGCAGGGCTCAGTTATGAAGCACTGTAACATGCTAACTCTTAACTAGCAGGTGTAAAACGGGCTCAATCAAACAGGATGAGTTGTCATCAAGAATTAGGCCCATGAGCTGCAGGATCATTTTCGATTGGCAGCATGTTTCTCCTAACAATGACATCATAGGCTGTTGTTGTTCATGTGTTAATAAATTCTGTCCATCGGCGGCCTGTTACTCAACAGTAATTCTCTGTATTTAAAAGGTGTTCATTCTTCTACCCAATGAAGGCTGGGAGCTGGATTTAAGTTTTATGGTGATGAATTTCTAGTTTATGAATCAATGTCTCAGAAGATTTAAAAAAGACAAATCCCTTCATTAAACTGCTCTTAATATCCTTGATTCACATTGTGGTGTCTTAGTTGGTGGTCTATTTTACATTAACAATGGCTGACTATTCACTATCCCTGACACAAGACTTAAAAATATGTCAAATGAAAAAAACTAAATAAAAGTCAGATTGTCAGTTTTTTTTACTGGATTTATTTGATTTTTGACACCAAAATTTCAAATTGAAAGTATCTCTCCCTCGTGTTTTCAGTTTGATTACACTGTTTTAAGGATGGATAGTGCTTTGTGACTCTTACTTAATAAGTATTGCATGGTTATGGGTCTAGAGTGAGGGACACATCGCCTCTTGTGTTTCTTCCAAACATTTTATGAGCAGAGATTGATATGACAAACACATGCAGCTACATATTATACTCATTTGAATCAGAAAAATGAGATGTGATCTATGAAAGCAGGTCTTTCCATCATTGATCAAATTCAGTTTTTAAGGCACACATAGAGAACTGATTCAACCAGCCAAAGCAAGACTTTAAAACTAAGAAACAGACACAGCTGATCTTAATGGAGCTGGCACTGGTTTACGGGCCTGTATGATTTTTTTTCATGTAAAAAACAAGTCATCTGTTGTGCTTTTGTGATGTTGTGACTTTATAGAGACTAATATAGTCTGACTCTAGAACAGGGGTCTCCAACAGGTAGCTCATGAGCCATGAACAGGTAGCTCAAAGGCCTTTAATAAGTAGCCTGCCAAACAAATGGAATATGTAAATAAATAAATAAAAGAAAAATAAAAGAAAAATAAGAGGAAAAATACAAAGAACTGACCCAAACTCAATCTACTTACTACAACTCTATATCTATCAATCTCTCCTCCTCCACCTCACAAAGAATATCAGTAGCCAGCGGCTATTGTTTTCGAACTGAATGTGAACAGAATTGTCGTTACAAATTTGGATTTTATTTGCCTTTTACTAAAGTTAGTGTTTCATTTGGAGACAGTGAGTGAATCAAAAATAAATTAATAAATAAATAAAAACAAACAGACAACTTACAAGGCCCCTGGTCGGTGGCATGCAGTGTCAAACCTCATATTATAAGCACGAAAATAAATAAATAAGATGGTATACATGTACCCAGTAAATTAAAATAAAAAAAATAAACAAATAAGGGGACTAGAAGTAGATTGTGACTTGTTTTATTGTTTGAAAATAGCTCTCATCCAAAAAAAAGTTTGGTGACCCCTGCTGTAGAGCATTTGAGCTCTTGTGTTTAGCTGTAGGATTGTGTATGTAGATCACCTGGAATCATCTTTTCTTCTAAGATGGTCAGACACACCACCGAAACAAATTAGAGCAAAATGTAGTTTCAGGGTTTTTTTTCAGCCAGCTCTAATGTCAAATCTTAATTTTTCTCATTGACACAGTGCTGTTCTGTTTTTACGCCCCAGCTTTAATTTGGCAAGTGTACCTCTACTGATTCTATTTGGTTTCTGTGTTTAACCTTTTTATTTTTCAAATATCATAGATGGATAAGTTTGTAAATATGCCAACCTGCTGTGGCAGATTTGTTAAGATTTTCCAGTGGTTGTGCAGTTGTCTTCCTTTCATGTGAACGACTGTGACCAGAATTACAACAGTATGCCTCTGAATGGTTTTTTAAAGGAGCTATGAGGATTATCCATAAAAGCTAGTATTTTCTGGGATAAAGACTCTGTTTCCCATGAGCACTAGCACCCTCTGTCGTGAGGACATGATTATTGCCAATGTGTGCGTTTGTTTTGAAGCAAATGAATGGAGAGCAGATCTTTTAACACCACTTATCTTTGTTCAACATAACTTTTCCCAGGATGCAAAGCAACATGGTAATGTATTTATCAACCCTTACATAGTGCTATTGATTGAAACGTGACAACAAGTAGCCTTGTGCTGTAAATTAATCCAGTCCTGGACAACCTGGACAGAGAAACTGAGAAATAGCTTTTAGATAGAAATAACCATTTTTTTCGGTGCTGATAATCTCATTCAGAGATGAGAATGAGCACATGTGACAGAGTCTGGAGACGCCGTGGAGAACGTTCTGCTGCCTGCAACATCCTCCAGCAGTGGGTCAATAATGGTGTGGGGTGGCATTTCTTTGAGGGGCTGCACAGCCCTCCATGTGCTTGCCAGAGGTAGCCTGACTGCCATTAGGTACTGAGATGAGACCCTTAGACCCCTTGTGAGACCATATGCTGGTGCGGTTGGCCCTGAGTTCCTCTTAATGCAAGACAATGCTAGAGTTCATGTGGCTGGAGTGTGTCAGCAGTTCCTGCAAGATGAAGGCGTTGATGCTATGGACTGGCCCGCCCATTCCCCAGACCTGAATCCAGTTAGCACATCTGGGACATCATGTCTCGCTCCAACACCATGTTGCACCACAGACTATCCAGGAGTTAGTGGATGCTTTAGTCCAGGTCTGGGAGGAGATCCTTCAGGAGACCATCCGCCACCTCATCAGGAGCATGCTCAGGTGTTGTAGGGAGGTCATACAGGCACGTGAAGGCCACACACAACTGAACCTCATTTTGACTTGTTTTAAGGACAGCACATCAAAGTTGGATCAGCCTGTAGTTTGTTTTTCCACTTTAATTTTGAGTCTGACTCCAAATCCAGACCTCAATGGGTTAACAAACTTGATTTTCATTGATCATTTTTGCGTGATTTTGTTGTCAGCACATTCAACTATGTAAAGAACAAAGTATTTAATATGATTATTTCATTCATTCAGATCTAGGATGTGTTGTTTTAGTGTTCCCTTTATTGTTTTGAGCAGTGTATATATAGAAGTGAGATGTTTTGAAGCTCACTAAGAAAGTCCTCAAAGGGACTTTAAAGTTGAGTTTTGTTCTTACTTCCTTACTTATTATTATTCAGCCGCCGATTGTTGAAGCAGTCTGGGGTGAAGCGGTCAACACAAACAAACCAATTATTACTTATTGTAGCAGGTGTGTTGTTTAAAAATGAGTTTACACAGTTTTCTTGGCCCTGTGGAACTGAGACAGAGTACAGACATCTGTGTTAAACCAACAACAGAGCATGAATTTGACATCGTGTTTCCACAACATGAAGCAAAACCACCATAGCATAGCATAGCATGGTGAAGAAAGCTCAACACTGGGAGTAGTTTTACATTTACTACATTGGAGAATTCAAAACATCTCTGAGATGATGTTTTCCCAACATGCGGGCTAAAGAAACTATGCAGAGGCTTTTTTTTCACTGCCACATTCTCAGAGTTGCAATGTTGGAGGACAAATAAGTTATATAAGTACAGACAAGGAAGAATATCTTTTTTTGTTATACAAGACCATAAAGTTTGGCATGTGGCATAGCCGACAGGTTTTTGTTCAGTGATCTACAGTTTCTGTCTGCAGACAGCAAAGGATTTGCAAAGTTGAGAAATGTTGGAAAAAGCTGGGCCACAAAATGCCTGAAGAGTGATTAACAGACTCCTTAAATCACTCCTTAACTTTACCTTCAGCCAAATTAACTCCTTTGTCAGCCAGTGCAGTGAACCTGAAATGAGAGGAACGTCGGATGTCTGATCAGAGTAAGTCCTGACCCGAGCTGCTGCATTTTCAAAAAGCCGAGGCCGTGCAAGGGGAGCAGAAAGGATGGAAAGAATAAAGGCTGGAAGTATACATGTTTGATGTGAGTCTGATGTTTTTGTTTCGATTTGTTTTTTCAGTTGAAATGGCTGAATTCTGACTGAGGGTCAAATGCATATAATTCACATACAGTATATGAAGTTTGCAGAGTGTGGTTTGATTCTGGGGGCAAGACAGCAGATATCTGAGAAAATGTAATTTACACTGTTTTAAGGTTATCAGAAGCTCGTAATTTAGTTGTGGAAAGTTAGATTACATCCAGGCCTTGAAGCCAAACGGAGATTTACTTTGCTGTGGTTTTAGTTTGATTTTTACAGAAACATGAAAACAAAAAACTTTCAGTGTTGAACTTGTGTGTGGGAAGCAGAGAACATTGCAACAAGGGTTCCCTGTGCTGATTACTGTCCACACACAGAAAGAGTTTATCAGAAAAAGTTATGAAACACTCACCAATCCAAACCCCTTTGTGTGCAAATACTGTCAATGAATATTCATAGAGGTAGAAAATTATGGCAGGTGTGTGTGTGTGTGTTTGAGAGTGAGAGACAGCAATCATACAGTCAGCCAAACAGGAAGGTGTGCGGGTCCAACAGCTCTCTGCTTGTGTGCAGGCCTTGTGGGGCTGCTCGGCACCAGAGGTCTGAACAGATGGATGTGGTGGGGCACCGGATGTTTTGGGGGTGAGTGTGGTCCTGATGTTCACGGCTAACTGACTCAACCACTGGGGGGCTTCACCACTGACACAGCAGAGGATCTGGGGACACAGTACAAAGACAAAGTGTGACTCTGTAAAACTGGTCTCCTCTTGTTTTTCATGTTTGCCCAGTTTGAGCTGTCAGACAGCAGGCAACGATTATATATATATATAAAAAAAGAAAAAGCAATTATGAACTGTCCGACTGAGCACATCGCTGGAAGCGGCTTCCAGCAACAGAGTGAGTTCCCGTCCAAATGGAGAGTGACACAGCAATAGCTGCTCCCCACAGAGTCACTGTTTACTGTACATCCATCATTCAGGGATAGTGGGCACTGCAGCAAGGAACACCACGACTGACTGAGACTATATGAATGGAATAAATATGATTTTCATCAAAAGGTTCACAGAAGTCTGGATGGTAGGGCCAATGGTATAAAATATTTAGTGAGCTGTGGATCCCTACTGGGGCTTGTTTTCTGCCTGAGCCTGTGGGTCCCCATGTGGAGAGCTGGCCCTGTGCCCGCAGTAGCACTCATTAGCAATTGTTGTTGCAGTTGCAACAGAATACAGATAAAAAAGGATCACAAACTACTTGAGGAGCAACAAAGTACAGAAGGAATTAATTAGGTTGGTCGTGAACCAAGGGGATGAAGCTGTCCAGCTCCCATGAGGATAAAACTAGTGTCTCCATTTGTTACTTGCACTCATGCTAAGCTGTTTCTTTCAACCCTGAGCAGAGCTGTTAGAAGGCACTGTGCTGGGTTAGCTCCAGGGTGTGGGAGGAAACAAGTGGACAACCATGCTAGTGTTTCATGGAGCTTATGAGCAGCAGTGTTTTAAGCTCAGAGCTAGCTTACACATAGCACCATGCACATGATGACAGTTCCACATGATGGCACATTTGCGTGTTAGCAAGCTTACATGAGCAAATTATGAGCAGTTAACCCATATATAAGCTAAGACAGATGGGGATGATGCTAGTATTGCAGTAACTTGGATTACATATAATCCAGTAGACAATCCACTGGGACTAGTGTTTTGTGGGTAGTATGAGTTCCCTCTGCTGGGCCCCTGCAGACTTGAGGGGGGCAACCTGTGTATAGTCCTGTTCACCCTGTCCCTGTGGTAGGTTGTCCTGTGATAAAATTGGCTAAAAAAGAAAAGTTCAAATAAGTTTGTTTCTTCATGAAATACTATTAATCTCTGAGTTTAAACCGAACACATTTGTGGTGTTTTTTTTTTTTTTTTTTTTTTTTATGCCTGCAACTCAACAGTTACCTTAATGTTTCCTTTCTGCATTTTTTTTTATCTGCTTTTTGATGAGAAGTTCCAGGAACTTTTAAGTCAGTAAGACAATGACAGAGGCCATTCAGCAAAAAATGACTCCACAGAAGGATAAGACAGGCTGACATTGTTATGTGTAGGAACAAAGTTAGCTTGTTAGCATGGAGGATGTTCAGCCTGTGCTGGTTTTGATCGTGCTTTATTGCACTGCAGATGATTTTCTTGAACCTTGAAAAGAGATAAGGGGTTGTGGCAAAGCCGTTTAAAAAAGGCCAAATACACCTTCAAACACTGCACTGCTCTGGTGCCTAAAGCATGAAGACAGCAGAGATTGACTGGTGTTTCAGCTTAAAAAAATAAGCTTGTTAATTAATGACTTTTAGCAGGACACGTTCATGTCAAATGGCTTTAGATTATTTGAGGATATTTCAACTTACATATAAAACATAATAAGGATGCATTCTTGAGGACTTCCTGTTTTAGCAGCTGTTGTAAACCGGATCTCAACTTGCGTGTTCTTCTGAAGGTCTCCAGTTTACAGTTTACAGTTTTCAGAATTCTTAGTGTGTAGAACTAAAAAATTTAAGTTATCTTAGCAAAAATGTATAAGTTGGTTCAAATGTAAAATCTTTAGTTTGCCTCAAAACTCAAAAATCCAGTGCAGACAGTTGCCTTGAAATTTTGAGTTCACACAGCTTTCTTCTTTTTACAGTGTTCACAGTTCCTGGACTTCTGGAAAGAACAGTTGTGTCAAGGGGAGGATCAGTTACCCCAGAACTAAATTTAGACCCTAGTTCTTGATGATGGAGGACAAAGAGGAAGAGAGACGTATGCTATGATGTCAGCTGTTGAACTGATATCAATGCTGTCTGTTTCGAGTATACGTAAACATCTCCGCTGTCCTTATTTCGAGCTCATTAGCTCTTCGCCCAAAACTGGATGGAGAATTTTTTTTTTCACATAAATTAAAAACAGTTGATTATGCACAGTCTGTGACTGTGTTACACCAAACAGTCCTGTGCTTATTTTTGTTTTTTAAATTTGCAGGGCCACTTGAGAGGAAATACCAATTTAAAGTAAGTAAAGATGTGTTTGTGTTTCAAAATCCACCACTGTGAAAAGAGAAGATGTGCCTGCTTTTCTGTTGGCTTGATATAGTATCAGAAATGTCCACTGGGGAACTCTTATACAGTACGTGAGACATATTTTCATTAACTGATGAGTTAACACCGCAGACTGATAACTAAATAACTCCCTGCCCCTGGTCTCATCAGTCAGCACAGTGAGACACAGAGAACATGACCACGACCTTAGTTACTTTTTGGTTCATTTAAGTTTTTTGGTCCCACACAGCCCTCTAACACCCCAGTTATTATTTAAAATAACTGCTGAGAGGAGTGGTCATGGTGATTATGTCCGTGTGCTCGTGCATGAAGTGTATCCAAAGCACAGCTTTCAAAAGAGTGCCAAAGAGGAGAAGTGAACCATGATCAAATGCGGTATACTTGCGGTCACACAAGCCAAACAAAAATTGGACTTGAGGGTTGAAGCATGCTGGTGCATGGTACAAATGGCTAGTGTGACCGTGCCCTAAGCAGCCAATCAAATGGCAGCAACTTTATGTATTTAGACATGAAGACATAGTGAAGACGAGCTGCTGAAGTTCAAACTGATCATCAGAATAAGGAGGAAAGGTGATTTAAGAGACTCTGAACATCTCCTGGTTGTTGTTTCCAGAAGAAACTGAGGCTATAGTTCACACGTTGTCTGGTCTGATGAGTCTGGATTTCTGCTCCACATTCAGCTGATTGGCTCAAAGTTTGGAGTAAACAACATGAAAGCATGGATCCATCCTACCTTGTGATGGTGTGGGGGAGATTTTTTTGGCACACTTTGGACCTCTTAGTACCAACTGAGCCTGGTTCAACAGCCTACCCAAGTATTGTTGCTGACCATGTCCATCCCTTTATGACCACAGTGTACCCATCTTCTGATGGCTATTTCCAGCAGGATAACCCTCCATGTCATAAAGCTGGAATCATCTCAGACTGGTTTCTTCAACATGACAATGAGTTCACTGTACTCAAATGGCCTCCACAGTCACCAGATCTCAATCCAATAGAGCACCTTTGGGATGTGGTGGAACGGGAGATTCACATCATGGATGTGCAGCCGACAAATCTGAAGCACCTGCGTGATGCTATCATGTCAGCATGGACTAAACTCTCTGAGGAATGTTTCCAGTACATTGTTGAATCTATGCCATGAAGGATTAAGGCAGTTCTGAAGGCTAAAGGGGGTCCAACCCAGGACTAAGAAAGTGTACTCAATAAAGTGATCTGTGAATGTCGAGTGATTTCTATATCCAACAATCTTCCTTGATGATGACTTGGGGTTGCTTTGGTATAAAACCATGAATATTGAACATCTTTAATATGTAATAACAACAGAACACTCAGTGGATTGTCTCCTGAAAAAAAAAGAAAAAAACAGTCAGGAAGCAAGATGAAGAAGGAAGCACCACATCGTAACAAAAGTAGACATGAAACGTACATTTTGATGGACATCAGAAGGAAGGACCAACCTGTGACTCGTGGAAACATAAATCATAAATCACGCCATCATCCAACTGACAAGGAGAGGTCAACTTTGATTGTGTATGATTGTATGAAAGTGTGTACTCTGGTTGTTGGTGGATGGAATCTGAGTTTACGGTACGCCGTTCAGGCCAATTTGTGCATTTTACACGTGATAAGAACACAGCAGTTACATCTGTCATTACGTGTCCTCTTGTGCCTCATTTTCAACACATTGAGGTCTTAAAAAACCTTTCAGTGTGGAACAAGTTTAACACATAATGACACTTCTAAATGCCAGTGAAGTCCAAAAGCACTTAACACAGCTGGCTCTAAAAGTGGACGATCCCGCTGTTGTGTCACTTCCATTAAGAAGAACTTTTCTTGGAGTTGTCTTGTTCTGGCTGCTTGAACTGTTTTCCTTTATATCAAGATGACCCTTCAAGATGAGCAATTGAACTTATTGTAAAGAGCTCTTAGTCAAAGTGCTTTCCTTTAAAATGGTATCTTTACGTTTAGAGTTGGTTCTGCCTCAGCAGTCAAATACTCAGAAGCTCAGATGAACTCAGGTAGTGAGATGTGATCCTCTGTCAGAGCTGTCTACCTGGCGCTAATGTAAAGTAGCTCAGCTTTCTGTCCTGCTAATTGCTGCTGTCAGGGAATGTCTCGTGATTAGAAAGATGACGCCCCTTGCTTTCAGGGCCAGCAGCATGCTACCACTCTTCATACAGCTACACACTCATTAATTCAGAGATCTTGGCTCGGTGTGTGTTTAGGGGTGAAGAAGAACACTTTTCAGAGGCTGCTGGCCGTTGACTTGAAAGCCTGAGGTTTCGCCCCCTGTTGTTTTTATGTCCTCTCTTCCTGTGAGCCCTGGCAGATAAAAGTACAGCGAGCGGCCGCTGTGCTAATCAGCTACTGAGGGTACCAGCAGCTCTCCCTGGGGGTGGGCGATGACAGCTATTGGCTTGCATTGGATCATGGGGTGGCAAAAGTGAGGAAGCATGGCACAACCCTGGAGCATGCTGGGTTAAAGCTGAGAGGTGTTCATAAGTGAGTGGGGAAAGTTAAGCTCACATATAAGAGAGTGAAGAGGTCTGGGACTGTGCTGGATTCAAGAGATCAGTCTAACACATCCAGATCTCCTGCTTTGTTTCTCACTTTATTCATTTAGATGTTAATGCATGTGAAAGTGTTCGCTGAGCTGATGGCTGTAGGAGAAATAAACACCCATACGATGATCCAGGACTAAAATGCTTTTATTGTTTGTTTTTAATTACACAGATGGCAAAAATGAGGTACAGCAGCAGCCTTAGCACATGACATTTCACTTTTATTTTAGACTTCATATCATCAGTTTTTCCTCATGTGTTGGATTATGTTGTTTTTTGTGTTCTTTTGGCTTGTTCTGCCTTTCCCCTCTCTTTATTTTATTCCACTTTTTCTTCTGTAAAGTATTTTTCAATTTGTCATCACTGAATCATCTTGGGTAATGCTGTACAACCTGGACTCTCTGGTGGAGTCAGCTACAAGAAGTGCATACACAGCCAGGATGTAGTATTCATAACAACAATCTGCTTTGTAGTGTAGAATAATATATGCATTGCAGGTAATTATGGGATATAGAACCTGGAAGGAGTGTGACAGTAGCCCGATCCAGCTGTTTCTTCAGAAGCCCATGGGTGTTGACTTCTGCCGGTAGTTATCAACTTTCAGTTGCCTTGCAACGATATGGCTGACCACCGCCAGCAAGCTCGCTCAAAACAACTCGTGTGAAGTCATTAATGCTAGAGAGGGCTCGGTGTAAACTTTTTAAAACATCGCACTATAAATCCACCTCCAATTGTTATTCATTTTGTCACTTTCTTGCTGTTAAAAGCCGGCTATTAGAGCAAGTATGACAGCTAGGCTAACATCATATCTTTGTGGTCTCCATGGTGATGTAAACAGAACGTTCAACTGGAAGAGCAAAACCAACAATTATTATGAACGATGGGTAATTGGGGGAAAGGTGGATAAGAAGCGTCCAGAACTTTGTAGCTGGGCAACACTAGAGGGGGCTCCTGGAAAACTGGCTGATATACAGAAAGAAGGAGGATTCCCACAGTGACAGTAGCTGAAGTAAAGCAAATGAATAAACCCTGAGTCTGTTTTGAACCTTGTGTCCTCTGTGTTTGAGTTTAGGTCTAGAACAAACAACCAAAGAAAAATCAGACGAGTCTGAGTCAAGTCAGTTGTGATATCATAGAGGATTCCTGTTTCACCTCAAACTTGTACTCTCTGGACCTGGGCTGTATGTTCAGAGAACATACTTCAGTCACAGCCCTGTAGAGTATGCGTTTTTGCTTTACTGTTATTAATATTAAGACCATACTTGAGTCCAATGGGATGAAATTACAGTGGGGAATATCCCTACAGCCCTCCCGCTGTTCAACAGTCAACAACAACAGTTCAGTTCTTTTTTGCATCTCCTCATGATTCCTGTTTGTGTCTTTGACAGGTGTCAGATAACATTTTAGTTTGTCTTTATCTTTCCCTCAGTGGTTCCTTTACATATCACACATGTTGAAAACAAAGCCCCCACATGTCAACCCTTTAACTAAAACAAGTAAAGCATCAGAGCCTCATAAAACCTGTAAAAACAAATGGACGTCATCTCGATGGCTTAAACTGACATAAAAACTGCTCCCCCTGGTGGCTGGCTGCAGTATAGGTCAAAAACTCTGCCTCTCTATCCATTCCAGATGGGCTGTGGTCAAACTTTAAAAAATTATTACACCTTATAGAAACGTTTCTCTCATCCGTATGCTGTGGTGATTTTTAGATATTATATTTCGCATTGTTTTCAAGTCCTCTTTTTTTCTGAAAATTTTCTTTTTCATCAGTTATTAGACATTAAAAAAGGGTTTTATGTCTTGTTTAATGATGATTGAAAGCGTTTTTGTATAGTTTTTTTTTTTGTTTTTTTTTTGGCTTCAAAACCATACAGTGGTAAAAGGCAGAGCCGCACTGTCCATTCTATGTATAGTCTATCTATCTTACAGTGACTTATCCTCTCCATCTTGTGGGCTTGAGTGAAGTCAATGCTTGAGTCTTAACCCCAGTCTAAATCACCACTGCTCCTAATTCACAAACCTTGCTAAATACTTAATTTTTTTTTTATTTCGGATCTATGGCCATGGATGCAGTCCCATGCGCTGCACCTCTGACTGTTGAATGCTGTTGTGAAGCATGTGATCACTAACTGGACAGTTTAAAATTGTGTATTACAAACATGCACAAGTTGTGGGCATTTAAAAATATGTTAATTTTTAAATAGTTTTTTTTTTCATCTCTTATCTGTACAGGTCTCTGTGTTTGTCGAAGCCTTTGATTTGATCATACTGTATGCTGTAAATGGTTGACGTTTTTCTTTACGGGTTTTTGGAAGCCCAACCAGGGTCAAGGGTTTCGTACATTTATTAAACACTGATTCATGGATTCATCCCTGTCAAACAAACAAACAATAAATAAATAAATAAATTAATTAATCAATACCTGTCACAATGGATTAAACTAACTTTTTGTCAACTTTACTTCAGCTTTCTTTAACATATGTAACAGGTGTGGTTTTGGGGTACAGATGAAACTGACATGCTCACTATTCTTCTAGCATTTATTAACTATAAGAAGACAATAAAAACACATCAATTCTTCAGAAAAAAAAACTCATCTGTACCTCTGCTTCTAAACAAAAATTTTATGCCCGTTAGTGTCTGCAACAGAACATCTCCATGAGGCATGAAACGCTAGCTACAGAGCAAACCGTGCCAAAACTTTTTATCTAAACATTGCCCAATCTCATGTTTATCTACCAGAAAGTAAACCAAACAATAACACTGTGTAACACTGCTCACTGAGGGACTGAGGGACAGGGAGCTATGGAAAGCCCCAGAGGTATAGAAGCCACAGTGGCTAAAAAGAGTAACACTCAAAGGATCAATTAATGTGAACGAACAGTTAATAATAAAAACTTATTTAGATAAAATTCACAAATAATAAAGAGAATTAAATTAAAATTTAAATTCTCAAAATACACTTATTTATAAAACACACTTTTAACTCTGTTGCACATGCAGCAAATCAGATCCTACATGAGTCATACTAGGTTCAAAAGCAGTGTAATAGGTGAAACAGCCTTAGGCTGACTCTCATTGTCCTCTCTAAACCGTGAGCCCTAAAGGACCTAATTAACATCACCTGGAAAAGGATTAAGTGCTTGAGGCTGCGACGGCTTGAAATGCTATAAATAGGAAAGGAACAGCACCTTACAACTTCTTGTGATACTTCACGGTGACGCTAAAAACCACAGCAAAAACACATTTTTGCAGTTGTACTGCCATCCATAAAGTGGCGAGGGTCCTGACTGAGCCCCCCCCCCCCCCCACACACACACACCTGTCCATACATTTAATCAAAGAGGCGATAGCAGGTAAGATGAATTAGGCTGTGTCAAATATACATAATGTACACCTTATGATGTAGGCTTACTCAGCTCAATGCAGAGCTCCTGAGGTTAATAGGTGCCGTAGGCGGCACACACATCCACATCTGTGCAAGTTTTTGTACTGTGCACTGTCTGCACTGTCCCATAAACTTGAGCAGGGTATGACAACTGTACATTTAAAAGTTTAATCATGTTAATAAACTGTACTTTGTGGCACTTATCAAAGCTATTCCTTTTTATCTTTAGGGCTGTTCAATGGAGTGCTGTTAGATGACAGAGACCATGCCTGCAAGCCCTTCTTAACAACCCCCTATCCTGACCCTGGTGCAGGGCCACAAACAAGGTCTAATGTGGCCCTTGCAAAAACCAGGGTCAGGATAGAGATGACATTTGGGATCATTAAAGCCTGATTCCACAGCCTCAGAGGGATCAGGGTGGCCCCTGACAGGGCATGCAAAAATAATCTGTGCATGTGTTATTCTGCCATGAGGAAGGAGAGGAGGCCTAACATTGACCACCCTCCCCCTGATGTGGTGGACCACATCACCCTTGATTACCCTGCAGGGATGGTTGTGAGAGATACGATAACAGCAGTTTTTATTATTATTATTATTATTATTATTTTTATTATTATTATTATTATTATTATTATTATTATTATTATTATTATTATTATTATTATTATTATTATTATTATTATTTCAGTGACTGTTCCAGTTCCTTTTCTCCTGTTCTCTAAAAGGAGCTCATATTTGAGTTTCATTAAGGTGCTTGAAACCTCTGAATTTTAATCTTGTGTTTTCAAGGTCTGTAAAGTGCTTGAATTTGACCTTGTAAAATGTGTATGAACCCCTTTTTTTCACCATGCCTAAAAATAAATAAACCTACATCACTGAATGACCTTTTTGTCCTGTTCCAGTTTCTCCAGGTCCAGCTTTATTTTCATTTGTAGGTTTTTGTACTTGATGTTGAGCTCTTCAGAAAATACGTATAGCCATTTTTCATGGCTCACTTTAAACTGATGCCGATGTCACAACGACATCTCTTGACTGTGTTAAGGTGGAGGCCACGGCCACAGCCCCAGGCAGGTTATCCTCTTCCGATAAATTATCACCACAGGGTACCTATGTGAGAAACATTTTACAAGGTTTTTTTTTTTTTTTTTTTTTTTTTTTTTTTTTTTTTTAAAGTTTGACCACACCCCCATTAGCATGAACAGAGAGACACAGTTTTTGACCAATACTGCAGCCAGTCAGCAGGGGGAGCAGTTTTTAATGCGATCTCACTTCCAGCCGAGCGTGAGGACATCCTTTCTTGTTTATGTTGACACAGTCTGTTGTTGAAAAAGGTAAACTGTTTAGAGCATAAAGTTAAAAATAAAAATAAATAAAGACTTTGATGTGTCAGCAACGGTCTTTGTAAGCACACAGACAGTGTGTCTTAATTAATGGCCTCCACCTGAGTGGGCTACATTAGATGCATACCTGCCAGCATTAGACTTTAACAAAGCAGGAGACGCATCATCTTCCCTGTACCTAAAGTTTTTCACCTCCACTGCCCCTCTTCCCTCTGTGTACTATGCTGATATCTGCACTAGCTTGTCACTGCTCAGTTGGATTGCCAGGTTTGATGACACATATTCTACCCATAAGTTAGGAACAAACCTTTAATTGGTATCAACGTGATCAAGATGGAAAACCCTGGGTTCATTACTGAGCTGATATCCAGCTTTGTAGTACAGCTTATAAATGATTGCAGATGTCTGGTTAAGTCAAGCCAGGTAATGGAGAGCTATCCCAGGTATGTTGATCACACATTGTACAGGCCCAGGTCATTGCTTCTTGTTTTACAACACTTGACATACACAATACTAAGTACTATAATGTTCATTTAATACTAATTTTACTTCCTGTATTGATTCCTGACTTATTACCATTTGTTCATAGCTGCAGTTGCTATGGTGCTCAAAAAGTCAGCACAAGCTTTTTCATGCACTTTAGAATTTGACAGTGGGACAGTCATAAGCCTGCACAGATTTAGCAGGAATACACCTTTAAGACAGTGAGTGTGTGAGTGTGGACACTGAGATTAGGCCAGAGGCTAAATATGTGAGGTAATCAGACAAAAGGTGTGATAAAGAGGCACAGGTGAAACTAATGAGGGCAATCAAAGGGGAGGAAAACACACAAGGGCAGGAGGACAAATTAAACCAGACCCACTGGGTGTGTAATTTTCTTCACAACATTAGACTCAAATTGGTTCTTGAAACGGGTATTTTACTCTCATGCAGTCTTATGGAACACCAAGATGCCGTGAAAACCGCAATTAGCATGAACCAAAGTGCACACTGTCTTGTAAGACTGCACATTGTACATGTGTCATAATACAAAAAAAAAAAAAAGATCCACCAGTCAAACTAATTACCTCATTGGATGCTTGTCATGAAAAGAGGCTCTTCTCTCTTGGTAATCTTCCTTTCACCATCTTCTCAAGTCCAGTCATAAAAGTTCAGCGTTTTGCAGGAAGTTGCATACATGTGCTTGGCATGTGGTCCGTCTCAAAACTCCTCTGTAGTGGAACCAAAACTCAATACTTAGATTCTGGCCAGCCTACAGTCCAGACGGACTGACACAAAGTGGAAAAGTGTGCTGTGGTCTGACGAGTCCACATTTCAAATTGTTTTTGGAAATCATGGACGTGGTGTCCTCCAGGCCAAAGAGGAAAAGGACAATCTGGATTGTTATCAGGTCAAAGTCTCAAAGCCAGCATCTGTGATGGTATGGGGGTGTGTTAGTGCCCATGGCATGGCTAACTTGACCATCTGTGAAGGCTCCATTAATGTTGAAAGGTACATACAGGTTTTAGAGCAACATATGCTGCCATCCAAGCCATGTCTTTTTCAGGGACGTCCCTGCTTATTTCAGCAAGACAGTGACAGGACACATTCTGCATGTGTTACAACAGCCTGGCTTCGTAGTAAAAGAGTGCAGGTACTAGACTGGCCTGCCTGCAGTCCAGACCTGTCTCCCATTGAAAATGTGTGGAGCATTATGAAGCACAAAATATGACAACAGAGACCCCGGTCTGTTGAGCAACTGAAGTTGTTCATCAGTCAAGAATGGTAAAGAATTCCACCTCCAAAGCTTCAACAATTAGTGTCCTCAGTTCACAAACACTTATTGAGTGTTGTTAAAAGGAAAGGTGATGGAACACAGTGGGAAAAATGACCCTGTCCCAGCTTTTTAGGAACATGTTGCAGTCATCAAATTCAAAATGAGTGAATATTTGAAAAAAAAAAAAAAAAAAAAAGATCAGTTTGAACAATAAATATCTTGTCTTTGTAGTGTACTCAATTTAATAATGGCTAAACGGGATTTCAATCATTGTATTCTGTTTTTATTTGTATTTTACACAACATCCCAACTCTCTTGGAACTGAGGTTTTAATATTGTTTTTAATTTAAATCATTACATGAATTCAGGGACTGATTAAGTGACCCCTGATGACAGTTACATTTGCATTTAATGTTTAACCATGGCTGTGTTTGCTGATTGACCATGTTTTGGTTCTACAGGACAATCCAAAGACCATGGAAAAACTGTAAGAAGCCGTAGCAGCTGGAGTCTGGCAGGTCCACGCCAGCAAGCCGTCCACAGCAACAATCTAAAGGAACTTAACAGATTAACTCAGAGACTCAGAGGGAGATCTGTCTACATTTTTTTTAATCTCCTTCACTTCTTTGGTTTTTCTGACACCCTCCCATGATGCCACTTAAGCTGTTCCCAGCAGAGTTTGACGAATATCAGGACAATATGCATGCCGAGTTAATGTGCCGCTGCGTTTAGTCGCTCAGGTACAGTTCAGCATTTTGACATTTGAGATACAAAAAAGAACGTTTAAAAATGTTTAAGTAATAAAGAACTTTTTTTTTTTTTGCCTGATTAAATCTGATACACGTTGCTAAAGGAACATTGAGTCTTTAACACAGTTAAGAAATCAATTGTTCCCTAAAGCTTTGGAGAGTTAAACAATCAATCAATCAATCTTTATTTATATAGCTCCAATTCATAACAAACGTTATTTTAAGACACTTTCCAAGCGTTAACAGGTCTCGACCTGTAAATGATAATAAAATTTTATTAACAGAAACCCAAAATCAAGACAAGATGAGAAGTCTGATCTCATCTTAACCCACCATGAGTACAGACCTTTGCAATATTTAGCAAGTTACAATGGAGAGAAAAACTTCCATTTAACAGGCAGAAACCTCGGACAGAACCAGACTCATGTTAGACAGACATCTGCCTCGACTGTGTTTGGATTAGAGAGAGAGAGAGAAGGGGGGAGGGGGGGATGGGCAGAGAGACAAAGACACAGGGAGACATAAACACAGAGTCCATATTTCTGAGTTGTAGTGATGATCATGGAGAAACTGTAAAAAGCCGTAGCAGCTGGAGTCTGGCAGGTCCATGGCAGCAGGCCGTCCACAGCAACAATCCAAAGACCCTAACAGACAAACTCAGAGACTCCCAGAGAGATCCATGATTAATAACTTTAATGGGACTTTAAGATCTGATTCTGTGAACGTTAAATTTTGTTCAGGTACTATTTAACAAAGGTTAAAAAGGAGAAAATAGGCTTGGTCTCCGTGGAGGAGGATTGGGTGAGAACTGTCTGGGTGAGAAATTGTAGTAGTTATTAAGTCATCATTACCAGGGACAATTTGTATAAAAATGTTTTAAAACAATAGTTTGATTTTTTTGATAAACCATATAACAAACAGGCCTAATGGTTAGTGGGGAAACGTGTACTATCCTTAATCCCACTCATAAGGCAACAGAAGAGCCACATAAAGTGTCAGACCATGGCACCATGACAGCTGATCCACAGAGGAGGACCTGAATGATGTCAGGCTGTCAAGTGTCCTCATCAGAAGCAGAATTAAAATAAATTTCTGATTATTTCAAAAGAGAGGTGAAAGGGTGACTACCATCCTGGTGTGAGGAGGAGGGTTAGTCAGCTGTGGTGTAATATACATGAGTGAACCCATGTGAGCATGTGAGCATTACACTAATCTAAACTATGGTCTCCCCAAAACTTTGGTCCAAGCAGCCTCCAGTCTACATGAATAAAGTCAATCTAGCAATAATAATAATAATAATAATAATAATAATAATAATAATAATAATAATAATAATAATAATAATAATAATAATAATAATTTATTTAATTTGTATAGCGCTTTTCAAGGTACTCAAAGACACTACAGATTACAGAACAAATAAAAGACAGTCACAGAGTTGAGTTTGCCCACACAAAGGCATGGCTGACTTAACTGACAGGCAGGCACTCTGTAGCTATCTCTTTGGCCTGAACTGGACCAAAAAAGGAACGCTTAAGATGCGTTCCTGTACTAGATTGATGGTGTTGCTCCCTTCTGGGGGTCCTTCATGATGAGGACTGTCCGGCCTTGGGTAAGCCACTCTTGGTGGGTCCCTGATACTAACAGCTGCGTCATTTGTGCTGCTAGTCGCCTATGAAGAGCAGTTAGCTTCTTCAGCAAGTATGCGTGGACCATGTCAGGCCCTGGTGCTGTCCAGTTCCAGGTGCTGGTTCCTGCTCTGGGAGGCTGCCATGTTCTGCTTGTAGTTCTACCAGCCATTGGGCATTGATGTGACGCCTCCTTCTCCCAGATGTTTTTCCAGTATTGCTCAGTCTCAGCTCTGGGTGGATCCTCTGTATTCTTACTACCCTTCCATTGAGAGTGGACCTTGGCCGGGCTGTCAGAGAACATCTTGTTTATTCTCTTGGCCTCTGCTTCTCTACTGTACCTCTTCAGGTGGGTATCCAGGGCTGTGAGCCTTTGCTTAGCAGTCTCTAGTGCCTCGGCTATGGACATCTGGTTGTACTTCTTGGATAGTTTGTTCTTCTTCCCGATCACACCTTTCTGCAAATCTGATAGAAGGCTAACTTCTCTCCGTGTTGCCAGTATTTTAGCCTCTAGTCTTCGTTGCCATGGAGGATTCCCCTTGCTGCTGCATATATCGGCTGATGGGTCTCAGTAATGCTCTCGGCAGGGATAGCTAGCAGTGCCATATTCACATCCTTGAGAGAAGGTACTTACATATTCCGATATATATATATATATATATATATATATATATATATATATATATATATATATATATATATATATATATATATATATATATATATATAATAACATTTCCAGAGCTTGCAGCTATTTAACTGTTTATATGGTTACAGTAACAATAAATCTGTATGTACTTAATGAAACATCAAATTTTCACAGATATTTTAAAGTCTACATCTATTTAACTTAATTGACACAATCTTTTATCAGATAAGACTGAATCTTATTAGTTACCTGAAATAACTCTTATGCTAATGAATGCTCAAAGCAATTGAGACATCTGTCCTGTATGTGCTAATGACATGGATATAAAAATACAGTGAAAATTACAACAAGGAAATCCTTCAATTGAAACTCATTACCAAAAGCTTTAAAAGTTTGGTCATCAAACTGTAATAAAATAGTAGAGGAAGTGTCTGTAGTGGAGTTTCATATTTCAGTTTTGAACAAAGTTGTGAACCAACAGACCTCATAACCATCTGTCAGGTGCATTGAGCATGGGGAACAAAGCTTTAAGCTCGTAGAAACTGACAGCCGATGGGATGTTGTCGGTGTCCTCAGTGGCGTTGCTAACACTTACATCCTCATTAGCTCTGCTGCTAGCTCAACAGTGACAACAGAAGCTAGTTAAGCTCAGAGACAGAGGTGGTGTGCTGGGTTAAGGAATCGTTGTTCAGAGATGAGTACATGCAGTATGGTCCCGTCCCCACTCTGTCTCTGATTGGCTAACTATACAGATTATCATCCAACTCTTATATAATCCTGTCATGTTTTAGTCTCCTGCGCTTGACTAGTGACCAGTCCAGGGTGTACCCTGCCTCTCACCCTAAGACAGCTGGGATAGATTCCAGACACCTGCGACCTGAACAGGATAAGCGATATAGAAGATGAATGAATGAATGTTTTAGTCTGACACCATTGAGAAGACGCAACACAGTGGGTACTGGTGACTCACCAGGAGGTGGCGATATGCAATAAGAAGTTAAGGAAACTCTTGTGAATAAAAATCAGAGGTGCAGGTACACAGTACCGGTGAGTTCCAGCCCATTTCCTGCACTGGTGTCAGCAACAATTGGATGAGGTCAGACTATGTCCATTTATTATCCACACCAATGACAAAACAGCAGCGTTACAGACAGAAGAGATCTAAGTTGTGTGAGAGTGGGCTAAAAGTTGAGTTTTGTGGGCATCAGCATGAACAAAGTGAATTCTTTACTTCCTTGATCATTCCGTCTTTATACTTGAAGGTCACATATGGATCTGTAGGAGTGGAGACAAATTATGATCAAATAATAAAAGGATAAATGACTCCCAGTCATATCTGAGTCATATTACAGTAATGAAACAAAACAAGATAATTTCCACCTCACAATGGCCCTGATTTATTAAATGCGTGTAGGACCAAAAAGTGGGTGTTCAGTCAGTTCCAGGCAAAAATCTGCTTTTATCAATCTGGACGTGGGCAGAGGGAGCACTGAAATCCCACACCAGGTCTCAGCTTGTCTGTGTCTGTCTTGTCTTAATTCTGTCTGTGTTGGAGAATTAGATCACATCAGAGCAGTCATTTTCAGACAGACATACAGAGGAAAGAAATTACTGCTTTTATTAATTTACTCTTAACACTTTAAGTGGAAAAATCTGAAGGAATAACATTCATTTACATTAGATTATAACCAGTCAGCTTTTCTGGTGATGTAAAAGATCAGTTTAACACCCATATCTGTGCCTAAACACTGTCAGTGGTATTAATTTTAACATAATATTTGCAGACTTTATGGATTGATATGTTGTTAAATTATTCAGAGGGACAATGACTGTTTTGATTATCAAAAGTCTGAGCACAAAGATGAACACTTGAGTGTAGCTACCATCTCTCAACAAACAGGAAATGCTACATCCAGGAATGCTAACTACATCCATAAATGCTTGTTCAAATGTATGTAAATGTAATCCAGGTCATGATGCTAGGGAAATTATATTATTCAATAAAGAGATAAAGGTGTGCAATTAAATGGTTAAGTATCATTGCCAGTGTTTCATTGTTTTCTCGATTTGTTTTTTTTGCAAATCTCATGTTACTTTGTAGCTGTTGCGATATTAGCGGCGACCAATCTGTTGCCAGGATTTGGCGTTAAGACAGGAAGTAACTAAAAGAAGATGCTGTATATAGCACAAGGCTGATGTCTTTGATGGCTCAGACAAGTTTGTACAGGTTAGGAGGTGAACTTATACTCTGCAAAGTTATAAAACTGAACCTTAATTAAGCTGAGCTTGTGGAGTGATGCAAGTTGACCCAGAATGAGATTATCGGCAGTAAATGTGACAGATTTGGAATTGGTAAATTGTTAACAGCGACTGACAATTATCTCTTATCCTGCACACATTCATCTGTTTGAAGAGTGTCTGTGGTCAAACTTGTGTTGCTGTGTGAATTGTTCAGGTATGTATTAGTGAGTAAAGCCCTAAAGCTAATGCTAAGCTAAATGTTTGGCTACATGAATGAATAGCAACTGTAGTACACAGTGTGGGGCTAAACATAAAAAGCTGAACTAAAAGTGAATGTTAATGTTTTATTTAAGCTTAACTGTTATTTATTTTAATTGTTTGTTGTTTTAACTTGCTTGTTAATTTATTTTGCAGTCTCTCAGTTTTGGCCTTGTTTTTATGCAGGCCAGTGTATTGGGGTTTTGGGTTTTTTTTCCTTTTCCTTTTCCTTTACCTGGAGAGGATGGCGTGCTGATGAAGCCTTAACGAAACTTTGCTTGGAATCCGCCTCCTACCAAAGGCATGCAGATAAGGAGCTTGAACAGTTATTTTCTTATTTTTGGACTCATTATTTAATAGGCTGAATGGACTTTGAATTGAAAAGTGAACAATCATAATTGAAGAAATATATTTTGTGTTTATTGCGAGAAGCTGAAATCAGTCCACTGAAAAAGTGCATTCTGAGTGCAATGCTCAGTTGAATTAATTTGATTAACAGTGGAAAAAATATTGTTTAAGAAACTGTTTTTCATTCATTCATTTATTTATTTATTTATTTATTTTCCAATACAAACCATTCTCTGAAAACCTAAGTTACTGTCTGTTGTGACATATTAAGTATTGCCCAAGTGGCAACCCCAGGTCTGAAAATATGAGACAATGCGAAGGTACTAAATCTGTAGTTTGTTGAGTGTCCGCTTGAGTCTGGCTCCAGAAGTAACGGAAGTCAAAAACACACCAAGCCAAAAAAAAAAGCCGTTTTCACAGCCAAAATAAGCACATTTACAGCCTGGTACAAAGAATATCTCCCGCCTGAATCGCTAATTTCACCAACAGCAAGCACTGCATGGGGGTGAGTTTAGTTCAGACAATATTAAGATCACCAGTTCGTCCAATTAGAGGCACAGCTCAGCTCACGTGACTGCCGGATGCCCTTTGGCTGTTACTGTGGAGACTCAAAGCCTGCCTCATTTCCAATATGGCAGCGCCGGCTGTTTTGCTTCAAATCTGTTTCAGAAACAGACAGGTGACATCGCAGAGACTACGTCCATTAATTATACAGTCTGTGGTTTCGCCACTTGCTTTATTTCACTCTTTTGAGTTTTGAGCTTCTGGTTTTCGTTAGCCTTTTTCATGTTATGTTGGTTTATGTTTATGCAAAGTAATTTACTTTAAGATAAATACATGCTACATAAACAATGCAGAGACCAGTTAGCATGCAGCACACTTTGAATTTATGAATTAGATAATGTCCTTTTGGCTCACTTTGCACAGGTTTTGTGGGTGCGTTCCTGTGATGAATCTGACCTTGAACATTTACTGTCATCTCCACTGAACTTCATCTAAGAATGGGCAGGCCATTTTCGAAGAGAGCTGTTTGGTTCTTTTCTACATGTTGATCCCTTTTCCAGAACTAAACCAGCTCCAGTGCAGATTAACCGTTCAGCATATGTTACCATGGTGATTTATCCAGCTAAGAACTGAACCGGTGTCAGACAGAAAACCTGATCTGGCTCCGCTCATTATGTTCATTTGTTGTTGTAGTCAGGACACATCTTGTTTGATTTCAGAAGTAACCGACTGTTTGTGGTGGTTTCCATGCATGACGTCCTGTCCCGCTCGATCTGCACTACAGTGAATTAACGCGTCACAGCTCCAGCATCCAGCAAAAATACATTGACTTGAATAGAAACCTGATCTAATCCGTTGACGTGACGGAGTGGAGCTGGAGTGGAGACACATCAGGTGTTTTTTGCCCGAAAAGACGTGTCTGTAATGTGTAATGTAATGGAGTTTTATGTCTCATTCATGTGTTGCTAATAGTGTTGTATGTCTATCTCAGGGTAGTTTCTGTGTTGCTGAAATGCGTGTTCCCTCCATGTCCTACAGTCTGTGAGTGATGCTGCCTGAACCCTGAATATTCAGAGGTACGATATTTAAATGAAGATACACTTTTTAAACTTTGTCCGTCCTGCATTTAGGCTCCTCATGAAATGATTTGTGAGGTGGAGATTAGAGATCATACACTCAAACCTTGCTAGCCTCCTAAGCTAGTGTTGCTCTGTTATGTAAAAGGTCAAGACTCTCGTAAGATTGAAGACGCTGATCTCAGGATGCAGAGAGAACAGAGCGAAACCTCAGTCAGCCGGAGCGCAACTTCAAAACCAGGTCATCGACCGCTTCATTTGACATTTGTACTAATCCAGGTTGTTGTGGGTCAGTGCATTCAGATCTTTAAAGTTAAGATCTGCACACATCAAGTGAATACATGAACCAAGCTGAAGCTAAGCTGACTCTCTTTTAACAGGTCATATGTTTCTTAACAGAGCCGGGGCCATGGACCTGTTTTTTTTTTTTTTTTTTTAATATATATATCACATACAACACAGTTAGCTGATGGAGAAAAGTTTTTGTAATAAATTTTAACTCTCCACTTTTTTATCTCCTCTTTTTACCTGTTTTCTCTTCCACCATCTTCTGACAGTTTTACCTACATTTAAGCTGCAAAATGTGCTCCTTCCCCCTGGAGTAGCTTGTTCTGTCTTCTGTACGGTGAACACTGTTTTATTCTCTGAAAACGAATGCTTTCCACTGCTAAAAATCCTGTGTCAGAGGTCTATAAAAGAACAGTCAAACAGGCTTTATATGAGCTCATAACACTCATTGCAGGTGATTCCTTCACAATGAAAGCCAAACAGCCATTTAATCATTATTAATAAAGAATATGTTATTTTAAGCTCTTTAAGGAAGAGTTAATAAGATTTAAAAGAAAAAGTGTGTATGAAAAGCTGATGATACATTTAAGACGACAGCTGTTGCTCACTTGAATTTCATGAATCCCACTCCTGCAGTGATTCCCTCAAGAAGCAATTACCGACAGACAGATCCATGGGTAACCCTGAACAATTTTTTCGCTTTGTTTCTCACTTCAATTTGAAGCCTTCGTGTGTCTTTTCCTTCTCTCCCGCTGAGACTGTTGAGGATGAGGTTGGCTGACTTGGTTTCAGGGAGGGGAAGGGGATTGTAAGCGGGGATGTGGGGGGGGGGTCATGTCTCAGAACATATCAGCACAGAAGAGTTTAGTGCTCCACTGAGTTTCCCCTCACTTTTTCTTTAACGCTCTCCCATTGAAGAAAAACACGACTCTGTCTTTCTGGTGACTTCACATCTGAGGTACCACTTTGCAAACCTAAGCCACCCTGCGTTAAAAGACCTACAGATGTGTTAGGATTCAAACTGCATGACGCTTTACATTTTTAACATCTGACCCTGTTAAAGGATACTGACATCCTGGCTCACCATTAAAGAAAAATGATTTCTGTCTTCTCAAATCCTCTCCAACCAATTTGTCAGGTGTCGGCCTCTGCTCCCGTCAACCTCTCATATTTCACTCTTCATTTAACAGCGACTCTTCAACGCGTCCTTTGACAGGATGTCAATAGGTCTTGCTGGAGATGCTAACAAATTCTGCCTCAGCCTTACACTCCCCCAACCAAGATGAAAAAAAAAAGGATATCAAGTCGTATTATTCTCTCCCCAACTTCTCCTCCTCCTCATTTCTTAACCACTGCTGTTGTATTTGTAGCCTGTTCTGTCTTTCCTGTCCCGTCAGGAGGCATCAGCGTCAGCAGGATTTCTTTAGAAGAGCATGAAATCTGTCGTCCTCTCTGAACACCCTTACTCTACAAGAAGTGTCACTCTGCACTGGTGTCAGGTGTCCTCTGTTGGAAATGGTCACCTTTCAACATCCTAAAAAACATCAATTTGTCTAAGAATAAAAAAGAATCTGACCATTTCCAGCATGAACACATGAAGTGGTGTGAAGAAGTAGAAGGAAACGGTCGAGATCTCAAGTCTAAGTAAAATTTAATGATTTCAATGGATCAAGAATTTGCGACAGAATTCTGGGTTCTTCCTTAGCTCTCCCTCACAGCCTTGATACAATCAAGCGGCAACCTCCAGTCTGAAAATATGAGGCAATGCAGAAGTGCTAAAGTCTGCTGTTCCTCGAGTGTCCGCTTGAGTCTGGCTCCGGAAGTACCGGAAGTCATGTACACACAAAGCCAAAAAAAGCCGTTTTCACGGCCAAAATAAGCACATTTACAGCCTGGTACAAAGAATGTCTCCCATCTTAATCGCTAATTTTATTAACGGTACGTACTGTATGGGGGGTGAATTTTTTTCTAATTCGTCAGTTTCCACAATATTAAGCTCGCCAGTTTGTCCAATCAGAGGCACAGCTCAGATCATGTGACTGAGGAGCGTCCTATGGTTGTTGTCCAATATGGCCGCGCCGGCCGTTTGGCTTCAAAAGCCCGTTTCGGGAACAGATGGGTGACGTCACGGAGACTACGTCCATTAATTATACAGTTTATGGATACAATTCAGGGTTCAGGGTGAGTAGTGGGGCCTTCCTTCAAAGAAGAACCTCGCTGCTCACCCTGAACCCGCTACTATACTTGTAGCTCCACCTATTCTAGACATTTAGTTTCTGATCTGAGACGGTGTCCTCTTCAGTGCAGGCTGGCTTTGCATGTTTCCCGTCACTCAGCGTCTGTCAGGGTGTCCTTAAAAGGAAGATTTAGTGCAAACTCTGACATCTCACATGTTTATCCTTCCTTCTCAGAGAATGCTATCTGCATTCTTTTGTCTCCAATCAACTCGCACCCTCTCAAAAACAAGACACTAACACAGACTTTCTTTCCTCATTGCTGCAAAGTTAAAAAGTTATATAAATGGATAAACAAGGTTAATCATTTAGTAACGTGTTAAAATGAACCCTTCATATTAATGGTGTCGATTCTTCCTTCATGCTGGATGATCTGTAGCCTTCCAGGAGATTTTAACCTTCTGTACATACACATATTAATACAGTCCTGCAATGAGTGAATTATTACTGATTAATGCAAAAACATATAGTTAATACAGCTTAATATTTCCTTCACCTCCCAGCATACATGGACCATCACCTCACCTGGATGCATTTTTTCTATCTGTCTTCCTCTAAACAAGAGTTTTTGTCTCTTGCTTCTGCTGAAAACTTCAGGACCCTCCCCGTCTGTCTCTGCGCTCTAATTTATGCAGCTGAAATAGATCTTAAACGCTCGCCTTTATGCCCCCTCTCCTCAGAGTCTTTTTGTAGTCGCAGACAGTCTTGTTACTTTGATTTCTTGATATAAAGAGTTTGAAAAAGGGTTTGGCTCCTTTTTGAACTGGTTACGCAATGAAGGAAAAACATTACACAAAATCTCTAAAAGTCTCATTAAAGCCTCAGTGTGATGAATGTTATGTTTGTGGAGTTTTAACTCTGTTAGGCTCTGTGCGATGTCAGGTGCGTAGGCCTAATTAAATTTCACACCTACTTGCTTTATTTAATGCAGCGGAATAACTATCTTTCATCTTGCAGTGTTGTAACATCTGCCCCTTCGCTATTATTTCAAGGCATGTGTAAAATAAATGATGTTAATTTGTGTTAAATGAGATGTTTTTATCTCTTAATAGCCACCTGCTCTTCATTTGGGGGAGCATGCTGTGTTGTGAAGCAGCACACAATAAAAGCACTGCACATGCTCGGGTCTATGTCTGTGCTGAGACTCTAACATCCCTCTTTGAAGTGTTAGCCCGCTCTTTGCCAAAACTTTGAGTTAAGGGAGGAAAGCTTTTCGCCTCCTCTTTTTCTTCTCTAATAGCCTGCTGATCTGGTGTCCTGTCACTACAGTCTTGTAGCAGCGCGTGTTGCAGCAGTGTGACGGCCTGATCACAGATCCTCTGCCAACTGTTTGCAGAGAACAGAGCGTGTTCTTCAACCAAAGGGACCTTTACCAGCCTCACTTTTTAACACTGCTTTAAGTGGGCCAGTTGGCTCCTTCTAAATCGAACCCCCTCGGCTCACTTGGACTTTCTTCAACACACCAGCACTCCTTACCAGCTGCCAGTACTCTTTCCCGTCCTCTTCTTATAACAGTTTCTTTTGGCTTTCATCACCCTCATTGTAAGATAAGTGCTACAAAAACAGTGCGCTCAGTAGCGGTGCATGTAACTGCACTGACCGCATGTGAAATAAAATAAAATGTACAGCCTTCGTCTCCCGCCAGAAGACATTTCTCTGAGAGTGTGTGGTCACAGCAGGACATGACTGACTCTGCCTTCTGCACAACTCATCCGTTGAAGATCTTTGTGAGAGAGAGCTGCTGTCTCATGGTTTGGGTTCGGGGTTTCTCGTGTCTTGTGGAGGTTCTTTGTAGTTCTGTGTTTCATAAGTTATTTCTTAGTGATTCCTGTCTTGTATTTCTCCTTTTGTTTCCATGCCAAGCCTCTTGTGTTTTCTGGTCCTTTCATATTTCTCCCTGTGTGTTTGGTTCAGTTTTTCCGCCTGGCCTTGTGTTTCCCTCCTGTGCTCCTCATGAGTTTCATCTGTGTCTCATCACTCACCTGTGTTTACAACCGCACTCTCCTCTCTCCTCCGCAGCACCGGAAGTACTTTCTGAGGCGCCATATTGAAGGACGTCCCAAAGCGTTAATTGAGCTCTGAGAAGACAGGGGGGAGGAGATTGATCGGAGGAGTGATAAGCAAGGAAATACAAGAGCTGGCTTCACAGAAGTCTTTTCACCGACAGACACGCCCCCATATGGGATATCACTCACTAATTGGACGCTGCAGCGGCTCAGCCTTGAATCTCTGAAATGTCTGATCACCAGAGTTTAAAGAGAGCGAAAAGATGGAGCTGAAAACAGTCAGTATCCAGAGGATAATCCTGAAACAGCTCATAAAGCTGGAGTTAAAAAAGACTGATGTGAGTTTAAAGCTCAAAATACTGACGACAGCCGTCATCAAATCAATATAACAGAGGATCACTGCTGAGTTTATTAAACTGCTCAGGTTAAATTCATCATCTAACGGGAAAATAATTCATAAAGTTCAACAATATGGATAGAAAATAAATAATCATGATCAGTTATTTCTCTCATTCGTTTTCTTGTTGATTCTCTTTTTCTTCATGAAGAAAATTTAAGTCAGAGAGAAAAAACACCTGTGAGGTTTGTAAAGAGTAACAGGATTTCTGTTTCCACTGAGATCTTATAAATAACTAATATCCAGAGTTCCTGAGACATCATAAACTAGGTTAATTTAATAAGTTTCAGGGTTCAAGATCAGATACACTCTAGATAAAGATTAAATAATTAATAAATAATCTTATAATGAGGTGTTTTTTCTGGTTAAGTGATCCGTGTGCTTCTAAACAGGACACAGAATAAACAGAGGTCAGGTTTTCTTCATGTGAAAGTGTTTGTTAAACAGGTTAAAAACACAGACAAAACTCTGTTACTGTTTTTATTTGATTAGAGTTATTACAGCGCACATGAGCAGACACACAAACAGCTGTTAGAGCCGACTGACAGATGATCCAGAGGTGATCGGCTGTTAGAGCCGACTGACAGATGATCCAGAGGTGATCGGCTGTTAGAGCCGACTGACAGATGATCCAGAGGTGATCAGCTGTTAGAGCCGACTGACAGATGATCCAGAGGTGATCAGCTGATGCCATCATCACTAAAACATGTCGTGTCATGTGACGCCCTGGAGGAGAGGACGTCTCATTTCTCTTAGAACAAATCTCCTCATCTCCTCTCTTCATTTCCTTGCATCTCTCCCATACATCTCTGGTTGGAGGGACTAAGACGAAAGTGAACGACCCAAATGGAGGAAGGAAGGATGGACATTTGGCACAGTGAGACGCACCAATAGACAGTCTTGAGTTAAGTTCCTTGTCAGTTCATCGTTCCTGTCTGATGTTGTTTGTTCCGGTTGTTCATTGAATGTGTGGTCGTGCTTTTAGGTCCTCGTCTCCTGTGTCTCCTGGTTTATCCTTGTATGTTTTCAAGACATTTGACATATTTTAATTTTTGAGTTTGCCCTTTTGGTTTTCTGATTTTGGACTTTCGGGTTTAGTTAATAAACTTTTTTTGAGTTGAATCTGCGACTTGGTCCTCCTCCTCGTGTTTTTCCTGTTGGACTTGTGACATGCTGCCTACTTATCTATTTATCTGCCTATTTACCTGAACTTCCCTTCAGGGATTAATAAAGTACATTCTGTTCTATTCTATAAGGTGTTGGTGTTCTTTCGCTGACATCAGGTCAAGGCTTGATGATGTCTGTGCAAAGCTTCTGTATATCGTGTTTACAGCCTGATGGAGACTGAAGAGGATGGGGTGCTGTGGTACTTTGTGTGACACTCTGGAGTGTTTCATTAAAAGTGTTCTGTAAATTATCTTCTGGTATCTTTTATCAACTAATAAAAATTTTGATCATACGCACCTCAAGAAATGAACAAGGAGAGTGATGAGATAAAATCTGAAGCTCCTCAGCTGCAGCTTATAGATGGATTTTAGGGTGGAGAGTACAGGCACAGTACTGGTACAGGCTGACTGTGGCTGTGTTTTAGGGAGTTTTCAGATCCTTCTAGCAACTCTGTCAAAAAAGTGATAAATCTAGTGACTTTTTTTCTGGCGTTTGATCTGTGCTTTTTTTCCCCTGTGCCTTCAATCTTACTCTTCTCAACGAGCAGCAGTTTCAGCCGTGCCCCCCTGTTCCAAACCACTCACAGACAGACAAGTCCTCCCGGCTGCAGGAGTAGGTGACTGCATGCACATGTCTCTATTGGGTCACTTTTGCCAACTCAAGCCCAGCTAAAGGAGGAGGAGTGTAATTTTGGCATTTAGAAAAAAAAAAATCAAGAACCAACAGAAGAAAGTTCATTTGTAGCTCTGGACATATTTAAAATGGTCAGTTTTGCAAATTAGGCAATGGCGTCATCCGACTTCTCGGAGCAACATCTAGAACAGCCAATAGCTACTCTCCATACTGAGGAGTTGGCAACACTGAGCTGTGGTAAAGACAGAGGAGAAGGGAGGACCAGAACTGTTGCAGCGTGTTATGTGAGAAGAACTCTTTCCAGTGGTAGACCACCACAGCTGAACAGCAAATCTAAAATCTAAGCAAGTGTTTAGGATTTAATTTTAGTAGAAAGCACGTTTTGATACATAATTTTGGGGGTTTTTCTCAAAGCTCTGGGTGGAGAAGCGAACCAAAATTTTGTCTGGAAGATGATGATGAAGAAAGAAACAAACAGAAGAGCATAGGTCAAGAGAGTGGCTCATGTTCCCCCAATAACCCATATTAGTGCTGATAATCTCATTTGAAGTTGTGGATTAGGATCAGGCAGATATCTAGAAGTGAGACTTTTTCAAGATCACTTAGAAAGTCCTCACAGTCCCTTTAAGTACCAATAATATAAAAGATAATCATGACTTCACAGTCCTGAGACTAAACATCATCCTACAGTGTTGAAATTTTGAAGCCAAGAGAGAAGTGCAAAAAACTGCAGTTCCCAGAGTGTCCACTTGGGGGTAGCTCAAAAAGCCAAGGCATCCTCAGTAAAACTCATGCAGAAACGTCTTCTTTAACAGAAGAATTAAACATCATCTGATTGTTCCTTTAGACTTTTATGCTTTTAAATAGATCATCTGTTTTGGAGATAAAGAAAAGGAAAAAAAAAACAACTAAAGCTTGGGTAAAGATATGCATAACCAGTGATGTGGCCCACCTTGGCTTCAGCTCTTTCTTTTCAACAATTCAAGGTTGACTTTAAGTTATGTTGAGTCAGTATTTCAAACATTCTCTGGTTGTACTGCTTCAAAACACCTGGGAAACAAACAGGTGATGTAACACAGACTATCCGTGTTTTACATGATGTATCAGACACAAAGACAACCAGTATCAGTCCTTCATCCTGTCCTCTGATCTCCTCAACCTGCTGATACAATTTTGCCTGCAGCTACTTTTGCTTTACCCCAACATGATTACAAGATTTTGGCAAACCCAAAGGTCAAGTTCAACAAAGCCCTTTCCTTTCATATAAAATAGTGGATTTAACTCTGTGAAAAAATATATATCACTGACAAAAGCAGTGTACCAGGATCAGACCATGACTTGCTCTGGGATCACAGCCAGCCTGAGGGACGTAACGGAGATCTTTAGCCCTTTAAAAGCACATCAGTGTGACAGCCTCTCACCAGCAGCCTGCCCCTGTCATCCCCTTAAAATGAATAAAAGTAAAGAGGTTGATGCGTAATAGACGGAAGAAAATTACCTCACTTTTCTTTGCTGCACTTTGATCCCTCGCTTTCTGTCAGATCGTTTTTTTTTTATTATTATTTTTTTCCCCCCTGATTCTTACTTTACTTCATGGAAAAGTTGAACACCTGTCATGTGCAGAAACTTATCTGAAGAAAAAAAAATCATATTAAAGCAAAAATGCTCCTGCTCAGCTTGGCTGCACTGTGAGAGAGTTACACACTGTTACACAGCCTGCAAGAACTTCTACACCCGCCGGCATCTGTGCGGCTAATGAATTTCCACCGGCAATTAAGTGTTTCGGTCAAGGGCTTGTCAATGTGAAGGAAAGAAAGAATAATTACCTTTCCCAAATAGATCATCCGGTCTACTGGCGCTAACCCACAACACCTTCAGAGGCAGTACTCAACATTTTCCACCACAGGGTCCCCGATGTTTCATATATGACACACTTTAAAGACAAATTTGGTGTGTGCATGGAGTGTCCATCCTTTTTCCTTCTCCCAGTGTCCCAGTACAGAGAGAAGTGCAGCTAATGAAGCGGACGGGGAGGAAACAAGGCAGTGCGCTGACAGCCAGAAGGCAAGGGAGCTAAAGCGCACACAATCATCTCAGATGCTAACACTGAGCGGATTGGACAGAGGAAACAACCGAACCAGGTAAAGGAACAGAGAGAGTGAGGTACAAAGACAGGAAGACAGTGAGTGAGGAGATGTGAAGAAAAGAAAAGGAGGACAGTGTGTGTGTGTGTGCATGTGTGTGTCTGTGTGGTTGTTAAAGGGGTCTTTCCGTGCTTCACTGAGCTAACTGGCTGCGCTGACTGCTACAGGGATGAAAGAGACCAAAGTCTGGGTCTGCTCCAAGCTCATTAAACACAGAGCCAGCCTCTCCCACTGAAGCCTAAAGGCCTGCGTGACCCGGCTAACCCTACACCAAGTAAAACACAGCTGTCTGACTACAAATCTCAAGTTGTGACACACTGGGAGAAGCTTTTGTTACAGAAAGAACTGGTGTCAACAAGTGACTCTGACAAAGCCGACTGCTGTTATTGATGTTATATGTCACCGTAGCAGGCCTCCATCAGGGATCGTGCCTAAGTGTGGCTGGTTGGAGAGTGCCAACTTTTCGATGCTACATCAACACACACAGCTGTCATGATGAGACCTTTTGGATCAGGGACAATAATAATCCTGCTGATGGGGTCATTCATTTCTTCCTAAGGGTTGAATCAGTCTTAAGAGGGGTAATGACTCTTGACTTGAAACACTGAAGACAGCATCTGAGCCACTGGAGCTTGTTGTTGAAGAGAGAAGCTAAGCTGTAGCTCAACTCGATGGTCATTGTAGATACAGTGTCGACAAATGCTGTGTACGCAGGAAAGTTTGCTGAGTAATTTTTCCCTCTGTGTATAATTATCAGGTTCAGTAGTAAGAGTGGGGGCAAAAACACTGAGTAAATTCTCTTGGAGTGAACTGTACAACCTGCCTACTCCTTTGGGTGTAACTTAACAGTAATGATGGCTCATAACACCCGGCAGTGCTACTTTAAACATCCAGCGCCCCATTCCCTCCTCACTCATGGTGTCAATAATTGTTCTGTTTTTACAATAAACCGTTCTTTGATCTACACTGTTCACCCAGAAGTTCTGTATCCCAACTCAAAATTTAGACGGACTTACCTAAAATATCCATACTTTTCAATGGAATATTCTTTGTAACAAAACTTCAATAAACCGCTGCTTTGCATTTTAAGAAACAGATTTTAGTGAATTATTTTGTTGGTGTGACAGCGTTTGTAGCCAGGAGCGAGGAGGAGATGCAGTGGATATGAGACCCTGCTGTACATTTGGTAGTTAACTTTGGGTTGAAGGCTGTCAATGCTGCACGTGGACCAGACCAGCTGTCTGTGCTCCACGTGGTGTGGGCCAGCTGTCTGTGCTTGTGGTAATTTAAAGTGCATTGAAAAACACTGATTTCTTAATTTTAAAACTGGTCACAACGCCATGATGTGGAGCACATACAGTTGGTCCGTGCTGTGCCCCCCTGTGTAACATTACATTGAGGGTCTCACATCCACTGCGTTCCCTCCTCACTCACGGTTCCAAAGACCATCACAGTAAAAGTGTAGAGAAGCTGTTTTTTTTCTAAAAGTGACGCATCAGTGCACCCTGCTGTGCACTGATGCGTCAACTGGGTGGCACAGGCTGTCTATACTCCACGCCACTCCATTAATGACAGTGATCATAAACTGTACAGTCACAGAATTATCACTTGGAGATTGCACACTTTAAATCCAACTGTTATAAAAATGAGTATAACTGTTCTAAAATGAAATTCTGCTCTTTAATGAGTAAAGTACAGCTCTATGACGAATGAAGTTCAACTCTACATACAATGAAATACAGCTCTTCATTGAATTAACTGGCCTCAGTATTTTTTGTTTCATGCTGTTTGGAGTAAAATATCATCATGTAGAGTTAAATATAACCACTAAATGGAGAAACAATTACTCTAACTTGTTATCATTTTTTAGAGTAAAGTTGTATTGAATTAGAGTAAAATTTACTCCAACAAATGTCTAAATAAAGTGTTGTTTCTAGTAATCCTGTTTCAAGGTGCTGTGAGAACTATCTTATTTGATGTTGATTAAAATGACAGCTTTGGCCTTAAAGTCCCAGTGAGGATCTTCTTAGTGATCGTTAAAAGGTCTCACTTCTATACATATGCCTGATTATAATCCATGATTTTAAATTAGATTATCAGTATACCAAAAGAGGTGATTTCTTAATGCTATTTTCAGTTCTCCTGTCCAGGTCGTCCAGGACGATTGATTGATTTACGTATGTATGTAGAAGTCCCCATGACAACACCATACCAGCCAACAAAGTTTAGCAGAGTGAGGAGTGATCAGTGTTCTCCTCTGTTAGCTCTGTTTGGTGAGGTTGGAGCTGGTAGATGAGCACTGGTTAGACATAACCAGGATTCACTAATGTTACACATTACAGACGGGTCGTTACGGACACTAAACAGAGTAACACTAAACAGATAGTCTGCTCACCTTTTAGACCCTAAACTACAAACTCAGTTTACAAAGTTTGATTGTTGTTACATTTCAAACATCAGGGCTACGTAACCATAAAAGTAGTTTGGATCCTGTAAAAAGCTGTCTTGAACAAAGGAGAGTAGTGTTAAAAAGAAGATCTGATTTCTGTTCGTTCGCTTCAAAAGAAAACACGCCTTGGTAAGAGTCATGTCCTCATTACAATGGGTGCTAGTGCTCATGGGAAACAGTCTTCTTTATCTCTGCAGGTTTCAACAAGTAAAATTTAAGACTTTTTTTAAGATCTTCAGACCCATTTCACATCCATACTGACAAAGTACAAAAGACATGACAGAAAATCTGAGGTACTGAATTGCAAAGTATTTGAATTCATTCACAGCTCGTTCACATTGGAATACAAAACACCAGAAGCCTCTCTACTGTGAACTGTATTGTGTACACAAAATCTGTACTACATTATCTGAGCTCTTGTCCTTTGGCTTGACACTGCTCCCTTTTGTTAAGTTTTCTTTACTGCAATGCTCCGCTGTAACCAAGGGCTGTAACACACTGTGACACACGCACAGCACACTAGCTGTTTGTGCCTGATAAACGGCACAGGTACTTCAGTTCTGTTTTGAAGTTACGATATTGCGTCCTCAAAAATCAAAACATTTAAAAGTGACACTGAAGTTGATGCATCTGTTTTGAAAAAAAGTAATGTTAACACATTTTCCAGGCCTTTCAAAGTTGTATTCAAGACATTTTATGAGATTATAAGAGAATTTTAGACATTTTAAGATACCACAGAAACACTGGTCTTTACCCCGGAGAAACACTAGCTTTTAGCTTTCACTGCCCCTTTAACTAGCCCCGCTTTTCCAGAACAAAGATACTGTTGAAGGGCTGTCAGTCATCGACCTTCTTCTGCCACAGAGGAAAAAAAAAAACATTCTCTGTTGGATTCAGGAAGGAGATGTAAGGTGGAAAGAAAACATGAACCACTCACATGTCAAGACAGCACGGTTGAACACTCACATTGTCCAAACAGTGACATGTACAGGATGCACTGTGCACTGATTCAGCCATAATATCCTGAAGACCACCCAGAAATGTAAGGAGATGTTCAGTATGATATGGCCCCAGGTTTGATTGAAGGTGGAGAATCCCCCAGCTACTTATTGCTGCACAAAGGCAAACATTACCGCATGCCTGCCACGGACTTCCACAATTGCATGTTGACCAATAAATGTATTTTTCTGCCTCTTTTTTTTATCGATTGAACCTTGCTTAATTTATGAAAAAATACAGTATTCATGCAGCCTTTTCAGTGAGCGTAGATCAAACACTCTTAAAAAAAAAAAAAAGATATAAATATTTTAGTACATATTTTAGTACCCTGTAAAAGTAGAAACTGCAACTACTATCCTAGTGTAACAGTTTGTACTTAAAGCGTCAGGGCTGAAAGCTTGTATGTTCCTACTTACACATAACGATATGTTAGATCTTTGACTCTTTCAGAGTTGGATTCAAAGTATATTCAGCACAGTTGTTTCATGCTAAGCATGCTAAGTCTGTTGCGTCAGAGGACATGGTCAATGGTTTGATTTCATCAAAGCTGACTATCACTTTCTGCTGATGTCATTATTTTGAAGATCCATGTCAACAATGAGCTCTTCTTGTTGTTCCGAGAAAAGAGCAGTCAGTCCTTCCACCCTCATTTGGTCATCTTTCAAGTCTACAAAAGGGGAAAAAGCACAAAAAAACATATACAGACAGTAAAAATCTACTTACAGTGTAATATTCTGTATGTCCAGTGTTGCACAACAAGAAACGATGACCTGTTCTCTTCGCTGAATGTCCGGATGATTCTGGCCACAGGCAATCTGTTCAGATTGGTTTGGACTCTTTGTCCTGCTTCTCTCGCTGTCATCCCATGAACAAGGACGACACCTCACGACACCACCTTACCACATCATTAGACACATCTGTTCAATTTTCAGTTTTTGTGTGTAAAAATGAATAAATAAATAAATAAATAAATAAATAAATAACAGCTGTTGAAGTTATGTTCATCATTTTGTAACACAAGTGCATCACAGAGTGAAATGTGTTTTGTGACTGAGCGAGTGTTTGGAGAAGAGAAGAAAAAAAAAAAAAAAGAGGAGAGGAGTTTTACAAATTGAGTCTAAGTACCCAAACAGTGTTTGAGGTTCGGCCAAGAGAGTGTTTGATTGGAAAAATGACTTCAGGCCACTTAGTATTTGTTTCAGAGAATGGTGTTTTGTTTTTTAGCAATAGGGGGGAAAAAAAACTGTGAGATGGTTGTTTTGTCTTTTTTGTGTCCTGTTACTTTTCACCTGCAGTACATTTCTGATTTGTTTATTTCTGGATTATGTGAGTGGGTTTGCATCTTTTCTCATTTTGTAGCACTTTGATTATCCAATTTCATTTATGGATGTTCAACATATACACAAACATCCCTATCCCTGAAGAGTTGTACTGTTTATACAGCTACATATGGCAACATAATTTCAGCTATGAATAATTTATATTTCCTTTATAAAATGCTTTATCTGTTTCAGTCTTTGAAAAAGATGGGAGAAACTGTGTGGATGAGGCACAGGGCAAAGAGTTAAGGATCTTTTAAAGAGGGGGTGTTGTGTTTTTAAGCTTTATTCTGTCCCCTTGGTACCCATGTGGTGGCTTCACATGATTTACAGCTCAAAATGACTTTCTTTTGCTCTCTCTGTTTTAGAAAACCTGTATTTCAGCTTCTGTCTGAAACACTTTGTTTTGGCTGTTGTCTCTTAAAGGCTCTCTGATCCGAAACCCCCCCCTATCCTCTGAATGTGTTTGAGGCCCGCCCCTTCAAAATGTTTCAGAAACCAGTTAGGAGATCTTTATGTCAAGACCTCTTCATTTCAGCAAGTCTCGTGAAGATCTTGTGCATTTTTTATTTATTTATTTATTTTCCATTTTTCTCTGACTGTTTTGGTCAGTTTACAGACAGATACTGGGATTTCTACAACACATGAAGCAATTTGAAAATATGTAGTATTACCATCCAGCATTGTTACGTTATATCCAGGTTTAAAATATGGGAAAGCAGAATATCCCCTCTTTAAGGAAAAAAAAACTACTCAAAGCTTAGACTTTGACAAAAAAAGAAAGAATTTAGCAAAGTGCAACATTTTTCAAACGAACTGTTTCAAAAATATTACTTTTGATGCTAAGTTCTCATAAAACAAATATTCAGGACTTTCATGTGTATGCTGCGTACATTGTGTACATTGTTGTATAGGATTCAGTTGAGCTCAGTGACATCAGGGGGAAAAGTGTTTCGCCCTCGGTAAGATAATGTTGTATCTGGTATCTGGATGTGCAATCTTCCTCCACAGTTTCTGTTTTTACAGTAACAATGTATTGTCCCTTGTAGAAAGACACTTCAGGGACAAATATGATCAAAAGAGTGTGGGGACAGAAGGGGCTGAAGGCTGTTTGGAGGTTTTATGGGACGAAGGTGACTGAAGGCTTTTTGGGTTTGAAAAATGTGCCTTTATTGGATCCTGGAGCGAGTTGTGTCAGTGCACTGCCTCTGATCCCTTATTTGAATCCCTGTGCTGTAGATGAGGAAGTTTTATATGGTAGAGGTTATAATTAGATAAATCTCTACAGATATCTGAACTGAAAAAAAAAAAAAACATGATGCTATAACATGATGATTTACAACACTGTTTTTTTTTTTAACCGTACTGTCAGTTTCATTCCAACAGACTGAACAATGTCAAACATTTACAACAAACGAGGATATTATCCAGCTGTGTTGAATTCTTTTAAGACAGGTCAAAAGTCAATAACACAGATGAGGAATGCTCAATAGCAAAGGGGACAGTAAAGACGACCACTTTGCACTTTATGTTAACCAGGAAACAATGACCTTTTGTGGGAACAGATGTGAGAGCAGAGGAGCTACAGGATCCCAGCCATCTCTGATAGAGAAAAGTGGAGCAACATCCCGTCCTGCAATCCAGACAGTGACAGTAACAGGGCTGTTTGTCAAAGTCGTGGGTCAGTTCCAAGCAGCAACCTCTGGTCTGAAAACATGAGGTACTGCAGAAGTGCAAAGAATTGCAGTGCATCGAGTTTGGAGGTCCTGTTCATCATGTCTAATGTTACCTTTAATGGAAATGTATAACTGATGTGAATTAATCCTTTAAATAGGCTGATAAAAATGTGTTACCATGGAAACTGAAGAACTTTTTAAGACTAATTTATCTCTTCAATCAGTGATAATTGGGACAATGTATAGTGAACAGGAAGTCATGTGAATTAGAACCCTTTTAGGATAAAAGAAGACACCAGCCTGTCAGTAATCCAATTTGCATAGCTACCATTATACATTATATATTAAATGTTAGTCTTTTGTCCATTTAAACTTAAATTAGAATGGTAGCTAGATGTACCTGTCTTTACATTTTTTTTTTATAATCTCTGAAATAGTCTCTAAAAACTAACAAAATGTATCAGTAACCGCTGGTTGTAGCAGAATTATAACTCTAAAAAGGAACATAAGAAAATGTTAACTTACTAAACAATCAGTATTGCCAACTTGTCAATAAGAAAAGTAGTGATTTGCAGAAGTGTTAATTGACACCATCGCCTGATTTGCATGTAGTTATCATGGACGCTGAAGGAGACCAGAATAACATCAGAGGGGAGGAAAAAAAGCGAGTTTTCCAATCTCAAAATATCAACTCTCTTCTTTTATCCAGGCTTGAGACGGTCACAAGCACATGTTTGATTCACGTGCATGCAGTTGCCTGCTCTGGCTGTAGCTGGGAGGGACTGCTGCAAACAAGGAGGACTTCTTTATCTGTGAATGGTTTGGATTGGTTGGGCCACGGCAACATCCGCCGCTCACTGAGAAGAGTAAGATGGATTCGTGTTTATACGGCGAAGTCTCCAAACCCAAAAGGAAAAGTCAGTAGATTGGTTACTAGTTGCTTTTTTGGAAAAAAAAAAAAAAAAAAGAGTCACAAAAGATGTCTGAAAAGGCTCAAATTACAGCAACAAAGTTGCTAAGTTGGCAACTCTATAAACAATTTCACATTGTATATTTCTCCCCCCGAGTATATCAGTCCTCTTCAGTTAAAGTTCACATGCTAGCTAGCTAGCTAGCTAGCTAAATAAATAAATAAATAAATAAATAAATAAATAAATAAAGATAGCCAGGGAGACCTTAGACAAAAATGTGCCATTATGACAGATTTGTGGCTATAATGAATGTGACCTTTCTTCCTTATTAGCTCGTGTCAAAATTAAGGGATTATTGATAGTGGGCAGGTGGTGAGGCAAATTAGAATCAGAAGAACAGGGTGAGCAGGACCCTGAGTCAAGCAGAAATTATTTTGAGGTCAAATCTCCATTTTTTTTAAGTATCAAGAAAATATTGTGAAACACAATTTATTTGTTAAAGAAATGCATATAGGATCTTTACATTCCACTTCTGAGTCCTGCTGCTGCTCAAAAAGGCTCCAACAAAGAGATCCTGAGTTTGAGAGAGCTGTAAAAATGATTCAAAAGAAGTCAGAGACACTGCAGCTCAGACAGACGATTCTGGCTGAAGAGGAAGTTTTAAAGATGACATTTGGTTTGTACTCAGTCGAGATAAGACATAAATAAGACAAAGAGTGAGTCATGGAGACATTACATGGCATAAGGAGCGAGTCCATCTGGCTCAAACACACAGTCACTTCTTTGAAATCTGAGTTCGTCTTTCCTACAGCTGGGTTATTTCTGTTGCAGGGATATTGCTTTATAACCTTTCAGACTTTAGTCGGCTCCCAGCTGCTTCGATAAATAATCAATGAGCCTGAATTATGCACTAATAAAAAGGCTTCTCATTTTGGATTATTTTATTATTAAAGTCCAAATATTTCACAGTTCTGCCGGGAGCTCGAGGGAGACATTGGGGCCCCTCTTTAAACATGCAGAGTCCAACTAAAGCACGGGCTTTGTGATACATGGTGGATACTTTTGATTCTTTTATTTACTCAAAGAAAAATGAGGGCTTTGAAATAATGCATGACTAAAGACTTCCTTTTTATTCTGCTTCATCTTTTTCATTTGGTCAGGAATGGATTGTGGAAAGTGGGCCCATGGGCTCCATGGACTCAGACTGTTTGGCAGTTTGAGTGCAGTAATTTAATTATAGAAATTCTGTAGATTAATAGGAACAATTAATAAATGTAACAAAAGATCCCATTGTGTGTTGTGGGAAGGCCCGCTGCCAAAATCCGTCTGATGCCTTTAATTTTTCAGCAGCAGCTTTGCTTATAGAGCTCTTTGAGCTGAAGGCTGCTTCTGATACGGACACTGTATCAGTGAATGTGTACAATGTCAAACATACAATTTGTTGGGATAAATGGCATCATGTCATTGTTTTGGATAAATCACATCCACCTTGGTGGTTCTGGTTCATTCTTATCTAAGACTGTCACATTTTAAAGCAAATGAACTGAATGCTACTCATGTGTCTTGAAAAAAGACAAAGAAGAGGAGGAAGTGAGCAAAAGACTCTCAGAGGTTTAAACTGTTACATCTTTCTTTATATTTACTACTCTGTTTACTGTTATGCAATAACACCCAGAGGAAAGTTCCTGGTTTATACAAAGCTACATGGCAACAGCCCTGAATCTGGCTCTGATTGGCTCCTGTTCTCCTCCTGATCTTCCCAGGGCGATGGCGCTGCTTGAGGTGGTGTTGGTCTGGCTGGTCTCACTGAGTGGTCAGAAGATGCTGTGGGCAGAAATCCTCTCAGGGTCTGCTGCACTTAATCCACTCCCCGTGCTTCCCTTTGTGACGTTGATGAGTGTATTTCTGTCGTGGGCTGCTGGGCTGACTGAGCCATGGACCAGTTCAACCTTCAGAGCTCCAGTCTGTGTGCTGGAAAGAGCTGCAGTTACTCACATTTTTATATCGATGCTGCTACAAATATCCTCAATTTAAGATTCAAGATAAGGCTTTAAGATTTATCTTTAATTGGCCAAAGATGACCTGCATATTCCAACAACCTTTTCATTTCTGTAAGATAACATAATATGATCCTCTTAACATAAAAAAACCCAAACATATTTCTAGTTGCTCAAGTTAAATTGACCTGGATGGACATATGTCTGTAAAAATATGCTTTACTGACAAAGCTAAATCAAAAAAAAAAAAAAAAAATCTAAGAAAACGCTATGTCTGTTGAAACCTATGAATTGTGAAATAAGAGTTTGTTTCTTTTTAAATTGTGTACAGTGAAAAGCCCTATGAGGTGTTGATCACAGTAACACCTGTGGCTGAAATCTGTAGTGTCCCACCATGAGCATCATTGCCAACTGTTGCAAAGGTGTGCTTTTTTTTTTTTTTTTTTTTTTTTTTTTTTTTTTTTTTTTAAAGTAAATGAACAGAGAGAGCTGTTTCCCACTGTGTTCCATCATCTTTTCTTTTAACAACACTCAATAAGTGTTTGTGAACTGAGGACACTAATTGTTGAAGCTTTGGAGGTGGAATTCTTTACCATTCTTGACTGATGGACAACTTCAGTTAATCAACAGTCCGGAGTCTCTGTTGTCATATTTTGTGCTTCATAATGTTCCACACATTTTCAATGGAAGACAGGTCTGGACTGCAGGCAGGCCAGTCTAGTACCTGCACTCTTTTACTTTGAAGCCACACTGTTGTAACAGGTGCAGAATGTGTCTTGTCATTGTCTTGCTGAAATAAGCAGGGACGTCCCTGAAAAAGACGTGGCTTGGATGGCAGCATATGTTGCTCCAAAACCTGTATGTACCTTTCAGCATTAATGGAGCCTTCACAGATGGTCAAGTTAGCCATGCCATGGGCACTAACACACCCCCATACCATCACAGATGCTGGCTTTGAGACTTTGACCTGATAACAATCCAGATTGTTCTTTTCCTCTTTGGCCTGGATGACACCACGTCCATGATTTCCAAAAACAGTTTGAAATGTGGACTCGTCAGACCACAGCACACTTTTCCACTTTGCGTCAGTCCATCTCAGATGAGCTCGGGTCCAGAGAAGCCGGCGGTGTTTCTGGGTGTTGTTGATATATGTCTTTGTCTCTGCATGGTAGAGTTTGAACTTGCACTTGTAGATGTAGTGATGAACTGTGTTAACTGACAATGGTTTTCTGAAGTGTGACAAATGGACAAAAACTAGTTTTGTCCACAACATTTTTAAATGTATGGCAGTTGTCCACTTTTTCTTTCCTTTTTTTTCCTCTACATAACATTTTTTATAACCATTGTATTTCACTTTGTGGTGGGCGTTGTTACAGTTTCTGTCCTTAGTCTCAGCTGACATGTGAATAGTGATTGCTGGGGAAGTGTTTGCATCTCTGTTTGGTTTCCCCTGTAGTAAAATGGTCTGTACCGTCTCTTCTCATATTAAGAGATTCTCGGCATGTACATGTCTAAAACCTGCTCTATCTCTTTGGCACTCTGTGTTTACTAACTTGTCCTCTTTTTGTGCACTGTACAGGTTTGTTTGTTCTGCAGTTTCCTGGAGCATGTCCAATCACACCTGTCCTCTGTGCCTTCAGCAACACGCAATAAATTCAACAGATGAAGCATGATTTCCTGTTTATTCCATCTGAATGTGTTCCTTTGTGCATCGCTCTTCACTGACTCCTCTCTGATTCTGTCCTGTGTTGATGGTACCTTCACGTCTTAGCTTTTCTGCTCTGTACTTTCATCTCGATGTCCTTCCTCATCACTATTATATGAACTTTCATCAACATGCATATCCTAAAGGAGTCTATTCCTCATCCTCCTCATCTTCTGCTAACTGCTCAGTGTCACTTGTGTTTCCGTCATTGCACTTTATTTTTCCCTCTTCTTCCTCTGGTCATTTTGGTCACTATAGTGTAGCGATCAGGATTTCAGAGGAATTGTTATTTCAAAAGTCCCCAAAATGCATTTAAAGATGGCTTTTCATGCATTAATTAACTTATTAAGTTATGAAAAAAGGAGTGTGTTTGTATTTTCTTTGGTATAATGTAGATTACATTGCGAACACGTAACATGAATATTCAGGATAAAAGTGAGTTAAATACCTGGAGTATCAAATTTGACAGAGACATTTTAGCACAGTTTAACTGACAAAATGAGCAATGAATTAAGTGATAAATATGGATTCTTTCAATGTAGAAAATACCCATTAACTAAAGAGATTAGATGTTGTTCTTACCACAAAAAAAAGTGTGTGGATGATTTCACGAGAGGAGCCGCTTTGAAAAGGGACAAAATACGACTTCAGCTGCCCATAGTAGAATGATAATCCTCAAGGGGGTAGAAAACAAGCATCAGGTGTTATACATCAGGTTTTTTTTTTTTTTTTTTTTTTAAAAACTATTTATCATGTTGATGAGATAGAGCTCTTTCAAACTCTTATATCAAATACGATATGTTTGGCAGTATAGGGATGCCACAAGCTAGGCACAGACAGCGTTTCCTCTGGATGTCCTCGATGGTTGGGAATAGGGACCTTGTGATTTTCACCATCGGCTGTAACGTCTTACGGTTTGTGACAGAGCAGTTTCCATTCCAGGCTGTGGCGCAGCGGGTCAGGATGGTCTCGATCACACAGCAGTAGAAGTTCTTCAGTATCCTCAGGAAAAAGGAGGCATTGGTGAGTCTTCTTAACCTGGCTAGAGGAGTGGACCAGGAGAGGTCCTCTGTGATGTTTAAATCTACGAAATACCCTCTTATGGGTAAACACCTTACTCCCACACACCTACACATTTCTGTATTGTTATATTCTCAAGAGAGTCTTTAAATTTGTCAGTAAAGAATATGTATTAAGAAAACATTTTAAAAAGGAGCTGCAGCATAGACAGCTGGTGGTCCTGCAGTCTAGAACGAAATGAGCAAGACCCTGACGCCAAGAGTGAGGATCCTTTCTGAAAAAGCTGGTCACTTCTGGTGTTCTGGTGAATTATTTACTGTGACTGGACTTACATTTACTTAATAACACACAACACTCTTTGAAAAACTAAGGCCTTGATCCTCCTCGCGGCACTAATTGAATCATAATCATTGCTCCATGTAAACGTGCAGTTAGAAATTTGCCAAACAGTTACTGGTTTCAACACACTGTTGCTAACAGTGACTTTTCCTTTCAAAGACCAAGGTTTGAATGTGTCGTGTTGTTAACAACAAACAGCTCAGTGACATGTTTTCATTCTTCACATTCTGTCTTGAATGGCCGTCTCTGAACTGCTAGTAGCTCTTTATCTCATTAATTGAAAACGCTGTGCCGCATCGGACACAGCGGCATGTTTCGCCCCTCATCCACAGTGCACGTCATTTGTTCAGAATATGAGATAGACTGCAAAGCATCCATACAGGTCAAAGATTTGCATCCTGTGTATTTATTTATTTTGTACATTCCATCTCTTGGAGACATTCAACATCTCTGTGTGTTGTTGTACGCTTATATCTTTGCATTCTGTCCCCAGGATGACCCACCCACTCTCCACGTCTCTCCCTGCTCTCATCAGTGCTAATGGTGGAGCCAAGAGACTGTACCGAACACGCCATATGCTGCTCCCAGTAATCGGCTCATTAGGTGCCAGCCCACTTACTCTCTGCCTGAATGGAAATGTGAAATATCATTGGTGGCCAGATGCATTCTGCTCGCTCACATGTGCACAGAATGTGGGTTGAAATGTTTGAATCAATCAATATTAGGGGAAAATAAGGATGTGTTTGAGAGCCTTCAAGAACAGCCGAGTTCACGGTTGTTGTCACAGTGTCAACAATGACAGTACATCAGTTAACCAGTGTTGCCAATTCTTCAGTCAGGAAAGAAGCTACTGGCTGTTTTAGAAGTTGTTATTATCCAATTAGCATAATTTGACATTTGCATGTAACTGTCATGGATTCTGTTGGAGAGAGGAATAATGTTGTGTACAAATGAACTTTCTTCTGTCGATACTTGTTTTTTTAATGTCAAAATAAGAACCCTGCTCCTTTATCCCGGCTCGGGACCAGCAAAAGAGACACTCAGATTTGCTAGTAGCAGGGAGGAGCTGCTGCAAACGAGGAGGATTTATCCGCCTCTGAGTGGTTTGGATAAGGGAGGGGTCCACGGCAGCACCCGCTGCTCGTTGAGAAGAGTTAGATTGATGCGTTCTTTCACATCAGTCTCCAAACTCATGAAAAAGTCACTCTTTTTTCTGCTAGCTGTTTTTTTTTTTAAATAATAATAATAAAAGGGCCAGAGGGATCTGAAAACTAGCTAAATGTAGCAACAAAGTCGCTAAGTTGGCATTAATGAATGAGGGCACCAGAGATCATCCCCTGAAAATCTTTTTTAGAAGAACATCTTCTAAACTAATTAAATCAGGTAAAATAAGGAAATAAAATGTGTTTGCTGTTTGTGTGTTCTGTATTTTCAGTAACCTGTTTGCACCCATCAGCCAAGAATCTCTCTGTGTCACAATCTCTTTTGCTAAAGCTAACCACCCCTAAATGCCTGATCCTAAAAACGTACTTCCTACGACCCCAATTCCAATGAAGTTGGAACATTGTGTGAAGTGTTTTTTTCCCTCAAATATTCACTCTTTGAATTTGATGCCTGCGACAGGTTCCAGAAAAACCTCTGGGTGAAACGACAACATTGTTTAAGATGTTGCTCACATTGCCACAGTCACTGAGGTTCAGAGGATCCAGAGGTGTGGTTATTAAATTGCGTCATATTTTTGAATGTGGACAAAATATATATATTTCTAAATGGGTTAACAGATTTTGATTACCCCATTAACTGTGTTGTTCTGTTTTTGTTTAATGTAATAACAATAATAAAACAAGCATCCCTGAAAGGCTTAGTTATTCACATGCAAAGACTGGGTGAAGTTCACCAATTTGTCAACAACTGCATGAGCAAATACTCCAACAGTTTCAGAACAATGTTTCTCAACATACAGTTGCAAAGAATTGATGGATTTCATCAATCTACAGTCCATAATATCATCAAAAGATTCAGAGAATCTGGAGAAATACCTGCACGTAATTGAATATAGGTTAAACAGGATTTGCAAATCATTATATTCTGTTTTTGTTTACATTTTACACAACGTCCCAACTTCACAGGAATTGGGGTTGTAATTTGGAACGCATATAAGGTCATTAAGAACCAATCAAAAGAAGGCCAGCGTCTGAAATGCAGGAATCGGAGTGTGTGATAAAAATGCTGTGCAGTCCTGAGTTGGGCTGGACACCTGCCTTAAAAGCACAGCAATACTTTAAGATAAGGACGGAGATCTATTCACTCCAAAATCATCCCTTCAGTGTGTCTTGGTGTGGACTCAGTGTTCACTCAGAGCACCCTGTGTTTTGTCATTTGTGCTGTATTGAATAATGATGAGGGTTGTATGAAGTTTTTTTCTCTCTCTCAGATTTAAACATCTTTACACTCTTGCTGTGTTCAAAACATACATTCCTCTGAACCATATTTCATTAAAAAGTTTATCCCCTCTGTCTATTTCTTCCTTACTAGATAAAAGCACCAGATCAGGGGGCAGATCTGCAAGGCGCAGCAGGCTGCCACCACAGTTTTATGTGGGTTTGCGCGAGCAAGTGAAAATATATTAACAATGAAACCGAACAAAGAAGTTGAAAGTCTTTCTTCCAGAGCAAGGTGATTAAGCTCTGAGGCAGGAGGCTCACACACTCAGAGTGTAGGCATAGTGCATGCTCAGTCAACACAAACATGTCAAGAACAATTTAGTCAGCTCTTTAACATGCAGAAGAACAAGGAAAGTTCTAATATATCTGTAAGACCCATATTTCTTAATTTCCCGTGTACTTGGATCTGATTCTGATTTGGTACAAGGACAAAGTCAGAATTTGGGCCTTATGTGAGGATGTGCATAATTGGACGTCTCTCGGCTAATTGTCATATAAATGTCTGAGGATAATGGCTTTATTCTCTGTCCGTAGTTGCTTAATGAGCTGCCTGTCATCACCATTTGTTCTCCTCATGATAATATTGTAAATTCTTTGGTGCATTTGACTTTAAGTGTAGAATTACACGTCTCTGGTTCGCCTCTCAATTGGTTAGCATACGGCTGCTTTGACACCATCAATGCATCATGTGAAGGAGGCAAGAGGCTTGGCGGAAGCATCTCGCTTTCACAATAAAAAAAAAAAAAAAAAAAAAAGGACAGAGGAAGAACAGAGGCACGGACAAGTGTTTAAAATGCCGGGGCAGTTCTGCAAGCATCGGATAACCAATTGATTGGGCCACCACTGCCGTCTGAATTGCAATTTCATCCATTTACCTGTTTCAGTCCCTGAGCATGATGATAAAGAAAGAGAGCAGTTACAGAGTGGTGAGGTCTCAAACACATTACCCTGCCTCACCTCTCTCACTTCAACAGTCACACTTACAGCTCTCGCTCTCGTCCTCCCCTGAACTTAGAGCTCTGGTCTGATTTTCCCAATCTGGAGGTTATTGAAATTCCCTCTCTGTTTTAAAGAAGAAAAAAAAAAACGCTTTACGTCCCAAACAAACCATTAACTGTTGAGTCCCGCTCCAGAGGTTGAGGTTTTCCTGGTGATACACTCACAGAGTCTATAAAAAAACAGTTTAAAATCTGTGGTTTTCCCCTTTATGTTACATAATACCAAGGTGAACAAGAAGAAACACGCTGTACCTGCTGTGTAGACCTTCTGACTGTTTAAAGATGTATACGTATACATCAAAGGCGGTTTGCAAAAATTCAAATGCAATCGAGTGTGAACAGCAGTTTGGGGACTGGGTTTTTAATCCAAGATCCGCCCATTGCTCCACCCCTGAAAGGCCTCCAGAAGGCTGACCAATCAGAGAGGAGGGGGTTTGTGGAGCGAGGAGCCTAAAAGAGACAGCAGCTAAAACCAAGCGAAGCATTTCAGACTGAGGCTGAATCAAAGGTTTTCTAAAACACCAGTCAAAGCACAAAAGGGACTTTTTTTGAGCTGAAAATCATGTGAAGCTACTACACCAGAGAAACAGTACAATGCCTACCAGCCATCAGCTGGGTGTCCTTCACGCCTCATGTAATGCTGCCATTGATGAACACACATTGTGATAACACAAGAGACCAGAACAGAGGCTTTCCTTTGAGGAAACACAGAGAGATTTAGCTTTAATGGTTTTTAATTGACATCCATTTGTGATGCATTATGCAAACGACAATCTCCCTCGACACCTGCAGCATCACCTGCGTCTGTTCACTCAACGGAAAATACTGTTGATGAACACGTCTGCCAAACAACTTCATACATCTGTTTGGTGAATCATTCGATACTCGATCAGTGGGCTTGATTGGATTCAGAGACGATTCTTGGAACATATCCTGGAAGTTTTGATGAGTAAATTATTTTGTCCATTTTGAGTCAAAATGACCATGAAATCCTCAAATATATATTTATAACTATTTTTATTGTACTGTGAATAAAAATAAAAACAAATGTGTGATTTCAAAATGAGGAATTGAGTGAAAAAGAGCTGGTCTACAGTACATCATAATCCTTTTAACCCGTACAGAAAAATCATCAGAATTTCCTGAAATGACTCTGGTAATTTGCATGTGTTTACAAAATCAGACATTTTTTATTTATTTTTTTTTCTAATCTTGAATCGATCCACAATTTGTCCAGCCAACCTGCCAGGATAATAACTTCAGTGTGAAGTCAGGGTGAGCTCATGTGAGGATGCAGAAGGCAATCTTCAGGAAAATTAACTGAAGGAGACTGAGTGGGAGTGCAGCCGGTGTTCTGCCGAGTTTTGTCGCTTGGTCAAAAAATGCTTCTGCAGTGTGAATTGAAAGCAGAGGCTTTCGGTTTGCACCGACTAATATTATCAGGATCTCAAACAGAGGTAAGTGTATGGTAAGAATGAGCCAATATGTTTTAGTTTTATTGAGCTTGTCTAAATTTTTATTTATGATGGTAGGAGAGACGTGTCTCAAGGTACCCCGATCACTGATCTAATAATGTTCCAGCACAGAATCTCTTTACTGCATATCAAGCCACTTCCCTCTCTGTTTGGACTGTCAGAGTAAGGGGGAAAATGTTTTGATACTATTTTACAAAATAGTTCATTAAGTTTTCAGGAGGAGCAAACCTCAGCAATTTTTTTTTATGAAATAAAACAGAGGAGAGACGAACACCCAGGATTCTGGTTTGACCATAGACTTTATAATTAAAGGATGTTGTGTGTGTGTCGTCACCCGTCTGTTTCTACCAGCGCAGCCACATTGGAAATGAGGCGGGCTTTGAGTCTCCAGACTAACAGCTATCATCTGTCAGTCATGTGAGATTGGACGAATTCGCAACTTTAATATCCTCTTTTTTTTTTCAATGTCATTTCTTTCCCCTTCTTTTCCTTTTTCTTCTTCCTCTTTGTTTCTTTTCTTTTCTTTTCTTTTTGTCACTTAGGTGTTGCACTGCCCCCTCTGGCTTAGAGTAGGAAATTTCCAATAAAAAAGTTTGCGAGTTTAGTTTCTAGAGAGGGCTGGTGACGGTCACTGAAATGCAGTGGAAAACAAAACTTTCAGCTGCAAAATAAAAACTGCATTAACCTCAGAAAGAGTTGATCCCTCATATGGTATTAAACTATGAGAATAATGCAGACAAAAAAAACAAACAAACTGCTGAGTTAGAAAAAAATTCACCCCCCGTACAGTGTGTGCCGTTGGCGAAATTATCGATTCAGACAAGAGACATTCTTTGTACTTTCTTTATACTTTAGACATTATTTATGCCATCTGTAATTAATTAATTGCAATTAACCGCATTTTAATCAAATCAAAACTCAACATCAGAAGCAACACTTTTCAAACAGATTTTGGTAGAAGACAAAACAACTGAGTCATGTACAGAAGTTTAAACTTTAAAATTCTGTTTATTTTGCTCAAAATATTTTTTTTGTGGACACAGTACTTTCAAGTACATTCATCAGCCTTTATGTGGCAAATAAATATCTTAATAAAAAAAAATAATAATAAGAGACAAAGAGTTCAACACAAAGTGCCATACCATCTAAAATGGTAAAGAAAGGGAGGAAGCTTGATTGTATTTGGAGCGCAGACTTTATCGTTAGCTCAGCTGCCAGTACTAGCTGTAATGTGTTTTGCATTTAAGTGGTACCGGAGGCTTGAATAACTGCGGTGGAATGCAAACTCTTTGTTGCACAAGTTGCACACAACAATTCTATTATTCAGGCTTTCATCTGAATGTTTTTTAAAAGTAAATTCTCCATGGTTTGCCATTCAAGTCAATCAGTGCATTCACACAGCCCGCGCCACGGTCTGTCTCCGGCGCATGCTACCAACGGCTGCTCGCAGCTGTTTCGCTGTGAGTCTATTCTTGCTGGGGTGCGCTGCAGAGACACGTCAATTTCTGCAGAGCAGATCGTTCCAAACAGGAAATCAAACATGAAAAAACGATCAGTTTCCGGTCTTTTCAAAATAAAGCACCATGTTCAGCCTGTTGATCGTAAAATTGTCCTCGTATATCAAAACTACGACACTGGCACAGGGCCAGCAGTCATCAGCGGGTCAGACCCAGAGGAAATCTGACGCCATGGACGAGGAAAAGTTTATATTGGAGGCGGAAAACCAGATAATTATATACGATACAACACATCCTTTATATAAGGACACCAACAGACTAAAAGGGAAGGACTGAATTAATGAAGTTCTGGGAGGGCAGGTGGGTTTAACATACTAAATATCATGACAGTAGTTGTCATGGGTGTGATTCCTGCAGGAACATGTGGTTCTCCTGTGATCTTGTGTATCCAGCTGCTATGAGTACGCTGAGCTGCGCTCCGCTCCTGAGACGGATGCAGTGTGAATTGGCTCGCGCTGACGGACTGCAGCGCTCATGGAGTATGTGTGAATCAGGGGTCACTCAGTGCGTCGCTATAACTCGTCTGCCAGAAATCGTCTGCACTGAGAACTGTTCTGTGTGATATAGACAATACAATGAAATATGACAAAATGTGTCATTTTTTAAAACGCCGTTAATTCCCCGGACTGGAGGTTTTGCTGCTTGGTCTTGACACAAGCAGAGTTGCTTGGTGGCACATCTTGATAGGAAGCACTGTTTGACACTGATTGATGATAAAAAAAAAAAACAAAAAAAAAACAAAACAAACAAACAAACAAACAAACAAACAAAAAAACAGAGTGAACCTGGATAAGCAACAGAATGAAAAAGGTGCCAAAACTGCCTCATTCTCATTTCTGCTGTTGAGCTTGTTTCTTGTTCTCTCATTTGTTGATAACTGCTGATATGTTCAGACTGCTTTCAAGGAAAAACAACCTTCATCAATGTAAATGACTGTTTCTTAATTTACCGACATTTTTAAAGGCCCTGTTAGGACTTCTTAAGAGATCTTACAGTAGCATTTGAAACATATTTGCCTTTAAATTCAGGATTTCAAATTAGATTATCAGCATCAAAACTTGTTATTTCTTAATGTTATTTCTCAGTATCAGGGATTGGGTTGGATTTCCTGAAAGAACATGAATCCACTGACAGAACGCAGACCAAAAGTCCCTTAGAAGCAAGAAGTGGTTTAATAGTGCACATTGGATCTGGACTGTCAAAAAGAAAAAGGACAGAGGAGCAGGAGAGAGCGAGACAGGGGAGTGAGAGAGCACATGCATGTTCTGACCCACATGTAGCAGTTGTACTGCAGTGGTTTTCCTGTTAATCTTTGTTTTTTTAGAGTGAGATTTTTTTTTTCTTTTACATTGATCTTTTTGAAGTAAAACAAAAACTAAAAATAACAAAGTCCGCATGTCTGACTCCTATTTTTTTAGTTTTTGTGTTATACATAAAACAGTGTGTTTTAACTTCAGGATAAAACAGCCCTCAGAATGAGAACCATAAACCTCCCTGAGTCATTTTTCAGGTTATGACTAGAGCGTTTCACACTGCTCGTGCATTTGTGTGAGTTTCTTCATCCTGTTCCAGATCTCAGACTCACATGGCTGCAGTAACACATTATATGTTCCTCCATCGCATATAAGTTTTTTCTTTTTCTTCCTGTTTCACATCCCCCACTTTCTTTGTTCACAAGGTGATGCAGGGAAATGAAGGGGGAAGTGAAGGAGCATGTTTTAAGAGATGAGAAGTCATTTCCTCATGTTGTCAAGTCATTCAGCTTTAACAGTGTTTTTATCAGCACACATGCACTTTTGATAAAGTATATTAACAGTTTAGTGTCTGTGTATGCTGTTGAACAATCACCTTCACATGAAGAAAATATGAACTTCATTTATTCTGCATCCTAAGAGCTTATTTCAACTAAAAGTTAAAGTGAATCTTAAAATAAAAATAAAAAAAAGCAAATTGTACTGTTCTTGATTGTTATGTAATATGATCTGAGCTCACAGCAGTGACCTCAGATCATTGTTATAAGGCTTTGTATGTACACAGCTTATATAGACCCTCTGGCCACTTAATTAGGTTCAGCTGCTCGTTAACACAAACGTCTAATCAGCCAATCACTTGGTAGCAACTTAATTCATTTAGTCGTGTAGACACGGTGAAGACAAGCTGTTGAAGTTCAGACTGAGTGTGACGAAGTCATAAAGACTGTCTGTCTTTCTCCGTCGCTGCACGCCTCGCTCTCCTGCTCAGGAGAGAGTCTGCGGCGCGCTCATTGTTCCCGGCGGGTCTGCACTCACATCCCGCAGTCCTGCACAAACTGCTTTCCCCATTCCCTCGCGGGACCACACTCTCATCTCGTGGTCCCCCACACAATCTGTTTCCCAATACTCTCTGTTAAACTCTGGCCCTGTCGTCCGTCGAGGATGAACGCTCGGCGTCTACGCACACACACTCAACAATGAGACTCACCAGATGGATGCAACTGCCTGTCTGCCTCACAGGCCAAACCATGACGCGCATAGTGGTGCGCTCTTAGAAAACCAGGTGATAGTCTGTACCATTTATTTAATTTTGGATTGTTTCTTATTTTCTATATTTGTTGACAGGAATTAAGAGCCATTTGTTGGGCATCTCTGTTCTGTTATGGTAGTGTAACAGTTTATTATTAATTTTGTTATTTTCCTTATTTAATGAGCTAGAAATGCTGAAACCCCACATAAGATGATAGAAAGATGACAGGAACTCAAAGAACCACTGGTTACAACCAAAGAATGCAGAAGAGCATCTCTGAACCCACAACAGGTCCAAGCTTGAGGCAGATGGGCTACAGCAGCTGAAGACCATACCAGATGCCCCTCCTGTCAGCTGAGAACAGGAAACTGTGGCTACAATTCACACAGGCTCACCCAAAACTCAACCCCATAGAAGACTGAAAAACCTCTCCTGGTCTGGTGAGTCTGGATTTCTGCTCCACATTCAGATGGTGGACTCAGAGTTTAAAGTAAACAACATTAAAGCATGGATCCATCCTGCGTGTATCAATGTTTCAGGCTGATGCTGCTGCTGGTGTAATGGTGTCAGGAGATTCTCATCATGGATGGGGCGACTGTGGCTCAGTGGTAGAGTTGTCTCTCAATCAAAAGGTTGCGGGTTAGATCCCCATCTCCTGCAGTCACATGTCGAAGTGTCCTTAAGCAAAACACCAAAATTGCTCCCACTGTTGGTCAGTGGTGTGTGAATGGGTGTGAATGGTATGATAATCATGATAATGATAATCATTCTCTACCATCAGTGTGTGAATGAGACTATTAGTGCAAAGCGCTTTGAGAGGTCAGAAAGACCAAGAAAAGTACCATATATGTACTGGTCCATTTACCATTTTACCATGACAAATCTGCAGCAGCTGTGGGATGCTATCAGCTGTCAGTATGGTACGAAATCTCTGAGGAAGGTTCACAGCATCTCAATGGATCTATGACACCAAGAATTAAGACAGTTCTGAGGGCAAAAGGGGGTCCAACCCGGTACTAGCATAGTGAATAATAAAGTGGACGGTGAGAATATATATTTATATGTGTGTGTGTGTGTGTGTGTGTGTGTGTGTGTGTGTGTAAAAACCTGTCCAATCAAATAATCCTGGATCTGCAGCTGCAGTGCTTGTAAAAGACATTAAAAGCTTCTTCTGACACATACCTAACCTTTTTTTCTTCTCACAAAGCTCCTGTTTGTCCTGCATGCTGCTTCTGTCCGGGTCAACACGCTTTATAGAGAAGATGCTTTGAACTCAGATGAACAAATCCAGTGCTGCCAATGTTTGGCTTCCAATCGATTTTCTTTTTTCAGCACATTGCAGTTCAGTGGAAAAAAAAAATCTTGTGGTTTGAAAGTAAAAAGATGAAGGATTAATATTAGCAGTTAAACTAAAATCATTTTCATGATTTGACTCAAATGAAATATGAGTCAAACTTATTGAACACTTTTAATGAAGTTGGTATCATCTGGTAACAAGTCCAACGTCTCTTCTCCTTCTCCTGTAATCATTTGTGTGTTCAACTCTTTCACGTTTGAGTTTTATTAACTATGAACTTAAAATGATTACAGTTGTGCTGACTCTCTATTTATAATTTATATTTCATCCATACAAACAAGTTTGAGTTCTTCAAATGAGACATTGTGAATGCTTCTGCAAAAAAAAAAAAAAGAGTCCCAGGGTCTGGAATGATGCAAAGCCCCGCAGCATGCTCCAGGGTAAGTGACTTCTGGGCATCCAACTCTCTTTGGCTTTACTTTGTTTTATATCGTCTCAGACATTGTTTCTGTATATGTTCTGTTTAGTTCATAGCTTTTACTAGTGAATAAATCCTCTTTCTATGTATTCTTGGCTCTTTTTTTGCCAAAAATATAATACGATACTTCAAAACCACAGAAACACAATTTACCTTTTACTTATTTGTAATAAATATGCATATTTACAAGGTTACATCCACATACAGAACAAAAACTTTCTGACAAAAATGTAGAAGAAAACAATTAAATTAAATCACAGAGTGCAGTGTAATAAACAATAAAAACCACACACCCCCCATCCCCACAGCTCATCATGACCAACACACATTACTGCTCATTAATGCAGTACAAAAGATACAAAAGTAACAGGCACACATCATTCAATCAGGTGGTACCTCTAAATTAGTAAAATAGGAAATAAAAAACATGTAGTCTTTGAGCCAACAGGAGATAGAAAGACATTTGGCAGACTTCCAATGCAACTTGTTAATAAAGATGTGAAAGCTATAATGTCCTTTTGTATAGAGTTAAGTGCAAGTGAGGGGTCAGGAATCCCAAATATAGCAATTAAGGGACAAGGTTGGAGATTTACCCCAAGAACAGTGGACATGATAGAAAGGTAACCCACCCAGAAACCTTTCAGATCAGGACAAAGAAAAAAAAACATGTGGCTAAGGTGACAAAGAAAGAGATGGCATTTATCACATTTATCTCCCACTTCTGAATAGAGTTTAGATTGTCTGGATTTAGAGAAATGCTCCCTGTAAAACACCTTAATTTGGAAAAGTCCATGACGAGCACATGAGGTTGTAAATCGTATCCTCTCCACAGCCTGTTCCCAGCATCCATCCCGTATTTGTATTTCCAATTCCCCCTCCCAAGTACACTTAAGTTTAGCCATTGAGTGATTGCCAAAAGCTAAGATGATATCATACAATTTTGAGATGATTCCTCTGTGATGAGGAGCAAATGATAGCATGGTTTCCCACTGTTGTTCTGGAGGTGAAGAGGGGAAACCAGGGAAACACTTAGCAACAAAATTGCGAGTTTGAAAATAGCAAAACAGACGAGTAACAGGAAGGCCGTAGCGAGATGACAAGTTGGCAAAACTATCAAAGACACTATCTACATACAAATATTTGAATTGTGTAACACCCTTGTCATACCAGACTGAAACTGTTGAGTCTGAGAGTGATGGAGGAAATAAATGGTTGTAAGAGAGAAAATTAGGTAATATGAGTCCTCTACTAAGTCTACATCTCTGCAGTAAAGTTTTACAAACCTGAGGTGATTTCTCTACCTAAATAAAAGAAGAAATTATCTTATCCAGTGAGTCAAAGAAATGTTTTGGCAGGAAAAGAGGAACTGACTGGAATAGAAATCAAAATTTTGCTAAAATATTCATTTTAACAACATTTATCTTGCCAATTAATGAAAGGGGGAGTCTACCCCATCTTTGAATATCTAACGTAATCTTTGAGACAAGGGGAGTGAAATTAGCAGATGCAAGGCTAAAGATAAAGAACAAGTCACATTAATACCAAAGTATATAAACCCCAATGGACTTAAGTGAAAAGGTAAATCTGACTGTTGAAGATGGTTTGCAGTAGTATTAAAGGGAAAACACTCACTTTTCCTCAAATTCAATTTATTACCTGAAAAGGTGCCGAAATTCTGCAGAATACTTAAAACAGCAGGGATAGGAAATTAAGGATTAGTTACATACAAAAGCAAATCATCTGCATATTATGATTAAGGGGGAAGATCTTAATGCAATAGACAGAGGCTCAGTGGCAATAGCAAAGAGCAAAGGCTACAAAGGACAACCCTGGGCAACTTCCATGTCCAAGGGCAAAATAATCAGCATAAACATCATTAGTATGAACACTGGCTTTAGGGGATGAATAAAGGAGGCGAATCCAAGAAATAAATTAATCACCAAATTCAAATTTCTTTTAAACTACAAACAAATACTCCCACTCTACCCTATCGAATGCCTTTTCAGCATCTAAAGACATGACTAGTTCAGGAAGGTCAGCAGGGTGTTTTGAGTAAATAACATTTAAAAGTGTATGGGTATTAAAAAAACAACTGACCTCCCTTTATAAAACCATTTTACTCTTCAGATATTATGTGAAGAAGCACATTCTCTAAACGGGATACAATAACTTTAGCCAGCAGCTTTACGTCAGCATTAAGCAGAGATGGATCTTTGTCATCTTTGAGAAGGAGAGCAATAGCAGCTTGTGTCATAGTTGGTGGTAAAGAACCACTTTATATGGATTCATTGAATACAGATAAAAGTAAAGGTGCCAGTTTTACAACAAATGTTTTGAGATATTCAATCTGAAACCCATCAGGGCCTGGAGCTTTGTTAGATTGCATAGCTTTGTTTGTTTGTTAGCAAATTCAACATCATCGAAATTCAGGGCATACACATTTACCGATAAAACCTTTTTTTTTTGCATTAGGGTACCAGCAACTATGAGCTATCTGCCACTCCTATCAGCAATAACATCTGTGGATGAGAACTGGACTTTTTTGTTAATTAAAATTGTGACTCCTCGAGCTTTTGAATTAAAGTTTGAGTGGAAGACCTGACTTACCCAAAGGCAATGTAACCTATTGTGATCATTAATGCAAAGGTGAGCCTCCTGTAAAAAAAAAAAAATATATATGTCAGAGTTCAAACGCTTCAAGTTTGTAAAAACCTTAGAACTCTTAACAGGAGTACCCATACCGCTGACATTCCAACTAATAAATCTGAGAGGTGTGCCTGACCCAGCAATGCTGGAATCTACTGTCTATTGCCATTATTCATTTAAATAAATTAGAAAAAAAAAAAACTTAAAACACGCAGCTGGTCACTGAGAGCCGAAGAGGGAAACTCTTCCTCTAACTTAACCCTAAACATAAATACACCCAAAGTCCCCATAAAACCACAGAACAAAGGGGACAGCAATGTTCCATACATTAACCAAAAGCTGTCCACAACTGTTTTAACAACCCGGAGACTACGCACAATAAACAAGAATAAGAGAGAAAGAGAGAGAGAAACAAAATAAAACTCCCACCGATCTCAAGACTATTTAACAGTATGCGTGCAATGATAACACATTATATTGAAAAAATAAAAAAAAAACTCACATTACATCATTTTATTTCCTCTAAAGTTTAGCATACCAACAAAATAGCAAAGATGTCTGCCTTATTAACACGAACCAAATTTCCACTCAGATTAGATGGATGCATAAAAAGCATGTAAAAAATACAATTTAACAAATAACAGCAGGACCAAGTCATGTGTAAGGCACATATACACCTACAAAAATAGTCTTGTTATATAACAAAATTCAATAGGACTAAAGGAAAAATTAGCCTGCCATAAACAAAGTAATACTGACACTAAGCAAATTAGTGCAACAAACCAGAAAACCACCTAATACTGCACAGGCAGAGAATTAAGGGTAGTGTGTTAATAAACTCTAAGCAACACTAGAACACAGTTCTGAAAAGCTATTGGAGCCCACCCAGAGATCAAGGTTTTAACATAGATGCTGGCATCCTCCGCTGAAACAAAGTCCTTCCCAACACCGTTGTATGTGATGCAAAGTCACTTTGGATGTATCGGACCATACCGAGCACTGCTGATGCCGCAAAGTTGACGCCTGACCTCGTTGAATGCAGCTATCTTGCCGGTGTGGTCAGGTCTTGGTCTTTAATCTGTTGGAGTTCTGTAGCATGACGTAAAACGTCAACACAATCACTGTGATAATGAAATCTGCACACAATGGCTCATGGATGATCACCAGGCTTGGGTTTGGGTTGGAGGGACTGATACAACATCTGCTCCTTTACCAAACCAAACGCTTCCTTCAGTAAGTCAGCGGCAGTGGAACAAGTGTCAGGACCCTCCCACTATCCTAACGTTGTTACGTCGTTATCTGTTAGCTGTGAGTGCATGATCCATCTCTCCAATGTACCTTTTAGCTTGGACATGGTAGCATCAGTGGCAGCTTTATCGTTTGCAAGCTGTGTCTTCACTGCTTGCAAGTCAAACTTGGTAGTAGGCAAAGCATCCCTGAGAGTATCCTGGAGTTCCTTTTTAAAAATATCAGCAGTATCTTTCCTCAGCTAAGCCAGCAACTCGAGCTTTAGGGCAGTGATGTCAGGGATAGCATGCGTTGAGGCAGCCTCTAAAGGAGCCGACCGCTCACTCAAGGGTGTGGTGGTTGTAGAAGGTTTTTCACAGTGAAAGACGAGTTCTCTAAAATGCAAAACGCTCACAATAGACTGCAGTTGTCTCCCAGAGTAAAGAACAAAACCATAAATCTGTTGATCTTTGCCCTAGCGAGACGCCGTTGAGGCTGGCCTGGCCACGATGCTGAGGCTCAAATCTGATCTACGATGACCAGCTGGACCCTGAAAGAGCCATGTCTTATAACACATAGATGCATTGACCAACTTTGTAACAAAAGCCAGGTTCAGAACCAAAAGTATATGAGCAAACTCATGATGACACCTTTGATTAATGCTCAATTTGATTCACAGCAGAATCTTCAGTATGACCACAGCAATCAGTCTCTATCCTTAACCCCTGCATCGATCAGGAAGGATCTTCCCTCCTTATAGGGAGCCAACCTAAAGGAGACTTGTCTTTCGACAGAGACGACCAAACCGGAGACAGGAGCGAGGAGAAAATAACCATCCTCTGGGTTATAAAAATGCTATTTGTTGGTCATGTTTTCAGTTGCTTGAGGTGATCTGCAGAAGCTCTCAACTCATTTACTTTGTTCAGATACGCTTGCTTTGAATAAAGTATCTTGGATTCAGCTGACCGGTCTCTTCTGATGATTGGACTCCTCGAGTGTTTTACTCTGTTTGAGTGACATAGTTTTAACAGAACAGTTTAGTAGTTCAGTAAGTTTAGCCTGTCAGATTCAGGGCCTCACCTGGCCTGCTGTCAAGACACGAGAAACTCCACAAAAAGGCTGAGACTCAACATTGTGGTTTGTGGACCAGGCCTCAACTGCGTCTGAATAGCATTGTGAGTTTTAGAGTTCTTTGCAGACATGTCATGCAGTCTAGAGATAAACTTCCCAACAAAAAGTACTGTGATGTAAAACAGGACTGAATATGTGACCAAAAAGCGCAAATGAGTTACAATTTTAATCAAAATCAGCAGGAGCTTTAAAATTCACATCCATTAAACTTCACTAGCGCCCCCCATACCTGGCTCTTTAAACAGTCCACCAGACAGACCTAAGATGGGTCAAAATGAAGCTCTGTTTAACATTTAGCTCATAACAGCCAGTGATGATAAGCAGAGAAGCAGTGGATGATATTCTTCTGATGAAGAAGTAAACAAAAGTGACTCTCACCTTGGTAAGACTGTTGGTTGGACTCACTGGTTGAATAGTATCCTCTGAGTCAGCCTTACCTGTCTGTGTAAAAGTGTTTCTATGAGTGGCCACTTGAAGGACTCCAGGGTTCAAGAAGCTTCTCATAACAAGGACTTGCTGTTTGTGACAAAGACTGGATCCTGGTAAATATTTAAGTAAAGAGCACTCATGAGTTGAATCACTGCTACTAGTAAGAAGGGCTTTAAAGAGGCTGAAGAGTCTCTCACACTGAGAACACTAAAGCATGAAGATGGTAATGTAGCAGGATGAGCCCTGCTGCTCCTCATTATCTCAGTAATGCTGGCTTATTGCCGCCTGGGGGCACTCTATAAAAGGGGGGCAGAGACAATTCTGCCCCCTCTTGCTCTTCGGTGGGCGGCTCCGCTCTGTCCCGCTTGCCTCACTTCCGGGTGGTCACCAATGCAGGTAGGTTTGCAGCATCCATTTTACTCTCACGTTGCATGGCTGTTGGCATGCTCCATGGTTTGGTATCCTCTGCTGTTACAGCTCTGAGCCTTAGGAGCAGGACGCACGCCTCTCCCTCGGTCGTGCAGTGAAGCGCGGGATCGGTATGTACGCTACACGGCGTTTGAATTATTGAAAAACGTAACCACACAGCTCTCATTGAAATGGCCTTTTTGTTATTTGTCAGATAACCTATTGGTTGATAGAGGAGCCAGGAATCTGCTGCTGCTTTGCCTCGCCGCCATTCTGTGAATGTCCGCCTCAATCCACAGCCTGTCTGTCTGTCTGCGGCCTGCATGCCCACCTGTTGCCTGCTATTTGCTACCCATCTTATTGGAGCCCTGTCTTTAAGCATGGCTGCTTGAGCTGTGCGGGTACTTGGAATTTTGTGTGCTTGCTCTCTCTGCTCACTGAGTGAGCTGCACCGACCCTGTAACCTTCCCCAAGCTACAAACACCTTGCGGGTTACAGTGGTACAGTTGCTGGGAATCATCACACCACCTACACGGATTATGACACAGTGCTTCTCCATCACACATGCCTGGCATGTAGCCAAAATAGGAGGTTAGCATGAACAAATAACATGCTATTTAATGTGTAGGGCTAACATGGTGGCTAGGATACCTGTAAACTTACTTTTCATATGACTCGAGAGTGCTGACTCTCCCATACTGAAAATTGGTATCTTAATGCTCATTGAACTGACAGACACCCGGCATGTTGGTCTACACACTGTCCTCTCATTTTTACATTTTACATTTGATTTCTCTCTTTTTAAATCCTCTGTTGAGTCAAATTGCTGTTAGGTTTGAAATAGATGTGATTACAATTTCAAGCATTTACAAGCACAAAGTTGGAAAAAGCATTTTTCAAACTTTGAAAACATTAAAATGCAAGCATTTTTTGAAGGATTCCAAGAACCCGTATGAACCCTGTTTATACTAATTTACCTGCACTAAAGGGTAATTAGCTGAAATGTTGTAACTTTCTCTGTATAGGAGCCAGAGCGGGCTGCGTGTCTGTAAACAGTTACGTTTTGTGTCTGTCAGAACAAATGAAAGTACAGAGACAGATCCTGGTGTTGGTCATCTCTGGCGATGTATTAATAAAATACTAGTTGAATTTATATTTTAGACCTTTAAGGTTGCCTTTTTGCAGACAGGACTGTTTTTCTCAAGCTTGGTTTTAAATCACAACAGCAATAAAGCTGCATTAAGCCTATAATGGTAGGTTCTGTCTTTGTAGCATCTGTGAGAGTAATGGCCTTCAAAAACAATAATAAAATACAATATTTGTTGGAGATAATTTTTTGTTTTTGTTTTGTTTTGTTTTGTGTTTTTTTTTTCTGAAGTCCAAGTCCGTTCACTGTTTTTCTACCTACACCTGGCCATATGTTTGACATCACTCAGGTGGTTTTACTGGCAAAACCATCACACACATTCATGCACATTTATGCACATTCATGCACAAATCATCTTGCACAAATAGCATACATATTTCTTCTTTGTGTACATGTTTGGTTAATAAAAGTCTGTGGAAAACAGTGAGTCCTTAGCTTGCTTTGAGACTTACGGTTAATGAGACAGTTGAGGCTGCACTAAACAGAAAGTGTGTGGCTAATAAAATTAAAGAATAGAATAATCAATGAAGTCTTTACTGAGGCACTGAGGTGAGAACAGGGCTTGCTCCCTGGCTTGTTTCTGCTTTAAAGGGTCACAGAGGGTCAGAAAAGTTTCCTGCAGTACTAAAGTCTAACTTCACTTTCAGCTTTTCTTTGCAGAGATCGTGTAGTTGCAGGAACCACAAACTTGATGCGCAATAACATGATGTTGTCTGCCCTTTGGAACTCAGGCTTTGTGAATCAAAATGAAACGTCTTGTATGGTAATAGAGCAGTTTTCCATCTGAGAAAGTTTCTCCCAGATCATGGGTTAGATCATAAAAACTTTACCCTGTCACTTCACATGCAAAGCTTGTTGTAGCCCGTGAAGCACTGCTGTGGTTGTGCCTTTTGCTCGTCCTGTGGCCACAGTTGCAGGAGATTGCATCAATGCAGACACTTTCACCTCTGCCACAATCATTATTCTGTTTGTCGGTTATTATTTTGCTCACACGGATCTTGACACATTTTGTCTGCTAATGCTGCTCTGCAGAGATGGATGGACCTGCTTGGATTCACATGCTGCCTCTCTCTCCACAAGGCCGAGTGACATGCTCACGTCCCCTCCCTGAGTGTTTTGCCCATATCCGATTTGCCTCAGTAATTTAATCACACAAGTATTCTGTGCTTGGATTGGAAAACACGAGCCGCAACATCCCTGACATAAGCCCAGGCAAGATTAGGCTGTGAGATTTGTTACCACAATACCGTTGGCTGCATAGAGAGGATTGCTGTGCTGATACAGTCTGTGAGGATCATGAAACAAGGAGGTGAGAGAGAGAGAGAGAGAGAGAGAGAGAGAGAGAGAGAGAGAGAGAGAGAGCGTGTGAGAGATGGATGTGAATGAGTGTGGGGATAGTCTTATATGAGATCTCTGTGTTGCTACATGAACCCATTGGCAGGTTGCGCTGTGCTGTGGGGATTGGAGTGGAGCCTTACTTTGATTATGACTCGAGAAATAATGAAAAGGGAAAGATAGCAAAAATGGAGCGATGCCCTATCATCCTCCTCCATGTGAACATACACACACACGCACACACACACACACATACACACACACACATCCTCTGACTTCTGCTCCCACAAACTCCAGTGCTACCCTTCAGCATGTTTCCATTATGGAGACTGTATTAAGAAAAGGATGCAAAAGGACACAGACTCCATTTAGCTTGATCCTCTTTGAGCGCAGTGGATTACAGTTGGGTACAAATGCAAGGAAGAGATGGAAGAGCTCTTTCAGCGGTTTTACACAGCCTCAAGTGAGAAATCAACACAATAAACTGTACTTAAGGTTATGTAACTAGTTCTGAACTGTACTGTATTGCTCTGCAGCCTTTTGCCTGATTTCTCAGTAGCCACTTTTTCAGTCCAGGGGTGAATTTTCTGTCATCTTACATTTGTGGTATGAAGCCAAAGCAGACATACCAATTTCCTCTGCTTCGCTCAGCTTCAGCGAGCATTTACAGTATTCAGCACAATGCTGTGCATAGCAGCGGACTGGAGTGGGGAAATGTGATTGCAATGGGAAGCAATGGGGCCTGTGAACATCTCACAAGTTACATCAATGATTTTGAGTTCAGTTCAATTGTTCTTTGTTCTCATAATGACACAGTTTGAAAAATAAATTTGTATCTCAATAAATTAGCTATGGAAGAAGGTTAGGAAAAAAGGTCAGAATTCTGACTTTAAGCTCAGAATAATAATAATAAAATTAAATATTGGAAATTGTTTTTTCTGTGGCCTCAATCCTCTTCCGTAATTACAATATTGTGCTGTAAGTTATTTTATTTCAGAAGAAAAGTCAAATTCATTCGTTCTATAGCTGTAAACTAATGGTTTCTCACTCTGTTCATCCAATGAACTGGAAACGCTTTCAAAGGTTTCCTTTCCTCAGTTGGCAACGCAATCATGGCAGTTCACAAAGAGCTGTATCCAAGCAGGTTGCTAGAAAGTTGAGTGGAGTGAAAAAGATGGACAAGCAACATGACATAACCACAGCCTGGAGAGGATCGTCAAGAAAAAAAAAAAAAAAAAAAAAAAAAAAAAAAATCAAGACTTTTGAGGAACTTCACAAAGAGTGGACTGAAGCTGGAGTCAGAGCATCAAGAGCAAACAGTCCAGACGGATCAAAGAGTTTAACTACAACTAGGGTTGCCACCTGTCCCGTAAAAAAGGGAATTTTCCCATAATTAAATCTTAAATGTTGCGTCCAGTTTTTAATTATGGGATACGATTTTTCCCATATTTATAATTTGCCTTGAGCGCAGCACCATTCTGCCTGAATTCAACAACTCCCGTCTCCTCATAGCAGCAGTTGGTTTGGGCACGAGGATTAAGCTCATCATTGAAGTCACAGGAAATCCGGAACTCCGCCCTGTGCCCCAATGAAACACAAACAGATGCAAAGAAACAGATATTAGTAGGAAAATTCAAATGACCGACTTGACAGTGTCAGTGAAAACAAATTCAAAGGAAACTGATAAATCTGTGGCTGAGTGCTTTCTGTGATGCATGGTGGCCTGAGGTGCGACAGCATGCTGTGGGAGAGCAACATTCCTGCAACATCAGGACCAACAAATACCAAACAGTCTCACAGTTCATCGTACCTGAAGCACCTCCAGAGGCAGATACACTAATCTTATAATAAATGAATAATAGATGGATTTGGAAAAATGAATCCTACTAATGAATCAACAGTATGACGTTAAAAAGAAATCAATTATGTTTAACCTGCCACTGTGTCTTAATGTGTAGATAGGTTATTTCAAGAATAGACTTTTCATTAATGCAATTAGAAAAAATGTACAATTCATGAGTCCACAAGAAAACAATACAAGACAGACAGGGCAGATTAAATGATAATAAAAAAACAATACTCAAAATTCATTCACTTATTGACATGAAAAGCTGAGTGCCCAAGTTGCAACACCATCTTGAGATGACCATTTTTTTTTTGTCCTACTATTTTCCTCTAAAAGTTGTTGTGTTCTCCTGCACCACATATACTGTAAAATGAAAATATCAACATTTATGCGAAGTTAATAAGTTAGTTATGTTTTAGGTAAAATAGCTTGTAAGCATTTCCTGAAGTTGTGGTCTGCTTCTTGTATCTGCTTTTACACAGTTTTACATTTGCAGATATTTTCTGAAAAACAGTGAGTGATAGTGATGATGATTAACCACAACTGGTGCCCTCACTCCAATGGAACAGGCAAGGGTCATAAAACACAAGTACTCACACAAAGAAAAAGGTATACTAGAAGGCTCTGACAGGGTATGAAAAACTATCTGGCACCGGGGCCGATGATACCAAGCAGGTGTGAGGAGGACCAGATGGGAGTGAAGTGACCTGTAATTAAACATTATGTAAGTAACACCAAAATAAAAACCTGTACTGAAGTAAAGAGGATAAGATAAACAATCAATGAACCCCAGATCTGGAGCTGGGCCTGACAATGTGGGGTCCCACAGGGCTCAGTTTTGGGGCCATTGCTTTTTTTCTTTGTATTTTTTTGCCTCAGGGGTCCATTCTAAGGAAGCATGAAATAGCATTTCATTGCTATGCTGATGACTGTCAGATATATGTCATTAAAAGCAAAATATAGATTTTCAATAAAACCCCTTCTTGATTGTCTGGAGGATATTGAATCTTGTTTGGCCCTGAACTTTTAGAACTCTAATGAAAAGAAAACAGAGGTTACATTGTTTGGACCGAGTGGCCCCTGAGTCCACCTCTGTTGATCTTGGACCCCTGACAGAATGTTTTAAAAGAACTGTTACCAACCTGGGTTTTTAGTTGAACAGTCATTTTAAAATGGACAGCCAAATTAAAACTGCTGTTCAATCTTGTTTTTATCATTTAAGTAAAATCCTTTCAATGCAGGCAGCACTTTGAAACAGTGATCCGTGTTTTCATCTCATCCTGTTTGGATTACTGTAACACTTTATGTTGGAGTGAGTCAGTCCCTGCTTTCTCATCTACAGCTGGTTCAAAATGCCACTGCACAAATTTTAACTGGTACTCGTAAAGAGCACATCAGTCCTGTACTGGCTTCACTCCACTGGCTTTACAGTTGATTTTAAAATTATTATGTTTGTTTTTTAAATGTTTAAACGGTCTTGCCCCGCCTGAGCTTCTTCACCCCTACTCACCTTCTTGGTCCCTCAGGTCAGCGGACCAGCTGCTCCTACAGGTACTGAGGTCCAGGAGAAGTTCAGAGGGGACAGGGTTTTCTCTAGTGCTGCTCCCTGTTCGTGGAATGATCTGCCCTTGCAGATCAGAGAGGCCTTATCTAAAAACCTATTTTTATTCTTTGGCTTAACACCTCAGCGAAACTTAGTTTTAATGTTTTCTTTTATATGTGTCTGTTTTTATTTAGCTCTCTGCACAGCACTTTGTCTTCAGCTGTGGTTGTTTTAAAGTACCCTATGAATAAAGTTGGTTAGTTGGTTGGTTGAAGAATTGCGTTAAGAATGCAGAAGGCTGAATCAGCTTGCGCTAAACTGCTAATGCAGAACACTGAAGATGTTGAATGATGAGTGTCTGGTGCGGGTGTGTCAGGTTTGGTGTTGGGTGTGAATGTCAGGTGTGCTGGGTGCAAGTGTCAGATGCCAGTGTTGAGTGTGAGTGTCGGGTGGTAGGGTGCAGGAGTGGGGTGTATCGGGTATGTATGTAGGTTGTGTAAGGTTCAGTGTCAGGTGTCTCTAGTGCGAGTATAGGGTGCATGTGTTGAGATTTTTGGGTGCGAGTTTCGAGTGTGAGTATTGGATGCAAGAGTTGGGTGTCGTGTCAGTCTTGAGTTGGGTGTGACAGTTGCGTGCAAGTTTTGGGTGTGTTAAGTGCTAGTGTTGGGTGTGTCAGGTTGGTGTGTTGGGTGCGAGGGTCAAACGTGTTGGGTGCAGGTGTTAGGTGGTGTTGGTTTTACACAGATAAGTGTGTGCAGGTGATGACTTTGAGTGAGCAGCTGGAACCTGAACACTGGATGCACTCAAGTTTACCAGGAACAATGGGGCACTGGCTTCTGTTTCCTTAACACTGAAAAGTCCTTCTCAGAATCTTTGTTTTCAGACGCCTTCAGAAAAAAAGTTTTTTTCCAAAGCTGAACATGTAAGAAAGCCACCTCCACAGTAAAGTTAAACAAGAGACTCGATGGACCGGCAAAGATCATAACAGGCTCAGAGAACCAGCAAAGAGAATTCACTGAAGGCTTAGCTGCAAATAAAGCTCTCTATACACTTCTTAAGGAAAAGCTAAACTTACTTTTCTCCCTTGTTGATTTCATTCACAATCATTTATTGTTTTCCAGAAAGCACCACATAAACCAAATATTAATAACCCTTTCTGGGATCTTCACAGAAAAAAGCCAGAAAATAAATAATAACACTAGGGCACAGACTGCAGAAGGGTGGAATAGAATGTCACATTCTATGAGTGCATTAGTCTCGATCCCGTGGCCATACTGAAATAAACAATCATAATGTGTCTCTGGTATTGTTCAGGGGGCCGGGCCGCGGGCCGTAGTTTGGGGACCACTGATTTAGAACATCAGCAGTTAATGTTGATTAACTGCTGGGAGGGGCGGAGCGTGCCTGAGTGAAGTTAGTCAGAGGAGTGCACAGCGAGAAGAGAATTAGAAACTCAAGTATTGGTATGGATATATTGATATTTCGGATTGATCCACCAACCATTAGTGCTGGTTGCTGCGTTAAACTTCTGTGAAGGTTAAGTGAAAATTTTGCTCAGTAAAACAAGAAAATACACCTAGATCATTTCTATTTGTATACAATATCCAGCTAGCCTACAACAGTTTAGCTCAGTCATTGAATGTTTCAGCAAAGTTAGCTGTAAATATTGTTATTTTTTTGTTTATTTTTATTTTTTCTTGAAATGCCTAATCATAGTAAACACACACAGAGACTAAGTGACCAACTAATGTAATTCTTGAACACAGAATTAGTAACACAGCTGAATACTGATAACTTCCTAGTAGCTGTATCCAGTGCTGGTTAAGTACCCCTCAGGGAAAAAAAAATGTAAATACATTGAAAATACTTGTCAATAAAGTAATTTCTTAGTACGAAGCCCTTGACAGTTAAATTAGCATGACCGTTTAGAAATTTGCAACATAAAAATGCAGAAGTCTTGTACGGTCTTTACATATTTGTTTTTATCCAATTAAACTGTTTATAAAGAGTTATTTGTTTTTTGTTTGTTTAATCTTTTTATTTTTTTTGTCATTATGAGACAGGGAATGTGAAAAGGGGCAGAAAAAGTAGAGGATAGAATGCAGCAATGGGTCATGGCCAGGATTCAGGACTCAAAGAAAAAGGCCCCTGGGCACAAAACTTAGGAGGCTCCCCAAACCCCCCAGCCCAAACCCTAACCCTGACCCTCCCCCTTACCTTATCCCTAAGCCATATAGAAATTAAAGGGACTGTGAGGACTTTCTAGGACTTTCTTCAGGTATGACTGGATTAATTTACAGCATAGAAAAGTCTCTATGACAACACCACACCAGCTGACGAAGTTTAACAGTGAGAGGAGAAATCTGTGTTTTTCTATTTCTATTATTTATTCAGTAGTGATGGTGGTCACTGGAGCTGAACCATCGGACAGAAAAGACAGACGAGAAGCAGAAAGCTAAACAGGAGAGTGATAGAGCACAGGTTAAAGGCTAAACCACGGGTTAAGCTGTTTATGATAATGTTTATTCCAACCCACATGCAGCAGTTATTCTGCAGTGACCTGATCAAACTTGAGAGTCTGTCAATAAAATGAAGAGTGAGGTTACGTTAGCTCTGATTAGTAGATGAGCAGGACATGAGGATTACACGTTAGCCTACAGATATATCTTAGACCACCCGGCTGTGAGTGGCACTAAAACAGCCGGCTACTAAACTACAGAATGAACTGATTAAGTTTACTTCTTGTCACGTTTCAAACAACAGCGCTGTGTAACTGTTGATAGATACCCAGGGGTCCCAAACTCAACTTACCAAGGGGCCACTGGAGGTAGTGTTTGGATGAAGCTTGGCCACATCAAGTGTTCCACAAAAAAAGGGCTACAAGTATTAAAAAAAATAATAATAAAATAAAAGTACAACTGATCCAATCGTCTCAGTCTTAACTGGTCAGAACATGCAGAACATGAACAGTTCTTCAGAACATTTGGCTTGAGGGAGGAAGCAACTGAGACCCTCAGTCTGGCTTTAAGATGCTCATCTTCAAGTTTGGACCTGAACTTTGACTTATTAAAGTTCACTGTGGAGAAGAGCTTTTCACACAGATAGGTGCTGCCAAAAAGGCACATGATCCAAACACAGACAAACACTGTATAGCACTTGGTGACAGGATATATTTTCCTCCACTTGGTGACAAAAACATGTTACAAGTGACCAATTGCTAATTTGTGTTGTTGTCATGATCCTGAGCTATGGTGGCCCGCAAGTGTTAAAAGATATAAAACGCCCAGATGCATGTAAGAAAAAAGACACTGGCTGCACTAACACAAAGCTTTGATTTCAGGCAGGGGCCACACAATATTGTTCTGGGGGCCGCAATTGTCCTGAGGGCCATGAGTTTGAGACCCCTGCCTTACCTCGTCATGTTGTATCCAGTAAAAAGTTGACTTGAACAAAGAAAATTGGTGTTAAAAAGAAGATCTGATCTCCATTCATTTCCAAAACAAACATATTTTGTTAAAAGTCATGTCATCACGACAGTGTGTGTGTGATTCCTGCCAAAATGTGTCGCTGAATCCACTTCAAATAGATAATCCTCACAGTCCCAATTTTCTTTCATGTTCCAGTATTCCTATTTTTTCTCTCTTTGCCTTCCTTTATGTGAATCCATTCATTCATTCATTCATTCATTCATTCATTCATTCATTCATTCATTCATTTATTCATTCATTTTCTATACCACTTATCCTGTTCAGGGTCACAGGTGTCTGGAGCCTATATCCCAGCTCTCTTAGGGTGAGAGGTGGGGACACCCTGGACTGGTGGCCAGTAAATTGCAGGGCTGACACATGAAGCTTAGCATAAGTTCAATCAGGAAGACTGTCTTCATGCTCTCACTCTTATGGTTTCTTCTCTTTCCCGCTTCTCTCTCATCAGCTGATCAAGGGGCGTGTCACTTCTCTATCTATCCAATCACATCTTCTCAGCATCACTCGTAAACCAATCATCACATAGCTGTCTAAATTTAAATACTGTCTGTACTGCTTGTCAGCTGTCTTTCAGGCTCAGGTCACAACCCTCCTCCTCCCCAGGCACCTCCAGTCTTCATTGTTTCAGCTCTTCAGTTCTTCAGCTTCCAGTCCTCTTCAAGTCAACCAGATCCAGCCTATTCCAGACCATCTACCACCACCAGTGTCTAGACTCCATCAGGGGATATTCATATTTTCATGTCACTGCACCCCCTATTATTATTTTATGCTTGATGGGGTCTAACCGCCAGAATTGTAATGTTAAAAATTGTTGCATTAAGTCTTTTCACAAATTTGAACTGGTGTATAGGTCTCTCCTTGATTGAAATAGAGACAGACAACCATTCACTCTCACACCTATGGACAATTTAGAATCACCAGTTAACCTGATGAGCATGTTTTTGGACTGTGGGAGGAAGCTGGAGTACCAGGAGAGAACCCACACATGCACTGGGAGAACATACAAACTCCACACAGAAAGGCACACTGTGCCCGAACCGGGATTCAAACCGGCAACCTTCTGGCTGTGAAGCAACAGCAAGCCCTTCATCTTTCCATTTCCATTTTTTTTTTTTTTTTTTTGTCCCATTTTCAGTTACGTAGTGAATGAATCAGCATTATCTAATTCCTGGTTACCTGACTAATCATCATCATCATTACATAATCCAGGCAAAGCAATCAAAGCTTTTGTTATTCAATTAAAAGACTGCAATAAACTGTTTACTGGCCTAAACAGCCTGGTGGACTGGGTGAACTGGTGTCTTTTTTACAAGTGTTTTCTAGAAACACGGTGGAACAGAACATATGTGATTTCTCAAATAAAGCCCACAGTGGTGGACTGTAGACCAGGTGGTTGAGACGCCCCATGTACAGAGGCTGTAGATCTTGTTCCAGTGGTTACTTGTTCTCAGATCAGTGCAGAAACAAATAATTAGAAACTCTGAAATGAAGCACACAGAGACCACATGGTGTGATTTTGTTCACATGAGTTTCCAGTTTTGAAAAATATGTTTCTCTTGAAAAGCGATGTCAGGGCAGCGCTTCATGTTTCAGATAGTTAACATCAAAGATAATTCATATTTCCCTGGAATAAAATGAAATATTTAAAAAACAAATGTATAAACATTTCCATTCCTCATTCTGTGTGAACTCGAACTCTAAAAGCAGAAGTTGTTTCAGTTTTTTACTCCATATGAGCTCTAAGTGTTGTGTGTCCTCTTTGATCACCCAATGATGTGTTTAGGTTTATCATTTATTCACCAGATGGAGGGTAAGAAAGCACACACGTGGAAAATAAATCACTGGGAATTTACTCATCCGTCAGTGCTGGAGGATGGAGTGGAAGGCTCTCAGAGGTAAAGCTCCATTAACTTATCTTTCAAAGGTTTGTCTGTAACTGGTGAGTTATACAGAAACAGGAAAGCTGTGAAGTCAAGAATTACCTTCATCCTCTGTTATATATGAAGGCGTAACCTCAACTTTTTACACGTGCATGTTGGTTCCTGAGACACCAGGGGAAACTGAGCATGTGTGTCAGCGTAAACAAGACGTAACTGAATACATTTGAGTAATAAGTAAACATGTACAGCTTTTCATACTGGTTATTCTAAGTGTATTCAGTAGCATGTGCCTTCGTGATGTCATCTTTTTTTTCAGTAACGTGATGTTGGAGGTTTCATCGTTCCACCGTGAGCCACTCGTGTGGGGTTTACTTCTTTAGTTTGAGGTCTGTTGAATATGAAATGCTGTGTTGTTTCCCTGAAGCCGCTGAATGTTCTGAAATTGTCTTTAAGTTGACAGAAGACTATGTGTAAGAGGGATTTTTTGAAGCATTGTTCTTCAGTAGAAAGCAAATTTACAGATGTGATAACCAAAAAAGATGATTCTGATTGCAATTCTAGTTTTCAGACGTTTCACTGCAGCGCCGAGATGCGTTTCCAGTCTGTTGCATGTTGACTTTATGTTCAGTCTGGCTGTAGTCAAGAGTTCTCTTGTTTTTCATGCGAATGATGAGCCTCTCCTTATTTGTGTTGGGAAATTAAACCCCAAACCTGTTGACTCCTGGCCTGGCTCCACGTACTGGGTTGTTTTTTTTTTTTTTGTAAAGTTACAACCCCAAGTCCAGTGTAGTTGGGACATTGTGTAAAAAACGTACATAAAAACAGAATACAATGATTTGAAAATCCTGTTTAACCTATATTCAATTGAATACACTACAAAGACAAGATATTTATTGTTCAAACTGATAAACTTTATTTATTTATTTGCAAAAAATCATTCATTTTAAATTTTATGCCTCCAAAAACGTTGGGACAGGGGTGCGGTGTGAGCTAAGAAGAGACGCCATTGACCTGTCCCTCCCTCCATCGTTAGGGGGAATGTTAAATCTACCTCCAATAAGATGGACGAGCTAGCCGTGCTGACCCAACACCAGAGGGAATACCGGAGGGCAGAGTAGCATCATGCTATTCACATAGACATGGCTAACGGAGATATCGCCGGACACCAACGCCAAATGAAGGATTTCACCTGCTGTGAGCAGAGAATGTAGACTAAGAATTATGGTGAAGCTGATGTCTCTGATGGACAGTTTTTTTTCTAGTTTACATTTATTATATGATACATGCAGTCCAGACCTGTCTCCCATTAAAAAAGTATGGAGCATTATGAAGCACAAACTATGACAACAGAGATCCCGACTGTTGATCAACTGAAGTTGTCCATCAATCAAGAATGGTAAAGAATTCCACCTCCAAAGCTTCAACAATTAGTGTCCTCAGTTCACAAACACTTATTGAGTGTTGTTAAAAGGAAAGGTGATGGAACACAGTGGGAAACATGACCGATCTGAAGCGCTCCGACCTGCTGGAGCAGAGCACATTGACTTGAGTTGAAACTTGAGTCAGATCCGGTGCTGTGACAGATCACAGACGAAGCCAGTGTGTTTTGCCCATAATAAGTGACTGCTGTGAAACCTGTCCGATGCCAAGTACAGAGCACCTAATGAGTTTTTAAGAAGTAAAATTTATGGAGAAAAATTTAAAGATTTAAAATCTATACAAGGAAAGATATATAAATGCTTACAGAATATCACAAATAGACGGATACAGATCATATTTCAAGGAAAAAAATAGTACTGACTAATATATACAGTTTTTAGATAATTGTGCAGAAATAAAGCATATGTATGAGGAGATTATCACTCTCAGTAAAATAAGTAAAAATAAGTTATACTTGGTGGTATGGCTCCCTGCCCTTCCTCATGCCCATGTGGAAGGGCATTGCCTGAGGTGGGATGAGCACACCTCCCTTATCTGTAATGTGTACGCTACTTGAAAAGCCAAGGCAGGGAGAGCAGCAGCAGAGACCTCCAGGGTCCAAAACAGAACAGAACAGAGCAGGCTTCTGTCCCAACACACATGACACAGAAACAGCGGTCTGCTTTTCCACTGTATGCTCAATATAAGTGGCATTTTTAATGATTTCATGGGGCTGGATATTCAGCATCTTAAGGAGCACCATCAGGGTAGCTGGGATACATTTACATTAAAAAACTCATTCTGTATTTGTCCATGTGTGTGTGTGTGTGTGTGTGTGTGTGTGTGTGTGTGTGTGTGTGTGTGTGTGTGTTAGTGCACCACAGGTCCAACGGTCCAAAGTGAATATGGTTTCCACACTTGTATGATTGAAGCTTTTGATGCTGTAGCCCCATGGGGATGTGTCACTCATGCTCCCTGTATCCTCATTGTGCTGCAGGCTTCACGTCTCAGCTGGATGTCACCTGGTGGGAGACACTGTCCTTCCTTTTTTTTTTCTGAATCGCAACATGAATTTTCTACCTGAACTTTGGGAATCAACCCCAATGCCCTCTTAACAAGTTAATATATATACATACATATATATGTAGAACATCATTTTCTCAATAGAAGGATGTATATATATATATATATATATATATATATATATATATATATGTGTGTGTGTGTGTGTGTGTGTGTGTGTGTGTGTGTATATATATACAGTGCTGATTTCACATTCATATCAGTGTCACTTTCACTTTGTTTCATTCCTTCTATTGTGAAAATTATGTTCTACAAACTGTTTTTAGATGCAGTTTTCTAATGAGATTCAAAAAGAAAAAACAAAAACAAAAACATATTGTGTAAATGAGAAGGTTCCTAGTTAGATTCCCCGGCTGTGCAGGAGCCTTTCTGTGTGAGTCAACGTGTTTAATAAATAAATAAATAAATAAATAAATAAATAAATAAATACGATTGTTTTTAGGATAATGTGTGTATGTTGCAGTTTAAATCAAATAATCTTATTTTTAAATAAAGGAAAAAAATAATTTATTAGTACCCATGACCCTGAACAGGATAAGCGGAATAGAAAATGGATGGATGGGTGGATTCTTTATTAGTCCACAATGTGGAAAATTGTCTTTGGCTTCGAAATGAAGTCACACAATGACCTGAATTAAAAACAAGACAGCAATCAAAAGCATTAGAGCGGGTTGTTAATATTTAAATTTCTACAGACTGCCACATAGCTTCTGGAAAAAGGTTCTTACCCCTGATGAAGAGTATTTTTTAGAGGTCTTGAATTGAACAGAGATTAATTCTTAAAGTTTTGTAATGGTGTAAAAAACTGAAACATGTCCCCGTGAACAAATGTGGTTCAGTCACAGTGAGAAAAGTAAATAAATGAAAACACATGTTGCTTAAGTTTACAATTTAGTGCAGCACATTTACAAAAAAAGAATCAACCACAGAGTCTAGAAAGGTCTCGAATTTTGCTAATGCTAATGCTAATTCTAGCTTTTTTTGCAAATATTTGACATCATGAAGTTTTTCTTGAAGTCTACTGTGAAATTTAGGATGCCTTCATCTCGCTCAGTTGTGATGCCGTCTGAGGTCTCAGGCTGCAGGTCATCAAGCTTCAGTGGAGACGAACTGAAATGTTGTTGATCTTCAGTTATTCACTTAAAATGTGACACTTTTACTGCTCCAGCACTACCTTTAAACCTGATAGAAGCTTTTTATGTTTTGTTTCAAAGAACTGCTTTTGAGAACAAACTTCTGCTGAATTTGTGTTACTGTGCGACTTTCGAGATAAAAATGCCTCCCTACCTTGAGCAGAAAAAGAGGAGCAAACACATGAAGATGCGTATCTTCAGTCCCAGGTGTAATGCATCGCTATCCCATCTGTGGAAGAAGCCAACAACCCTGCTCGGCAAGAAAGTAAAAGAAAATCCTGATGAACACTCTGTGGCCCTCTGCGATTGCCCTTTAGTCCGCTGCCTTTCTTTCATTCAGGTTTCTTAGTGAAACATTGAGGTATCATGCTGGTATTTCTTCATGTGAGCTTCATGAATTAACCGCTCTCCTCCAGTGTGATCAATGTGCAGGTCTTATCATGTTTTGTTGCTCACAGGCAGTGAGAACATTTTATTATGTAACATGTATGAGCTGATTCTGCTGACTACAGCTAGCTAGCTAAAGTATCAGTCATAAAATCTGTGTGTATGGAGACCAGTCTTTGCAATCAGACCTGACCACATGAGAGGCTGGTACTTCAAAACTAACATGGACTAATGAGGGGCTGCGACTGTAGAAGATTTTTTCACAGCAAAGGACGAGTGAAGCAAAGGTGCAACATGCCCGTTATAGTCTGCAGTTGTCTCCCAGAGTGAAAAACAAAGCCATAAATCTGCTGATCTTTGCCCTAGCGAGACGCCGTTGAGGCTGGCCAGGCCTCGATGCTGGGGCTCTTGGTAACTTGACCAGCTGGACTCTGAAGGAACAATACTTTATAACACATAGATGCATTAACCAACATTGGAGCAAAGTCATTGAAGAAAAACTGTTTCAACCAGGTTCAAAACCAAAGTATATAAGTAAACTCATGATAAACCCTGAAACCCAAACCTTATATTTGTTGTGTTAATATAATTTGTTGATGCAGAATCACTCTTCTTTGTCTTTGAAATGCACAATTGTACCTCCTGAAATGGTATTTCCAGCAGCTCTTGCTCCCCTGCCCCTCTCCCACACATGCTGGTGCCCGGCCAAGTCTGCGTTCCAGTCCTACAGCAGCTGCAGCCGTGGTTGAAATCTTTATATTGTGAGCGGGAGAAAGATAATGGAACTGTGGTGGTGAGTGCGGGAGACAGCTTCTGTTTTCCATGGTACTCTGAGGCTGAGCGCTGTTATGGAATTGAGAGGATTTCAGCCCTCAGTAATGGTCCTCACTCTGTGTGCCTGTCTGTGCTTCTCACACGCTCTACTTCTGTCTCTGTCCTCTCTGGCTGCGATGATTGGGCCGCTCATTAGCTCACCATTAAAGGACACGGGCGGACCTCAGCGTCATGCATGATGCGCAGCTGTCGCCACGGTTACAGAGAGCACAACCTTGTTAGTATCGATCAGAGTGGGAACCTGTAGATGTCGCTCGGCCCCCGCTGGGATTGCGAATGCATCCAGATGTAAAATGCTGATTATAAACAGTCATAATTGTGATTGCTTTGAGTGGCCTCTTGGTCCTGTGGGGTCCTGTGCCCTGCCCGTGTTGTTTACCCTCACATATTGAGATTGCATCTGTTTGTCTCTCTAATTTACAATGCAGCAATAAAAAATGTGTCTCGTTTTTTTCCATTTGGTCTCCTTCTCCTGCTAAGTGGCAGTCAATAATCTGGCAGTAGTTTAATTTTCTCTGTTGCTCTTTTTTTTTTTTTTACCCCCCGCCCCCCTCTCTCTCTCTCTCTCTCTCTCTCTCTCTTGCAGCAGAACTGCAGTCAGTCAGTTCTGAAATATGTTAGTGAAAGCTGGCTCACTTTTGACAGTTTGACAGCAGAGATTTTCACGAGCCAATAAAGAGCAAGTCACTGTGCCTGGAATAACTGCTGTGAGAATATTGTTTTTCCAACACAGATAACTACACCATTCATCTAGCGGATCCTTGACGAGATAACGTACATATTGATCACTGTCACTTAGCTGGCGATTGTCTCAGCACCCCCATGAAGACAAATCACTCACCACATGGTGTGAGGGTCTTTGTGTTCACGCTGACGCCGTCTTACGGCTGAGGTGAAGTGTTCTCAATGTTAACGGTCTTCTGACTACATCTGGTTTCTCTCCCATGTTATTGTTGTTTCTGTCCACTAATAAAACATTCTCATAAAGAAGCAGACATGTGAGCTGGGATAAATAAGATTTATGAAAAGATTTCCATGTGCTTGCTCTGGATGCAACCGTCGAGTCCGTGTCATCTTTGTCTGAGTGGACTCCACACAGACAGGGAGAGCTGAAAGAAATAATGATGGCAGGGTTCAGTCACTTTCACCTGCATATCTCATTTATCTGTTCAGTGTCTCCACATCTCCTCCTTCCTCCTGTCCATGACCTGGAAATAGGTCTCAGCACCTCTTCTTGGAGCTTCAACTAATCACTGTGGGGAGAGAGGAAGCTTAAAGTGAGGGTTTGCTTTTGGAAATTGGGTCACTAAATCTAAAATACTGAACAGGCTCTCGTACCAGGTTGTAAAAAAACCCACCTCTTTTGTCTCTTAATGCAAACACAAATGTTAGTAATGTTCAATACCACCATTTTCCTTTTTGATCTCACACTGAGTCAAATTTAGGCTGGTATCATCAATACTGATCCGATACTGATAGTTTGTGTGAAGTTCGCTAATACCTGCATTTTAAAATATTCATTTAACAGTTTAAGAAAATTAGAGTGTAAAAATTTATTTATAGATAAATTGTATTTTTCATAATTTTCTAGTATAATATACTTTTCAAAGTTCACCATGGCTGTTTTATCGCAATTTCTCTGTATAATTTAATTATACAGAGCAATATATTTAATTTAATGACACCTAGTCTTTGTAATCAACTTTAAATAATCCATTATTCTGGAAACGGTACATTAAAAATAATACACATATTATTACCCCAAGCTGAACTCATGCAGTTATTTGTTAAAGCATGTTTTTATTAGGGCTGCAACGATTAGTCGACGTTGTCAAAAAAAAAATCAATAATAGAAATAGTCGACAATGAATTCCACTGTCGACTTTTGTCACCAGATGCGTTTTCCCCAACAGAGTGAGGCATCTCTCCTGATTATAATCTCTGCCGAGAGTCGCTCATGCGCAACAGCGTCTCTGTCTCTGAGCGATAATATACGGGAATGGCGGTGTCAACATCAGGTACACGTACCAAAACTTCTAAAGTTTGGGAGCATTTTATCCTGGATACAGCGAATAAAAAGACTACTTGCAAGGTTTCAAAGCAGAACTTGTGTATCATGGCAGCACCTCGGTGATGCACAAACAGTTAAAGAGAAAGCTGTCGGGCAGTTGAATGAAACAGAGTCTGACTCGCCTCGGTAAGATTCAAGTAATATTCAAGCCAATACGGTTTTTATGACATACATTGTACATTTTATAAGCACACATCATATATATATATATATATATATATATAATTTATTATTTATTTGCCTGTCCCTAAAAAATGGACAGAGGTTTATTTATTTATGGATTTATGTCTACTGACCGAGCACTATGCCTAATTGGTTTTAGATCGGACATTTTTATTTAATTTTTGTACGAATCCGCAGTATGTTCCATAAAAGATGTATTTTTCATTGTAGCCATCTTTCTTGTGTTTATAATCATTTGCCACATAATTAAATCAACTTCATGCTAAATTTAAGAAAAAAATTAATAATTATCCGATTAGTCCACTAGTCGTTAACTATTAAAATAGTCGTTAGTTGCAGCCCTAGTATTTATAGCATGTATTTATTGTGTTATTCATTTCATACCCGTATTTATGAATTAAACAACCTTAATGGCAACAGTGCTTAGCTGTCATTGTATCTACAGCCTGAGACTGAGTGACTGATTACATATTACGCACTAACCCAGGCGGAAGAAAAAGAAAACTGTTTTATTCAGACAAGATCGTAATAGTTGAGATCTTTTCCACTGTGTTCTTGTAAATGATATACATTACCTTAAATGACTGAAGTATCAAAAGTATTGATATTCTGATTTGAGAATCAATGTTAGAGCATATAGATCTGGTATCGGAAGTATAGATATGTCAGTATTGATCAGCACATCTCTAGCAAATGGTCTCCTCAAGCCTTCAACTTTGCTGTGGAAGGGTTTATACTAAAGTGAGTTTATGACCTGGGGGGGTCTTGCAGCCAAATCACATGAGATATGTCTCTGCTCCGCACTAGATGGTAGGATTCATTTTTAAAATTCAGAATCAGAATCACTTTATTGATCCCCAAGCAGAAATTGCTTTTTGGTTTACAGCTGCTCCCATTCAAGAAGTGTTCAAATACAAAAAAGTACAAAATATAAACATAAGTTTCATAAAAAAAACTTGTTACATGTAAAACAATATAAAGTATGTACATTCTACCAAGAAACATATGGTATATAAACAATGACATAAGTTATGAGTATTGCACAGAGGACATTGGCTATTGCACGTCTCTTCCTTGAACCAAAATAAGTCGTAAAACTATGAGACACTCAGAGTGAGAAGTTACACAGTCTAATGGCCACAGGCAGGAATGACTTCCTGTGGCGCTCAGTGGTGCATTAAGGTGGAATCAGTCTCTCACTGAAAGTACTCCTGCAGCTGACCAGTACGTCATGGAGTGGGTGTGACACATTGACCAAGATGACCTGCAACTCGGACAGCGTCCTCCTCTCTGACACCTCTGTCAGAGAATCCAGCTTCACTCCCACAACGTCACTGGCTCTGCGGATCAGTCTGTTTAGTCTGTTAGTGTCAGCTACCCTCAGCCTGCTGCCCCAGTACACCACAGCATACAGGATAGTACTGACCACCACAGACTAGTAAAACATCCTGAGCATAGTCTGGCAGATGTTAAAAGACCTTAGCCACTTCTTGAAAATAGAGGCGACTCTGGCCCTTCCTGTAGAGGGCGTCAGTGTTCTTTCCCCAGTTCAGTTTATTGTCAACGTGAACACCCAGATAGTTATAATCCTCTACAATGTCCACACTGACCCCCTGGATGGAGATAGGGGTCACCGGCACCTTGGTCCTCCTCAGGTCCATGTTCAGTTCTTTGGTCTTTGCCACATTGAGCTGCAGATGGTTCAGGTTACATCAATTGACAGAGTTGTCCACAGCAGCCCTTTACTCAACCTCCTCATCCTCCCTGATACACCCAACCATTGCAGAGTCATCCCAGAACTTCTGGAGATGACAGGTCTCAGTGCAGTAGCTGAAGACTGTGGTGTGGAGGGTGAAGAGGAAGGAAGAGAGGACGATCCCCTGTGGGGCCCCGTGTTGGTGACCACTCTGTCAGACACACAGTGCTACAGTTTGTTAACCCACACTGGCTCCGCTCTTTATGTACCTGCTTCCTAAGAATCAAATGTGCAAGACTTCTAGTTTAACAGTATCCTGGAGTAATGACCCATCAGTTTGCACCCAGCAGACCGAGCGGGCGACAAACTGACACAATGAGTGGAGCAAGACTAGCAATTCAATTAAAATGAACAGCAGATTAAATGAGGAATAAAGAGTGGTATACTGCCAAAAGAAATAAACCAGGACAAAGCAGAGGCTTACCATGACAGTGGTAACAGAAAAGGGGGAGGATCCAAACTACACCACGCCCATGATACAGCAAACAAAAAGTGAGAAAAGGGACCACCACCACCAAACAGTTAAAAACACACAGCTTTCGTACCACTATAAACAAAAACATCACCCAACACACTAACCCAAACTAACGAGAACCAAAAACTGAACAACAAATGATCAGAACGGAGAACAGAGCAATTTTTAAACAAAATGCAAAACATTCACAGACCCAAAAGAACCTGAGGTAGCAGCAAATTATGAAAATGGAAAAAAAGATATAATTAAAAAAAATGAGGCACAAAAAATCAAAAGACAAACTCAATAATAATTCAGACAAAGAAAACAAGCAAAAGAAAGGAAAATAAACCAAACAAATTAGCTAATTAAATGTCTTCACTCTAAAACAGGAGCCAGAAGGCAGCTGGTGCTGTGTCTGTCAGGAGGCCACGCTTGTTTAGCCCACAGTAAAAGTGAGCCAATATAGACAAGCCACAACAAAGAGCCACCAACGACAACCACTTACAGAGACTGCAGTATTGAAGCCAGACCAAAGAGAGTCCAGGACTAGAGTCACAATACAGAGAGTCGCGTACACCATAATAAATGAAGTAATGAATCCGAAGCTAATTCTGAAAAATTATCAAATTAACCAAAAATTAAAATGAAAGTTTACCTATCGGAGCGCAGGATGGATGCATCAGGTGGCTGCAGGAGAGAAGCCTGCAGCCCAGACTCCACGAGCGATGGCAAACAGTCCTGTTTCCAGTCTCACCGCGCTGCTGTAATGGAGTGAAACCAGAGTAAACACAGCGCCCCTGTAACTAAATGGATTGAGCCAGATAATGGAGCATACATACCTTGTTGTGAAATCTGACACCACTCTCCACGCTGTGCAGGCATGATGACAAACACATGATGACAACACATACATCTGCCAGCTCGGTGAAGGAGGAAGAGGCAGACTAGGTCTGTTTATAGGTGGCCACCCAATAATTACAAACACACTGCCCCGTACAATAGGAGTATAACTCCCCACTTTGACACAAGATGTTCAAATACCCTAAAAGTACAACCGATTGAATTTAAAACTGTCATTTAACTGTTAGGGTCACATTGAGACATTAAGATGAAGTCATAGAAGCTAAAGCAGCACAAGAGACGGATGATTCAGCTGCAACAGATCTGGTACAGACCATTATCACGCCCCTTGCCTGGACTACTGTCTTCCTTTGCTTCTTTGCCTTTCAGCTCACTTCCAAGGTGTGAGGAAACGAGAAGGAGAGACCAGGAGAGGAGGTGACAAAATGAATCAAAGATGTTCATACTGAGAAATGAGATGAGGCTTCACTCGGTTCCCTCCTTCCTATTGGAAACACATGTTTTAAAGACTGGCGTTAAATCCACAGGAACCATATGGTTTTTTTTTTTTGTTTGTTTTTTTTTTTTTTTTTCCCTTTTTGAGGTGTAAAGTACACTGACTGTTTTCATGTGTGCAGCAAAGGGAAAAGGCTGCAGCAACACCAGGGCTTTGATTGCTGTATTTGTGGCTCGCTGTGACAATTAACATCTGGACACAGCGGAGGGAAAAACCTGCACACAGAGGCACAGATTTATGCTTTTAAGGCAAATTCAAAGAGCGCCTGGGCCCTCTCATCCTCAACACCAAGCTGCCATCTGACGTGTTAGGGCCATCTCTTCCTTGTTGTGCTAAAAATGCATCTCATTTTCCTTACTGCAACATATTGCACCAGCTTTATGCCTCTAAAACTAAAGTCAGACTGTGTCCCATCTCGATCATTTTAATTCCCTGTGCTCTACCCACTTTAAACTCCTCTCCATATTTATCTATTTTCAGAGCTCAAATACAAAAAGGATTTCCAAAACAAGCTCACATTACTCCTACACAGAACACAGTTGCTCTCCTGGGTCTGTTTCCATCAAACAGCTGAGGGCCATTCAACTGATTTTACTTCCCTTATCATCTTAATCTACATTAATCGTACTTCTGAGGACTGTTCGGCTCGTTGAAGTGGTCTGATGATGTTTCCTGTGTGGCATGAAGTGCCAAACGGACTGTATCAAGAGAGCGCTGTCTTTGACCTTATGACCATTCAAGACTCACCTGTAAACTTCACGTCACATTCACATGTTCACACCTCTCAATGACACACTGATGGCACATGTCGCTATGTAAACAGTACAACAGTACAAAACAATCTTATCCAGCTTGACTGACGCAGACACCAGAGGCAGTTTGGAGTTCAGTATCGAACCGCACACCTGAGATGAACCATTCTACCACTGATCCACATCTGCCCCAAAGTAACACAACAACAAAGTACAAAAAAACATCTGGTATTTTTGGAGCTTGACCCAAACAAGCAACTGGACTACAACACACTACTTGATATTGATTATTTGAGCCAGATTTTATGCAAAAACTTCAACTTTACAAAGTTTATAACTTGTTTAGATTAATTTAAAGAGAGGGTATTACTGAAGCTGTCTTTTTTTTATCTGTTTTAGATTATGGTGATATTGTTAATCAAAATGCCTCCACCTCTACTCTGAAACCCCTGGACTCAGCCCTCAGATTTATTACTGGTGATGGTTACTCCACTCACCATTGCACTTGATATGAAAAAGTGGGCTCCTGAATGTAAGACGTGACAGGCACTGGTTCTCATTCATTTATAAGACTTACTTGGTAAAATGTCTTCATACATCACGTCTCTGTTAAATCAATCTCATAATCAATATACAACAAGATCCAGTAATCTCATGATGCTTGAAGTTTGACGGGTAAACACTGTTTTTGGAAGCACTGCTTTTAGCAGTTTTCTGCTGCTTTTACTTGGAATATTTTACAACAAACATTTAAAAAGCAAGCACTTGTGATTGTTTGTCAGTTTAGAACAATGATAATGAAATATGCTGCTTTCCAATGTAACTGTTTTTAATTGTTTTGTTGTTCTTTGCACTCTCGACATCATTGAAAATGAGGTAACGCCCTCAATGGTTTTTCGAGATTAAATAAAGGTTGAATGAATGAATGAATGAACATGATTGACTAGACTGGAAACCTATCTGATCCAGTGCCGTGACAGATCAGAGCTGGACCGGAGACCAGTGTTGCCAGATCCAGCTGATATTTTCTAGCCCAAACACACAAAAAACGCCCAAAATATTTAATCAATATCAGTTATCAGTGATATCTTAATTGCCCTGCAAGACATCATGGAAGCATACAGAAAGCAGCTGCAAACACAAAACAGAGCACATAATCTGTGCTACCTAGTCTGCCTGAAATGCAATGATGCGGTCTACGTCCAGAGCAGGAGCTGAGATGAATGTTTTGAAACCAAAAATAAGTGTGTTTGTTGGCTACATTTGTACATTGCAGGTGTAATGTACTGGACGTGAGCTGAACTCATTTGTACTCTGTGGTGAAGGCTGTGCTTTTTGATATGAAATGATTATGAAACGTATATTTAGTATAACATTGTTAAAACCCACCCAACCCACAGATAACTAGCCCACCCGCCCAAGCCCGTTTCAACCCACACAATCCCGTCCAAAACAGCCCAACTGGGCAGAAAACCACCCAATCTGGCAACACTGCTGGAGTCACATCTGGTGTATTTCAGCTGTAAGAGGAACTCCTGATTTGAACAAATCTTGTAATTTTTCAGATATTTAAGCCTGAAAGAAAAATGATTAATTCAGTCAATCCTGAAGTGGATCCAACACACCTGCCCGTATGTTTTATTTACTTTTTTGTATTCCTTGTGTGCCGAACCAAACACACTTCTTTTGATAACTTACTGTTTCACTCTCTTACTCTGTGTGTGTGAATGTGAGATTGTGTTCCACGGGTTCAATTGATTTTAAAGAAATAATAACCTACACACTTTGTTATGAGTATCCTCATGGCTGCTGCGTGGCTGTTCTGCCTCGGAGCATGGACGTGATTAATCATGTGATCACTTGAGATCTGCCTGTAAAGGTTACCTCTATCCATACTTTGAATTAAGTACGGATGAAAAAAGAAATCTGACTTTGATTTATTCTTCTGGACTCTGCTTCGTGCTGCCGCTCTCAAACCTCAAAGCTCTGATGTTGCAGATTTGCAGCCTGTGAAAAAAACATTTGCTTACAGTGGCTGTTCACACATGCATGTGTCACTCACAACATGAAAAGAGGCCTCACATAAAAGGATTAAGCCTTTGCTTAGGACCAGCTTTTTTGCGCTGCCCTCTCCCTCTGTGCAGAGCTTCACCCCCCTGTGAACCTCCTGGGCTCCGGCTGATCGAAGCGGAGTCACTCACTCGCTCACCTCTGTGTTGGAAAGACAGAAAACGTCTGCACCAACACACGAGCCCAGAAACAGGCTATTTTCACTGCTGCTCGCACAGATATGTCTGAAAAGACTCTGCATACCAATGGGCTTACTGCTGTTTGCCCCCCAGTCATGATGCATATGAGTTTCCACCAAGTGAACCCCACTCGCCTCACGGTCGCCTTCTGTCTGTGGAACCCTGGGACAAATGCAGTTAACACATTAAATACATCCTCAAAGACTGACTGAGTCTGTTTCACCATAAATAAAACCCCGGCCGTCTTCTGCTGTAAAACCATTTCTTCTAATGCACATCAGTGGTGTTTTGTTTGTATGTGTGAGTTTGACAAAGAGTACGTTTCCACCACAGCGGCTCCATCAATACAATCAAAGCGTCGTCTGTTCCTCTGCTCAGTTTCACTTCACAAAGAAAAAAAAAAAAGAAAAAGAAAGAAAGAAAAAAAAAACACCCTTCAATCATTTGAGTTTGCAGCTGGTTTTATTTTTATTTTTCAGCTTTGTAAATGCTCAAAGCTACCTGCAAAGAAACTTCACACCACTCAGCAGCTCGAGGTGTATGAATGGAGGTCTGACAAAGGAAAGCCTAATAGAAGGAGGCTTTCATAAACACGTGGAAAGAAAATGCACCTTAAAGCACTAAAAGCAGTCTGAAGATATGAGATCATGCTGTACAAACAAAACACAACCAAGAACAATTTGACATTTTAGGTGCAAATTTTCAGTCACTTATGTGTTTGTCAAATACACAATTTCACCCCCCCTGGAATCTTCCAGCCATCATTCAAGTGTGGTGCATGTGTGAACATAAAGTGTTGAATCTGATTTTTATGCCTTCATACTGGTTGATTGTCAGCACCTATATAAACCTTACTTTTTTTCCAGAGGTTATAAGATCAAAGGATTTAAATAACTGTATTCACCCTTTTATAAGACGACTTTTCAATCAAAGTAATTCTGAAGAAAGTGGGATGGAGTTCTATTCATGTTTAGTGATTGATGGCAAATTTTCATTTCAACAGTTGGACAGCTATTGTACAGCAAGTTGGTCAGTCATCACTCACTGAGTCAGAGTCAGGAAGGATTAAAGATGAAGAGATTTAATGGAGACGTATTAAACTGTGCAAAGTAGCAAAGGGAGGACTAATTACCCAACAACGGAGGCAGCACTTTGAAGATGAACAGCTGTGAATTCAGCAGACACACAGGATGTGAGTACGTAACATAAAAATGGAAAGAATAGTTAGAAGTCTTAACTTAAGTGCTGAACTTAGATATGGGTCATATAGTTTCTCGTAAGTTTACAGGAAAAAAATGTCTCCATTTATTACAGTACTTTAGTTTGGTTTGTTTTTCATTTATTTGTAAAATCTGCCTTCCTGGAGATTTTTGAAAACTGATTTACAAACATTTTAGGGAAATCTAACGTACCTGCATAATGGTGCTTAAAGATACCATGCATGTGCAGAGATAGGGGACCAGTTTGTTCATGTTTGATCTGTGTAGGTTTAATGGAAACCCTTTTAGAGGGAAACCTTGCTGCCCATCATCATCATCATCATCATTACACCACAGAGCAAGACCAGAAATATCTATCATACCCAGCGCAGTCTGTGAAGTGATGGAGTGTATATTTACTGTTTGCTCACATTTCTACCCACCTGACCTGGCACATGTTGAGTCGTTTTCACGGTTGATGCTTCATCCTGTGGACACAGGAATAGTCAAAAACTTGTGTAGAGTCAAAAAGATACATTCTGAAAACATAGGGAGTGTTCGATGTGAATGTAGCCTTGGATCCAGTTCAACCAGTACATAAAAACACAGCAAAGGTCAGTGCAACACTGATGAACACTATAAAAAGTTTGATCATTGTCTGCTTAAAAAAATGAAGGCAATAAAGTAAAAGTTAATACAAGTGAATAGATTTTAAAGGCTTATCTTTATTAAAAACTATTGATTTAATTTAGTAAATCCAAACTAATAATATCACAAATGCTGAGTGAATCCAAATCAGTTTTACTGGGAAAATGATTAATATTGACTCAGTATCTGAAAAAAATAATTTGGATAAACCAAAAATCTGCAAAGAAGTTATTTTAGATTTACTAATTAATTGAGTGGAATTAATTTAGATTTACCAAAAAACATGATTTAGACTCAATAAATAAAATAAGTAATTTCAACAGTTATTGCAACCATGAGTGAGAAGGGAACACAGTGGATATGAGAACCTGTTCTACATTAAGATGCTGTGTTGGGGGTGCAGTCGTAATTATTATTTTTATTTTATTTTATTTTATTTTTTTTAAAAACCATCACATTTTCACACCATGATAAATCCGTCCATTAAAAGACATCAGCTGTAAGAGCTGTTGACATAGCTGTCAAGTATCCTGTTTTGGCCGGGAAACTGCCATATTTTACCCCTCTGTCCCACCGTCCTCCCGTATTAGTGTTTCCCCCTAAATTTCCTGTATTTTAATATAATAAAGAAAAACGATTCATCTGCCTCTCCGAACTGAACTCTGTCACTCACTAGCCTCGCAAGAACTGCCACCTGCGGTAGCCTGGGTGGCAGTTGTCTCGAGGCTAGTGGCGATGGCGGGAACAAACCCGGAACAACAAATGAGAGAGATGAATGAATATGAAGGTGAAGGCATCTTGCAAAAAAAAAAAAAAAACAAAGAAGGTGTGTAAATATCTTGAAAAATGGGACAGGGGGCACTGGAAGATTTCCCTTATTTTCAAATCCAAAACTTGACAGATATATATATATATATATATATATATATATATATATATATATATATATATATATATATATATATATATATATATATATATATATATATATATAGCCTATGCACAGTCAAAACTTAGTTTAGTAAGAGTTATTAGATAGACTTTGGTTTTGTTTGTGACCTTGATAGAAAATATAAATGTACACATCATTTAGAACACCATTCATTTCAGTGTCATAATTAAAACATTGGAAGATGACAGCTGAAAGTCTCCATTTTTAATTCCTTTTTTATTGACAATATCCTATAATGCTGTGAAAAATGACTTGAATTCTGGAATTCTTGAATTTTTTCCCCCCTCATGGCCACAGACTCCATGGATTTCAGTCTGGTCCATAATTTACACACAGGCTCCCTACCCATTCACCAATGAGCTCACAGGCACAAAGACACACACACATCTATGCAAACACACTTTGAAGTCTCACTGTCTGTCATATTTTCTCTCATTCTGTCATCCCTGACACTCTCTCTCTGGTCTACTGTATATGTAATTGCTTTGAGTCATTAATAACCTATTAATATTGATGCATGTTATTTAAATGTGTGTGTTAACGACTCTGTAGACCTCATTAGGACTTGATGGGGTCAAAGCAGGCCTGCAGTCCCACCACAGCGTTCCTGATTACACTTTTAATAGCCTGTGGTTTGATAGGAAGCTGTCCTTTTCATGCATGTTCTTAAAAGATACCTGGACGTGTAAGTGATACTTTAAAGGAGGCTGAGGCTCTGTGAGCTGCAGGTGATGCTGGTTAATTGATGATTCTCTATTGTCTTCCTTCAAAGAGCTCCTGTCTAATCATTACTGAGAAACCCTTCCTGGGTATGACAGGGATGTCAAGCTTTGTATTTGACACAACCTTGAACAAGTGTTAACTGGTATGAAAGTATAAAATAGGTGTGTGTGTGTGTGTGTGTGTGTGTGTGTGTGTGTGTGTGTGTGTGTGTGTGTGTGTGTGTGTTTTACATAAAAAAAGGCTGAAATAAGCAGTATGGTCTGATAACAGCACTCCTTTTATTTAACCTTTGTTTAACCTGATAGAAAACCCATTGAGATCTAAATCTCTCCTACCACACACTCCTCAGGTGTGTGTAGTAAGAGACGCTGATGTAGAGCTGACATTAGAAATCTACTTTAGGCAAACATTTGTTTTCTGCTTTTTTAAGGTAAAAAAAAAAAAATCAATATAATCCACTTCAGATTCATTTCATGTTTTTAGCCCACATTTACGCTCTGTTTAATAACACGGCCTCCTTCATTCACCACTCGGCGTTGAACAGGCATTCAGGGGTAAGCATTCATGTGAGTTTTCAAACACATCATTTGTATTGTTTAATTTAAAAGCCAGCTCAAACAAATTATACAGCAGATCATTGAAACACCTTTGTGTCGATCTGATATGATTTTAAGCTCATTCAAACCTGTGTGACTCAGTGAGACTCTGTATCAAGGACTCGTTTTGCATTTTAATGTCCCGTCTAAAATCATTTTTCACTGTCGCTTGATACGATTATTAGTTAAACTGTGAAAGAGGGCACTGGCAGTGTCTCACCTGGTGTCATTTCATTAATTGTATTTTACTTTAGCCTCTGTAGCGCTAAGGACTCACAGGAACAGATGTGCTTTATAGATAAACACCAAATTTAAAGGAGTAGTTCACTTTTTGATGAAGGGTTACTGACTGTGGTTCAACAACTGACCATTGTCTCCTTTCCAGAACCCTGGAGTCGACTTTTCCCAGAAGGCTGAGAAATATGATACACACATTCCCCCTTTCCTAAAAGGGAACCACCATCCCAGTCTGTCATCCCACAGGTAATGTCCCAGACCTCCAGATACTGAAAAGACATGTCAGACAAGAGTAGTAAATACAATGCACAGTACAACCAAATCCAATGAAGTTTGGACTTTTGGTAAAACATAAATAAAAACAGAATACACTGATTTGTATATCCTGTTTAACCTATACTGACCAAAACTTCCAACGCAACACATACAGTTTTGAAATATTTGGTGTACATAAAATAGGATTTTGGTTTTGAGTCATGATACATCAACTACAAATAAAAAAATCAGAAAATTGTTTGATTTTGTTGTGTGGGCAGCTCGTTTCGCTTCATTGCACATTGTTTAGAATTTTGCCTATCCCGTCAGGTTGAGTAGAACTCTTTGACCAATCCTTCCATAATTTGGTCAATAAATAGCCGTAGCAATGGGCAACTTTAATATTCCTGTGAATTGTCTTGGGTCAACGTGTGACCATGCTGTGCCTAGGTCAAAATCAGCGAGAGCGAGCCATTGGTATGCATACTGGTGGAATATTGCAAAGACGGGTTGCAAGGAACCTTGGCGTCCACGTGTCGACCATATCACGTCTCTGGAACTGACATAATGAAACAGGAAGCACCAATGATCGACCACATGCCCCCAGACCATGTGTCACCTCTCCTCAGCAGGATATTCACCTCTAGCACCTGCGCAATCGCTTCTTGCCAGCTACAGTAACTGCTGCTCAGACCAGAGGTCGTCACCAGAACCGGATTAGCGATCAAACGCTGACTTGCACACGGCGTCCCCGCCGTGGTGTGGTGTTGACTCCTGCACGTCGCCACATCTGTCTGCGATGGTCAAGGGCACATTTGGGCTGGAATGCTCTCAGGTGGAACAGGGTGCTCTTCTCCGATGAATCGAGGTTCAAGTTGAGTGTGGCTAACGGAAGGCTGCGTGTTTCGCGTAGGTGACGGGAATGTTATGCTGGCGCTACCATCCTGCAGCGTGACCGCTGGGGTGGACCCAGTGTAATGGTTTGGGCTGGAATAAGCAGTAGACACAAGACAGACCTCATTTTAATCGATGGAAACCTCAGTGCGGCCCATTCCTGTGAGGAAATCCTGACCACTGTCAGAATAATGTTCAGTGTCTTGATTGGCCTGCGCATTCCCTAGTTTTAAACCCTATAGAACACCTATGGGATATTCTGGAGCTCCGGGTGAGAAGGCATGATGCAGAACCGGCAAAATGCCGACAGTTGCGTCAAGCACTCCAGGAGGAATGGGACTGCATCACACAGGCTGAAATTCAGCAATTGATTGACTCCATGCATCACAGAATCAAGGCTGTGTGTGACGCCAGAGGAGGCCATACATGATACTGACTTCGGTGATCCAGAATTGCGCCTTCAACTGATGCAATGTATTTGAAACCAGGAAAAATCTGTTCCTCATTCCGGACTCTGAAACTGTGTTTTGCACAGAAACAAGTGTTTTGCACAGGAACAAGTGTTGCATTGGAAGTTTTGGTCAGTGTATATTCAATTGAATACGCTGCAAGTACAAGTTATTTATTATTCAAACTGATAAACTTCATTTTTATTATTGTTATTAATTTTTTCCCCCCAAATATTGACTAAATTTGAACTTGATGTCTGCAACAGGTTTTCCAGTTGGCATATGACCTGCTCAAGAATAAGTGCCGTGAAAACCTGTTTTTAACCTCTTATAACTAAGTGAAAAGGAAACTTTCAGAAAAAGAGGACTTGAACACGAGGCAACTTAAAACTATCTTCATGTCACCTTAGCATAAGGATGTGAGAGACATTCATACAAACTGTATTTATTTTTAAAGTTTGACTACAGCCCATCTGGGATGAACGGGGAGTTTTTGACCAATACTGCAGCCAGTCACCAGGGGGAGCAGTTTTTGTGGCGACCTCACTTCGAGCTGAGTGAGATGACATCCATTTTTTTTTTCTTTTCTTTTCTCCTGCTTTATAATAGTGATGGGAGTTTGTCCTAAAGGTCTCTTCCACCTTGATGGAGGGTGTGTAATAACACAGCTGTGGGTGTGACTTTAAAAGGAGGTCACCAGGAGAGTAAAGGGAAAGAGGTGTGTTACATAAAGCTCCTTTGAATATTATCACCTGAAAAGCCAGATATTTAAGTTGCTTAATAAAGAGTCAAAAGTTATTATGCACAAGCAGCTTTTCTGTCAACAGTAAAGCATTTCAGGTAATAGAGCCCCAAATCTCCATTCAGCCTCCAGCAAGGACTAATAAAACAGGTCTATTTGCCTTTTTTCATAGCCCACTTATATGCTTTCAAGAGGGATACAAGTGAAATATTGATCAAAGCAGCACATTTTGACATAGACAGCTATGAGCTGGGCCATGATGATTTACAACGTTTTATTCTGAGAAGCTGAGTAAAATGCACTCCTTCATAGCAACACAAAGTCACATAAAATACAATTATGGGCTGGGAAGGTGAATTACACTCTCACTAAAACATATAAGACTATACAGTATGTTTGAGGCATGACAAATATTCAGTAACCTTGTTCCACCTGCTACCTCCAGGGAGTGTCTGAGGAAAGCATTGGTCTGTGAGTCGCTGTGTCAAAACTAGTTTTATGGTAATTTTTTGAGCACAGTTTTTCACTTTAAGGTCATTTTGTTCCCAAGCAGACATGAGAATTCAGTCAAAAACAACAACTGCAATCTAACTGAAGTCAACCCCTCCATCCTCCTTATTCATCCTCATTCCAACCAACCTCTGTTTCTCCAATCTGTTAAAGATGGATTACTTCCAAGTTGATACACAGAAAACTGTCCTCCAATGCTACACGTGGTTTACTCCCAGCTTTAGGTCAGCATGAGGACAGAAAAGTGTGGTCAACATGTGCTATTAGTCCCAGAATTGGAAAAATATATATATCTTCATTTGTTGCCACAATAGATAAAAAGTGCATCATTATGTTGGAAGCCTGCTGGTTTATCAGGAAAAATGAGGTTTAATCTTCTTAGTACATTCACTCAGCACAACCCATTCACTTCAGGACATTATGAGAAGGTAAAGTTAGCAGCTGTGTCTGGAGATTTTCTGAACAAACAGTAATGAAGCTTAGTGCAAGTTCAATCAGGAAGACTGAAAAGATTTAATGCAACAAATTTAACATTAACAGATTTGGCGGTTAGACCCCATCAGGCATAAAATAATAATAGGGGGTACAGTGACGTGAAAATATGAATATCCCCCGATGGAGTCTAGACACTGGTGGTGGTAGATGGTCTGGAGTAGGCTGGATCTGGATGACTTGAAGAGGACTGGAAGCTGAAGAACTGAGAGCTGAAGCAATGAAGACTGGAGGTGCCTTGGGAGGAGGAGGGTCAGAAGAGACTGTATTTAAATTTTGACAATTTTGTGATGATTGGTTTACGAGTGATGCTGAGAAGATGCGATTGGATAGATAGAAAAGTGACACACCCCTTGATCAGCTGATGAGAGAGAGTGAGAGAAGGAACCAAAAGAGTGAGAGCATTAAGACAGTCTTCCTGATTGAACTTACACTAAGCTTCATTACCACTGTTAAAGCAGGAATCCACTGGCGCTGGTCTGTTCTTCAGCTAGGGCTTAAGAGCCAGCACTGCTGATTGCTTGATCTGCTGCAGGTGCACACGCAGAGCCAGCATGGGAAGAGCAGAGCAGGCTCAACAGAAAGAGGAGGGGGGAGATAGAGCAGCACATCATGCAGCTCACAGGGATCACCACATCCTCTTTGGTAATAAAAAAGCATCAGTATTAATTTGATTCCATTATAACCAGCTGGAATCTCCTCAGGGTGTTACAGGATAGGTTCAGGTCCCCTTTGAGGGCTGTTATTTCATTTGTGGATTTTTTCGATCAGAGAATCAATAAAGGATCTTCAATCAAGTTTTTGAAACCAGTCTCTACTTTGACTCAGTACTCACAAAAACAGAGTTCAGAAGCAGTCTGCAGAAAAGCTTCCCAAGTCAGTTGTTTGGAGCTTCATATATAGAAAGAAGGAAGCACATGAGACACACATCGGTGATTGGCACCAATGGTCTGACCACAAGCACAGTACACAGTCGGTAAGCTTCACTCAGAAGCCTGGCTAAAATCAGTCTTGACAAACGATGACGTATTAAGCAATAACTGTTGAAGGATCAACACGTGAATCTAGAATGCAATATACGTTTTTTTTTTTTTTCTTTTTTTTTCCACCCACTGCTTGTCTGAAGCTGGACTGACACAGAGAGACTGTTTGGGAATGCCTTGAACACATTTCATAAACTAAACTTAGACTTTTTGAGCCTGTCAGCATGACTGGTAGAAATAACAAAGTCACAGTGCTGCGTGTCGAATGTATGGCTTGTGTAGAACAAGGACATAGTCTCTATGAAATCACTCATCTGAGTTCTAAAACCTACACTGTAAAAAGTCCATCAACGGTATTGTCGATAGGATTTGACTTTAAAAAGTAAAGTAGCTCCAAAATATGGTTTACTCTTCATTTTTTTTTTTTTTTTTAAATCATCAGAAAGTAAAAAGTGTGAATATTTTCAGAACCTGCTATTTTTAGATTAATTTGGAAACAGTTTTGCAGTGTAAAACCAAGGCAAAACGGTGTGACCGGCCCACTACACTGTTTTTTTTAATCCTCCATCACTTTGTTTCCTGATTTTTCATGTCTCTTAGCCCCTCCCAGCTGTTGGGCTTAGTTACAGCTTGCTTGCTATACCCAGAATGCCTTTGTGAATTATAACTTCCCTCCATCTTTCTGTGCCCTCTGCCGTCTCAGCACCATGGGGAGCAGAGCTTTCAGCCGCTCTGCTTCTCAACTCTGGAATCCACTCCCATCTGACATCAGAAATATTGATTCACTCCCCCTTTTTTAAATCCAGACTCAAAACCCATCTGTTTCAAACTGCTTTCTCTGCTTAATTTCAGCCTTCCTGTACATGTTCTATTTGTTCTTATTGTTATTGTATTTATTTTATTTGTTGTTTGTGAACCACTCTGTAAAGTGACTTTGAGTGTTGAGAAAGGCGATTTTAAATAAAATGTATTATTATTATTATTATTATTATTATTATTATTATTATTATTATTATTATTATTATTATTATTATTGTAAGCGTGATTGAGGAGGGAATGCAGTTGACCACACAGCACTACAATGCAGATTTATTAAAAGCAGATTCTACATGTATACAGAACAGGTTTCACTCCAATCAAATTGTTTCTTTTGATGGTACTCAATATAATAAAGTTTGCCCTGGTTAATCTGTTGACATATTTTGACATTAGTGCTTTTCCTGGTACAATCAACTTGTTCATTTATTTATTTTTAATATGGAGTAAACTTCATGTATAACAGAGTTTAACCAACTAATAAATACAAAGAAGTTCACCAAACTATTAAAAATCGATAGATAACAGTTCGAACAGGGTATCATTGTTTGGTGCCATATTGGAAATGCAAAAACCCAACTTCTGTCCAGGAGATGTGAGGACAGGTGAAGAACAGAGCTTTGATCCTTGTTGCCATCAGTTAGATTTATAAGAAAAGTCACCAGTGTGTGCTGTTCGGGAGAATAGCCATTCAGACCAGAACCATTCTTTGTACAAGGTTGTGAGCATATTTAACTTTGTGGTAAAAATCCTTTTGTGCGTTTGTGGTTTCTGGTACTTCAGCATTCTGCCTCCAGGAATTGCAGTTTTTAGTGTTTCCAGAGATGGCTGCTTGGTCGTGTGTTAATGACCATTTTGCCTCTCTTAAAGGTAAAACAACAAGTGGCAACTTCCAGCAGGGAGAAATAAAGATGGTGGAAAAGTATTAAAATCTGCAGCTCAATGAGCATCTACTTAAGGCTGGCTCTGGAAGTACCACATACACACCAATTCAAGAAGCACATTTCACAGGAAAAATAAATGTTTACAGCCTGATTAAGAAAAAAAACTCCTCCTGTCTGAATAATTCATTTCTCTAACAGTGCACATTGTACGGGGAAGATTTCAAGATTACAGGTTCGCAAAACCAGAGGCTCAGCTGACCTGACTGACATTTTCCACATGCTATTAATAAAGGGACCCAAAGGCTGTATCAGTACGCCTCTTTACCTCATACGACCTCCACCATAGTGAGGTTGAGTTCTGCAACAGAAACACAAAGATGTAGTCTGTGTACTATACAGTCTACAGGAGACACACCTCGTTTTTGCACTCACACAACGGTTTGTTTTTACTGCCAGGGTCTGATGAACTCAAAAATGGTGTCAACCCACCAGCATCCTTCAGAAGTTTACCAAAGAAATGAGCTGAAACTGTACGGTTCAGTTTGGTACTTTTAACTCTTTCAACAGATCAAGTCACCCAAGCGTCTCGTGTACTTTTCTGAGATTTGATGAGTTGGAGTTTATCTTGATGCTTGTTTTACACATCAAAAACATCACTGAAAAATATTTTCAAGCAAAACTCACAAATAGTGGCCTCTCTTTCAGCCAAGGAGAGGAATAATTGCTTAACGAAATGGAAAGTGGACATTAAGGGAAACACTTGATAGTCCTTGATTAAAGCTGTTTAAATTAAAAGAGGCTGTACAAAAAGAAGTCAAAGTCCAGTAAGTTCCCCACAGAGACACGTCTGACAGCAACATGTTTAACCCTGCAGTTTGTAGCATTTTTATCTCCTACAGCTGTTGCTCTTCCTTCTTGGCTATAAAGCTTATCAGAGTAACTTGGAGATCATTGGTAAAGCTTGTAATCTATTATGAGATTTTGCAAACCATGTTAAGAAATTTACCAAGACAGTTTTTTCAGTTCAGTTCTAACTTTGTTATAAAAACCCAAAATCTAACTGTACAGTAGCAACTTAAGTAACATTATTTTTTATGCCACTGAATCCTTCAGCCAGGCCTCAACTCATTCCTCCTTGATTTCCTTCTGCTAATTTAGTTTTTCTTCTATCATAACCTCAGAAGACTAGTTTTTTCTCAAATAACTCATAAAATATGAAATACAGTGGTGGAAAAGGTTTTCAGACATCCAATGGATGTGAGAAATGTTGCATCAAGAATCACTCTCTCTCTCTCTCTCTCTCTCTCTCTCTCTCTCTCTCTCTCTCTCTCTCTCTATATATATATATATATATATATATATATATATATATATATATATATATATATATATATATATATATATATATATATATATATATATATATAAGAGTCATTAAACATAAAACTACTTGGTTCCATAAAAATATGTGAACAATTTTGAGTATTTGGTCATTTTGGTATCAGTAATCCACTAATGAAAGTTGAGAGACACTATTTTAGTTGCTGTGCTTTGTGTCTATATAAAGCCAACACATTTGAAAGTTCTTCAGACAAAAATTGGCCGAAACAACAAATGCATGAAACACACATGAAGATACAGATTCTTAATCAGGAAGTGCAGATATAGTCCTTCAGCAGTTGGATACACTCTGCAGAAATACAGAAGAGCCAACAGCGTGGAAGACAAACAAGATCTGGGCGGCTAAGGGTTTCTTCAGCAGGAAGTGTTGCATTCTGATCTGAATGTGCACTCTAAATAGTTTTGACCACTGTCTACTTAAAAATAATAAGGCATCAAAGCGACACTTAATATGACTGAATAGATTTAAATTACTTACCCTGACTGAAAACTATTGGTTTGATGAAGTTAATTCAAACTTATAATTTTAACAAATATTTCAACCATGAATGAGGAGGGAACATAGTGAACGTGAGAACCTGCTGTACATTTAGGTGATATAAGCTGGGCTACAGACTGTCTGTGCTCCACACGGTACAGTTCGGCTCGATGTCCATGCTCCTTATCTGTTCTTTGTTCTGTTTGCTGTTTTTTTTTTCTTTTACAAAAAAGTGTAAAGGGGGCTGTCAGTGGCACAGCAAGAAGGTCGCTGGTTCAGACATGGTGTGCCTTTCTGTGTAGGGTTTGCATGTTCTCTCCGGGTACTCCAGCTTCCTCCCATGGTCCAAAAACATGCTCACGAGGTCAGTTTGGGATGGGGATTGTCCGTAGGTGTGTGTGTGAAAGGTTGTCTGTCTCTGTGTGTCAGCTCTGTGATTGGCTGGAGACCAGTCCAGGGTGTACCCCGCCTCTCACCCTAAGACAGCTGGGATAGACTCCAGACACCCCTGACCCTGAACAGGATAAGAGGGATATAAAAAGAATGACTGAAAAAAGTGTAAAACTTTATAATGAGTGCTGATTGGTTGGTTTTCAGCCACTCTGTGCCATGTGAAGCACAGACGACTGCACCCCGACGCAGCATCTTAATGAAGAACAGGTTCTTATATCCACTGTGTTCCCTTCTCACTCATGGTTGCAATAACTGTTGAAATTACTTATTTTATTTATTGAGTCTAAATCATTTTTTATCAGTAAATCTAAATTAATTCCACTCAATTAATTAGTAAATCTAAAATAAATTTTTTGCAGATATTTGGTTTGTCCAAATTATTTTTTTTTCAGATGCTCAGTAAATATTAATCATTTTCCCCAGTAAAACTTATTTGGATTCACTCAGCACTTGTGATATTATTAGTTTGAATTTACTCAATTAAATCAATAGTGTTTAATAACGGTAAGAAATTAAAATCTGTTCACTTATATTACGTGTCACTTTGTTGCCTTTTTTTAAAGTAGAGAATGGTCACACTTTTTAGAGCGTGCAGGGAAAACCAACACATGACATCACTAGAGCTTCAGCAGCAGAGGTCGAACCAAACTGGTGTCCAGTGTTCCACCTGAAGAATACAGTTTGACCTGCAATTGCAGCTCTACTGTCATGATAAACATGCAACAGATCATCCATGTGTTGTGTTGTGCACATACTGTGAGCTGAAACAGTGCTCTGCCTGGTGACAAACAGCCGCTGGTTTTGGTCTTCTCCAACAGCAAAGTCTGCTTTGACACATTTCTATTCAAAGAGATGGTGAACAGGCCAAAATCAGCCAGTGGGACCTGTGGCACATTCCAGAAAGACTGCTCCATATAATCCCATATTTCATGTACATTCCTCTAACTCATGCAACCCTCCCACTCCAAGCACAAAAAATAGCGTTTTAGGAGCCGAAGCACATTTTTGGTACACTGAGATGCAGAGGAAGCCGAGGCGCTTCAACAGTGCCAGAATACCAAATGGGGGAGGAAAGGGGGGTGGCGGTGGCACAAAAAAGCTCAAGGTCTTTGCTGACTTTCATCTCTGTCTGTGTCTCACGTCTGTTTTATTCCCACCTCTCTCCTACTCTTTCCAGTCAAAGCAGCTCTCACAGTCTGTCACACCAACACACAAACTTTTTCCTGTGTCTTCTTGTTCTGTCTTTTCACAGCCTTTATCTTTCTACCTCTGGTAGCACTGCATGTTTTGCACTTGTGTCACATTGTCTCCTTCTTTGTGTCTCACCTCTCTCTACACTTCCCTGTCTCTGCCTCGCTTTCTGCCTCAAACTCTCTCACTTTGTCTTTTTTGTTATCCTAACATGTCTGACCACCAGCTCAGGAAATGCTACTTGAAGCTCAGCAAACCCAGGGTGGCCTCAGTGCTGTGGTGTATATTTCCCATCAGCCCCAGAGTGCCTGTTTTGTTTTGTTTTTTTTTCCCTATCTGACTCTGTGTCCTCGCCTTCATAACACTGCCACCATGTCCAGCAGCACTGCCTTCCCACAAGCCTCCATCGCCCATCCCACAGAGGGCTTTTCAGGGCTTCCATAAATCATTTCTCACAGAGTATTCTTGAGTTCGAGCCAGTTCACTTAAATGAATAATTAGGCCCCCATGCCTCCACCTCCAACACTATCACCTAATTAAGTGCTCACCCACAAAGAATTACTGTGGCTACATTTGCCACCCACATTTGGTATTTTTAAAACGGCCCCTTTAGTTTCCTGTAGTTTTTAAGTTTTAGCATCCAGACTTTCTGAAAACATTCAGAGGCTTCTGAGAGAAAAAGAGTTCTTTCTGATGATCTCAGGGTGGTCATTAGAGAGTGGTGATTTAATCTTCGAAAAATCAGCTGTGCTACATTAAAAGTGCTTCTCAAAATACTGCAGGTGTTCAGGAGAAGTTGTGCAGTGTCTGTAGTTAGAGCAGCAAATAACTTTACAGGTATGCTGAATAAAAAGCCTGCCCATGCCCAGAGGTGAAGGTATTCCGAGCTGACTTCTTGGATAATTTATTACCAAGCTTAATTAAATGTGGACCCCAGGCACTGTTGGCTGAGGTTTAGCTAAACAAGCTTGCATGCAGGCAATTGCAATGCTAATATGGAGTAAGCACCGTTTAGGCCCCCAGTAAGTCAAAAATGAAGAATCAGTTTTTCTAAAATTAAAGGAGCTGCCTTTATTTGTGGTGCAGCTCTTTTCTTCCTGCCCTGCTATTTGCTTTGTGAGCTCTGTGATGAGGCTACATTAGTAATACAATGGCAAGTAGAAAACTGTTCTTTTCATGTCTGCCTACAATAAATCGGGGAGTTAAAGTGACGGGCACAGAGTCGAGCCTTTATCTCCTAACTGAGCCAAACAGAATTTGGATTCTGACACTAAATGACACATAGTGGTAAATAAAAACCGCCTGTCATGGTCAAAGAAAGGAGGAGATTAAAAAGCACTTTCAAAGCCACAAAGACGTTCTCCTTTCTGCTTTCAGTCCTATTCTTCCTATTTGTAGCAGGGGACAGCTGCAGTAGTCATGACATTAATTTTCAATATAATTGAATAAACAAGAAAATAATAATGTGCTGAAAAAACAATTTGTGAAGTAAGTGATTTTGATGAACAGCTTGAACAACAGATTGAATTAACTTCAGGCTGCTTTGGGTTGCAGGTGTGTTTCTTGTATTTCTAAATATATTTCTCACCATCTGAGAGGGAATATCTTCTACACATAATCAAGATACAATTAAGACTTTTTATTTCTTTCTCTGGCAGCGCTGCAACGTTTAGCTCGCAACACAAATGGAGAGTGACGGCTGGAGATGGAGGTGGGGGTGGGGGTTCACGCACTTTTACACGTTGAGGTTCAACCGATATCAGATATGACTGTAAAGGTGGCTGAGATTAATTTATCCAGGCTCTTCAAATGTGAGTAAAAGGAAACTCATAAAGAGGATCAGAGCTATGAATATGAGATACAATACACTGAATATTATATAGTGGGGTCATGATTAGCTTAACATTTACCGTGTCATACACACACACACACACACACACACACACACACACACATGTATATATATATATATATATATATATATATATATATATATATATATATATATATATATATATATATATATATATATATATAGCGCACACACAAAAAGAGGGCAATATGGGGTCTTAATAAGGTAGGTTATCTGGACCACACTCACTCACTAACAGTCAAAATTACTGAAATTTGTTGACATTATAAAATATCAAACAGCACAAATAATGTATAAAGCCAGTCAAAACATTTTACCACAAAATACCCAGAGGCTGTTTAGGGCAAGAGAAGAGAACTCTCAATTAAGGGGAACAAAAATTTCAAAATTAATAAAATCCACACAGATAAAAAGAGATTCAGCATTTCATACTGCAGGGTGAGATGGAGGAACGGTTTAGGGGAGGTGTTAAAACTGTTCAAGCATGAAATAGTTTAAAACAAAATACAGAGATTATTATTCAAAAGTTACAAAGATGAAGTGGAGCGATGTCAGTCACTAGGGTGCACAGGTCACTGTTACAGTTTGTGTTTTCTAAGTATTTATATTTAGACCTTGTTGGTCTGTTTCTCTCCATGTTGTGTTGCATTATTGTTAGTTCTTTGCTGTGTTGTTTTTTCAGTTATATAATGACTCATTGTGTTTATAATAATAATAATAATAATAATAATAATAATAATAATAATAATAATAATAATAATAATAATAACAGTGGTTATTAATATTATTATGTATGGCAATATTTGGAAAGACTGTTTACCTACTCTTTGTTTTGATACAAAACATTATAAAAAAAAAAAAAAAAAAAAAAAAGCCTCTTTAAACAGAAAGTGTTTCTTAAAAGCATCCACTGTCTGTGGGGTCCTGAGGTGGCTGGGCAGGAAGTTCCACACTGGTGGTCCAGCAGCATGGCAGGCCCAGTCTCCCATGATCCAGAGCTTGGTTCTGGGTGGGTGGAGGAGACTTTGATGTGCAGAGCGTGAATTCCAGGTTTGGGTTTGCTGGGTGAGGTGTTCCTTGAGGTATGTCGGGCGTTTCCATAGATGCACTGATGGGTGATGAGTGCAACCTTGCATTTTATTCTTGAAGTGATGGGAAGCCAGTGAAGTGTGCAGAGTACTGGGGTGATGTGCTTTTGTTTTCTGACTCTGAGTAAGATCCTGACTGTGGTGTTCTGAATTAGCTGTTGTTTGTGGAGACTTTTGCCGGAGGTCCCAATGAGGAGGACATTGCTGTGGTCCAGTCAAGATGAAGGCGTGGCCGAGTTTCTTGGCATCACATACAATGAGGGAGGGGTGGAGTCTGGCCATGTTCTTTAAGTTGAAAAAGCAGGATCTGCAGATGTTTGATGTGGTTTTTAAAAGTTAAGTGAGGGTCCAGTCTCACACTGAGGTTGGTCATAGCAGGTGAAATGGGGATAGATTGTCTAGAAAAGGTGATGGTGGTTACAGAGGATGACTGAACCTGATGGGAGGATACCAATAAGTATGGCTACAGATTTGGAGCAGTTGGGTTGAAGGAGGTTATGAATTCTCCACATCTTTATTTCCTCTAGATAAGTGGTGAGTGTTGAGAGTGATGATGATGATGGCAACAGATCAGATCTGATGTACAGCTGAGTGTCATCAGCGTAACAGTGGAATGAGAGTCCATACTGGCTGATGACATGGCCAAGGGGGAGCATGTATGTCGTGAAGAGCATAGGACCGAGTACAGACCCTTGAGGGACACCACAGGTTAGAGGAAGTTTTGGGTGTGAAGAGTGTTAAACATACGGCCAAAACCAGCCCGCCAAGTTTCATTGCTCAAGGAATATAATATTCAGCGCCACTATGAGACTCAGCATGGCAAAAAATACAGCAGCTTTCAAGGACACTTGAGGGAGAGAAGATAAATGAATCGCTGGTGTGTCTGAGGAAACTGAGTCTGTTTTCATCCGGAGCCCAGAGGTCAGTGATGCAGCAGTGAAAGCGGGCTACCTAATTGCAAACAAAATAGCATTAGCATCAAAGCCGTACTATGAGGGGGAGTTTGTGAAAACAAGTGTGCTGAAGGCTGCAGAAGTCATGTGTCCTGAAAGCGAGGAATTCAGAACTATCAGCAGACAGTCAAGAAAAAAACTGGGAAAAACTTTGGCTTGTTGTTATTTATAGATAATTATGCTATGACTTTACTGGTCTGACCCACTTGAGATCATCTATTGTCTGGTGTGTTGCCCGTCCTTGTGAGTGAGTCCCCCATGGTTTTAATCTTGGTTCTTGTCTAAATGTTGTCTTGTGTTCAGCTAAAAGGTTCATTTTAATACAGTAATATCAAGGAAACTATTGAAACTTTAAAATACAAACTTTTTGTGTTCTTCAGTGCACCGCTTCCTGTGTTAGAAACTGATAGAATAATTGTACATAGTTTGATCACACATTCATCTTAGTGTGTCTACTTTCCTTTAAATGTGTCTGTTCACCTTTGCTCCTCATCTAAGCAGGTGTTGCCTGACCAAGGCCTTTGACCTCCGTGTGTGATGGAAAAATACCTCTACATGGAAGAATGTGCTGTTAAGATCTGTGTTGCACTTACTATGTAAATTAACCTTGGGAACATGCAGTGATCATGCATGTGCTCTGTGACATTTTCTGTGATTCACATTCTTTAGATTATAAATGTGTAACCAGGGACTTCCTTAAGGGAAATAAATAGAGAGGGGAACAAAGGGTGTGCTCAGAACGTTTAGAGATCTGTAACTGGGCACATCTCTGCGTTCTCCTTGCAAGTAAAAATTTTAGACCGTTGTCTTTGCCTCATTTGTGCATCTTCTCTGATGTTTTAGGTTGCTTGAACCTGACAGAAACAAATATAAAGACCCCTTATAGACCTCAACTTTCACTAATGGTTTTTGGAAATTCTCAGTGACTTTGTGTTTCTTTGCTCGAATGCAGTCATAGCAACATGAAATGAAGAGAAAGTGTTTTTGTAGCTACAGCTTTCTGTGAGTCATAACACAAGTACCAAAAAAACTATAGATTATTTAAACAATATCTACATTTTCTTTACTTCTTGTTAGCTTTTTTTTTTTTACATAGTAAAAGGCTTCATTAACCGCTAAGCACCCAATATACAGCTGTCTGAAGCATTATCCTCTGTAAATAGATAGATAATGTCAAGAACCGAATTGAGTAAAAACAAATATGCTGAATTCTTCCTGCAGGCAGAAAAAAGACAGAGCTGAACATGTTGGGGTATAAGATGAAGGATAAAAATGGAGCTGAAGTTGGCCAATGAGCTGCTGAAGAAGAAAAATGAGTGAAGAGGTGCAGGAAAACTGAGATTGCTCCAGAAGGTAAGTGGTGCGGCCTCCTAGGAGAGGACTTGAACTTGAACTGTGCAGGAGGCTGAGACGACTGAGTGGGCAGGACTGAGCAGAGAGGAGGAACATGCAGAACATGCAGTGCTCTGTGGACTGAATTTGTTCTCTGCGTGCTCCAGCTTCATGAGTATACATCTCATCTCTTCCTTTTCGAGGTTATAGCTGGAGTTGACCTTCGTGATCAGCAGCTGTCAGTGTGGGCGAGTGACATGTGGCAAACGGCACTTCAGATCATAAAAAGCGGACAAGGGAACACAAGAGCAACTTGGGTACAAAATCAGACAATCAATGAGGCAGAGAATCGGCTGACCTTTCCTTTTCCGTACCCTGCAATCATTTGTCTGGCTTCAAATAGAAACTGCAGCATGGGAGATTAAACAGTGATATATGGCTGCTGATCATTACAGGCTCTTACTGGGGGGATAATGTGCTGCTGAAGATGTCCTGGTTGGGATGTGCCTCTCTGTGTATCAACTGTGGCTCCTCCCCTGAGAACGTCCTCTCTTATCAGGCTTCAACTCGTGAAATTGGAGGCTAACCTGCACAGCTCTGTTTTCTGGCTTTTTCCTGACATGAGGGACTTTGTTGATGTGTGTGTACCCCCAAAAAAACAATTTGTATCTCCTGCCAGGATACCTAGCTTTTTTTTTTTTTTTTTTGGCCTGTAGAAATCATTCATTGAAAGCATTTCCTGTTATTTTCCTCCAGCTCAATCACAGGTTTTACAGAGATCTGCACACATGCATGTTAATGCAGCACAGAAACCGATGGAACTGCAAAACTGCACATTAAATCTGTTCAGCACTAAAAGACAGAAATGGAAATATTATCCAGAATCTGTCCCTTTAAAAGCTTTGTAAAATGTTTTTGTTTTGTCTGCAAATTCTAAGTGCTGCTACGAAAATCGTGACCGAAACTATAAGAAATATTTCTTCTCCCACTGTAGAGTCATTTATGTTACAGCTGATGCACACAGCAGACATTAGTTTTGGAGAGCAAGCGTGTGATGAAAGAGACAACCTGCTGGCAAGAGGAAGTTGGCCCACCTTGGATAATAGCAGCAGATTGAATCGCCATACTTGGTCAGCCTCTCAGCCATCTGCTGGTACCAGGGGAGTCTGGTGTGTAGACCCCCCTGTGGACTGGCCTCAGCTCAGGCCTGGCCTGGACTCTGTTCAGGTGGCTACTACATATGCTGTCATCTCTCAACCGGTGCCCAATTATGCCTCATCTGATGTGTTTACTGCCTGTAACAAAGCACAGTTTGATTCACAGTTTGTAGAGCGGAGCAGTTTGAACTAAACTGATATCATTTAGGGAAACAGGGTGACGGATGGTGTTGAGTTTGCTAATCTGTGCCGCGTGAAATTGGAGGGCCGGCAAGGTGGCACATATGAGGTAATAAAAATGAAGCCTTAGAGGGGTCACATGTGACTCTGAAGATGGCGTCATGTTTGGCTTGCAACTAAAAACACCTCTCACTGGGACTTCAAATGGTACAAGAGTACAAGCTGTAAATAAATGTTCCTTCTGAGCTTCATTTAATCAGTTTTTAATTTTTGATCAAACTTTTCTTTGTCTGGAAAAAATCATCAAAACCCTGAAGCGTACAGTGTTCATAGATTTCAGCTCTTGCAATTTAAAAAACGGTGCCACGAAAGCTGTACAGGTTTATTTAAACCCATTTGTTTGCAAAGGGTAACCACATCTAACTGCAGAGCAAATATTATCACATTTAAATGAGCCATAATAATTAAACTGGGGCCAAATGTGCCTACTTTGCAAATGAGCCTGTTTTAAATGTCTTATTCACAAACGAGGCGCTGATAGCCAAGTGCAGTTAGATTGTAATTTGAGTCTGCTGCATTTCCATGAATATTCTTACTGCTTTTATCTGAAGTCAGTAGTTGATTCTTTTCTAAAACACCAAAACAAAGACAAAAAGTTGTTATTGACAGGACTGGCAGGAAAGACGGATGCATGACTCTCAAAGTTAAAAAAAAAAAAAAAAACATTTTAAAAAAAGAAAAATCAACAAGAGTTTCAACACAAAGTCACAGCTTCAAGCTGGCACTAAAAAAATAAAAAAAATCACAGCATGGCTGGAAAAGCAAAACTTGTAGGTGAACAGAAAAGCTCAGCTGAGCTGGAAAATTAAGTGACCTAACTGTCAGTGAAGTCTTCAATCCAAACAGGCCGATCTTACTTTAACTTTAGGCAAGATGTTGAGAGGCTTGAGGGAACAAAAGACAGCATGGACTTGACAAGAGGGTCTGACACAGGACACGAGGAGACAGCACCTACTGATAAGCAAACCGCCTACTGTTCTGTTGGTTCTGTTCTGTAGTAAGCTAAAACAAACAAACAAACAAACAAATAAATAAATAAAACATTAAGGGTAAATCTTGACATTTCAGTTATTAATGTGCAAAGAGACCGCCAGCTGGAGCATTTAATATAAGTCAGTTGGTGTTTGAGATACAGGAACAATGATTGAAAAGAAATCAAGCTGCAACCTCTGGTCTGAAAATATGAGACAATGCAGAAGTGCTAAAGTCTGCTGTTCCTCAAGTGTCCAATCAAGGCTGGCTCTGGAAGTATCGGAAGTCACGCACACACCAAGCCAAAAAAAAAAAAAAAAAAAAAAAAAAACAGAAAAAACATCTTTACAGCCTTGTACAAAAAATGTCTCCCATCTAAGTCACTAGTTTGGCTATCGGCACGCACTGTACGGGGGGGTGAATTTTTTTCTAACTCGTCAATTTAGACAAAATTAAGGTCACCAGTTAGTCCAATCAGAAGCACAGCTCAGCTCACATGACTCAGCTCACAATATGGCTGTGCAGCCGGGTGACGTCGCGGAGGCTACATCCATTACTTATACAGTCTATGAAATAAATCTGGGAAAGGTTGAACTGATGAAGCTTCTTTGATGAGAGTCTTTCAAACTATTCACAGTCCAGTTACATTGTTTTTTGGGTGTTTTAGAATTATTCATTGCAGTTTTATTGAGATTTTAATGTAAATATACTTTAGGAATGCATTTTTATAAAAAAAATACACTTTTACAAACTGTGACAGTTAATGTCTATCATAAGCCTCTGATAAACAACAGCTCACAACCAGAACATTTATAAAAAATATAAAATATATCATAATAACATAATAATATCAACATCAACAATGAATACACCAACATCTCTTATCAATTACAGTTTACAACCAGCACTGTAAGAATATTTATTAAAATAGAAAACATAAATATCCATTTAGAATAGAAATGAAACTATAACACTGTGAACATCAACAACAGATTTGTTTTGGCCTCAGTCTCCGTGTGCTGCCTTTGCTCTCTCTCTCAGATTCCTCTGTAAGAAACTCCAGAATTGCATTTTGTTGCCATCCTCTTTTTCACACTGGGCTCACAGCTCTTGATCCTCCTGGAATGCTGTGTGGTGTTGCTCAGGGTGGTGGCAATGTGTGCTCTCCTGGCAGGCTTGCCTCACTTGGCTCAATGATCTCCTGCAGACACACATGGATCACTGATGGACTGTAAGTATTAACTTATTGTAGATACAGAATGATAGTGTGCTGAATCCAAACGGAGAGTAACGCTAAAAAAAATTACTGTAGACCGCTTTACAGGTTCCAAAAGTTTTTTTTTTTTTTTTTTTTTTTTTTTTTTTTTTTTTTTTTGCCATGTGACCTTAGACTTTGTAAATCTGGAGTGCTGTCCACATGTGGCCATGTTGTTCATGTTTCACTGAAATTCCTGATCATAGATACTGTATGCTGAACATGGTAAAGACCTCACCATGAGGACTGCTGTTGGATCCTCCTGAAAAGAAGCCACCAGAACAGGTGGGGCTCAAGGAAGGCCTGGTCATATTTCCTTCAAGAAGACAGACACATACAAATATTCCATAGTGGAATTCATAATAACTATTTTCAACACTTATTTGCCATTGCATATTGGGGGGTAGAGCTGGGCATCATACACACTACAGTTGTCCCAGATCACTCCAAACAACATAGCGCAAGAGCACACTGAGATGCACTGATTAGCATGTTATGCTCACTTTTTTTTTTTTTTTTTGTCTAGCACAAAACTTTGAAATGAATAACTCTTTTTCATGTTCTTTTTTGAATCTTATCAGTAGTTTTGTCTCCTCTGGTGTCCGTGTGAATCAGTGTAGCTATTATTAGCTATAGCTTTAGCTACATTAGCTGGCTTGTTACAAGCAGTTTTAAAATACAACCAAGATTTCAAAGCACGGCTAATATTTATGTGGAGAATTAAATGATTGAATATCTGATAAAAAAAAAAGTCTGAGTGTCATTACGGTGAAAAGCAATAATTATGCTTGATTACTCACATTTATGTGCTTCCTTCTGTCTCTGCTCTGTCATATTCTCAGTGGGCTCGGTGTATTATGGGAAATTTCTCATAAACCTTTCATTGAAGTGAGGTCCCTCAGCCCTACTCCATGACATTAGAAAAGAAAAGAAAGAAATTAATGAAAACACATGAGAATATAAAACAGTATCAACATAAAGAATGCATTTAGCATACCTTAACTCAGTCTTCATTCCTCGAGTTTCCGTGCCACAAGAACTCCTGGAGGTTGCATCTCAAACATTAGTAGAAAAATTTGTTGGCATCATTTTTTTAACCTCTAAATGAATGTGCATGTGAACTCAGCTGTGTTTTGCACTTCAGACAAGACATTACTCCAACTGCAATGGGAGTGTTTTTTTTGTTTTTGTTTTTTTTTAACAGGAGGCCGCAGTATATGGCAGACAGAGCTGTCCCTCAAACTCACGCTGTGCTGAAGTAAATGTCATAATGGAAGTGCTTCCTCTATTTTGTTTAAATGTCATATTGAGAGACGCTCGGTGAAAGTGGAGATTGGTTGTTATGGTCTAACATGATGCTCTTTTCATGACTTCGCTGACATGCTGAGTCACATGTGACGTAATGCTGCTCTGACACAGCAGGTCCTGGCACATGAAGGCTTTACAGAGACTGCAGAATTCTCTCTGAGGTTTAATCCTGAGACACACATGTTGCTGTAAGGAACCCAAAAAAGGAACCAAAATGAATGTGCCAGACCAAATACTGGAATCTCAGAAATCTGGAACTAGTTCTCTTAACTAGTTTCATTCAGGTGAATATTTCAAACCAAGCTGTCTGTAGCTGTAGCTGATGTAGCTCTATGGTTAGTTGGTCCTATAGCTATAAATATTATTTTAGACCTTTTAGGTATAGAAATCTATCGCATGCAGGATTAGAAATGTGTTTCAGTTTGTTTCTATATCATAATGTACAGCAGTTTACTCCTAACTGTACTTACACATTTAGAAAATACAGAAATATTTTCAGTTTTTCTTAAAAGTAGTTCAGTACTAAAATATTTATAAAAAACAAGTACTCCATTACTTTGACCCACTTAATACCTCAACTAAACCATTTTCACTTGTATTTGAAAAATGAGACCAAGATGACTCATCTCAGAACTTTTTTCCACTTTAATGTGACCGAAAACCAATCTGAACCAAACCAGTGACCTGAGCCAATTACATCCAAACTCATGGTGAATATGAGTCAGTCCTCACCTGTCGTCATTTAAAGAGCCTCTGATTAACTCAAGTAAAGCTGTTCAGCCTGTTCTGACATGTTCTTCAGCTTACAGCAGAAGCTCTGGTCCCATGGTCTGCAGAGAGCTTCTGAAGCATCAGAGGGATCTCATTGTTAACAGGTATCAGTCAGGAGAGGAGACAAAAGAATTCCCAAAGCACGAGCTATACCATGGAGCAAGATGAAGACAGTCATCATCAAGTGGAGAAAATACAGCATGGCAACAGAGACTACATGACCAAGAAGTGGACGTCCCTCCAAAACTGATAAAAGAGAAGAAGAAAACTGTTCAGGGAGGCTGCCAAGAGGCCGACAGCAACATTAAAGGAGCTGCAGAATTTTCTGGAAGGAAGGAAGGAAGGAAGGAAGGAAGGAAGGAAGGACTGGCTGTTTAGTCCATGTGACAACAATCTCTGTATTCTGGGCCATGAGGTAGGATGGCAAGACAGAAGGAGACCTTTCCTCACAAAGAAAAACATCCAAGCCCGGCTACATTTGGTATAAAAACACACTGAAGTCTCTGATTGATTGATTGATTGATTGATTGATTGATTGATTGATTGATTGATTGATTGAAAGAAGAGCAAACCCACAGTGAAGCATGGAGGTGGAGTCCAGCATCAGGCTCTGGGGCTGTTGTTCTTCAGCTGGAACTGGAGCTTTAGTCCAGGTGGAGGGAACTATGAACAGTTCCAGATACCAGTCAGTGCTGAAACAAAACCTTCAGGTTTCTGATAGAAAGATGAATTTGAAGATCATCTTTCCGCATGACAACGACCCAAAGCGTACATTCAGATCAACAAAAGAAGGACTTCACCAGAAGAAAATTCAAGTTTTTGATTGGCCCAGCCAGATGGCCCGGCCAAAAAGACTGAGTGCTGTAAGAAATCAAGTGTTCATTTAAGTAAGCAACCAATGTTGTTGGTTTTTTTTACTCCCTCACTTCTTAAAGTCATATTGTCGGTGCTGGTACCTCTAAAACCCTTTTCAGCTCATTTATTGGCTGACAAGCAGGATGTTACACATCCCTCTGCCTGTGTCCTGGTTGTTGGCAGGTTGCAGTCTTAGCGTCCTGTCGTCACAGGTGCTCAAGCCTTTCGGCCCTTATTTTATTTTTACTCTAAATCAGACCAGCATGCAGAAATTAACCATCACGCTGTATCATAGATAGCTTGAAACTAGCAGTTGACACCACAAAGTGTCGGCTCATTTTCAGGTAGACCTGTGCTAGATTAAGTCGTCCTTTATTTTGGTCCTTGGTGAAGTCTCCCTCTGCTGATTGCTTCACATTCAATTCTAAAACACAGTAAATGATAAGACAGATTGACTCACAATTCGCAGAAAAAAAAGTCTTTAAAAGTGCAACCCTTGAATAAAACAAACAAGAAGTATATGAATTTGTAGTGAAACAGCCCCGAACATCTCTGAATGTTTTTAAACTTTTGTGATAACCACTTTTTTTTTTCCTGGTTAATAAGTGAGACATCTTCCTGACATCAGCCTCTGGCTAAACTTCAACATTAACTTTGGAGCAGCAGATGATCAAACACCATCTCTGGCACACACAGAAGCCAAAACCAATATAGAAGCTCTATTTCTTGATTGCAGTGAAGGTTTAACATATTTTCAGTGACATCATTCTTTAGTGGTGAAGGACGGTGGGCCGGTGATCATTAAACCCTTTGTTCACAGACACTGTTCAGTGTTCTGATGTTCTCGTACTATTACCATCCCATACACCTGCAGCTGTCCTTGAAATGCACTCGGATCAGACTCAATCATTTTGCAGTTAAAAACTGCACCGAAGCAATTGAGAGCCTCTTTAACTTTAAATCACAGAGCTGCTGGGTAGCATCACACTCTGCTGGACTTGATTTTGAATTAATAAGCCCCCCTAGAAACATTTCCATTGGCTCATGACGTTAAATGTTAAACACTGAACGTTGAGACAGCCGCTCTGGCAAGGCCATGTTAATGATGTCTGTATTGATTACTGGCTCTCACTCAGGCACCTCTGCAGCTCTTTAACAGGAACAACCAAAGAGGGATCTAAGTAGCCAGTTGTGATTCCTGAATAATATCACAGGTTGGATAAAGTTTTCATAAAAAACAAAACAAAACAAAAAAAAACCTCTCTCACAGTCTAAGAGAGAGTCAAATCAGCGTTGAACCTTTTTTTTTGTAGGGGTTGATGGGATTAAAATTTATTAGCTGCTACTGTGGAGGTAAACTACAACCTTATTAGTGTATAAATCATCCACTGAAGAGGAGCATCTGAGGGATCCGGGTTGTAAAATCCCCATCCACTCCTATCAGGCCTTGCCTCAGCTGCTGACCACCAGGTGAAATACTACTCTGGCTTGCCTGTTTTACAGCTCCTTGATTAGCGTATGTTCTCTGCACACCCTTGCAGCCGAGCCTACATCCTTAATCACCAGGCAGAAAATCTTTGTGGGCTTAAAGCAGCAATTACAGTAAAGTCAATCGATAATGACAGGTTTTAGAGGAGACCAAATGACTTTTAATGGATTTTAAAAGGTGGCATAAATAATGCACGGGCTTCGGTGTATAATTACAGCCGACTGCCAGCTGCTGTTTAACCAAATGTATGGAAAGCAAGGCAGTTCCCTCCCCTCCTTTCTTCAAGCACATAAAGAAGCGTCTATGCGCAGCATTAAGGTCGACCTCTCTTATGCAGCACTGTGGTCGACGAAAGCCAAACTGTCACTGCAAATTAACGGCACCCATAAGCCAGCGCTTCTATTGCAGAGTGCTTCCTCTCTGGATGCCGCGCACAGACCACGGCGCTGTCTCCATTGCTGTGCCACAGAGGTTTGATGCACGGATCCAGCCGGGCTTATGTCAGCCCGTTCTCCCCATCTGGCCTCAGTGGTGTCCCTTCTGCTGAGCGCTCCCTCAGCACGGCTCCAGGAGCTTCCAACAGACAATACTCAAAGATTCTCTTGGATCTGACGTTAAGGTGTGCGATGCACCGGATACTAAGCCCACTCATGCCTGGCTAGCTTTATTAGAGCAGCGGGGTCTATTAAAGATGAGAGGTGTGAAACAGCAAGGACGTCACACACAAGCATTCATTTGTTTTCACACCTCCAGAGTGGCTTTGTCTTAAAATAGAAAGATAAGATGGATTTCATTTATACCTCTTCTGGTGACTCCCTGTTGCTCCTTACTTCAATGCCTCCCTGTCGGCTGTGGTCATGAGGTGTATCACTGCTTTATAAGGGAAACAAAGAATTCCCTTGCTCTCTCCCTTTTCTCTCTCCCTCTCTGTTGGTGTTTAAGGAGCTGGCACCTTCCACGAGATTCATGTGATTAACAGCGTATCTGAGCAGGGAGATTGGAAAGTGCATAAAATAAAGATGAATATTGCTGAATTGCTACCCCCGGCTCGGATCTGAGGTCAAAGGTTTCCTGCTAAATTATGTGTGAGGCTTTTTTTACAAGAGGGACTTCATCTTTGGCTTCCCATTCCTAATTAGGTCGGACAATTAGTGAGCAGCATGGTTTTAATTTAGGGATCTTTGTTTTAAAATTTGCCATTTTAACTCATGCTTTTCTAATATCCTTAAGTCAAGCAAGTGTAACTAATAGATGAAACTTTTCTTTCAGAATGACTCTTCCAAGCTTGCAAGAGCTAAATAGTTTAAGCATGGCTAACTCTGGCACATTTGCATGCTGTCTCTACAGTGGTATCCAGGTTCCACCATCAACCATTAAAATCTACTTTGTTACAGAATAATGAAACGAGCAGGTGGCCCACACGAGCCCCTGCCAATGCTTTGGTACAGTTACACAATCATCCTGATTTCCTAGTGTTGTCCTGATGCTTGCTTCCTCTTACTGCTGAAGCAATAAAAAAAAGTGCACTGAGCAGGTTCAGTAGACACACCAATACAGCAACTGTGCAATGTTGGGTGCTACATATAAGGAACCAATTCAGATTTTATAGTCAACGACGACTACAGCCATCCCATCACAGAGTGAAACAACAAAAGTATTTCAATCAAAGAGAGACTTAAACAACAGTTCAAATTTGTGAAAAGATTTAACGCAACAATTTTTAACATTACAGATTTGGCGGTTAGACCCCATCAGGCATAAAATAATAATAGGGGGTACAGTGACGTGAATATATGAATATCCCCCGATGGAGTCTAGACACTGGTGGTGGTAGATGGTCTTGAGTAGCCTGGATCTGGATGACTTGAAGAGGACTGTGAAGCAGAAGAGACAGTATTTAAATTTTGACAGCTATGTGATGATTGGTTTACGAGTGATGCTGAGAAGATGTCATTGGATGGATAGAAAAGTGACACGCCCCTTGATCAGCTGATGAGAGAGAAGCGGGAAAGAGTGAGAGAAGGAACCAAAAGAGTGAGAGCATGAAGACAGTCTTTCTGATTGAACTTACGCTAAGCTTCATTAGGGGATGCACGAACGAGACTAATTCCTGATACTGTTACGTTTCAGCAGGCACGAGACGTGAATGACAGAGGTCACGAGCAAGGAAACTAACAAAAACAAGTATCTGACCCTTCTTACAAGTAAAATATAAACAAAAATGAGGCCTCTGGGTTCTGAAAGGTGGAGTGGAGATACCAATACTGATACCTGGACTTTGGTATCAGCCAATACCAATACTGATAAATTTAACATTCTGTATTCCTTAAAAGGAGTATGAAACAGAGAATTATGTTTTGGCAGCTTTTCTACCTTTGTAAACCAAAAAGAATACATTCAAACTGTATTATTAACGTATGGGATCATAAATGTGTAAATGTGTTGTGAGTAAATCCCCAACACAAACAGTAATTACAGTTCAGCTGTAAACCTCAGCAGTGGATAAGTGAGGAATTAAACTTGGACGTATTGAAAGTTGCTGTTAGAGTTGTGGGAGAAACAAGCAAAATGCAGAGGGACCATGACTTAGGAGTGTTCCAACTAATGCGTTTATCAAGATACCAACCATCTCTCAACCGATTTTTGCTTTGAGTTGACAGCATCAGTATTGCAGTTTCAACCTTAATTCAAAAGAAACACCCGATGGCACTATTCAGTGACAGTTGCCTAACTCATTTTGGAAACTTTCTGAAAGGGAGGATGAAATAGAGCTCATTGGACATGTTTTTTATTAAAATCACCTGCAGATGAAAGTGAGAAAGCGCAGCAAAAAGGGCAAAAATAAATAAATAAATAAGATTCAGTTATTCAGTTCAGCCTTTCTTTTTCACCTCCATCAGCATCTTCAAGTCGTCTGATCTCCAAGGCACAGGGGCCGATTGATAAGTTGTGAGCTTCATATTTAAGGGTTTGACTTTTTGTGGACATATTTCATTATTTTTCAACATAATCTCCTTCAGTATCTGTACACTTTTGCCAGCGATGTTTAAGGGCCTCAATACCACTTTTACGAGGGCTGATTGATAAGTTGTGAGTCTTGTATTGAAGAAGTGGAGCAGGGATGTCCTTGTTCAGCTCTACTATTCCCTGACTATTTAAGGCTGTGTACCTGCAGACTGGAGTCATTTGGTCAGTTTATGTTGAAGAGGTAGCTCTCTAAAGTAAACAAGACAAGAGACTTTTACAAAATGGACAAAATCACTGAAAGAGCAGTGATTCAGTGTTTGCATAAGAAAGGTCTATCACCTGAGGATATCCATACTGATATGGTATCAACACGAGGGAATGATGCTCCTTCATATGCTACAGTGAAAAGGTGGGTGGTGGAATTTAAGCGTGGCAGGCAGAGCCTTGGGGATGACGCCCGTCCTGGAAGGTCTGTCACTGTTCAACCCCAGAAATGATCAATAAAGTCCATGATGTTGTTCTGAGTGAAGGGACAAACAATCAGTGGCACATTTTATGTATCACTTCTTAGACAGTTAAGAGAAAATATTAAACTCAAGCGCTGCTCAGTAACTCAGTAAAGGTGTGTTGTTCCAGCAGGACGATGCTCCTGTTCACAAGTCTGTCGATGCCATGGCTGCCATTAATGACTGAGGCTTTGAATTGATTGATCATCCACCTTATTCACCTGATCTCACTCCATCAGACATTTATCTGTTTCAAAAAATTGAAAAAGGCCATTTCCGGTACCCACTTTTTGTCAGGTGATGATGTCATCCATGCAGTAGAGGACTTTCTGAACGGTCAAGAAAAGGACTTCTTTAAAAGTGGCATTGAGGCCCTTAAACATCGCTGACAAAAGTGTACAGATACTGAAGAGGATTATGTTGAAAAATAATGAAATGTGTCCACCAAAAGTCAAACCCTTAAATATGAGGCTCACAACTTATCAATCAGCCCTCGTAACTTGCTCAAAGTGAGCTGTTTGTAAAGCCAAAAACTTTTCTTTTCTTTTTTAAATATTCTTTTCTATGATGTGCTTTTGATTAGTGAATTGTTATAATTCCAAGAATTGTAAAAAACTAAACACAGAAAAAAATTAAGTTATCCATGATAACTTTTATTAAGCATGTTTTATTTAAGTTTAATCTTAAATTTTGCATCCAACAACAGTGCTTTGCACCACAGATTGATGCCAATATGTTTCATTATGCCCCTGCATACATATTAGCATTGAAACATGGATCAACAAACTGTATTGAGAAACAGTTCCTGCCATGCAATGAAGGGAAAACACAATAACCACCCAGTTACTGAAGACAGCAGAACATTTGCTCCCTGAAGAACATAGAAAAAAAAAAAATCTTAGGAGCTGGTAGAGACCAAAACTGAGCTTACCAAGACAGGACATTGGGCCAAAACATCCTCATCAGAAAAGTATTAAAGGATAGTCTAAAGCCATTTGAGAAGGATGCATCCGGTCAAAAGTCGTCAATCAAATCAGTGGCTCTCACTCACATTCAAGTGTCAAAAAAATCCATCTTCACTGCAATAAAACACAATCAAAACCAGTACAGTGTAGAGATCCTGGGTGGTCTCCACGAGTTACAGACACGACTCAAAACAACTAGTTACTGTCCCACTGTACGGGGAAGCTCAAACACTGTCCATATGTCGTTTCAGACTTAAAGGCAAAAGAAATATAACAAAAAACATTATCCATGTGTTCTATACAGTCCAAGAAAAGAGAACTGAACTCTTGCAACTCTGACCTCATGTTACCATGGAAACCAACAGAAACAAATAGTGTTTAGACGGTGATCATTACGACAGAGTGAATATCCTCAGTGCAGTGGTGGCTGCTGGTCAGTCAAGGAGGGGAAGCTCAGTTTTTTTCTGGCCTACATCATAAATTTGTTCATTTATTAAATGTAAATTCTAAAAGAGAGTGAATCTTTAAACACAACGCTCGTCGTTTTTAAGAAAGGTAAACTCGCTGGGGATCGAAAAAGCCTCCGAAAGTAGAAGTTAGAAAGTCTCCGGTAGAGAGTTTTACTCCAAGATCGCTGATTGGCTCATTTCACTGTCAATCAAAAAGGGATTCAGCCTCAGAAAGATCATCCAATCATCATGCAGAAGCTGAGCATCCAGGCCAGCCCACTGCCTCATAGACCCCCAGAGACGCTGAGCGTCCGATGGGCGGGACAAAGCCCAGCGTTTATCCAATGACCGTCAAGTTTCCACAGTGGAACAACCCACTCTACCCTACACTGTTGAAGTCTGAAGACGCTCAGCGTCCGACTGTGTTAAAGCGCTGAGACGCTGCGGGGATGAATGAGAAGGAAGTCGCACCAGTTACCTGTGATAAGTAGCTGATTCAGAACAAAAGATGAAGGTATTTTAGCGCATATTTAGGCAATGAAATGTACACACAGCAGGACATATCACCACTTTTTTAGGGGACATTTTAGGGGAAGCTGAGCTTCCCTTGCAGTCTTAGAGCAATCGCCACTGCCTCAGTGCTAACAGGCTAGCTGTGTCGTGCACTTGTCTGTTTTTGCCTTTTATGGTGTCATGTCTGCTAAATGGTATTTGTCATTGTCTTACTGCCCTCTACTGGTCCAGCAGTGAAGTGTAGTTACTTTAGTTTTTTCTCTCCACACATCACTAGCCCGCCTGGGTCTTCTGGTCACTGGCGGGTAAGAGTGAACAGCGCTGGTTTACGTTGTAATCTACCAATGGATGTGGTTTGATGAGCAAGTAATGAAGATGTCCTCAAGTTTGACTGGGTCAGAGCGTTTTGTGGGTTTTCCTTGTCTACAGGGGTCAGTACCCACCGTAAGTTTTAAAAAGAAGAGAAAAAAATCAGCGAACAAACTTGAAAGTCATAGGTGGCCAAGACTCACAGGTGCCTGTGGGGGGCAACGGTTGACCCATGAGGTTCGATTCAACAGAAGAGATGCCGGAGCTTGTGAACTGGACATAGGAGGTCACGTTGTTACGGCTGATCCGTGTAGTCTCAAAAAGCACATTGGGACCACCAGCTTTTACAACAGCATGTCCTGAGCTGGAAGAATAAAACTTAGTTATGTAAACAAAAGCTGACATATTAGACTGTTTGAAACTTACAAGGTTCCTGTCCAACTCAAGCTGATGAGAGTAGAAGTGCTGGTAGCAAATCCTGAGAGCTGTCAGGAACAGGGACCAGGAGCTGACTGAAATTCTGAGTCACATATGGCAGACTCGGTACGGACCAAACTGATGCTGTTGCGTAGGCTAGCTCTAGCATGCACTATAGCACGTTTACTAAGGCGACAGCAATGCAGAGGCCTTCAAGCTGACAAATGTCTCTAGTGTTCTTGAGTGCTTGAAGTGCCTATGATTTACAACCAGCTCATTGTCCTCATTTGACTTTTGGTAGTGTTTGTAACTCTCAGGGCTTTGTGGGTCTGACTCCTTAGCTTGCAGAAGAGGACAAAATTGGAGAACAATTTCTTTAAGTCTCTCCTTATTTTTCCTTTCCTTCCCTGACTGACAGTTTTCTCCCTCATCCTCTTTTTCCATCTGCTTTCTACCCTCTACCCTCCCCTCTCATCAGTCCCTCCATTAGCCTCCTTGTCTCATCTCTTGTCCCTCACGCATCAACTTTCATGATGGTGGCAATGGCAAAGAGTACCAGCTACTCAAGGAAGCTGATATGTGTGCAGTCGATGATGTGTGTGAGTGTGTGAGTTTTTCATCATGTGGAATTTCAAAGGCTAAAATATAAGGGATCACTGTGTTTTTGCACTTTTGCATTGACTATGGCCACTTAAAGGTACAGTCCACTCCACATGGGATTTCCATTTCTGATCTCCAACCAGTTTTTCAACAAAGAGGTCAAGCTGACCAGGAAACACTGATTCAAACCTTCAGAATGCTGAGCTGTACAGCAGAGTTAAACATGCTGACAGCACTGAACAGAAGCATTATTAAAGCTGTGTTCACTCTGAGTGATGGATGGGTGAAACTGTTTTGTGGATCTTCTTATCCCTGTGTCACACTCAGACCAAGAGTGAAGCTAGTAGGCCAAAAGGCCGCCTGAGAAAAATGTAGTTTACCTCAAATGAAGATGACAGTTTGGATACTAGAGTATGGATTTCCCCTGTTCTGTACATCCCTGTCAAAGTTACACAAGCATATTCAGTACCCTCCTCCTTTCACTGTACTCTGCCTGGTAAAGTCATTTTTCTAAAGTGACAGAAAACCGTTGTTACCACGACCTGCCATATCATATCATATCATACTACCATTTTGGGGGAATTAACACAAACATAATACATCAGAACTATTTAATTATACACATGATGATTTATGTAGAGATATTATTTGGTTGTACATTTCTTTAAATAATTCACAGTCATCTCCAAGAGCCAGAGCAGACATTAATTCAGTGGATCACACATTATTTTATTAAAATCTTTTTTTTTTTTCGTTGCTAAGCCACTCGAGTAGCAGCTTGTTGCAGCAGCTCACCTTCCTTCTTTTTCCTCCTTTCAGCATTTAGTGCTCTGATCCACCCTGTTGGACTTTTGATTTTGTCTTTAAGTTCCCCTTTCTTCTTGAGGCTCAGGGTTCAGGGCAGAAGGGGTTCAATGCTGAAGTCAGATGCTTGCTAATGGAGTCCACGGCCTCTGATGTGAAATGTGGAGGGTGGTGGATGAATCAAGTCCTTGGGGCCACCAGCGGTGTAGATCAAGTGTAGATCAATGTCCCTTTTGAGCAAATTACCTGGAAGCTGTTATGACACATCCATCTCTTTTAGCGAATTCACACCTCTGATGAATTAGTCATACACCTCAGACTGAGACCTTTGACATTATCACACCTCCAGCACCTGAATACTAACGCTCACATCAAAAGGCTGAGCCTGACACTTGAGAGATTTGAAAATCATCCTAAAGATTAAATTTCCTGAGGATCTGTCAAATTTCTCCGTAAAAAGCAAGCAGAGGTATGCGTTTGGATTATCTCAGCTTTCTTTTCCACTTTTTAACTCTGGTTGGTAATCTCTCTTTACATCTATTGATTGCTGGCACGGGGAGATGCTCAGCCCACGTTTTCCTCTGATCAAACATTTTCTTCTTTTCCCAACAGAGAGCCATCCAATCAAAACATCAATAAAATCAATTAATAACACTCAAACACTGATTGTTTGATCCGAACAGGTGCCCTGTGACGAGATGTGTTCAGATATGGATCTGCTGTAGTCCATGAAATCTTCACTGGTTAAACCATGAAATTAAATCATTTAATGATACCGTGAGCTCTCTGCGCTTATCTTGATAACAGGTGCTAATTGACATTTCAAACCACATCAGCTGTGAAAATCTTGGATCAAGATTGCATCTTACCCTCGATGGAGCATGTCTCTGCAGTACAGAATCCATTTACATGCTTCTTTTCTGGAAAATTTTGATTAAATCACAGAATAAACATTCAGAAAATAAATAACCTGAAGTACTGAGACAGATTCTTAAACATGTAATTATGAGGCAGAGATTTGTTTATATTTCTCCCCCCATACGGATTTAATGTGCTCTTCTGCTTCATTTACACTTGTGTTCTGTGTTTACAAATGTGTGTCTGTTTGTTGTGGTACTTCCTGTGATTCTGATGATGCGCAATGAGTGATCACAGCTTGAAGCCAATTCTCATGTAAGAAGGCGAAGCAGGAGGTGTCGGCCGGGAGGCTGACAAGTCTGCGGTTAAATATATGCAAATGAGTCCACAGGTTATTACATCTGCTAGATTGTATGTGTGTGTGTGTGTGTGTTTGTGTGTGATCCTGCCTCTGTGGTCATGTTTATGAGCCCACTGTGCAAGCACAGCTGTAATGAGAGTTGATCAAGCGTGTCATACACAGTGTGGCGCCCCAGCGTGGTCGCTGTGTCTGTCTGTCTAACCTTCCAGAACCTCCAGACTCACCCTGTGTGTCCCTTCTGAAGTCGGCCCTCACACACAAAACACACACCCACACAAATACAAACACATCTCTGTACAGACACACTGTGTGGGGTTTAAATGAGGCCATTTCACCTGCACTGTCATTCGTGAACTAAGCAGTCAATAGGTTTAAACCAGGTTAAAAACAGTCACTGTGTAGTTGGTGTGTGGCTCCACCACCACTTTCTAGCAGTCATAGGGTTCAAACAGAAACACTGGTAACTTATTACTGGTTCCAGAATCCAGACCCCTCAGTCTTCAGTTTGGTTAATTTGAGAGCAACAATTTTAATCTAAAGGGTGACTCAGCACAATTCAGGATGAAATATTTAATGATTTATTGTGTGGTAAATTTAAATTAAAAGTGTGTACATTTCATTCCACATGGAAGCGTTGGTTTATGACATTAGTACTTCCTTTGCTACAAAAAATGAGTTCTGATAGTAAGAAGTATCTGAAGCATCACATGCAAGTGAAACTTGAAAAGGAGTCGCACATTTCAACTGGCAATCTGCGCGAGTTTCTTCTGGATGACAGACAGGAGTATGACCTCTCTCAAACCAATGTCAGGACTCTGTGGAACTTCAATGACTTCAACAGAAAGAAGTCTGTAAACACTGGGAGTTTGGATCACAAGAAGGGCGCAAGAGAGAAAAAAAAACAAAATCTCAGGACTGAAAACCAAAAGGCTCAATAGACTGATGTTGAACAAGAAATGGAGAAGTGTCCGAAAAGTTGCAGCCAGAGTTGGAATTGTGTTATCTCCATGTAAATTTATTATGAACTTAACAATGAAATACTTCAACATGAATTTGTCTTGGTCACCCTTTACGTTTTACGACTCAATCTCTTGACCTTTGCTCTATAACTCCAGTTTTAGGTTTGTCATCTTATATTGTTACATTTTAAACTCCACATGCTGGTTTCTGCTGAACAGTAAATGAATGAAAAAAATTCATTCTGGTTCACTTACAGAATCTGAAACAGTTTAAAATGTCTCTCTCTCTCTCTTTATATATATATATATATATATATATATATATATATATATATATATATATATATATATATATATATATATATAAACTTATTTAGCTTTTTTAAAACCTACCCTTCTTATCACAAAATTAGTACATAGCAAAAACAATACTGATGCATTGTTGTTAACAATAATTAGAAATAAGTGCACAAAATATAATATTAATGTAAATTTTCCATGGTGTATTCCAGTACCACGTGATTCTTGTACAGACTTTTGAGCTTTACCAATGTACTACATTTTTTAACTTCTTCAGAAGATGAATTCGTCAAATTCACCCCTCTCACCAACAGACTGAGATTTTCTATTTGTGTGTATTTTTGTTTTTTTGAAAAATGAATGTACCCCTCATATTTTATTGATTGTCTCTCATTGTAAACAACTTCTGGATACTTTGTGACAGTTGACATTGTTAGTATTGTGTTGTATTCAAACAATTCAGCAAATTTAAGTACATATCTTTGCAAAAATAGAAGATTGGTTGATTCTTGATATGATTTTTTACTCATAATCTGTATGGCTTTTTTTCTTTTTTAAAGTTTATTGTCATTTGTTACACCTAAAAATATATTTTCACAAACTGTTTCAATTTCAACTTTATTAATTCTAATATTGTAGCCAAGGTCTGACACTCCATTTCCAAAAATCATGCTTTTTCTTCCTACGATGAAGTGATTATTTTTTAGCATCAAACCAATTTTTTAATCATCTGAAGTTCACACTCTATTGTATCCAGAAGTTGTTTGAGATGTTTTCCACAAAAAATGTTGTATTGTCAGCAAATAAAATATACTTACATGACCTGGAGACCAGGCATAAATCATTAATACACAATATGAACAACAGTGGTCCAAGTACTGAACCCTGCGGCACCCCAAACATAACTTTTAACAAATTTGAGATTAGATTGTTAAAATGGACAAACTGATGCCTGGCCTCTAAATTCTTGGTCAGCCAATCATGAGCCAGTCCGCAGGAACCATATTTCTGTATGTTGGAGAGTAACAACATGTGGTCAATAGTGTCGAATGCTTTCTGTAAATCTAAAAATATTCCAACAGTGTATTCATGTCTCTCAGTAGCATTTGCAATTAGTTCTATGAAGTCTATAAGTGCAAGTGCAGTGGTTCTATTTTTCCTGAATCCATATTGTTCTTCACAAAGTAGGTTGTGTTTGGAGATGAAAGTCATTAAGCCTTTTTACAAATATTTTTCTAAAATCTTTGAATGAATCTTTGAATCTTTTGAATTTGTGATAACAGAGAAATGGGTCTGTAGTTCGAAAACATGTTTATCACCAGTCTTGTAAAGTGAATGACTTTGGCTACGTTCATTCCTTTAGAGAATTTTCCAGTCACAAGAGACTGATTACAAATATAACTTAGAGGTTTAACAATACAATCAGTGTTTTTGTTTGTTTTTTAATCAGGAACATATCAAAACCCTTCCAGTCTGTTGATTTTCAGTTTTAGTTTTATGCACAATATCAATTATTTCTTTCTCATCAGTTGAATTCATGAACATAGACTGAGAGTTCATATCAATTATATTATTACTGACTCCACCTGTATTACCTGGAGAGCTAACTGAATTTTCTTTTTTTCTGACATCAACAAAATACTTATTAAAGTGATTTGCTATATTTTCATTTTCTTTTATCATCACACTGCTAGAATGAAAATAGCTTGGGTTGTTTCTTTTACCTTTTCATCTTTAATGAGCTCATTTAAAACTCTCCATGTATTTTTGATCTCAGACCTTTTTTTGAGCAGTTGACTATAATACATTATTTGCTGCTTCTCATAATACTTGTTAAATTATTTTTGTATTTCTTATATCTGTTTTCAGAGTCTTTTGTTCTATGTTTTATGAATTCTTTATACATCACATTTTTCTTTTTACGAGCATTATGCATTCCCTTTGTGATCTCTTAGGCTTATCAGTGTATTTACTTTTATTCTCTTTTACAACTAGTGGACAATGTTTTTTGTACAAGTTTGATATAATAGAAGTAAGTTTTTCACAGGATTTATATTCATTTTCAACAAAAAAAATACCATGTCAGACTTGATCCATTACATCCTTTCTAAAGCTCTCAATCACATTATCAGTTACAGGTCTCACCAATGTCTTGTTATTCAGTTTGGTATTACTATCAATGTTGGTATCATAGGCCACAAACAGGCAAATGATCATTTAAATCATTTATGAGAAAACCTCCAGTTATATTCCCTTTAGTTATATTTGTGAAAATATTATCAATAAGGGGAGCAGTGTTTGCAGTTTTCCTACCAGGATGTGTGATTGAAGGACAAAACAAGAACAACAACAGTGCTACAGATGTTCCCCTAATCTGGAACATGATCAAAACTGTGATGTCCTGTAGAGTGATTTGCTTTACACCAAGAGCGAAAGACTTATCATAACACTTTAGATTAGTGGCCCGAAAACTTGTATTTTTTTCAGTCTGAACACTCACCAACTCTTTTCTATGAGACAGGCAGAGATGGGATTTACTGACAACTAACAGCCAGGTTCTATATTGAATCCAAACCTTGTGTCACCAAAGAAACGGTGGCCTTGGAAGACCAAAAGTATTCCTGGAGAGGAACAACTTCCAGTTTTACAACATGAAGTGATGGGAAGAGGAATTCTTTATTGATTTTTGTAACCATTATAAGTTCTAGATTAGCTGTAGGCGAGTCAAAGCTTATGCTATGGATTTGTAAAAATTAGCTTGGTAGTATTTGGCATGATAAAAGACAAGAAAGAGAAATAGGGCAGGGTATATATATTTCTACAGGAGCATATTCTCAAATCTGTTAATTTCACAAAATGCTGGAAGAACTGCTTTCTCTTCTTTTTTAACAACAAGTTATCACTCTCTTCTCCCCCTGTCTTTCAACAGGTGAACTTTTGCGCTGGCAGCCTTGCATGTAATAATAATAATAATAATAATAATGATAATAATAATAATAATAATAATAATAATAATAATAAAGAATTTTGCTCTTTTTTGTTCATTCTGAGAACAGAAGTACCTACTTTTCATTTTCACCAAAACTGTTCTCAGAAAATTCTACACACTGCACCTTTAAAGAAACAGTCTGATCTGAAGTTTGCATGTTCTCCCTGTGCATGTGTGGGTTCTGTCCATGTGATTGACTGGAGACCACTCCAAAGTGTACCCCGCCTCTCACCCTTAGCCAGCTGGGATAGGCTCCAGACACCTAAATTAAAAACAAACAAACAAAAAAAAACATTCAGTGACACTTGGCCACTAAAGGTCAGCTAAAAAACTGACAAAATTAACATGGAAAACAAAGAGAATGAGACTAAACTAGACCACAAAAAAGAGATTAGAAATGTCTTAATTTCGTTTATTTATTTATTTATTTTTCCAAGAGGAGGATGACAGATGAGGCAGTTTTCCAAAATCAACATGTGCAGAAAGTTTTTTTAACAAAAGCTTAGAGATGGAACCATCTTACCTGTGTGTATGTAGTTAGTGTGTCACTGCAATCCTGAATAAGAAATAACATTTACACTCAGCTATGTGTGAACCCAGTGCCGGGGTGGTTCTCCAAATTCTAAAGTTGGGACACATTTCTCAAGTTTTAAATGATGAAAACAATGTGAGGAAAATGGTGATTTGAGAAAAGTTCCTTTGCTGGCTTAGAGAAATGCTTCATTAAGCAGATAAGAGCGGTAGAGAGAGCGTGCAGTTCTTGAATAATTTCCACCTTTAGGCCTGAAAAACTGAGCAGGGAAATATTTGCCATTGTGATATATATTTCTTTTGTATATGAAAAATGACAGATATTCAAATTTTTCATCAACTTTAAATTTTCAGTCTGTCTTATCTTTGATACCATCCACAAAGAAACTTTTGCAAAGTGCCAAGAAAACTTTTCAGTTCAAATAAAATAGGACCATTTCCAAGAAGGGAAGGAGTGAGCTGGGTGAAATGGAGCGTACAAGGGTATAAGGGTGAGAAGAGTCTCAGAGAGTCTCAACAGAACCAAGACTGAACACTTAGACACACACACACACACACACACACACACACACACACACACACACACACACACACACACGGACTCTCAGATAGGATGTGGCCAGCAGATATATCATGCTTCACTCAACCGATTGGAGCTGGTTTATGTCTCACATTTGCACTCGGCTTTTCTCTTCCTGCTGATATATTACAGTAGGGCCATATTTCATCTACCGCTCTCCAACACACTGTGTATTTAGAGCTTAGCAGGGTTTTAATGTGACATTGGTTGTCCAGATAGCCTGCAGATGAGCCTGCTGATCCTCTTCTGAGGTGCATGTATTTGGATAAGGAGGTGTGAGGGGGTAAGAAAGGTGGGGATCATTGCACAGACAGGATTACAGAGGAAGATAGGGAGTCCTTTTCACCAGGAAAATGAGAGTTATTGGATTCTCTGCTTTGTGTGAGTGCTCTCGAGGGGTTTGAATGTTTCTTAGATCCACACAATCAGCCTCTGCTTTTGTCCAAGAGGCTTCACCGATTTCAACACTTTGTACTGCCTGATACAGAGCCTCAGGGCTGCTGCTAGGTTTGCCACGTGGTTATGTTCAAATGACATTTTTTGTTCTTTTCTAAGCGCTAAATCTATTGTTGCAGTTATCTGAAGAAAACCCACTAACGCTGGATAATGAAGTGTCCCAGGAGTCTGATAAGTGAAACAGTCGTCCTGCACTGAAAACCCTCTCATCTGTCAGGTACTGAAGTTGAGTTGTTGGCCGTTCTACAGGAGTTAGTGCATGTTAAAAAGACCTCAAATAGGTAGTGGAGGAGAGTGAGGTAAATTGAGCCATTTTTTACTTTTTCTGTCCACTTGGTAAGGGAAAGCGATACAGAAGTAAAACAGAAATATCTACCTTCATGTCAGGATGTTTCCTGTCAGTGGAACTGCTAAGAATGAATCCATGACAGGAGGCAATGAAAATACGACATGTTAGAAAAAAAAGTAATCTTGTAGCTCAACTTGCCCTAACTTGAGGGTAAGTTGCTGAAGTAAGTTGTTGAAGTTACACTTTTTTTTTTACAACAACCAACATTATTCCATTACCCTTTTATCCTTAATACTGTCACTTTAATATTATCACTGTCATTTTTTCTGCACTGCACTGCACTGCATAACAAAGTTGCCTGAATGACATTACTCGACACTGTAAATAGCTCATACTGTCGCTGCTACTGGATGGACATTGATTCTCATTTTTGTTTTGTTTATTATACGTCACCCTTGCTTTGTCCTAATATATGACCCCACCCTATTTGTTGACCCCAATGCATGCTACTACCCTTGTTCCTTGCCCTGTACTGCTGCAATACCTGAATTTCCCCTCTGGGGATCAATAAAGGATTATCTTATCTTATCTTATCTTATCTTATCTTATCTTATCTTATCTTATCTTATCTTATCTTATCCAATTCAGTGGGTAAATTGGGCTACCCCAGGGTAAACTGACCTAACTACTTTTTTCCAGTTTAAACCTGCGCATCATTTTAAATTATCCTAAAGGAAACTTTAGGTTTTGATTTAACAAAGTGTTGAAAATGATTTAAAAAAAAAAAAGAATCTGTAACTTGACTCAAATGTGAGAAACGTAATTGCAGCTTGAGTTTTGGTTCTTAAATAGGTCCGACCATCTAGTCCATATTCAGACAGGATGCTCAGGGAGTATCCTGTCTGAATATGGACGAGATGGTCAGACAAACTAGATGGACATAGACAATTTGGGAAGTATGCTTGTAACATCAACCACACCACAACATAACTTTATGGGATGAACAGAGAACTCAAAGATTTTAAGTTTCACTGATGGGTGAATGAACAAAGTCATAGATTAAAGTCTTTCTTAACTAGAAGCAGAAGTTAAATTTGTTATCCTACCAGTTGAAACTTTGCATAGAGATTCTGTCTGTGCAAATGATGTACTGATGTTTGTTTGGTTTGAACTCGATCTGCTGCTTTATTGTGGTCCAACAAAGTTACTCAGTAATAAGACAGAATGGGGAGAAATAACCTTACTGATGATTAATGAATCATAATGAAACTCTAAGATTTCTAATTTACTGTAATTGTGAAGCCCAAATTTAGAGAAGCACTGTTCAAACATGAAGAGCAGACTCAGTAAGGTGTGTTGACACCATCTGAAACTTCACTACACACCAATTAAACCACTGGCTTAATTTACCCCCAAGGCATTTGGCTCACTTTACCCCACAGGCAACATTTTAAAACAAATGACCTAGCTTAGCAATTCGGGCCAATCTTTAGCTAAATGGTTCACATGGTTTAATATGCTGGCAAATTATCAACATGTATATTCTCACCACATGTTTCTCTCAATCACAGGGGCGTCTAAATGGAGGGTGCTTGCGGAATTTATGGTCTTATGACAACAAATGTGCACCATTGCCTAGATACAGGTAGAGGGTCAACTTACCCACTGGCTCATCTTACCCCACTCTCCCCTAATGCTGTTTCTTTTTTTAATTGTAGTTAAAGGGGCCATATTATGCAAAATTCACTTTTGAATGGTTTCCCCATAACAATATGCACCCCCAGCCTGTTAACAACACCCCTCAACATGAGGAAATTCTATCCTCTCCCTCTCCTGCAAGCTGCACTTTTCAGAAAATCTCTGCTCCTGGGAGCAGTAATGAGCCGTTTTAGAAATCGCCCTTTGTGACGTCACAAAGGGCGCAAATACTCCGCCCAGCTCCCTGATTGGCTCCCTACCAAAGGTAGTTCTGCCTCCAAAAGCTTTTCCCCCACCATTTCCCCGGTCCTCAGTCATTAGTCAACACTAGTCTAACATGGCAAAGGTACGAACAAAGCATGGCAAATGCACTGTTGTTGGCTGCATGGAGCAGCACAAAAGTCTTTTTTTTACCTCCATCTTCACCTGAAACTTTGATGGAAGAGTGGATTAATTTTATTTATGCCGGCGAAATACCTACAACAACCCCGAAAATGTTGTATGTTTGTGCTCACCACTTCATGGGGGACTGCTTTCTGAACGAGGGACAGCTCAAAGCAGGATTTGCAAAGAATTTAAAGCTGAAACCTGGATCACTTCCAACTATCCGTGACCCAACTAAGGTAAGAGCTTAAAGTTTCAGTATTTTATGCTGCTTTACTGCAGTGGCCTACCCAGCCTCGTAGCCTGTTGACTTGTTAGCATGGCAGCTAACATGAGTCGGTGTTGGTAATATACACGTCACACAATAAATAAATAATTGAAGAGAAGTTTTGTGACCATATATGTCATATAGAGCTATCTTTACGCAATATCTCTTTAGTTTATGCATGTAACTTTTTTTTTGCGGTGCTTTATAAGCAGCTGTTGTGAGCTGTTGTTGTGGACGCAAGTATGGGGGTTGTTTGTGTCTAAAAAAATCAAGCTGATAAGGCTGCATTCAGATAAAAAGCCATACAGACAGAATTCGGTGTTTTGTTCATGCATGTAACTTTTTTTCGCGGTGCTTTTTAAGCAGCTGCTGTGAGCTGTTGTTGTTGTGGACGCTAGTATTGGGGTTGTTTGTGTCTAAATAATCAAGCTGATAAAGCTTCATTCAGATAAAAAGCTATACGGACATAGAATTCGGTGTTTTGTTTATGCACGTAACTTTTTTTCGCGGTGCTTTATAAGCAACTGTTGTTGTTGTGGACGCTAGTATTGGGGTTGTTTTTGTCTAAAAAATCAAGCTGATAAGGCTTCATTCAGATAAGAAGCTATACAGACAGAATTCTGTTTTTTGTTTATGCATGTAACATTTTTTCGCGGTGCTTTTTAAGCAGCTGTTGTGAGCTGTTGTTGTTGTTGTTGTGGACGCTAGTATTGGGGTTGTTTGTGTCTAGCCATCATACCGGCGAACTGTGTTTGTAAACATCAGAGCACGCGCCTGAACGCAGGCCACGCCCCTCCCCAACTCTATAAAAAGAGGGGCAGGTAGGGGCGTGGCCTGCGCTGAAGAAGGGACAGCCCACAAAAACAGCTTATTTTTCAGGCTGGCTAAAGTCCAGTAAAAAACATTTTTTTGAGATAAAAAAACTTCATATTGACTATTCTGGGACCTCTAAGAGCTATATGAACCTGCAGAAAAAGAGCATAATATGGGACCTTTAATGTCCTTTGACTTGCAAAACTCATTCTGTTCGCCGTTGAAGGGGAATACTGAGCTGAACTCCACAGAGATACAATATTTCAGCACTAAGAGTTTCAGCGTAATGTTGCTCATAACTTTATCTAACTGAGATGGAAAAAATAAATCTACATTCATGACACATCAGTGTCCTCTGCAGATTCCAAATTGCTGGTATGTGAGAGATTAAAGAGCTTATCTATGCCCTGCAGGCACTGATACATGTTACATATTGCGTACGTTCACACTGACGAGTTTTTCTTCACTTTGCTGAATTATGAGTTTAAGCTGCTGGCCCAGTGTGACGTGGTTAAAAACCCTGTCTGTGTTCCTGGTCACCATCTGGTTTCTCAACAAAGAGGACTAGCAAAGACAAAACAACACAATCCACCACTCAATCAGTGTTTTACAAATCTGGCCTCCATTATGGATAAACAGGGATATTCTTTAGTTTTTTTTCTATAAATCTTTAGAAAACAGGAAGAACTATTTCATTCACACTTGTTGAAAAATGTAGAGCCAGTAGCCAAAAACAAGAACAGCAACATGGACATTTTAAGACCATTTTCTTAAGGTGCTGAAGCAACCAGATTTTATCTCAGTAATCCTGAAAAATAATACTACTAATAAAAAATGTAGTACATCATATTGACCTGTGATTTTAATTCAGCAGCTGATTTAAAAGAAAAAAAAATCATCTATCCCAGACAATGATTTGATTAAAGATTAATTAATCAGTAATCAATATCTTCAATCATTTTTTTTCCTCTACTTAACCCACACAAGAAAAAAAGCACTTCTTCACTCTCTCTCTTTACAGTTTGTTTCATTCAGAAGTCATGGTGGGACTGTAAAACAGAACTTTTATAGTCGATGGCATGAACACATTTGCAAGAGTACATGTGAACAGGGGTTTCAGAAGCATGCAGCAGAGCAGCAAGCCAGTAAAAAAGTAAAAAGTAAAAATGGTCAATAGTTAAAGGAGTGTTTAATATTGATGGATGGATCTCAGACCTGTTTTTGTGTCATGACAGGGAGAGGGATGAAAAAAAAAATGTCGACAGCAACGGGTAGCTAAACACTAAATTCTGAATGAAGTGTCATAAAAGAGAAACTCTCCTCTCAGTAGAACGTAGAGGTTTAATGCAAAGGGTGGATTACAGTGCTTAGTGAATTTACAATATCTGTAATTCCAAAATATAATTATTGTTGTTATCTAGGAATTTTTAAATGTACTGTTTGATAAAAACAATAAAAAAAAGAAAAGAAAAGAAAAACAAATTTATTTTTATTTTGTGATTACCAAATTACGTTTATGTTTAATCCAAAAAAAAATAAAGTATTTTAGTGGTTCAATTTGGGAATAAAAATTTTAATTCATTAATGAATACTGATGTTTTTCATTGCATAGGTCACAAGCTGCTCTGGCTGTCAGAACCATAATAATTTGCTAATTGAAACATGTTTAAAGGGTTTTGTCATGTTGTACTGCTTATCAACTAACAAAGAAATATCACATTGACAGAGAAATGCCCTGGCTCTTAAAGGTGGTGGAAACATCAAAGAGTGTGTTAAGAGAATCATGGCTGCAACCTTAATGCACTCGTCAACCAAGAATGTCGACAGTCGAGGAATAAATCAGCATCTGCAGATGGTAAATTTGTCCAGCGAATTATTGACTCTACAATTAAACTAAGTAATTTTATGGCCAGATTTACACCACAGGTCTTGATACCTATCTGAATTTGTTCCCTATGTCAGATTTTTGAAAACTGTGTGTGTGTGTGTGTGTGTGTGTGTGTGTGTGTGTGTGTGTGTGTAAATAAATTCACTGTATTATTGCATCACCTTTGCTGTCATTTTTCTTTTTCTTTTTTTTATTTGGGACGAATGTTGATCATGTGGTTATTACGTGGCTTGATTGTGGTATACAACATATAGTAGAATACATACATATAGTATATAAACAGTATACATATAATACATTCTGGTACACATCAGGCTGACATTTGGTAACAGTGCTGAAACTGTTCTGGGCCTGCTCTGGGCCACCAGTGCGTCTGCACCTGGCTCTGTACTGGCCCATGTGTGGGCCACCTCTGGCAAACCATATCTGGGCCACCAAAGGGCTGTCGTTCTTTGGGGTATGTGGGTCAAGTGTAAGTGCATTGTGTGGGCCAGATCATTTTGCTATATGGGTTAGCCGTTTTCGACGCATGCTTCCAGCTGCTGCTTGTGGCTGTTCCACTGCGAGTGTATTTCTGCCGGAGTACGCTGCAGAGACGTGTCAATTTCCACAGAGCAGATCGTACCAAACAGAAAAACAGACAGCACTGCAGGACACAGTATGTGTGAATCAGGGGTGAAGCTGATGACTCGCAAGCTCATACATTCAAATTCAGTCAGTCAGTCATTCACTGAACACACTGAACGGGAGCTCTGAGTCTCTTCCTCTCGTACCTAACAGAACAGTCAGGGAAAATATATGTGGTTGCATGAACACTGCATTTTGTTGATTGGTCGAAGTAATTGTCACTTCCTGTGTGACAGCGGTCAGTTTTAATTTAGTTCGATAGTTTTAATCGTTTGAAAACTATTGCAGCATACACCCAAAACCCAAAACAAAAAGAATTCAGCTCAATGCAACAAATAATTAAAAATAAGTAAATAAATAAATAAAATAAAGAATAATAAAAAAAATAATTGCAAACAAAAAACCCTGTTAACTTAAACATTGATTGCCCCAAAATTTACAAAAATTTATTCCCAAACAAAATAACAAGGTCGATACTTTCTCGCTTAATGTCTGACAGTCTTTTTCATCCTTTAAATGTCCCCAATTGGTTTAGTCCATTTCCTGACCTTACTCCATTGATCTCATGTCTAATAATCCTTGAATTAATGACTTTATATAATTACACTTTTACCACCTTTACCCATTCTTTACAGATAAAAACAGTTTTATAGTAGTAGTTCATAAGAGGGATTTGAACAACAGGGTCTACCCTCTGGGGCCCATGGAGTGTGACTGGACTCACTTCTATCTATCAAGAAGGTAATTAATTAGGAGGGATCAATGTAGAGCCTCTCCAATAATGATCTCTCTTGGACATCTCACTCATTTATCTGTGTGTGTGTGTGTGTGTGTGTGTGTGTGTGTGTGTGTGTGTGTGTGTGTGTGTGTGTGTGTGTGTGTGTGTGTGTGTGTGTGCGTGTGCGCGCGCGCGTGTGCTTTGGGGGAAGAGGGATTTAACGTGTGGAAACTGTTAACAGCATCTTGCTTTAACAATGGGAATCATTGTTGATTATGCTAATACATGCAATTGAGCGGGCAGATAAGCACACTTACACACACACACACACACACACACACACACACACACACACACACAATAAATCAAGACATACGTCATGCAAAGGTAGACCCAGGCCAAATCCAATTAAGAAATGTCTGCAGGAGAACAAACAGGCTTCTCTTCTATCCCTGTGGAGCTTTTTTACAGAACAAACTGTTTTTGCAAGCAAACCAACCCCGGTTACAATCATGAGACACATTTGTCATGTAAACTTTGTGCACTGTGAAATTAACTGGTTCAGCAACAAGCCTCCTTTTATTTATAGCGTGGGGTACATGCGGCACTTTTCTCATGTTGGTTTGGTGAAGCGATTAGCAGAAATAGGAAAGTTCAGCACCTATTTTTCTGCATTTTTGAAAGCCTGTGAGTCCTGCCCAACAATGCACTCTAATTCCTTCCCTTGATATGAACATTTTCACTTTATTTATGTCTTCATACAAAAGAGGGACCTTTTTAAAAGCAGGTGCTTTTAAGGCCTGTCGGTGGGGAGCAGTGACGGCTCTTATAGAACTGACTTGAGTGGCAGCCAGACTTCCCCTCTACCGCTGGATTGGATTGGACATGGGCCCTGTGTTTGACAAGCTTTGGCACCTAACTCCATGCGCAGTGGCACTGCTGCCACTTGGCAGGCCAGCACAGAGTGCAACTAGTCTCTCAGTGTCTTTTGTTTCTCCTCCCGCTCTGCTGCTATGTCTGCTTCTCCAAGTTTGTTGGAGGATTCTGAAGCAGTGGAGCCGTGAAAGCTTGGAGAGGTGGAACTGGGGTCACGAATGGCTCCAGCTTTGGTGTGTGGAAGCATTTCCAAAATAAACACACGTACAGAGGGTTAAGGGTGGAGAGTACACATCCTGTTTTAGCTGCAAAAACGTACAACGAATCCATCTGAGTCTTCATCTGAGTCAGTCTCTCATGGTACCTTTTACGTCTGAACATGGCTTGGTCACTAAAAACCAAATTCATATTAAAGGCTGTGTGAGGACAACCTGGTTGGCACTGACAGCAGGAACAACCTCACCAATCAGAGCTAATGTAACCTCTCTCTTCATTTTATTGACAGACTCTCAGGTTTGATCAGATCACTGCAGAATAACTGCTGCATGTGGGCTGGAATGAACATTATCACAAACAGCTTAGCCTATGTTTTAGCCTTTAGCTTGTGGTTTAGCCTTTAGCTTGTGCTCTATTACTCTCCTGTTTAGCTTTCATCTGCTCTGACTTCCTTTTATCTTTTATCCCAAAAAAAACTACACAAGAACGGCAGCTGTCAATCACCGTTAAACAAGACATAAAACCCTGTTTTTAACCTCTAATAACTAAAAAAAGAAACATTTCAGAAATAAAGGGGACCTGAACCCAATGCAGCCCAATAATATCTAAATATTACAACAGCATATGGATATGAGAAATGTTTCTGCGCTGTGAAATAATTTTTAATTTTTGACCATAGCCCATCTGGAATGAATAGAGAGACTGTTTTTGACTTTCACTGCAGCCAGCCAGCAGGGGGAGCAGTTTTTGTGGCAACCTCAGTTTGAGCCAAGTGAGATGACATCCATTTTTTTTTTTTTTTTACAGTCCATGATAAAAACTCCTCATAGTTCTTTCTAAAGGAAAGGCATTTATTTATTTATTTTTTTATTTATTTATTTATTTATTTACATTTATTTATTTATTTATTTATTTAAAAGAGTGTGAATAAATCTCTGATTGAGGAGTTCAAACATCTGAAAGCATGTTCATTGTCTTGGTAATGATCTTTATGACATTAGCATGTATTCAGTTATTATTACAGGCTGTCAAACTACACAAGCACCTGTGCTTTTTTTTTTTTTTTTTTCAACGTGCCATACAGCTATGTCTTCTTCTCTCCTCCTTGCCTTCAGCTCACAGCTTGTTTGTCCTCTTTGCTCATCATCTGTGTAGCGTTGCAGCCCCTCCAACGCGGGATCATCCGTCAGTCAGCCAGTTAGTCAGTGTGCGAGTCAGTCAAGTCAGCTGCTTGTCAGACGTGCTCTCCTGGGATGAAAGGCAGAGAAGGCCTTTGCCTGTCATGTGTCAGGTGCTGTCATGACAAACTGATGCTAATGACTCAGGGAAGCGATGGAAGTGTGTGACATCCAGGTATCCTCCCGCGCTGTCATGTGTCTCCATTCCTCCCCTGACAAACGCTGACTGACAGAACATTTGATCTGTTTTTGAGCACCACCACCGAAGGTTGACTACATTTTTGGATGTTAATGAATAGTTGTAAATGGCCGGCATTTTCCCCCCTGCTGTCAGAATATGAGTCATTATCACAGCACTCAGCAGAACAGCTGCAGCATGACATAATGATTTATGAGCCGTGACTTTATTGTCAGTTGTAAAGCCTGTGACTTATACTGTATGTCACTGCTAAACTGTGATTTTTAAAGGCGGTTCAGAAGGTTCCTGTGTAAACAAAGTGAGCATTGCCAGCAGATTGTCACACGCCATTCATCATGCGTTTAATTGGAATAAAGCAATGGAGCTCCTGTTTGCTAATCAAAGACATGATCTTTGTCGATTAAGTTAGCGTTTTTATTAAGATAATTAACCTTGTGTGTAATGTTATTCGTATAAACCCAAAGGATTAAACAATTAGCTTGATCTCATTTACGGCGGCTGTCTCCCTGTTTTGCATCTGTGATTCTTTCAGAGCAAAGTGACTTCAAATAAATCTTTGAATAGCAGCAACGGTAGAAAACCAGAGCGCCCACTCAAGAGTATTCAATACCACAGAACCCATTTCATCAAATCAATGATCAAATCAATTTTTATTGCATTGCTTGACTACATTTTTCAGATTAAATTGCGAGGGTGGTCAACAAAGCAGGAGATGATAAGCCTCAGTCAGACTAATTCATATGCTGTGTGTAAACCTGCATCCACTCATTGTTTGTATTTTCTCACCAACACCAGATGTCTCTATCACATGAGTGAACTGTGTCGTATCATCGGGGCCTTTTCCTCTGTGATGCGTTTCAGACACTCTTTAGAGATGCTTCAGTTTCAAAACCCGACTAAGATTTGGGGATGACTCTGAAAACTGTGCAGTTACATTTTCTCTGACTGCCGGAGAAAAGGCTCTTCATCTTACAAAGACGCATGAAGTGACTGGTTGTACAGTACTGGGTGTTATGAGCGTGTTAAGCTGTCAGTGTCAATGACTGAACCGGAATTAGATTTTGCTTTGATGTTCCTTTCAAAGAGGCTTTTCTCTGTTACCATTAGAGGTAGCTCAAGAACACAATGAGTGAGCGAGAGAGAGAGAGAGAGAGAGAGAGAGGAGAACAGGTAGAACTGGTGGATTTACCCTGCGTGTCGTCTTTCTTGCTGTTGTTTAGAGCTATTCTTGATGTGTTGTTGTTTATTACTGATCCGTGTCTTGTGTTATACTCCTCGTGTGTTTTCACTTGGGCTTCCTCTTTTATGTTGCAGTTTTTGTTCCCTCTATGTGTGTGTGTCTTGTCGGAAGATCGGAAACCACATACACACCAAGCCAAAACCATTTTTACAGCATCATTAAATACTTAACAAAAAGCATTTTGCTGACGTCAGGTTTGGTAACATAATTTAAGCAGTAAAAGTAGTAAGAATGATCATGATAATAATGATGATAAACACAACAATAGGATAAAACAAAGACAATGTCGGGTTGATGCGAAGGTTTAAATAAATTACATAAATGGGTTAAAAAGGCAATAAAGAGAAAACATCTTACCAAAGCAAAGTGTTTTAACCTCATCGCACTCCACAAAGCAAAGTCGAGGTCAGCGTGTCCAGTATGTCTTCCGTTGACAAGTGGCTCTAACCCCTGATTCACACATACAGCGTCGGCACCGCGGTCCGTCAGCGCCGCGCACTGCGCTGTATTTCGCTGCCATTCAAGTCAATCAGTGCCACGGTCCGTCTCCGGCGCGTGTTACCAGCGGCTGTTTCGCTGCGAGTCTATTCTTGCCGGAGTACGCTGCTGAGACGCCTCAATCTCTGCATAGCAGATCATTCCAAACAGGAAAACAGACACGAAAAACGATCAGAGTTTCTGGTCTTTTCAAAATAAAGCACCATGTTCAGCTGTCGATTGTAAAATTATCCTCCTATATTAAAACTACGACACTGGCACAGGGCCAGCAGTCATCAGCGGGTCAGACCCAGAGGAAATCTGACGCCATGGACGAGGAAAAGTTTATATTGGAGGCGGAAAACCAGATAATTATATACGATACAACACATCCTCAACAAAAACTAATGAAGTTTCATGATATACTAAATATCATGAAAGTAGTTGTCATGGGTGTGATTCCTGCAGGAACACGTGGTTCTCCTGTGATCTTGTGTATCCAGCTGCTATGAGCACACTGAGCTGCGCTCCGCTCCTGAGACGGATGCAGTGTGAATTGGCTCGCGCTGACGGGCCGCGGCGCTGACGGGGCGCTGACGCTGTATGTGTGAATCAGGGGTAAAACTGTTTCTGTGTCACAAACAGATCGCTGACGTCACAGAGGCTAAATCTACATATTGTCAAGCCTCTGACCTGGTTAAGTTTTACTTCATGCTCTTTCCTGATTCCATCTTGTTTGTGTTCATTTAGCCTCTGTGTATTTAGTCTCCGGCAGTTTTTGAATTTGGCTCCTATACTAGCAGCACGTACTGATCTGACTGAAATGCAGTGTGTCGTATGTGAAAACTTGCAAAATGCAGTTTGCCAAAAATTTCCAGATGTCCAACTGATTTGGGGAAATTTCTCAGTCTGCACCGGACCAGTCTACCTGGCATACGGTTTCCCACAATGCACAGCGCTAATCCTGTTTGTCTTCTTTTACTGTTTATTGCAGGTGAAACTCAGGTTTGGGTGCATTTCCGCCACCTACTGGAATAAGCCAGCGTTACTGCTACAACAACATGAACATCAGACGGTCTGTGAGATAGAAGTGATGCGAAAGAAACACCACTTAAGCTTCTCTCTTCTTGTTAAAGAGGAGGTAACCATCTTACAGGTAACTGTTCATTCTACAAAATTAATTATAGTCCACCATTGAAAATAATGAAAGGACCAAACATGTGTGCATGCATGCACACACACACACACAAATACTTTAAAGATTTGCTCTGTGAAATATAAAACCTATTCTCCACCACTGATTAATTCACTCATTAAATGTTCCATCTGGACACATGCAGTCTGTAGTAATCAGATTCAGAAACAGCCGTGTTTCTGCCCAGTTTATACTTAACCTGTATTTTTCGTGTAGATTTCTAAAAAGACATTTTGGATTTTGGATTGCTAAAAGGTTTTATTCTTTGGCTGAAATGACAATACAAGTGTATCTTTTGGTGAAACAGCTACAGAATGTGGCTTTGTCACCAACGTGGATCTGAAACATAATATTATCAGAAACAATGAAGGGGGTGCATGGAGGCAGCGAGACGTAACCACAGCACGTGTTGCAAGTAACAGACAAATTTACATTGTAGCCCTTTGCTAATTCAGCCTGTTAGAAAGCACTGTTGTATTTTGACGGAGCGATTAGACCCACAAAGGGAGGAAATACAGGGTGACAAAAGTCATCATGATGCCAAGCTCTGTGTCCAGAGTCCCAACAAATATCTTGAAAAAAACAATTACAACAGCAGCTAACTAACCCTTCAACAATCCCTGTCCTGGTTTAAACCAGATTAGTAGTCACAGCTTTCCAAAGATCTTCCTCCAGAAAGTACCACACAATGATGCTTCAGTGTTTTGTTAGCTCTGCAGGTGTCCATTTTTAGTTTCCCATGGTGTGAATACTGACATACAAAGCCAGCATTGTTGTGACCTACTTCAGTGAGAAAACTGCCAGCCACAACCGACTTTAACAGGCTGCACAGGATGGCACTGATGCAATCCTTGTGTTCTGTGTTAGCCATCCATCATCTTTACCGCTAACCATGGCTGGAGTCTACCCAGCTGTCTTTGGGTGCAGGGCAGAGTACACCCTGGACAGGTTGCCAGCCTATCACAGGACTAACATGTAGAAGCATTAAACCATTCACGCGCGCACACACACACACACACACACACACACACACGCACACACACACACACACACACACACACACACACACACACACACACACACACACACACACACAATCAACTTGAACCCAGAGTAAACCAATGCATGCACGGGGAGAACACATGAGAACTCCACATTCTAAGGCTCCTGGTCTGCTGAACAGTAGAACCAGGAACCTTCTTGCTGTTAGAAACAGTAACACCGCAGTTAACACTCTGAAGCATGAAACATGAAAGCCTGTGTCAATATATTTGCTTAAGTCTTTTTTATTCTTTTTAGTGTAAAAGAAGTTGTTTTTTTTCTAGTCGAAGGGAGGTTTTGCCTGATGATGTAATTTTTGCCCACCATTGTGGTGGTTTGCCTAAGCAAAATTTAATTACAGGTATCTCAAACGTCAACAGTGACGTTGCTCTCTGTTTTCGATATCCAAAAATATGTCACTTCTGCTCCCCGCCATAATCAAACAAAAAGTGGTTTACTTCCCTTATTTCTATGAATGGATGAAGAAAGAAGCAGTAGTGGCGGTTGTTATATATTAACAGATAAAAGTTGGATTTAAGATTCTTCTCTCACACAGCTTTTTTATTGACGTGATTTACGGATATCTGTATTTCAAATTTTGGAGTGTCGAACTTAGCTTTTAAATGTTAAAACAGCTTGCCATAGTTACTCACTCATAAGAACTAGTTTTTCAGTGCTCTTAATATCAGTTGCCAATGTATTACAAAAACACATAGTTGGCTTGAAGAAATTTAAAATGTAATCTTCTCTTCTACAAACTCCATCATCTACACTGTTAAGGTTTACACTTGTACAACATGTGATCTTGGTTAATACAAATCATCCAACAACACGTTAAATAGAAGTTTCCATTGTTATTGGCCCCTCTTCTGTTTGCTAGTGGCACCTTAATCTGCATGCAGAGACTCACATCAGCAGAGGGAGAAGAACTGGGCACAGACTGCGTGACCTATGATTATTTATACCTCAACAGTATCTCACTGCAGCCACTTGTAACTTTATGTTAAGCTGTTCATACTATTTTGGTTTAAAACTCTAAATGTTACCATCCCTATCTAGCACACGTTAACCTACAGCTTCATGCTAACTTGAGGGAACTTTGTAGAAGTTTAATTTCTTGACCAGTCTTTGGACATCAGCTGAACTCAGACCATCTCTGGTCAAATCTTGACTTTGTGAGCCTTATTCTCTCTCTTCTCATAGTTTAATGGTTTTCTCTATGATTCATCTCTTTGCATCTTTTGAAGTGTTGCGCCAGCACTGCCACTTTCTTCCACACTGTTAATGAATCCACAGCCTCTTCGCTGAGAGAATGGACACACATAAAAACCTGCCCAGACTTCTATCTTCCTCCATCCTCCAAAATCAGAACTGTGTCCTTGGAAACGGTCCCTTTTTCAAAGAGGCATCCTTTCAAAACAACAGAACATAGAATAACAAAAATCACTGGTAAATATTCAATATTTGAGAAAGCTGTCTAAACATGCTCTGAAATTGGACAGTGAAGAAGATCCATGAGTATTTGACAGAACATGAGTAGAGCTCATTAATATGAACGTGATATTTGAAGCAGTCAGATAGACAGTCAGACCATGGACTGTATGACTAGACCAGGTCTCCCTGACACCACCTCTTTGTTTCTGGAGCAGAGTGCTAAAGTCTGTTGTCAACAGTTGCTAACATGGATGGAATGCTGACTCCACCTAACTTTGGCCAATCTCGCAAGAGGCAAAAAGGCAACGACTCAAAGAAGCAGAATTGAGGAGGCTTTGAGCTTCCTCACTATCAGCTCAAGATGTGCCCACCTGTCACTGTCACTCAAATCAGCTGTGCCTCTCTTTCTGCATAGCTGTGCTGAGAAATCCTAATATCTTTTTTTTCTTTATTTCAGGTTCAGTAGGATCTTTATTTATCTCTAATAGAGAAAGAAGGAAAGGTGTGTGCAGTAATTGTAGGGTCGTCACTGTTGCTGCTTTTCCTTCTTACTATTATAGCTTGCTGTGCTTCAGACCCACCCAGCAACATGCTGTCTGCTTGCTGGTGTGGGGGTGGCTTGCAGTTTCTGTCAAACCTTAAAATAGTTTGCTGCCCACAAGTCTGCATCTAAAACTCAGACTCAAAGCAGTGCAAAGCACTCATCCTTCAAACTGTATCAGGTTGAGCAACATTTGTGACATTTATGGAAAACTTAAAACATATTCCAAATGAAGGAAAGACATGACAAGAGTAGATTAGCATAATACTGAATATTGACCCCCCCCCCTTTTTTTTTTTTGTCATGGTAATCTTCCATCTAATTAGTTACCACAACTAAAATTCAATATCGTTCAGCATTTAGCAACATTCATCATTCAGTGCTTTCATTTGTTAAGAGTTCAGTCTGAGACCTTCTGATTGATCTGACCCCTGAGGACAAAGAGAAGAAGGGTCAGATTAAGGTCCAAACAGGTGAGTCTTCAGACCTCTCTTAAAAGTAGAAGGGGACTCTGTGGATCGTATGGAGTTGGGTAATTCATTCCACCATTTCGATACAACAGAGGAGAAGAGTCTAGTAGTGATTTAGAGCCATGCTGGGCTGGGAGCACCAGGTGTCTCTCACAGGCAGAGCGTAGCGGGCGGGAAGGAGTGTAGACCTGGATGAGGGACTCAAGGTAGGAAGGAGCCGTTCTTGTCACTGTTTTATGAGCCAGAAGAAGAGCTTTGAATTTCATTGGAGCTGCCACTGGAAGCCAGTGAAGAGAGATTAACAGCTGGGTGACGTGTGCTGTTTTGGGCTGGTTAAAGACCAGACGTGCTGCTGCATTCTGGGTCATCTGCAGAGGTTTGAATGTAGACACAGGGAGACCTGCAAGAAGAGAGCTGCAGGAGTCAACGAGTGGAATCACAAGAGCCTGTACCAGGAGCTGTGCGGCCTGTTGTGTCAGGTAGGGTCTGATCCTCCTGATGTTATAGAGGGCATATCGACAGGACCGAGCAATCGAGGCCACATGAACCTTGAAGGTCAGCTGGTCATCAATCGTGACACCCAGATTTCTGGCAGAGTTTGTGGGCACAAGTTGATTTGATTCAAGCATGACGCTGATGTGTGGTTGGGCAGAGGGACAGGCTGGAAAGACAATGAGCTCAGTTTTGGACAGATTTAGCTTGAGTGGAGATATCAGCCAGACATGTTGATATCCAAGCTGAGACAGATGTGTCATTGGGTGGAAAAGACATGAAAAGCTGAGTGTCGTCAGCATAGCAGTGGTAAGAAAAGCCATGTGATAATGTTCATTCCAACCCACATGCAGCAGTTATTCTGCAGTGATCTGATCAAACTTGAGAGTCTGTCAATAAAATGAAGAGTGAGGTTACGTTAGCTCTGATTGGTGAGGTTGGAGTTGGTAGATGAGCTCTGACAGGACATATCCAGGATTCACTGACGTTTCAGACACGTATTAGAGCAACGGGCTGTAAGTGACACTAATCAGATAGTTTGCTCACAAAGTTTGATTTTTGTCGTGTTCAAACAATAGTGCTACGTAACTGCAAATAAACACATTACCTCATCGCTTTGGTAAATGGTAAATGGACCAGTACATATATAGCGCTTTTCTAGTCGTTCTGACCACTCAAAGCGCTTTACACTGCTGATCTCATTCACCCATCCACACCACATTCACACACTGATGGGAGGAAGTTATTTTATAGGGTCCATCAGTTTATCTAACCCATTCACACACCACTGACCAACAGTGGAAGCAATTTGGGGTTCAGTGTCTTGCTCAAGGACACTTCGAAATATGGGAATCGAACCCTTGACCTTCCGATTGAGAGACGATCACTCTATCACTGGTCTACAGCCGCCCAAACCAACCGGCAAAAAGAAGATGTGTTAAAAGATGATCTCCATTCATTTGCTTTCAAAACAAATATAGCCCCTGGCAAGAGTCACGTCTTTATGATGGTTTTGTACTATAATAATTATTCTTTATAACAACATAATAAAACACTGGGTAGAAATTTATTCTGACAGTTAACTACCAAATTAATTTTGAGTCCTACAGATATTGTACATGTGCACAATTAATTACTATTTTTTTTCTAGTTTGGGGTCGAAACTCAAAGAACTGGTGCCTGATGAGGTCGAACCAGCCTGGAACTGACTTGGTGGAAAAGTCCACGTCGACAGATCAGGTTCAATATACACAGCTAACAAATGTTCCTGTTGAACATTTAAGGTGTGCGCACACAGAATGAAAACCCTCTCCATCCACACGTTTAATCTGTGCAGGACTTTGCTGTTAATTATGGCAATCTGAGCCCCACGTGTTAATCCTTTCTCTCAAATCATACAGCAATTAGTGCCATTGTGTGTCCAACGAGAGCCAAGCTTACCTCTTTAAATGATCCACTTTATCTCACAGTTATTGCTTCTTTGCAGGCCCTAGCACTCAGCTGAAGCCTGTGTAGAATTATGGTTGTGTAATTGAAACAGGGGGCTTTAAATCCGTTTATCACTTTTTCTCCAACAGAAGGTCGGGATGAAGATCAAGAGGGTTTTATTGTAAAAAGCTGTGTATTAGAGTCATGTTTTATGGAACAATCATTATAAAAACACATGATTCCAACACTGGAAAACACAGCATCATTGAGCCATCATTATATTCATCTGACTCAAACAAGCTTCCCCTTGAAAAGCATAACATCAGCTGTTATATCTCTTTGTCATGCTGACAGTTGAGCCTGAAACCAGCAATAAAATTAATTCAGTCAGGAACACTCTCGTCAAAGATTTGAACCATTTGTCCAATTTATTACCAAATGGAAATACAGTTATAGTTGGTGTTATAGGCTCTGATTTTCAGAGTACTCCCTGGGTTAGCCAAACAGCCTGCTTAGACTTTCCAGGAAGTGCACTGCAAAACCCCCCTCATGGGTAAATACATGCATACAGACTTCACAGGGTACAAACATGGAGAGTTAACAGGAGGAGGCTGGGGTGAACGATGGCGATGAACCAAAAAAAAAAAAAAAAGAACCAATTATACAAAAGTTCAGCGTAGCGCCCCTTACAATTTGGACATCAACATAGATTCTTGATTTTTGATACCAGGTTTACTAATAACAACATGACTTCACTTTCACAGCTTTGGAAGTTGTCCTTACCTGGCTGATGTGCTCTGAGGAAAGGCTTTAAGACTTGATGGGATTCAGATCAGATTACATTTAATCCAAAGTACTTTTTAAAATACTTGTAAGAAACTGGAAAAAAAGAGCTGCGTCCAGGTCACCCTGGCTTTGACTTGGTAGCTTAAGAATGGCAGCGGCTACGCTTACTGTCCTAAAGGTGACAAATTGCTGATTCAGGGAAAAACAGAATTCCAAATTAGATGCAGCAGCTGTTACATGGCTCCATTTTTATTTTCTACGCCACAGCTAGAAATCTGAAATGTTTACAACAACAGCTGATGGAGTTTCAGTGTTTTTCTTTTGACTTTAATAAGACTTCTTATATTGTATTGATGTTGGGTCTCTGTTAATAAAATTTATTATCATTTAAAGGTCTGGACCTGTTAACGTTTTTAGAAAGCGTCTTGAGATGAATTAGCACTATATAAATAAAGATTGATTGATTGGATTGATTGATTTTTCAGTTATTTTGTTTGTTGTTTGTGCCTTTTTTAGTTTTGCATTATTCATTTTTTTGCAACATATTTGTCAATAACAACATCTCAATTTCTCTATTAGCAGAACATTTCTCCTCATATGAATGATTCTGGCTGTTGCTGGTAGTTTGCTTTTGTAAGTAACCGTACTAAAGTTTACTGGGCTGTGACAAGAGATCTGACAGGAAAGTAAGGTTAGGAAGGCCCTGTGTCATCTTATTGGGAGATAAAAAAAAATGTGGGATTTTTTTTTCTCATCTAAACGTGTTTTTTTCAGCAATAGTTGGAAAATAAAATCCCCCACAGAGAGCCTTGAAGAACTTTACTATCAGACCTGAAGGACGAAATTGGTGAAAAAGAAATGTCAAGAAAAGGTTTTCTTTCAGGTATCTGGGGACCCACAGAGTGCTGTCCACTCTCTTTGCCTTTGGCAGATTCATCATTGCTGAAAATAACCTTGAGGTTTACCAGTCTATCACACTCTGTCTGAAGTTCTCATGCTCGGCATTGTGCACATTCAATACAGCTCTGAATCCACCCGGGAATTCAAGACTTAATGGAAGACTAGAAAGAGCCTGGACCTGTTCGAATGCATTATTGTACTCCATTTCCTCTCATGTCATTGGGAGTACCGCCCTGTAGTTTCAAGGAAAGGTGAACCACAGGTGTTCCCCCACTGACACTGACTTCATGTGGCATGTTTCCTGCATCCTGCTTGTCTCACTGGTTTTTTAGAAAGGCCAAAGGAGTCAGCTTTTCCCTTCCATAGAGAGAGATCATAACAGCTGAACACCCTCTCTTAACCAGACTACACAAAACACCCGAGTATCAGCTAATGAAGATGATGAGCAGTCTCTAGTTCCTGTTTAACATCTGGGTTCCGGGGGTTGATTAGATGACATTTGCTGCATTCTAATGTATTTTAACAGGTTGTTTAACATCTAATTTGACTTATAAGACACATTTTTCAGACTCAACATTAAGTCCTCATTCAACTTTCAGCATTTACCACCCTGTTTTAAAACTCACTGTCATGCCTAAGATAATGAGATGGATATGACAAAATGTATCACCAAATATGACTTTTTGGTTGCATTTTACTTTTTGTGATGTTTGTAGAGCTGTGTGGAGTAACGTAACGTCATCTTGCCCAAATCCATCCTGTAACAACCAGCCCAGCACGTAAATCACTCACCTCCATGACTGAAGTCTCTGCACCGTCCCTCACGTCACAAGCTGCTGACCCTGCTCCTGCTACTGACTCAATCTCAGTATCAATCTGCTGTCAAAAGGGATCGGGATAAATTCATGAAGCGTTGTTTTTTTTTTTTTCTATCAACAACTGAAATAAGTCAGCCAACGTTTCCATTAGCAAAACACCGTTATTGTGGGGACATTCTGACTTAGGCCTACTTTCCGCTTCTTTGTTAGGAACTGTCTGATGTCCATTATGTCTGGGGAAGGAGCAAATATTGCATCAGTTCATTAGCTTACTTCTAGTTTTCATTTCTTTGCTGAACATTAACATAACGTGGCCTCATGTTAATATTGAGGGCTAACAAACGTTACCAGCCTGCTGCTTCACTCACTGACTGAGATGTTGTCACTCATTCACTTCATGCTGCGGTAGTTGAAGGTTGTCCAGAAAACACGGAGTGGATTAACAAGTCGACTATGTATTTTCTATTAGCGATCAAGTGGAATGGATTCTTTTACGAGGCAATAGAAACGGCGCTGGATGAACCAATATTTTCTGTGAAATGTGGGGGGGGGCAAATGAAGAATTTTGAATTCTGGAGGGGACACGTCCCCTTCACACTGAATGGTGGCGACCCCCATGATTTGGTGGCATTATGCAAAACAGACTTGGTAGAAATTAGATGAGATATTCAAAATTTAATTATTATACAATTACCTGAATAATTTATTATCGTGGATTACTTTGGTGTTAACAGTAAATCATACTGTATGCCTCTAACCTGGTAAAAAAAAAAAAAAATGGATTTGTTGTCAACAGGGATAAATTCCAATGTTAAGAAGAAACCTGCATTTTAAATAAAAAAGCTACCCATAGAATCAACAGATCCTAGCAAAAATAGTTTGACATTGTTGCTGTGTAACAGGATTTATTTGCACAGATTTCTTACATATCATATTCCATGCTGCATAAATAATTGCTCTAAAAGGTTGTGGGGTGAGTCCAAGCTCCTGTGTTTTCAGTAGGCTTTTTGAATTTCAAGTATGTATTTGCATATTTCAACAAATATAATCAGATTTTGAAGTCTGAAGTCTACTAAATTCCTTATGGCCTTTGGATGGGAGTCCAGATCATGGCTGGTTTCTCTGTGGAATAGGTGTCAGCCTCAGGGAGGAGAGGACTATGTGTGAGCAACGGGAGAATCGCATTCGTCAAGGTCTTGTGTTTTATTTTCTTTTGTTTAATAAATGGAAGCATCTTCTCAGTAACCACCACAAAAAAAGCTTTGTTCTATAAGGAGCTCTGTAGTCTACTTTCTGTTTTATCCAGCTAATGAAACGGCCTTGGGTAAAGTGATATTAACCTAACTGTATGATTATGATAATTTAGGCATTTGAAGACCCTACACTCTACTCCAGCTCCATTTTGTTATGCAAAGCTGGTCACTTCTGGCTCCAACAAATAAATAAATAAATAGATAAATAAATAAATAAAAAGACAGAACATCAGGATTTTGGGAAGCACAAGGCCAAAGCCAAAGCTTCAAGAGAGCCGTACACAAAAAAAAAAAAAAAAAACATGGCGTCAAAATTACGTTCATTCCTTACAAGCAGTTTATAAAAACAGCCCACAGTGAAGCAGAACACATCCACATAAAAAAAAAAAAAAAACGGTTGGTGTTTCCACTGTGATAGAAAAAGGGGAGTCGGGACAGAAACGGGCAAGAGGAGGGATCAGATCGTCAGAATATTCATCAGCAGCCTGACCCACAGTGAGATCTTCGCCTTGTCACTGCCAGTCAGTAGAGCAGTGCACATGAAATACACTACATCTGCACTTCAGGAATACCAAGTCCCTTTACAGCACTATAAGAAACGTTGTTCTCAAATGTTGAACTCAGTGACTGCTTTTACTATTTATCAGCTCTACTTGGCTTTGTTATTAAGCTATTAATTGTTACCTTCTCACCATTGGGCCAACGGTACAATTAAGAGGATTTATGGTGACTGCTTTAAGTAAAACAAACTATTAATACCAGGAGCAGAGGACTGCATTCTGCTTTAAAAAAGCCCTCTTGTGTTTTCCATTGGCTGTTGTATAAAATGAAAGAAGGGAAGCACCCCCTCGGTGCTGATGATGGGCTTTAGTTTTCATATATTTGTAATCCTTTATTCAGTAGGTGTGCTCAAGGAGGCCGACCACAGATAAACCTGTGAAAAACTTTTTTTTCCCCTTTAAGCTGGGACTTTACCCAAAGCAGACATGTCCAAAATCAGGCCCAGAACCAGTCATGGCCTGAGGTCCACTCCCCCCCAAGCTTTCATTGTATAATGTATTATTTATGATACTGAAATTAAACATGTTCTAAATTATGTGTGAATTTAAATTTTCTGTCAAGTGCTCAGAGAAACTAAAGTCTATCATGTAGCACACTTTATTGCTGAACATGTCATATGTGGAACATGGGTTTCTAAGACCTCTGTCTCATCAACATGATAAATAATTTCCCTAAAAAAACCCCAGCTAAAATGACAAAAACTAATACAAAAAAATATATTTTACTGATTTGAGGATTATTGAGCAGTTTTATTTTGGCCCTTTTCAAAATGGCTGCTCTCAGGAAATCATCAAAACATTTTTTTTCCCCTCTGGAAAATCATCACCAATTGCATTAAGAAGTTGCAGTAAATTGTAACCCATAAACTAAAAATGATCCCTGAAAGTATAATCTTTAATTGTTACTCATTCTTCAAAACGAGTATTTTCTTCATTTAAAGAAAGCATATTTACAAATAAAACTTTACTAAATATTTAGTAAAATGCCTCTGTATCCTCCCAGAGGAGCTGGTGGAGGTGGCCGGGGACAGGGGCCTCTGGTCTTTGCTGATGACATTGCTGCCCCCTGACCCAGACCCGCATAAGCGGTAGAAGATGGATGGATGAATGGATTTACTAAAGATGTTGCCAGAACCACCCAATCAAATCAAATCAAATGTAATACAAAAAAATAATAATAGACCATTTTTTTGGTCTGTTTTTGATGGGTTTATTTACCATGACCTGAAAATGTGCTTCATGAGCATCCAGAGTTCAAACACACATTAGGGAGCACATGACAAGAAGTTATGAAATGGTGCAAATGAGGCAAACATCAGTGCATAAAAACTTAAAAACTTAAAAAAAAAAACAAAACTTAAAAAATAAAACAGAATGCAGGAGAAGATATATCTTGTTGGTGAAAAATGTTTGTTTTTCATTTTCAAACTATTTTCACTTGCAATTTTGATAAAATCCAGATCCTGCCATGAAAACATCCTGACACATTTGTCCCATATCGCCCCCTAATGGAAAACATTTTCCTTGGTCAGCAGCAGAGTTTGCTGATGTTTACACAGCAAGAAACTGCGGGAAACTGACAACTGATCATCTGGTATAAAGAGACACCTGAGGGACAGGTGAGCATCAGTCTGTGATGATGGAACAAGGATGTCTGACCACAGTCAGTGACTTAAAAAAAAAAAAAAAAAAAAAACCTGAAATTCTCAATCACAATCTAACACACAGGACCTGGAAAATACAGTAGCCTGAGCAGTACATGGGAATCCAGCATCCCACCTTTTCCCCACCTTATTGGAAAACCTTTTGTTGGCCAAAAAGCTCACAGTGCAGCCCGGCTGAAAATATCTTTTCTTCAGAGTATCATGAAAAAAATAAGCATGAAGTGGAAATACTGACAGTACTGAATATGTGTTTCACTTAAAGCTTGGAGCTGTTATGATTAAAAAAAAAATCTGAAACAGATGTCTGAACTGTGTCATAGACCGTCCTGTTGGAGGGGGGAAAAATTGAAGTTTTTAAAGATGATGGTCAAAATATCAACAAAATATCTCCTTTCCACACAACACTAATCCAAGAAGTGTTTACAAGAATTTCTCCTCAACCCTGGCTGGTAAAGTTCCTTGAAGCCAGCTTTCATATGAACATTTAAGTTTTGTGGGATGGTCTGTTTGTGAAGTAGGTTAGGTTACAACTTAGTTTGGTTTAAATGATTTAAAGAGGGGATGCTATGCTTTCCTAAAATGTTAACATAAATACAAAGTAACAATACTGGATGTTCATACCAAATATATGCAGAAATCCCTGAATCTGTCTGTAAGCTGCTCAAAACAGTAGGTTCTAAAAATAGTACGAGATCTTAACGAGATCGTCACAAGATCTTTGTGAGACTTATTGAAATGATGATGTCATTGCATAACGGTCCCCTTATTGGTTCATGTTGGAAGGACAGGTCTCAAATACCAAGGTCTGCCAATAGCTCCACAATCAGAGGGAAGGGTGTTTGTGGAGCATTGAGTCTTAAAGAGACAGGAGCTGAAACAAAGTTGTTTCAGTCAGAGACAATGAGGACAGTATAAAGACTAAAACAGGGGGACATTACCCCCTCTTTAAGTTTTAAGACAGTTGTTTGACCCTTTATTGAACTGCCCTTCACCACCCTTAGTGAAATCTTTTTTGTTTCCTCTAAAATCTCTTCAAATGCCTCCTCTGACTGTCTAAATTTGCCACAAACATGTTTACCCTGTGGTTAGTTTACTGTCCAGTGTCTCTAGTGCTGATGCTAAAGCGACTTTGTGTGTCTGTTCGACACTTGAGGGGCCGTGACAAAGTGCTGCGTTTGATATTTTTGGTATGTGAACAGCTTGTTTGTAGAGATACGTCGGTGTGGACAGCTGGCAAACAAGCTTAGAGACAGAGAGACCTAAAGACTCAACTACACAGCACGGAAATCTTCAGGCCCCTCTTCCAAAAACAAAAAACTGTGGATTTACTCCTGTTTGCGAAGACTGCATTTTTTCTAAGTTTGAATGCAAATATGTTCAACCTGTCTTTGGAGCAAACTACATTTGTATTCTCCTCACAATAACCTGTGAGTAAAACCCACAGACACATGAAACACTCCTGTAGACACCTTTGCAGGAACATACAAATTGTATGTTGTCGTCAGAGCAGCTGGTGCTCACAGAGGCACTTCTTTCAACTTTTCTCCACAGAGACGGATATTTCATGACAAGTCTGTATGCTTTCCAGCAGTGTCTCAATCTCACCCAGGGGTTTCACTAAACCTTAACTGAGAATCCAGACAATGATATACATGCTAACACAACATAACATGTAGAGAAGTATGTGATTATATGTAACCCTGTCAGAAAGTCAGAGCCTTTTTCTCTTTAAGTGAATGAGGCATAACCAGAGTGAAAGGTTAAAGTGCTCCAGTAGTGGTGTGATAGTGACTGTATGATAACTATTGTGATAAAACATTGCACATTTTAGAGGAGTGTGATATGGACTGATGGTCTTTGAGTTTTGGCAGATGTAAATATTTGCTGTCATTACCTGAAAAATCTGTGTAAAATGTTAGGACATTCAGCCGCTCAACACTAAAAAAGGAGGGGACGAGAGGACCAGCATCAGAGTCCTCCCTGCTCCTTCTGCAACTATAGATTTCTCTCCACTTCATCCTGATCAGTTCAGTTGTTGTTCCGATCAGTGACATATTAGCGTGCTCAAGGTTCATATTACGCTCTTGCTAATTCTCTGCCTTCCATCAGGACAGAAGTCACCTTTTACACCTCAAATACTCCAGATGCGTCTGCAGTCCAGCTCCGCTCTGCTCCGTGTTGACTACGTTTGTTGCGATGTTGAGGCTAAATACGATCTGGTTTTGACACGGTTTGTTTTCTTTTGAAAGTCTCAGGCTCGTTTCTGTGCACTACTTCCCAAACGGCTTAATCTTCTCTAGCTAACAGAGGATGGCTGTTAGTGGTATGCAGTACTGCAAAATTTGGTATCAATCCATAAATACAGGGCCAGTATCACTTATATCTATACTGGTACTTCTTACATAGAAAAGCAGCTTGTCGAAATTAATAAAGAAAAACAAACAACCTCTAAAACTGATGCTTATGACAATGAATGGAAGTAAAAAACTAATCTGTCAATCATAAAACAGCAATGTTCAATATTTTTTATTTAATTTATTTATTTTTAATTTGTTGTAAAATACTTCATTTGAATATTCATGTATAACAATTACTATATTTTAGCATTAAATATATAATTTTGATTAAAAAGCTGCACATTCTGGTGGATTAACCATCGAAGAGACAAACATTAATATCCTCATGTAGTTACATATTTTTAGTTACAGTAAAATAATTCATACAGATTTATTTTGACTCTAAATATATTGTATGACTGTCACAATAGTTTATACTAAATTAGAGTTATAAAATAAAAACTTCGAAGACCAATTACACTTTGAAAAATTACTTAAACTAAAATTGCAAATGACCTAATCTTACTTTCATTTCCATAAATCAGCTCCCTGGATACTGTCGGTCATGCTGAAAAGACTCTACTTGTGATTTCTGTCTCTGAACCTGGAGTCTGGTTGTGGTTTGCGGATTCTCCTTCTCCTCTGTTTACTTTGACTCTGAGTTCTCTTTTTGGTTTGATTTCAGATGTTTGTATAAGTTTGTGGTGTTGCCACAGAATCTTATGTGTTCTCTGAAAACATCACAGCTTGTAGCTGTGAAACAACATCAAAATGGGATCCTCTCCGCCATCACTGAGCCAGCAGTGTGTGTGTGAGTGACGTGACTGTACAGCAACACTCAAAGTCGAGCAAGGGATGAGGGGGAGGGGCTGAGTGTGCATGAGTGAAGTGAGTGAGAGGAGCGAGCCACTCGGCTGGACCGCAGCGGAATGGATCTGGTGTAGGTTGACACATTGACTTGAATGGAAACCTATCTGATCTGGTGCTGTGACAGAGCAGAGACAGACTGGAGATGCATCTGGTTTATTCCTTCTCTGTTATTCTTTGAAATCAAGAGCTGTGTTATGCCTTTTTTTTTTTTTTTTTTTCCAAAAAAGGGAACTTCAGCACCGTCTGTTGGCACATTAAAGAATTGACCCCAATTCTAAAACCCCACTTTTCACGTATATTGAAAGAAAGCTCCTTGAAAAGAAAATGTATAAACTATGTACATGTTTCCTGATATATTCAGAGACATAATGCTGTGGCTGTGTTGTGGCCCTTTAGTAGAAAGGAGTAAGGCTGAGTTAACGTGAAGTTTAAGGTTTGACACCACACTAACAGCCACATTATCATACTTGTGATGTTCCTCTTATAGGCAGTGTATTTTAATTCCCATCATACCCCTGTGTCAGCTTGGAGTGTCTGCCTTTACAGGCTGTCCTCCTGAGCCGATCAGTAGGAGAGCGCTCATTACAAAGTTTGATTCCTCCTCTTCAGAGCGACTGCCGTTGCCTGTCAGCACAAAGGAATCGCCTGCTTGCTCCCCATCTGGAGATCAAGAGAGTGACGAGAAGAGGTTTTCCTGAACTCGTCCTACAAACGATAGACCAGGACTGTGCTGAGACACTCCTGAATACAGGAGGACGTACAAAACACTGTTTTGCCTTCAGGCACATAACCAGATTTACAAAAGCAGCAGAAACAGCTGGGGCTGTTTTGTTTTTTACAACCTTGCTCTTCACTTTACACCTTTCAACCTTTAGGAAGTGTTTATAAAATTTTAATAAGATGTAATATTGTTGTTTTAAAGCTTTCTGACAGTTGTTTTATGGTCTAAAGTGGAGTTGAAACTTTATTAAGCCCTTGGAAACCTATAATGACCCTTCATTTGCTTTGCATAAAACAACACAGGATGAGAGGTGAGGTACACCCTGGACTGGTCTCCAGTCATTCACATAGAGACAGACAACACTCACACCTACAGGCAATTTAGAATCACCAGTTGACCTGATGAGCATGTTTTTGGACTGTGGAAGGAAGCTGGAGTACCCAGAGAGAACCCACCCATGCTCGAGGAGAACATGCCAACTACACAGATAGGCCACTGGGGGAACTGGGATTTGAACTGGTGACCTTCTTGCTGTGAGGCTGCAGCACTAACCGTTGTTCCACTGTGCAGACCATCGAAGCTGTTACGAAAAAACATAATCTGAGATGTCACCACAACACAATTTATGCAAGCTTCAAGAAGTCATATCCTGAATAGTCAGAAACCCTTCAGTCAGAGAGGACGAAAAGTGCATCTCTGCATGTAAGAGGTTTGTGGTTACGGCACAAGATACTTTTCAGAGGGTGTTTCATTTGCTTTTAAAAACGAGAAAATAAATGAACTTTTTTTTTTCCTCCTCACTATGGTATTTTTCTGTGATATTCTGGGAGTCGAATGGAAAGCTCTGGAAGAATGGACTTAGCCCGTGGGCCGCCAGTTGACCTTCACTGCTACAAGTGCGTCAATGGCAACTATAAGTCATGCACTGAATAAACATGGACTTTATGGCCGGACACCAAAAAAGCATTTCATTCTTGAACACAAATAACATCAAAAGTCGACTTGAATTTGCCAGGAGGAATTTGGATAAGACTACAGAGTTCTAGGCAGAGTCTGCGTCCGACAAAATTTAGTGGGATGGGGGCATTATGACCAATTAAACTAAATCAGTAGGTCAGAAGTCATCCAGTACCAATCAGCACCACTCCTAAGTGGACGTCTGCAGATACCATCAATATATTATTTTCTTATTTTGTTTTTAATTCCCATTTAAACACATTTTTGGAAACACTTTTTGTAAATATTACAAGAAACAATGATTTATATAAATATTATAATAAAAAGTTTGTTCCAGGGCTCCCCTAACATAGCACTTTTCTTTGAAATGCGACAACAATCAAGCTTTGTAAACTGAGTTTGTAGATTACTTTAGTGTCCAGAAGGTGAGCGGACTATCCAGTCCCTTCAGGAAGTTGTGATGTTGCGATCACAACAATTAATGCAAATTCAATCAGTCCTTGTGGACTCTGGGCTATCTTGCAATTCCAGTCACAGCAACTTATTTACAAATTTGACCAATCATAACACTTTCATCCGTCCCCTCAAGTTTCTCCAGTCATAGCAGTCTGTCCTTCATGAAGCTTGTGTCTTTCTTTATGAAGCTCTAAACATATCTGACAAAAATGCCTCTGATTTACCAACAAATAGGACCGTGCAAGGCAATAATGTTCTGCATGAAACTGTTTTACAGCATGGTGGAACAAAGACGAAAATCAACTACTGACAAACACTTTGCTACTGCAAAACACGCGAGGAGAACAACTGAAGCACCACAACATAAACAAGAGATCACAGTGACAGAGGCTGACGCAGTCTGCCTGTAACAAATGGGGTGCGTGCATGTGTGGGCGTTGGTGGGGGGTGCAGGGTTTGTATGTGTGTGTATTAATGAAGGGTTTTTTTTTTTTTGTAGGTTTTTTAAAAAGCTTCATACTAAATATACTTTTGAATGTGTAATGATATTAGAAGAGCATGTGTGTGTGAGAAAAGAGAGAGAGAGAGAGAGAGAGAGAGAGAGAGAGAGAGAGGGTGTCACTGAGTGACAGTTAACTTTAAACACTATGTTGTTTTATGTGTATTTATTAAAATAAAATTGCAACTAGTTTTGCAATCTCTGCTGATTGCTGCAATTTTATTGCAAAAACATCTAAAAACATTGAATTTAAATAAATAAATAAATAAATAAATAAATAAATAAATAAAGCTGCTGCAAAATCAGAGATTTTAGTCCGCAACAATCCCAAAAAAAGTCCACAGAATCCTGGAGGGACAGACTATCTGTTTGTGTTACTCACAGCCTGTGCTCTGAGGCGTGCACGTAACGTGTAACTTGTAATGTCCAACCAGTGCTCATCTACCAACTCCAACCTCACCAAGCAGAGCTAACGTAACCTTTTTTTTTTTTTTTTAACAGTCATGCTCCAGTGTCCACCATCACTACAAAATAAATCTAAGCAATCCAACCTGCACTGCTAAACTTTGCCAACTGGTGAAGTGTCATCAGAAACACTTTTGGTCTTTGATGTTCAGGTTAGATGATCACAAATCACAAAATTTTAGCAACTGGTATTAGGGCTGCCAAGATTAGTCGACTAGTCACGATGACGTCGACGATCAAAATCATCGGCGACTTATTTCATAATTGACATTGTCATTTTAATTTTTTTTAAACTATATTTTTCCCTCAAAACTGACGCTGTACTATCACTTGTCTCGTCTGCCGTTCTGTCCTTGACGCATACTCGCAGAAGTGGTAACCAGGGTAACCCGTGATGTCACTGGAAAAGTTATGCCCAACAGTATCATGGCTAGCCGGCAACAGAGCTCGAAAGTTTGGGAGCATTTTTCAAAATAAAGGAGAAAAGTGTGCAATGCAAAATCTGCAAAGCAGAAATGTCCTTCCATGACAGTACGACGGCGATGCACGAGCATCTGAAAAGACAGCACGCCGTGCTTTTTTATTTTCTGATGAAGAATGACAATCTCAGTAAGCTAATTGGCTAGTTGGCTGCTAACGTTAACGTCAACAGGGAGCTACCTACTTAATAGCGATGTCATGTTTGAATAGAAAATTGCTACATTAAAAAAATGTCAGAAATGCTGCTACAAGCTGCAAAGTTCATTAAAAGCTGAATGAACTATGATATTAACTGTCTTCATTTTTAGTTAGTACATACCTTAAACACTTGAAGCTGGAAGCCAATGATGTTAGCTGTATGCTGGTGCAATAAGCTGCAATTTATGTATGATCCGAATAGTCGACTAATCACAAAAAATAATCAGTGACTAGTCGATTATCAAAATAATCGTATGTGGCAGCCCTAACTGGTATGATAGACTAAAGTGTGGTACAAAACCAATCAACAAGACCAATGTGGTGACTTTGGAGAGAGAAGCTGGACCGGACGACACCAAGAAGTGCTTCCTGCAGTTAATCACTGGGTTCCTGAGACTCTGTTATCACTCTCTAAGCTCTGGAACTATTTCGTAAGGTTGTAGAAATGATCACATTTGGGCTTCAGCTAAACTTTGTAACCTTAAAAGTTGGTGTCAGATCGAGTTACTCAGGTCAGATCTGATGAGGTATTTTCAGATCAATCAACTTGAAGGACTTTTTTTTAAATGAATGCATATGATTTTATTTTATTTCTCGAATTGAAAGTATTCATTGAATTCATGTGATTTTGTCAAGCTAGTCTTATGATCATCTGCAAATTTTTCAAGTTTTCTTTTGTTGCTGCATACAGAAAGCTGGAGGAACAAACTAGCGCACAAACATGTCTTTAATAATAAAAATCTAAATATAAAAGTAAAATTAATCTTTAGACTTATGGATAATCCATCTATCCAACTTCTATACGGCTTATCCTGTTTAGGGTCACAGGTGGCTGGAGCATTTCGATTTGTAGATGATACAAGATTTTTCAGCTGATTTAGAGAAAGATTAAGTGGTGACCCCCATGAGGTTTGTTGGGGACCTGCATCAGGCCCAAAACACTTGCTGTGACACAGGTTGGCATTAACCCCTTGTTGGTAAAGTATCATGTTTAAAGGAGTCTCATTTAAAAGATGATCTCTTTTCATATGTTTGGACCTGAGCCTTGTTACCAGCTGTTTAATTTTATCACCTTATGAGCCTCAGAGAACATGAGGGAACAAAGATGGATCAATTCCTGGCGACTGCAGAGAAATCCATCATCAGAATCAGGTCAAGGATCTACAAAGACTTCAAACAGGCTTTGAGCCAGGACGGGACAGGACAGGCTGCAGTAAGAGTTTTACTTCTATTTTTAATTTTATGTTTGTTTTGTTCACTTTTAATTTAGATTTTTTTTTTCCAGCTATCAAGTGTAATTATATTAATTCAGCTGAAAGTAATTTTCCCAGTGTTATCTGTGCAGTAATTGTGCAGATGAGGAAGTGTCAGTCAGAGGAAAATGAATCATGTATTGCTTGCACACTTTCATAATTTGTTTCATCGGCCACAGCAGACAGGCGCCACAGAAGAACCCACTATAGATCATTCTCAGGGCTGGTGAACTGCCTGCCTCATGCTGCTCCTCGTTTCACCGTGTACCTGGAGGCTGTTTCAGGCAGCCAAATGAACTAACAAGGCCTGAAGACCTCCTATTCAGTGCGTGACCTCTTCATGACACCCTTGCACACACAAACACACACACACACTCTCGCACACACACCCTTTCCTGACCCTGGACTGTTTCCCCTCCGCAGGGCTCATTACGTTCACTTTTGAGGGACAGTTTCTCGCTGGAGGAAAATGGTTTCTTCATTGTCAGCAGCCACTTTCTGCACAGCTGATGGCTGTTACATTTCTTCAACAATCCCTTTTCAGGTTTTTCCTCGCAAACACAAATGCTCCTGCCCATGGGAGATGTTCCATTTAACATCACTCCCTCCTGCGCTTTCCCTCGTCTCTGTGACACAACAGCTACTCAGCAACACCTCAGCCCCGTCACCTTTTTAAATGGAGCTTAATTTGTTTGAGTTTTCTGTCCGCCCCGCCTGGATGCTGCAGGTGTCACGTTATTCATTTTACCTCACAGTGCCATGGAGGGCAGCTATTGTCCTGATTCTATTTTCATGCTAACTAATTAATTTGACAAATCCGTCGTTGCTGTTTCTCTGCACACTACAGTTAGCGTGTCTCTACGCCCGCTGTTCTCTTTATCAAAGCGCTCTTGAGCCGAGAATCATCCTCAAAGCATGGCACAGATGCCTGAACCCCACAGACAGTGTGAGCGCTCTCTCCTTGGTCAGTTCCATCTGGACATGGCGTGATGTGAGCACAGCGGCAGAAAAACAAGCAGAGTCAAAGTGGAGGGCCAACACACTTCAGCCTCGTTGGCTGGGTTCTGATGTGAGTGATAAGAGAGCAACTTCTGTGATGGAGAGTGTTGAAGAAAAGGAGAGGACCTTTGGTTTGGGAGCTCTAAGTGGGTCACACAGTTTTCTTTGTTAACAGATGCTGTTTGTTTTCGACTTTGTCCCGCTCTTCCTCAGAAAACAAACACTGAAGACTGCCAAGCCCATTCCCCTACTGCGCTGTTTAGATTTCAACATGGCTGAGCAACTTTATGCTAATTACTACGTTAAGAACTTGGTTTGCGTCTCTGCGGGGTATTGTGGGAACTGATTTCTTTCCAAACTTCATTTCTATTTACTCATTAGTGTTTGTTTAATTCCTCTTTAGGATGGCTGGGATCCAGCCTGATGACTGTAAACAGTATCATCCATCCTTTGCTGTCTTTTGCACTTTCTTTCCTCAGCCCTCCAGTTTATTTCCCCTTTCATTTCAATATGTTTTATCTATTCCTGCGAGATAAAATTCCCTCTGTTGGGATCAGCCGGCTGCATGACCACAAACAGCAGGTAGAAAAATGAAATCGTCTTGCAAAGCAACCCAAAACTGTCTGTTTTCATTTAGGGCTGCCTTCATAAACTATCCAACACCAACATTCAGGGAAGAAGACCGAGTCAACTCTCTGTCAGTCAAATATTCTCATTTTTCAGTTTTACTCAAAAACAAAGAAGCAGGCAGAGCGTAACCAGAGACTGAATGTCTTCTCATCCAGGGTTGTCAAAACTACCACTTGGTCACAGCGTAAAGGGATGCACCGGTTCGCCATGCTCTGTCAGTTTTCCTCTGGTCCAAAATACAGCAACATTTGGTGTAAATATAGAGACACTTACAATACCTTCTTTTTTTCACCATCAGAAATACAGGCCTGTATTACAACAGAGGATTAGGGACATTCTGAGTAAAAGACAACAACAAGAATAAATTCTTCACTGAAAGGTAAAAAAAAGAAGAAAAAAAAAGTTAATGTTGAGAGAATTAGGATGTAAATGTAAGAGGTCTTAATGAAGTGGTGTCTAATCAATATGAATGTTATAATATGGCAGTCCAGAGTCAAAAGATTATGACAACAACAAACCCAACAACAAACATGGCGACTTTGGAGGAGGTGTTGCCAATGTACCTCTTGCATAAAAGACAAAAAACGAGGCAATAAGTTCCTCAGTAAGTTGCAGTTGTTCCTCAGAGTTACACCATTGTTATTTCTTCTTCATGTCTCACTATGTATCAGGTAGTAACAGCAACACTGCCCCCACGGTTTCCTGTGGTACTGCTCCATTTGGCCCACATCCCTAAGCTTTATGGAAATGTGCAGAAATATGGACGAAATGAACGCAGGGCACAGACAGAAGGCTCCGTCCATATCAGGATCTTTATTTAACTTTAAGCATACATAGGCCTTAAGAGTAAAAAATTCAACTATACATGAACTACAAAATCTGAATTTAAAGTTTCACTTGCTTTAAAAAAAAAGTAATGATCTATTGTAACACAACATTTCTAGGAGTTAAATCCATATATATATATATAGATAGATAGATAGATAGATAGATAGATAGATAGATAGATAGATATAGTGTTGGACCCCCTTATACCTTCAGAACTGCCTTAATCCTTTGTGGCATAGATTCAACAAGGTACTGGAAACATTCCTCAGAGAGTTTGGTCCATGTTGACATGACAGCATCACACAGTTACTGCAGATTTGTCGGCTGCACATCCATGATGCGAATCTCCCGTTCCACCACATCCCAAAGGTGCTCTATTGGATTGAGATCTGGTGACTGTGGAGGCCATCTGAGTACAGTGAACTCATTGACATGTTCAAGAAACCAGTCTGAGATGATTCCAGCTTTATGACATGGAGCGTTATCCTGCTGGAAGTAGCCATCAGAAGATGGGTACACTGTGGTCATAAAGGGATGGACATGGTCAGCAACAATACTCAGGCAGGCTGTGGCCTTTAAACCAGGCTCAGTTGGTACTAAGGGGCCCAAAGTGTGCCAAGAAAATATTCCCCACACCATTACACCACCACCACCATCCCGAACCGTTGATACAAGGCAGGATGGATCCATGCTTTCATGTTGCTGATGCTAAATTCTGACCCTACCATCCAAATGTTGCAGCAGAAATCGAGACTCATCAGACCAGGTAACGATTTTCCAATCTTCCATTGTCCAATTTCGGTGAGCCTGTGTGAATTGTAGCCTCAGTTTCCTGTTCTTACCTGACAGGAGTGGCACCTGGTGTGGTCTTCTGCTGCTGTAGCCCATCTGCCTCAAGGTTCGACGTGTTGTGTGTTCAGAGATGCTCTTCTGCATACCTCGGTTGTATCGAGTGGTTATTTGAGTTCCTGTTGCCTTTCTATCAGCTCATCAACAATTTTCAACATTCATCAACATTTCTTCCCCATTTCTTCTGATGCTCAGTTTGAACTGCAGCAGATCGTCTTGACCATGTCTACATGCCTAAATGCATTGAGTTGCTGCCATGTGATTGGCGGATTAGAAATTTGTGTTAACGAGCAATTGGACAGGTGTGCCTAATATAATATAATATAATATATATATATATATATATATATATATATATATATATATATATATATATATATATATATATATATATATATAATATTTTATATAAAAGTGGAACTTATAAGATAAAGTCAAAGAGGAAAAATAAATCAATAATTTCATATCTAATAGGAGCTTTTTTTTGTGGTACTGATATTTTTTTGTGAGTAAATCCGTTCATTTTGCGTATGCGTAATTCCATTCCTCTTTTGTCCTGGGTTCAATTACTGTTTCTCTTCATTATCATGCCCTCAACACCATTGGGGTTGTAACAATGTCATGCAAAAGCACACAAATGAGTCACTGACAAAAAGCCAATCACAGCATTTGTGAAGCAGAGTAAGTGGGGTGAAGACAAAAGCTTAAATAAAGCAAGTAATCAGGAGCAGATGTGGAACAGGTGAGTGAACGGCAAACCTGGTGCCTGGAGAGCACGCCACAGGGAAGCACACAAAAAAATGAACACTTCATGGAACACCTAAACATCTCCACACCTAAACATCCAAACACGAGTTTATTTAAATGATCCCCATTCATGACAAGGTTTACGTCTCAGTTAGATTTAGGTGTGTTTCTGACATTTTGTGCAGATTGATGAAATGCAGAAAGTGTTTTGTGGCCTAAGAGTGAAAATATAGAGGCTGCTTTGAAACTAATGTAGGTAGCAAAGGGATTTCACTGTTTACCTCCAACACCATGACAAATGGAAGATCCCTGTGCCCCTTGTTGTCCACATATGCTGGTACATGCCGGAAAGTCACTAAAGACTTGCAGGACCAGTGCGTTACATGCTACAGCTGTGTCACAGCCTGGGTAACATCTGTTACTGACAGAACTGTTTCAGCTTTCAGACTGAGACAACAACATCTATCTTCTCTCCGTCCCTCCACAGGCTGCCTGTTTTCTCTCTGTTGAAAAGCTGTTTCATAACTGTTAATGAGATTTTCTGCATCTGCCGGTGTTCTGAATCACTTTGTGACATTACCCAATTTGTTGGTTTGTTTATATGGGTTGTAGCACAGTGCAAACACAGCGATAAGAGAAACAAAAACTCATAACGACTTTTTTTTTTTTCACCCCATCTTTATTCAGGCTTCCACTGACAGAACAATACATTTTAAGTGCTGTCATTAGTGTAAAAGTGAATGTACAGTCTAAGTAAGCGTTTAGATGGCTGTAACTTGAACAGATTGCTTTATGATTTCATTCATCAGGCAGTCATCAGTTAGTGCCCAACTTTATTAAAATTAAATTAACTCAGTGCTGATTGCTTTATTTCTTCTATTTTTTATATTTGTTGGACTATATTTGTCTTTGTTACGCACCTGCCTAAGGAAACAGGTATGCAACACAAAGAGGAATAAATACCCCAAACCACCTGCTCCCTCGGTCCCCAAAAACCCGCAACAGAATCAACTAGCCTTCTTCTTTTGGATGAACAATGATTTATTCGTTCAAAACAAAAACCAGAGATCTAACAAAACGCTGAACCTAACTTAACGAAATAAAAAGTTAACAGGCAAAAAGAAACAAACCGTACCAATCGTCAAAGAGAAGACAAGAAAACGAAGGTTGCAGTCACAAAAGTGCGTCTTAACAAAAGATCAATTTCAACTCAAAAGAAACAGAATTATCCTACGCTAACAAAGATAGTAACGAACAAAACTCAACATAACTAACAAGGTTTGGAGGCCGAGAAAAACAGGCGTCTGCTGCTGACAATGAAAAACAGCCACCGCCATTTCTACGGACGCCGGCCGGCTTTAAAGGGGCGGCCCCGGCGCAGTCCAATATCTACTACGGCTCGATCCAGAGCGGCCAATCAGACGAAGAGCTCCTCCGGCCAATCCCCGTTCCTCCTGCAGCAGCAAAAGAACCACATAGATGCACACCCACACAGACGTCTCACTCCCACTTGCATCCAAAATCAGACATGGAAAAAAAAAGACAGAAAGAAGAACACAATACGGCCAGGGCCGTAACAATCTTTTTCACTGAAGCTGTTCCTCTTAAGATATTTATCTTTTTTATTTTATCTCGGTGTTTCTCACACCGCATTTAGGAAACCGTTGTTTTAAAGAGTAAGCAGCCAGTTCCTCATGTGTCCATGGAGTTCCCATTCTGTGCATCAGAGCACCATATTCCACAGATTCTGCTCCTTTTTGCTTATCTGGGATTAAAGTGTTCATTAAATGTCGACTCTCACGTGTCTTTCAGAAGCCCCTGCATCAAGCTCTGTTTCATATGCAGGTACAGTTTCTGTGGCTCCATGCAGAAAATTACTATCCCCTCTAAGTCTTGCCATTCTTCTCATCCTGTTGCATTTCATTTCTGCTATTGGACAACTGCCCACATTAATATGACATTTATTTATTTTATTTAACTTTATTTATTTTATTTTGTTCCCCCGCAGAAGGCAGTGTGAGGACAGAAAAACCTGTGATTTTTTCCATTTCATTTTTCTCAAACCATCAAAGATTAATCTTGCTGTTGCTGTCTGCGCCGTCTTTCTGCTTTATCTCTCATCCCGGTCTGTCCCCATTCCTCTTTCTCTCCCCACAACCAGTCCCCAACCTGTCTGCTATGATGACCATTACGGCTGGGCCAGCGGTGCCGGTGGGCCTGCTGCTTCCCTGCTTGCATCCCCATTGCACCTCAGCGCACTGGCTGGCCTGGAGCTGCTAACAAGCTGTGCATTCAGACAGTTGATGCTACAAATGGAGCTGTGCAGTGGAGCAGCTCCAGAGATGAATAAACTGAAGCGCTGCTGAATCCTCTCGGAAAGGGAGGGAGGCCTCCTGCTCTCCTCTAAAGCTAACACTGTGGCTGACATGTTTTATAACAGTATGGGAACGCCGTCATGGGGTTGTCGCCTTTTATGTGTATGCAGCACATAAACACTAACTGACAATAATTAATGTAATTGACATTGTCACAACAACAGAGGTTGTGGAGAATTTAGTGTATCTGCTTTAATATAGCAGTGGGAAGACTCTATGGTGGTTATCAAACACACGACCCAATTTCAAGTTAATTGGGATGTTGTATAAAACGTAAATAAAAACAGAATACAATGATTAGAAAATCCTGTTTAACCTTCATTCAATTGAATACACTACAAAGACAAGATATTTATTATTCAAACTGATAAACTTTATTGTTTTTTTTTTTGCAAATATTCGCTCATTTTGATTTTGATGCCTGCAACACGCTCTAAAAAAGCTAGAACAGGGGCGCCTTGATTTGATACATTTGCCCTGACTGGAACTTTTTGAATTTTAATTGAATAACTCTGTTTTGGAATAAAGAAATCTGGTGCATCAACCATCGTGGTAACGATGTCTGTTCATCTTCTCTCCAGGTCAGTTTAATAAACACTCTCGTTGCTGCTACAGATGAAGCTGTTGCTTTATTTCAGATGTTCGTTTAACTGAAGGCTTTGTATTTACTCTGATCCCTGAAGGATATGCTTCAGTCAGCTCGCTCTCTGGTTGGCTATCATGTGATAATCCCATAGATTGTATAATTAATGGACGTAGTCTCCGGGACGTCCTCCGTCTGTTTCTGAAACAGCCGGTGTGGCTATATTGGAAATGAGGCAGACTTTGAGTCTCCACAGGAACAGCCATAGGGCACCCAGCAGTCACATGAGCTGAGCTGTGCCTCTGATTGGATGAACTTGCGATCTTAATATTGTCTAAACTGCCGAGTTAGAAAAAAATTCACGCTTCAGACAGGAGACATTCTTTGTACCAGGCTGTAAATGTGCTTATTTTGGTTGTGAAAATGGCTTTTTTGGCTTGGTGTGTTTGTGACTTCAGGTACCTCTGGAGCCAGCCTCAACTGGAGGTTGCCGCTTGGATAATCCACAGAGTGCTGACTCGGCTGTCCTCCTACACAACAGGATATCTCATTATGAATATTTAATATTTAACATTTATAATTTGAAACAAGTGAAGGTTGGACTCTCTGAACAAAAGGAAGTAAAATGGAAAAAAAAAAATCATCGCGGAAAAATCCAACAAGACAATTTGTGGAACCATACCATAGGTTTTGTAGTGTGTAAGAAGAATCGTTATGTTGTGTGTTTGCTTCAGAAAAGAGAAAGAAGAGATGGAGCCGAGACAAGAGGAAGGAAGTTGTTCTTACGAGAAGCAGTTTCTTCTTTCTGTCCTGTGTCTTTGTCTTTACCTCTCTCCTGCAGTCTGTCTTTCACCTTAGATCATCCTTCACTTGAGTTTTTTCTACCTTATATTGTCTGATAGCCTGTGTACACACACACACACACACACACACACACACACACACACACACACAACATGAACCCCACACATAACCTTCCAGTTGAATGAGAGCGTAGCGTAGCCAGCACACAGGGGAACAGACAGTGTGCAGCGTTTATAGAGCGGGCTCCCCGATGGCGCAGTCCTATCAGCCTCCATAATCAATGGAGGCGTCAGTCAGTCAGGGAGCACGCAGCCACAGCTTTCAGGAGGAAAAGATCAAACTTCAGCCTCCTGCCAAGCTGGCAATCAAGGAATACAAATGATCTGTTAATTACGAAGGCCTCTTGGTCAGATAAAAGATCAGGTTAAAGGTTTCAATAAACCTTTTAGAAATCACCTCTATGATATTTTTTTTTTCATTCTTTAATTAATCGTTGCAAAGGCTGCATGTCCAACTCTGCGCTGCTATCTTTGGTTTGCTCACACGAGACCTGTGCCACCTGAGTCAGGTATTTTACTGAACAGGAACCAGGGGTCTTTTTCTGTCCACTTAGCATCCAATACAAGGAAGGGAGGAAAAATATGCCAGTGTGAGATTTTAGCAGGGTGAATATTGCGTTGGGCCTGAGAGACGAGCACAATGAGTGTGTTGATGGACATCACCCCAATATGATATGTCACATGTAGGAGCATGTGCTGCGAACGAGAGCAACACCAGGGAGCTGCCGAGCATATTTTAATGTTAGAAATGTGCTGAACGGAGGAAAGAGAGGAGCTTTAAAGGTGCCGGTCTCGCCGCTTTGACGCCACACAAGCTCCGATTGTGAGAATACCAATAAACGGGTTAGCTGCTGGTGATGCTGAGGGAACAGAGACCGGGCTCTGTAGATTTGTCTTCCCGTCTCGCCGTAATGATTTCTCCCGGTGATAGAGGGTAACCTTGAGTCCTGCAGGGCCTTGCTGCGGAGAATAAAGAGGACGTGTCTCAGACAAAATGAGCGCGTTTCTGCCCACACCGCAGTTATTGTCACGTGAGCCTCACTTTGATGGTATCTGTCACATCACACGTTTTACTCTGAGTAGTGAGCTCGGTCCAGCGACGTATGAATATTGAGAAGGATTTCATGCCCTTGGTTGTGAATGAATGTGTGCATCACTGTGAGTTTGTGTGGAGAGTTTCAGACAGAGATTAAGAAAACACAATAATGGGTCCTTATCTTGTTGTTAATGGATAATGCTGCTCTTTCCTCAATGATAGTCTCTCATGACCCCTCTAAGGACTTCTGCTTTCAACTTTAAAGCCAGGTGGCTAAAAGTAGTGCTAGTGACAAAGAACCAAAGCCGACTAAAGCTACACTTAACAGCTGGCAAAGTTTTTGCTGCATCTTAAAGTATTTCACACTCAATTTACACCTAACAGTGATGGTATATGGTACAATCTTCCTTCTAAAGTATTCAGTCAGTGTGGTGGAATTGATTTTCTTTTAAAATGTGACTTTTCTGTTTCTAAACTATTCATTAAGTTATCAAAATTTCATCAGCAAGTCCTCCCCAAGGCTGGAAACTGGCCTTCAAGCATAATTTTACTCATCAGAACTCATCAAACATGGAATAACAGCTATATATTGTATAGGAGGAAATCTTTATGTTATTGCGACTGGTTGGAAAAAAGGTATCTGGTCTGTTGTACATTTGATGGATTCAGAAGAGACTCTTCTTGATCATAATAACTTTATTAATGAATTCAAAATCGAATACACCAGAAAACAATATCTAACAATTAAAAAGGCAGTCCCTGAAGGTATGATAAATATAACAAAAAGCACGCTATTATATGATAAGGTATTGCCATTCTTGCCTTTGGCTTTTATAAATGAGTTGAACTTTGTAGAAGAGAAATGTTCAAATAAAATTATGAGTGGTGCTGTCTCTAATGAACTTTTCTCTCTAGGGCTAAAAAGAAGACATCTTGCACAGAAGTTTTCTAAAGATCAGACTCAAAGAATCAGAGCTAAATAGCTTTTTTTCTCCCAGTTTCGCCAAAAGCTAAAGAGACCCATTTTAAGACAATACGCCATATTTACCCCAGTAATGAATGTAATGTAATGTAAAAAATGTACATTTTGTAAACTTCAAATCAAAACTTTAGAACATCTGTTTTTTGAGTGTGAATACCAGAAATCTTATTTGGAGATCTTTTCAAAAGTGGGTGGGACTCAGAATCACCAAACATATTTTATGATCTCATTAAATTTGGTGTTTTTATGGAAGATAGAAAAAGGGAAAATATGTGTAATGCATTTTTCATTTTGGCCAAACAATACATACACAAATGCTGTTGTTTTTTTTTAAAATGAGACCTTCAGTTGTTGTTTTCATGAATGAGCTAATGAGCTTCAAAAAATCTCTTAAATGTGTAAAACTAAACAAGCATTGGATGTAGAAAAATTCTACACATGTATTGATTGAGGAGTAGACCTCTGACCTTTTTTTCCCCTGCTGTGTTTTCAGTTCCTTTTATGAAGCATTTTTAGTTCAAAATGTTTGCACTGTATTCTCTTCATAAGTAAATGCCAGATTTTGTTCATTAATTAAAAAAAAAAAAAAAAAGTATTTAACACTTAAAGTTGTGGAGGCTTAGTGTGTACTAAATAAATACACTCTTTACCCTTAATGCAAACGTTTTGTAATTGGAGTGCAGGCTGTTCATGAGATACTTCTGGATTTTTGCATTTTCAACATAAGCATCTTTTTTGCTTTTGCAGCTGCTTTTTGAATGTTGCATTGTTTTTGCAAAGTCAACTGTGTTTTATTTCTATAAATCATTTCACATCTGTTTACAGTGGGATACCGTACATTTCCCAAGTCAAGTCATTCACAAAGCAACATTACATCAGCTGGATGGGAGAGAAAATTGTATTTTTCAATGCCAGTTCGGAATCTATTAGCAGCTTTTTCCATAAAGGCTGGGTGCAGATTAAAAAAACAAAAAAAAAAACAAAGACCTGACCGTCCCAACTCCACTTAACTTATTGATCTGAACACAAAAATTAAAAATTCCTGGGTGAAGTTATTAAGGTGATGTAAGAACTTTTCATTTGGTGTTGATTACAGTGACATCTTTGGCTTTTTTTTTCTTTTTTTTTTTTTGGCATAAGGATGAGTCATTGTGTCAACTCAAACTGGATCCACTCCGTTAGGCCCCTTGCGGGTCATCTGCTCCAACGGGTTGTTGAAGATATGCAAGCCATACCAACTTACAAAAAGTAGCTTAAGCAGGACAGGAAGTTGTGCACGAAAAACACCTAAATATGTCCAATGACTTTCAAAATAAAACAAAGCATGTTAAAACCAGAACCTATTTGGCTTGACTACAACAGCAAACCCACATAATGAGCTGGGCCAGACCTGAGAGCCTGTACTATGAAGCTGGATTTTCTCTTATTCAGCTAACTTCAGGGTTAACCCTGGATTTTCTGTCCTACGACACTGGTTCACTTCTCAGCTGGATGAATTACCATGGCAACTTATGCTGAAAAGCTATCCTGCTCTGGAGCAGGTTAAGATCTGGATAGAAGGTCAACAAGTATTACAGCACTGCCTCCTGACTAATCAGCTCTCTTGGAAAATGGCCTATCCATTCTTAGAAGATCCTGTCCCCATTGGTGGATGGTGAAAGGAGCACTTAGGAGAGAGAGAGAGAGAGAGAGAGAGAGAGAGAGAGAGAGAGAGAGAGAGAGAGAGAGAGAGAGAGTGTTTTTAGGGAGATACGCAATCCTTTTGATGTCCTTGATGTCATCCTGTACAAGAGATCCAGATTTTCATTGGATGGACTGAACTACATTTGTCAACTGATGGAGCCGCATGTTACAAATGTAACACATCTAAAATAATGAGGTTAATAATAATGGTCACACATAACTGTCTGATGAATTAATATTGAATAATCTCATTAATTTACACATGAACAGTCGGCAATATTCTGCCAGCATTCCTTCCTGGCTTTTGCTGCAGTAACAGTGTCGCTTTTGTCCCGACAATGCGTTTGAAATTCTTTGTATGTTTGAAGAATAACTGTCTGCTCCTCAGTGGTAAAGTAGGCTGCTCTGCAGGGTTTCTTGAGTTTCTCCATGTTTGCGATTGGTCAGACGCTGCCAACACAAACTCTTTTATGTGAGCATGCACTGATCAAGACTGGAAGACCCTGGATTCACTGGTCGAGTTGATATCCAGCTTCATCGCACTGCTAATCAGGACTGAGAATGTCTTGTTAAATCAACCCAGGTAACAGAGAGAGACCCCAGTTGTGTCAATCCTGCTTTGTGGTACAGGCCAAGGGAGTCAACAGATTTGAGGTTTTACAGCCCAACAAGAACAAGGAGAGGATCATTAAAGGAGTAGGCAGTGCAGGAACACCTCGGTCTCCCGACTCCAGCTGTCTGGCAGTCCTGCAACATGCTGGTTGGAACACACAGCCGGTGTGAATTGACATGTGTGGTGCATTTCTTGTGTCAGGCTTTAATTTTGTATTGACACTTTGTTTTCGTACTCTTGAAAATAAAGAGCTGAATTTGTGATACATCCTGCAAGGCATACCTTTGGGTCTTGAATCATCTGGATGATGATGATACTTGTAATAAGACACAGTATCCATCTGATAGACTGCAGGTTATTTTAATCATCCAAATTAATCATTAGGATCAAAGACTGTAAAAAAAGAAAAACAATGGACGTCATCTCGCGCCGCTCAAGCTGAGGTCACCACAAAAACTGCTCCCCCTGGTGGCTGGCTGCAGTATAGGTCAATAACTCTGCCTCTCTATTCATTCTGGATGGGTTGTGGTCAAACTTTAAAAAATTAATACACCTCATAAAAATGTTTCTGACATCAGTAGGCTGTGATGATATTTAGATATTATTGGGCCGCATTGTGTTCAGGTCCCCTTTTTTCTGAAATGTTTCTTTTTCATTAGTTATTGGACGTTAAAAACAGGGTTTTACATCTTGTTTAATGATGATTGACAGCTGCCATTATTATGTAGTGTTTTTTGGGAAAAATAAAATCCATCAGGAAGGAGAGTTAAGAAGATATTAGACTCAAAAAAAGAATAAATAAATAAATATAGTTTTTTGGCTTTAAAACCGTTCAGTGGTAAAAGCCAAGCTGTCTATTTTGTATACAGTCTATGATTAGGATATCCAAATGCAGACACCATAAGTGCTTTAATTAGACAAAAACAACCTAAATTTATTTCCATGAAAATGTGACAGTCTCTTTTCGAGACATTGGAAACGTGTTGAAAATTACAAAATATCTTAATTTTTTTAATTAAAAATTTATAGATTTGATCTTCAAATCATCTGATAACTACAGGCGACTTCTGTCAAGGTCAGTATGGTTTAAATGCTGTATTGTTTGTAAGTTCACAATTCTAAAAACCACAATAGCTGCGTCTCCTGCTTTTAGTTTCGTTCAGCAAAATGATTTCCAGCGTTAGCTTTACATGAAGCGTACAAGACACAAGGTTATAAATATTCATCAGTTAACGGGAATTTCATTTCATTGCATTTCCTGAGCAGATTTGTTGTTTACTGAAGGAGGCTCATTAAAAGTTTTGGGTTAAATTTCAGTAACAGATGCTTCCCAGTTAATTGGAATAACTGAAAGCGGTCTTACCGAACACTATCTTTATTTCTATGGAAATCTCCCCTGATATTAATTCAGTAATGCTTTAATGGAGCCAATCTTCAGAGATTAGATACAGCTAGTGCCAAGACAGGTTCTTAGAAACATACTTACTGAACCTTAATAATGAATTCAGATATTTAATGAAAAACTGCAAAGCCAAATGACCAAAGACTGAAACTGCAGCTACTCACTCATCTGATGGCTCATTTAAAGAGTTTAAGGGTCCAATATGAGCACATTCAGTAGCTAGAGTAAGGCTTTATTTAATCTGTTGAACTATAAATAAAATAAGTGTGAACATAATAACGTGAAATAAATTCCCCTCAAGGAGAACACATGGGTTTAATGATGAGTGGTATGTTGTGGTGTGTGAGCTTAATTAAGGCGTCAGTTTTCTAACCGGGACTGTCCCTGGAGACCCATTCATCTCTGAGGCCTATAAGCTCATTGTGATAAGTGAATCTTCAAGCCTATTTGTTTCTCTGGGTTTAATTGACCTCTGTGTTGTACATTTATAGCAGGTGTGAAAACATTTTCCGCTGTGTGTTAAATTAAATCAACGCGTTGGGTTGTTCACCCAGCCTTAAGAGATAGCCCGAGCCATATAAGGGTCTGAATATCACAATTTGCTGGAATTGCTTTTCTTTGTTGCTATTGCTGAGTGAGCTGTCATCACATTTGAGCCAGCTAAAACAGGAAACAGATCAACTTTATGAGCATTTTGGTTTTGTTACTGGAGAACTGTGTGTCTCAAGAGTAATTTCCAAGGACTTAAATCATGTAGTTATATTATATCTGAGTCGTACTAAAATAATTTCAGGAGAGACACCGTCACACTGAAGCTTTATGTAATATAAAAGACTTTGAACCCATCAATTAGTCAGATTTAAAGGGACAGGCTTGTATAAATTACAACAAATTGAAGATGGCCCCCATGGGAGCCATAGAGGGGAAGTTTCTACTGGCTCACTGACTGCTGAGCAGGAGGGTGAGCGGAAACACAGAACAAGCTGAGGAGGGCTGAGAGATGCTTCAAACAGGTATTTAGATTATAAATAGAATAATACTGGCTGGAAAACAAATCCCAATAAAAATGTACAGGAATGAATGCTACAAACTCTTTGATATATTTCAAATTCTGAACGAATGGTTATGCAACTCTGAAAGGCTGAACCCCTTCACATCCTGCTCACCCTGCTCGGACCCCAATTTGCAGATTTGATTTCAAACTTCTCTCAAAACTAAAGCATCACATTTATTTTAACTCTGGATAAGTTGGAACAGAAATATGGGTACTAACACATTGATGTGGGCCTAAAGCAGGTGATTAAATTATGTTAGCGTCATAATGTTGACTCACATACTGTGTTTTGCCCATTTAAACTCGACTACCGCTTTAGGAAATGTGCCTCTAGTTGTGCTTTATAGCATTATACATCAAAATGCATCATGCATTTATCTCACACAGATACTTTTAACGTGCACCTAATTTTTGGCTAAATTATGTAGCGCTGGACAGTTTTACAGAGCAGAAATTAATGTTGTTAACTGTAAACACTGACACTAAGCAGGCACAGAGAAATAAATAACTGAGAGGCCTTTTCTGCCATCAGTAACAGAGGCAGAGGCGAACATTTCGTCCGCTAAAGGAGCAGCCGTCAGTTGGTGTTTTAGGTGTAAGTTCTTCTCAACTGCAGTTTGACAGGACTTAATAATCAGAACACAAACACTAGTTTAAGACTCCTCACATTTCCCCAGTCAGCTTTGAAACACTCAGTAACAGTGATGTCGTGTGTTACAGTGCTTCAGGCACAAACACATTTCATGTGCTGGACAGAGTGATGATAAACACAACCTTTGCTTATCACCCTGACAGGAGGCATGCAGGGAGTTTAAGTTATTATCGAAGCTGCCGTAAACACTGTAGAACTGTAATCTTCCTCACTCTATTGACTCTTCTTGTTTGAGCTTTTACAACCTCAATTCCAATGAAGATGGGATGTTGTGTAAATTGTAAATAAAAAGAATATAGTGATTTGAAAATCTTGTTTAACCTATATTCAGTTGAGTACACTACAAAGACAATATATTTACTGTTCAAACTGATAAACCCTTTTTTCCCCTCTCAAATCTCCACTAATGTTGAATTTAATGCCTGCAAAACTTTCCAAAAAAAAAAGCTGGGACAGAATCAACAAAAAATTTGGAAAGTTGAGGAATGCTCCAAAAACACCTGTTTGGAACATTCCACAGGTTAACAGGTTCAATGGAAACAGGTGAGCAAGGATGGGGCGAGGTTCACCACTTAGTGAACAACTGCGTGAGCAAATAGTCTGACAGTTTAAGAACAATGTTTCTCAACATACAATGGGCTATATGGCAAAATATTGGCAAAATATCCAAAACTGGTCACTTTTGCCATCGTAGTTAATGTTTATGTCAGTGTTTTTACTTGTTGTCATATACTCAACGCAATGACATGTAAACATGCAGTTGTCTTTCAAAGATGGGATGACGGCTCTCCCAGGCCCGTTGTTGTTTAGTGTAGCAGATGTGGAACATGTTGAATTTATTGTATATGAATCTCTTGTGAGAGAGTAATAAACATCTGTTTGAGTGTTTAGTGCTGAAAATGGAAAATCTGCTTTGAAACCGAAGTTCTATCGATATCTGCTAACTGCTAGCATATTGATGCAATTTCCCATATACATTAGCATCAAGCTAGCTCTATACTTACTATATGTTTTTTTGGTCCATTAGGCGATGTTTAACATGTTGAATGGATTTAATATGAATGTCTTATGAGAGAGTGAGGTAGGAGTGGGATCTTTCAGGGATCTCATTGGTAGCTCTGTTTTTTTTTTAACTCACACTTTAATGAAAGTACAAACACATGAATTCTCATTCATCCAGGTCATGGTTAGTACATGACAAACATATGAAGTGAGAGGTATGTGCACGTGATTAAACTTTTTAAATCATGATGAACCTGAAGCAGGACGGAGTCAAAACTTAAAACACAAAAGCAAAACTGCTACCTCAGACTAACTAGTGTTAGCAAATTACCATCAAAGTTCCAAAGAAACGATGATATGTACAACTTGAAGCCCTTATACAATTTGATACGTAGTGTTGTACAAGATACCCGGATGATTCTCTGTATATCATTGACAGACACTTCAAGCAAACACCTTGTATATTTCATCTGTAACATTATAACACCATCTGTCTAATGTTTCTTCCTGTAACCAGAAATGCCAAAACATCCTTACGCCAATGTGGAAGTGTGCATAGAGCCTATTCCAAAGAATTGATGGATTTCATCATCTACGGTCTATAATATCAAAAGATTCAGAGAATCTGGAGAAATCTCTGCACGTAAGATAAGATAAGAGATAAGATAAGATAGGTACTTTATTTGTCCCAAGCTGGGAAATTCTTTTGAAGCAGCAGCAAACAGTATAAAATATACAAAAAATATACAAAAAATATAAAATCACTGTACAATATAGAATGACAATATGGAGAAAAATACAAAAAATATATACAATATATACAGCAGCAAGGCTGAAAACCAACACTGGATGCCTGTGACCTTTGACCCCTCAGGTGGCACTTATATACAAGTCTGGATATCTCCCAAAATCCAGAGTTCCTCTGATATCGCAACAATCATTTTAGCCAGCAAACAACTGTATTAATAACAAAGTAACCTGACTTCAGTGAATGAATAAAAGAAATCATTTTCCAGTGACAGACTTCTGTCTTCTCTGTTTCTGACTCACAGCAGACAGATGTCAATCAAAATGTGATTTACCACACTCTCATCAGCTGAAGAAATTATAACTTTACAGGGATACTCACTCTAAGCTGTTTTAGCTCTCATGATTATTTTTCTGCCCTGAGGTTTTAGGGTTTTAAATATTACTTTCAGTATTGCATTATAAAAGTCACATTTTCAGAGACCTGAAAAGCAGATGATTGTATTTCCTTACAAACCTAATAAAGAAGCTATTTTCAAATCGTCCTGTTGTCACAGCCATCCTCTTAACCTTAGCTTTAATAAATGGTGATATTTTTGGCATATGCGACCACATGTGCAAATCGGAAATATAACGAGAACCTTTCATTCCAAATGGAAATATCACATATCACATTTTGGATGAAAGCTGTAACATGCACTTAAATGAATTGTGGCTCAATTTTGTGAGTGCAGGGGGAAGGTATGCAGCAGAGCGGAGATAAGAGCGTTTGCAGCTCAGACGATTGGAGGAGACGTTCTTACAGTGGCCCGTCTGCCGAGGGAAAGAGAACCAGATAAGCACTATAGCTCTTAGGGGTTTCTAGGCTTAAATCATCTGCCAGACACTTGCAGGATCTCAACAGTTTTGCCTTCAAGTGTATTAGATATATGCAACTGCCTGACATTCAAAGGGACTCTTTCCCTTTTGGATTCTGGTGACGATTTGCCTCTATAGATGGAGAGTCTCTGTGGGCAGACAGATGGAAGAATATGCAGCCAGGCTCTTCTCAGCAGGCGTGTGTTGGCGACCCAGTCCCTACATCCTCACACACTGAACCTGTATGTCCAAGGAAAGGTGATGGATGTTTCAAATGGAGCTCATTCCATGGTACAAATACAGCTTCTTTATTATAGTAATATAATCTGGCGTTCAATAACAAAGACATCGAGGGGAGGTCATTGGATCATTTATTTGCTTTTTTGTTTAGGGAAGACATTTCTTTCATTTACTTTTCCTCTGTGAGCTAACACACGCTCTGTGACAAACCCCAAAACATTTGCAAAGGCAGAATAACAAATCGAGAATAATGAGCGCTACATCCCAAAATACCACAACCAACACACAAGTGAAAAAAAATATATGTAGAGAGAAAAATATGTTCCAATTAAAATTCTGCTACAAATACCTTCTAAAACACACCAGAGTTCAGACACTGATCTCTAGAGACACACGCTTTGAATAAAGAGACAGAGAAAGTCAAATCCCAGCAACAAATGTAAGCACAAACAGAAATGTACTTCTCATGTATAATGTCTGAGGAGATGAATAAAAGGTGAAAAGAGTAAACATTAAAAGATGCAGACTCCTTCCACAGCCTGGTTCCTCCTACACAGTGCTGTAGTTAATCAACAGTGCCGTCTTAGACGGACCATCGCTGCATTTTTGTTTCTTTGCAGGGTTTAAAACCATCAATACTGGATAATGTTCGCTAACACATCAGGGAGTTAAACTGGTTCATGATCTGATCCACAGTCACAGAAATTTCCTTCAATTGGTCATGAAATCTACTCTTTGATAAGGTTACCTGATATTGTTCATGGTTAGATACAAGTAACTGAAGATACAGTTTGATGGCTGCAGAGCGGTGCAGGGGGTTTCTCATAGCAAGAAAGTTCCTGGTTAAATTCCTGTAGGTGTGTGTACATGTGTGTGTGTGTGCGTGTGAATGGTTGTCTGCCTCTATACATGGTAGTAACCCTGTGATAGGCTGCTGAGCTGACCAATGACACCTGGGATAGGATCCAACCTCCCTGTCGGGAGTAGCTGTAATGATGGTGGATGTATGGATAAAGTTAAAACGAGGGTTTAGGTCACAGTGCACAGAAAAAAAAAAAAAAAAAGAAAGGAAAGAGAAAAAAAAGGAAAGGAGGGTTTAAAAAAATATTTTTCATAAATGACTTTTTTTGATGTTCCTCATCTGAATCTCAGTCATATAAAGATCTTAAAATAAGTAATTTTTCATTTCGTAACTCCGCCCACACCTCAGCAGTCGAGCCATTCACATCACATATGAACAAAAGTTCTCTCGACAGTGATAAAGTTAGTAAATCTAATATCATTTGTTGGAGCCAGACATCATTTCAAAAGATAACCTTTCAAAGTGCGAATAACATTGAGATACATGTAGAGAGTTCAAAGTTTGCCTATTGTTAGCATTTGCTGGTGTTTGCTAGACCAAAGCTGTAATGTTTATTGATATATCTTAATATTTCTTGAAATGTTTACATATAGTTTTTTACAGTGTTATATTCTTTGCAGCATCAGTCAGGTAGATGTTGCTGACATTTTGCACAGGTGCAAGAGGGCATGTGCAAGAAGTGATTCGGCGGATAACTTTATGGGACTGAAGTTATCCCCCCTATACAGACAAAATTATGCGTTAAGCTTGCTGATAAAAAGCTATCAACTAAGATTTAAAGAGCTAATGAAAGGAACTGTGAGGATTATCTGTTTGAAGTGGATCACAGCAACAACTTTTGGCTGGAATCACGCGCACGCGCATAGTGATGTCATGACTCTTAACAAGATGTGTGTTTGTTTTGGTAATGGAGATCAGATCTTCTTTTTAACACTACTTTTCTTTGTTCTGGACAACTTTTTACCAGATACAACGTGACGAGGAAAGGTATTTATCAACAGTTACACAGAGCTGTTGTTTGAAATGTGACAACAAACAAACTTTGTCAGTTTGTTCTGTAGTTTAGTAGCCGGCTATTTTAAGTGCTACTTGCAGCCTGGTGCTCTGAGAAGTATCTGTAGGTTAACGTTTAACATTAGCAGATCCTTATTTCATGTTCATCTGCAAAGCAGAGCTAACGTAACCTCACCCTTCATTTTATTGACAGACTTACTGCAGAATAACTGCTGCAAGTGGGTAGAAACATTATCACAAACAGCTTAGCCTGTGTTTTAGCCTTTAGCTCATCTTTTAGCCTTTAGCCTGTTCTCAATAACTCCCATTCAGCTTTCTTCTGCTCTTCTGTCCTTTTTGTTAATGCCAGTCAAGCTCCAGTGTCCACCATAAATAAAAAATGAATTCTAGAAATCATTTTCAGCAGAGAAAAACACAGGTCTCTTTTCTCACTGCTAAACTTCGTCAGCCGGCATGGTGTCTCTGTAGATGCTTCAACTTGCCGTAAATCAAACCAGTACTTTCAGACCCGATCAGGATGCTAAGAAATAATGTTTAGAATAACCTATATTGGTAATAAGACCATTTCAAGATGATTTAGAAAGTCTTCACAGTCCCTTTTAAACTGGATCTCTAAGTATAATGTTTTAATACAAATAAAGGTTTACAACATAAGGCATGTTTGAAGTTCTTTATCCAACATGTATTTTTATCTGATAGTCAAACCCATGTTTCATTTATTAACACAGGATAATTTGGAGTCTGACCTGCAGCCAATCAAAAGAGGGCGCTCCAAATATTTTTGATTTACAGCCTATGAACATGATACAGTCTACCGTTCCACCATCCTGCCACTGCGACATTTACATTGACAGCGATCATCACAGGGGCATATTACTGCTGCATTGATTCAGCAGTGAGATGAGGGTTAGTATTCCACAAACAGAGCCCACCCCCCCTGCAGGCCTGATGATACTTCAGACGGGAATAAGTATTCATGTGATTTCCATATTTCTTTCCAGAGCTCAGTGATGCCACTGCCTTTTTGGTTGCAGCAATAAGCTTGGTGAAAGGAGCTGCCCTGAGGCCACGTAAAATAACTTCTGCATGAAATGGGACAACTGTACGTCTACTGGAAATGTCACCCACTGTTTTCAAACCCTTCCGATGTTTTCTGTGCAGACAGCGTTAGAATCCTCTCTGAGGAAACGTTCTCTCCAGCTGAGCATTCCCCCATGCTGAACTTGGAAATTGTTTCAATTAGCATTACAGGGATGTTTTTTTTTTGTTTTTTTTGTTTTTTTTTTTCTGTTGACTAGTTGGTTTATCATTTGCTATAAAGATGAAGTGTTCGACACAAACAAGACTCATTATCATCTCTGGCGTTCTGGGTCCTTAACAGTCCTCTACTTTTTCCACAGACTATTTGTCTGTGTTTGCTGCCATCCCCCACAAGATTGAATGCTTTGCATTAAAAACTGGGCCGCCCTGGCAGCCTGACAAATGAAGGCAATAGCATGTTTGGAGACACCTCGTCCAACAGTTATTGAAGTTGATAACTTATAATTTGCATATAGATAAGGCATTCGTACCTAGACTAAATCTTTAGCATATAAAGTAGAATTGTTTTGCTTTTTTTTTTTTCTTTCTTCAACCTGAATTGTACTGACGAAAGCTGGCACCTACAATTTGAGTCTGGATTGATTCAAATGGTTGGGTGGTGTTTGGGATTTAGTGAAGGCAGGGATGTCACTGTGCCACTTGAGAATGTAATTAAAAATGACAAATCTTCATTAGGACTCAAAGGGGATGCAAGGAAAAAGAATCAAAGTATTTTCTCTGTCTGGAAAGACAATACCTACTGTGCGTCACTAAATCGGGCTGAATGCAACCTCTAAACACTTCAGTTCCAGGATGAATCATGCATGAATCATCTAATAAAGTAATAAGCACACACAGAGGAAGAATTAGTTCACATGCTGAAAGAAGCCAGTGAGCATCAAAATAAGAACCACCTCCTCAAGAGTTTGAAGCCCCTGTTTCAGAATCAGTCAGGCTTGAAGTGAGCTAAGTGCATGTTTGCTTTTGATACTGTTACTGCTGGTTAAGCTTTTCCACAGTTCCTCTTAAAGCAGGTGATTCCTGTTTTAAGCTGGAAAAAAGAAAAATGACTGGGTGGGTTAGAGGGGATAAGGAGCTCATCAGACACTGCAGGGATAAGCCTGGTTAATACTCTGTGAACTAAACATCCCACTGCTAATGCAGACTGCCACTTTGCAGGCTTCCAGGGATGAGGAAGTTGCCACCCAAGTGGGAGGATCAAAAATGAGACTGTGTTTTGTCGAGTCTCTTCATCTCAAGTAGAGCTTGTGCTTAAATGCTGGCCTAATTTCGCTCTTTAGATTTGTTTCTTTTTGTCTGGGGATAATAAAATAAAATAAAATAAAATAATGCAGGTCAGACAAAACATTAATGCTCTTATGAGGATTAGACTGGCAAATCAAATCATACCCATGAATGGTAAATATTAAGAGGAAGGCCAGGGTCATTCATTTGCTTTTTAACAAAGACCAGAGCAGAAAATCCAATATTTGATTCTCCACAGTGGAAGATTCAGGCTTTCTGAGGAAAGGTGTGAAAACAAAATTAAAAGACACCAGCTTGTGGTGAGATTTATTCATGTAAACTTGCAACTACCAGTCAATGAATCCACATCATTAAGAGTATGAATTAATTTATTTAAGCACTGTTTTTGTTTAATGCTTTAAACCTATTGGGAAACTGGTGCCCCCATTTCCCATGTTCCATTTAAATTACCGTAATTCTTCAACCATTTCAGCTGGCAACAAAATACAAACGGCTTCTTAAAGACGGAGATACAATCTGGAGGTATCTGGGGTTTTACAGTACTGCACAGGAGTCCATGTGCATCGACAGTCCATTCACAGACATTAATTCATACCAGCTGTTCCCATTACCGTAAGTCTTTAACTATTTAGGAAAAAGAAAATTTAAATGGTTGCTGAAAGAAGAGAAGATGAGCTTTTTGGGCATGACCTGATGTCTGACTTTTTTTCAGGCAAAAAAACCAAACAAACAAACAAACAAGAAAAAAAACAAACAAAAAAAATGGCCAGGTGGCAGGTATGATACTTAAGTGATAAAATATTTTACTAGGAGACAAGATTGTAAGACAAACACATACACACAAATTATATTACAGCACATTGTCCCAAACTAGCTGTTGTAGTGAGACTAAAGCTTGGTTCATACTTCTGCCATGGCTGACAAAAGATTCATAAAACCCATGTCCTGCAGCAGTTAGACACAATAATTGTTTTTTAATTTTTTTTATTTATTTATTTAGTTTTTTAGGTTGTATCTCTGTGACATCACCAAAAACATATCTAATTGTTAACTCCCATGTCCACTATTAATATAAGACTTTAAAAAAGGTGAACAGTCTTTACATTGGCAGTGTTACTAATTAAAGTCCTGTCTTTTAATTTAGTAGTGTTCTACTCTTTTGTCTTGAGTATTTTGAGTATTATAAGAATTTGTGTTCATGTACAGGTTTGGAACTGGTGGCCCGCCGCCAGTAATACCTGGCTGGCCCACCAGATGACAGTTCCACAAAGAACATTTATTTAAAAGTCGTAAACTGACAAAATATGATTTAAATAATAATAAAACAGCAGCGGTTTGACTTTGGACACACTGGTCTGATACGCACACTCGTGCATATCCAGCCGTCAGTGCTCTAAGTTTCTGCTCCCACGCCTCTATCTGGGGTGGACATGTTTCTTTGAAGTTGCTTTGTTTTGTAGTGCCCTCAGATAGTGTATTCATTGCAAAGTGCAATAGACCTCGTTGCAGATGAGACGGACTGGCTTTACATTTATAAAACCAGGTAGGATGGCTCTCATGTCCTTCGCTGTCAGCTTTCCTTTTCATTGCTTTGACATTTTGTCTTGCTGGTTGCGTGGCGTATTTGAGCTGTTATTATCGACAGGTTACATAGGTTTCATAACGCACACACAGTGTGGAGCCGTAGTCTGCAGCAGTCTGTAGCAAATTCAATTCATATAATAGTACAGATGAGAGAAAAAAAAAAGTTGTTTAGTAGGAAACAGGTTTTGCCTGATAAAAATGTACTTTTGGTCTCTCACTGAGTTGATCAAGAAAAAAAATTGGCCTGAGGCCAATCTTCGTTGCCGACCCCAATAGACAGTATATCCTGTGTATATCAATGTTCTTATTTCATATATCAGAAATGTATTTATTTGTTTGTTTGTTTGTTTGTTTATTTATTCAAGCCTTCAATATCAGTATTGGTATCCGCATTAGCCCCAAAAATCCAATATCTGTTGTGCTCCAATAGACCATCATGTAATATAAACTACATGGTAGAATACCAAAATGAAAGGAGGAAGGAAGCCCTCATTTACTTCTTTGGGCTTCAGGTTTGATGTGAGTTAATCAGGGTCTCATATATATGTATTTTATAGACACATATGTCTCGCTCCACTGTGCGGGATGCTGCTCTTTTAAGAACTACTTAAAAAAGATAAGGAGATATAAGGGAATTTAACCACAGTAACATAAATAAACCCTATTATTTTCTACCCTTGCTCGGATGACAGTGAAGTTATTATTACTCAGGTGTCGCCTACAGGAACCAACGAGAGCCTTTATTCCCCCTCTCTGCAGCACAAAGCCCTACTTTCTCATCGTCATCATCGCAGTGATCTGTCATTGACAAGCTCGTTCCAGTGTGTTTCATTTGCTCTAATTCAGGGTGAGGAAGTGTGCATGGTTGCTAACTGATGGTGGGAGTTAATTGTGAACATCATGTGCAATTTTAACAAAAAAAAAATAATAATAATAATAACATACTTCTGCCGCAGCTCGTGTTAGCTGCTGATGTCATGACATATTATTACGGTGTGAAAACCATTTGCGCGTGGGGAAGAAAAGGTGCCATGGGTACTGCAGCATCTCCTAAAATAAACAGTAGGAATCATCCGCGACTGGAAAGAATTAACACCATTTTTGAAGGGGTATTGAAATGTAGGGGCCATAATAATAGTGATATTATTTATACGGCACATTTCATCAAAGTCAACCTCACCATGTCTGCCAGAATAATGAAATATTTTCACTGAACTAAGGCTTATTAAGATATTTTGAAAACAACCCAAAGATCAGGCTATATACCCAGTACGTGCATTGACTCTGTACTTTTTTAGTGTTCAGATTTGATTTATTGCTTGCTTTAAGTATTTTTTCTTAATAATTTGAAGTTTAACCCTTTAAATCCTAAGGTCCCCAAATTGGGGAGCTTTGAGTTCATTTTGCAACACAAGGCATAAAACCAAGCACTTATCATGTATAAATGTAGCCATATTGCACATCAGATTAAACAGGAGAGACTCAGCTACAAATGCCATCAAGTCAACTGACCTTTCTTTTCCTTTCCTTTCCTTTCCTTTGAGTAATACTTCAGGTATTACTCTGAACCAGTGACATTAATACCAATTCTGACACCTCTGAACAAACTGCACAAGTGTTCCCTTTATTATGACACCAGAATGATTCAAATAGACCTTGTAGATGCAGAGATATACTCTTTTCAATTTGGGTATTTCATTTTTGTAGCAGAGACCCGTAACAAAGGTCAGGGCTTAAAGGGTTAGAAAAAATACAACAACAAATAGCTCAATAAAAATCTGCTAAACAACTTCTAGAAAAGATAGATAGACAGAGGAAAAGCTGATGAATGAAAGTGAAAAAAACATGTTAGTACACAGAGGTGTAGAAAAAGTGAATATCTGTATTTAATCATCCGTCGTGATGCAGTTTAGTTTACCTGTAAGTAAATAAAAATCGCTACAGGCAGATTCTCCACTATGAGATCAATGAAGTTAAAGAGCTTCAGAGTTGGCAGAATGTGCACTTGTGTCCTTGAAAGTGGTGACCGCGTGCGTCTTTGTGGATTTGTTGTTGAAGTGTGTTAGGTTCTGTGGTACCAAATTACCTGAAATTGGCATGAATTGCAGAAAACAGACCTCATCTCTGTCGTACATTTTCACAATCAGATCCAAATATTTTTGTTTTTTGATTTTATTGACAGTTTACATAAAAATCCAAAGACAAACATACTGGCTGTTACAACCAGCAGATAAAATGATGAATTCATACCATGTGTTCAGTAAATCTGAAAGATAACCAAACAGTAACATCCAGAATGAAAAAAGAGCCTGGATGTTTCAGATACTGAGTTCACATTTTTCAGCTGTGTCCACTCCTGACTGTGGCTGCAGTACTCTTCTCTTTCTGGGTCAAAAAGAAAACCACTCGCGGGCATGGCCAACATTAAATGTCATACAAAATGTAAAAATAGATGTTCAGCTCTCAGTACTTACCTCTGGACAAGCTTCAGTCCAGTCTGTCCCTGCATGCTCAGGCACCAGTCGAAGTAGATGCTGCTTGTTCAGGTTGGCTTGTTCTCCATGGAATTGATCAGTGCAGACAAAATAATAACACAAGTACAGCGCTTGCACTGCTCGGTTAAAGAGATGTGGGCTGAGATAGAAAATACCAGAGAATGTCAAACAGTTTTCATGGACCTCTGGTTTTGTTTAACAGCACACTGCCTGATCAGACTGCTTTGTGACCACAGATTTTTTTTTTTTTTTTTTGGTTTATCCAAAAAGTGTTGAGATGTTGAAGCTGATGTTGTTTAAAGCATAAATAAACACATTTTACACTTTGTGTCTGTCAATCTCAGATGAGCTCAGGTCCAGAGAAGCCGGCGGTGTTTCTGGGTGTTGTTGATATATGTCTTTGTCTTTGCATGGTAGAGTTTGAACTGTCACTTGTAGATGTAGTGATGAACTGTGTTAACTGACAATGGTTTTCTGAAGTCTTCCTGAGCCCACGTGGTAACATCCTTTACACAATGATGTTGGTTTTTAATGCAGTGCTGCCTGAGGGGTCAAAGGTCACGGGCATTCAGTGTTGGTTTTCAGCCTTACTGCTTACGTGCAGAGATTTCTCCAGATTCTCTGAATCTTTTGATGATATTATGGACTGTAGATGATCAAATCCATCAATCCTTTGCAACTGTACCTAGAGAAACTTTGTTCTTAAACTGTTGGACTATTTGCTCACACAGTTGTTCACAAAGTGGTGAACGTCGCCCCATTCTTGATTGTGAATGACTGAGCCTTTTGGGGATGCTCCTTTTATACCCAATCATGACACTCACCTGTTTCCGATGAACATCTTCACCTGTGGAATTTTCCAAACAGGTGTTTTTTAGACATTCCTCAACTTTCCCAGTCTGTTGCTGCTCCTGTCCCAACTTTATAGGAATGTGTTGTCGGCATCAAATTCAAAATGAGTGAATATTCGCAACAAAAGAAAGTTTACCAGTTTGAACAATAAATATCTTGTCTTTTTAGTGTACTCAATTGAATATAGGCTAAACAGGATTTGCACATCATTGTATTATGTTTTTACTCACAATTTACACAATGTCCCAACTCCATTGGAATTGGGGTTGGAGATATCGAACCCCAGGACTAATCTGTATAACCATCACTGAGTGAACTAGTTAGATAGAAAAGTAACCTGGTCCACTTGAACATATTTATTTATTGATTGATTGATTGATTGATTGATTTATTGATTTATTGATTTATTGATTTATTTACTGACTATTCATTATTTGTTTGGCTGTGATAAGTTTGAACGTGTCATGAATATGTTTAATAACCTGCCAAATCTTTGACAACTCACTCTTCGCAGGGATGTCAGACACAATGCAAGGTCACATCCAGGTGTCTTTTCTTTCCTTTCTCACAGCAGAAATATTTTCTTTTATCTCTCTGTGTGGCAGCAACAATGACGCTTCAGTTCTGCAAAACTTGTTATCCTGTACCCTGCGTTGTCAACTATGTGAAGTCAGGCTGACCCAGACTGCTCTTTTCTGAGAGGGAGAGGCTCGGTGACTTTTTATCCTACCTGGGTAGACTGATTTTGAATCGTGAAGGTTTTTTGCTTGAGTGTGTGCTCATTGTAAAGAGCTGTAACTTCACATCAAGTCCTGTCCTAGCTGCCATTTTATAAAGGTAATAGGAAACAGCCAACACCTCTCTAATTACTCCAAAAGCTTCTGCTAAAGAATTACAAAGAGACAGACATAAAATCCCTCCAGCATGCTGTGGGTCAGCTTCATGGTCCTCTCACTGTAACACAAGGGTTTTCAAACTTTTATCAAGGGCAACCTCATTTGATTTTGTGAAAATGACCAAGGGACAGAGGTTCTCACTGACATATTTATCAACATGATGCTCTATTTGATGTTACTCAGAAAAAAATAAATAAATCTGTTACTAGATGATGTCAGCTCCATTTGTACCAGCGTTGCAGACTAATGAAGTCAAAGCTCACCTGTCCCTCAGGTGTCTCTTGATACCAGACGATAAGAAGTCAGTTTTCTGCAGTGTTATGTGCTGTGTTTTCATCAGCAAACTCTGCTTCTTCTCAAAGAAAATGTTCTTCATTAGGGGGCGATCTGGGGAAAACATGGCAGAATGTTTAAAGGCAAGATTAGGATCTAGATTTTACCAGGAATGTTTTTTCATATTCAGACTATTTTGACCATAGACAGTTAAAAGAATAAAAATAAATAAATAAAATAAATGTCATCTTGCTTGGCTCAAACTGAGGTCTCCACAAAAACTGCTCCCCCAGTTGGCTGGCTGCAGTATTGGTCAAAAACTCTGCCTCTATCTTCCTTTGAGATGGAGTTTCTTTTTCATTAGTTATTAGAGGTTAAAAATGGGGTTTTACGTCTTGTCTAACAATGATTGACAGCTGCCGTTCTTCTGTAGTTTTGTAGGGATCGTAAAATACATCAGGAAGGACAGTTAAGAAGAGATTAGACTGTTGACAGAAAAGATAAACAAATTATGTTGTCAACCGGTTCCACTCAGATTATCTCATAGTCTGTATTGCTCAGTCTCTGATTCGGATCTGCAAACAATATTTTATAGTTACAAATATTTCTTATCCTGCATTCTGAACTATTTCTATGCACCAGCTTTTGCCTTTTTTGCACCACTTCGTAACTTGAATCTTGTCTTGTGTCCTCTTTTTTTATTTATTTATTTATTTATTTAAAATCTAAACGTTCCTAAAAGATATTTTCACCTCATGCTACCCCACTACTGCAAATAGTTGCACACAATAAAAAAAAAAAACTGTGAGAATCGTACGTACCATCCACACCAGCTCATGGTCATGTGTGAGGATTAAAACATGGATCAGTCAACCTATGAGGTGCCCATTAATCTGTTCTACCTCTTCACTAGTGCCTGGATTGGTCCACATAACAGCAACACCTCTCATAGATTTTTAAGACTCTAGCACTGGGGGGAACCACTCGTTGCCAGTACTAAGGCTAAAATCCATTTATTTCTAACAGAGACACATTGCTTCAGATAAACTGCTTAAACAGCTAAAAAATGAATGCTACGCCTATTAGATTTATTTAACATATTAATTAATGGGGTTAATTTAAGAAACAGATGTCGGGTACGAGAAGTAGATGGGTCTATCATCATAACTCCTTCATTTGAAAACCATTTTTTTAATTACTCAAAGGAAAATATTAAAACAACTGAATTTCACAAACTCCAACACATCCAAAGAGACACTTTGAATCTTCTGTCATCAGAATTATTTTTCTATCAGGCACAAAACTGTCAGTATAATGCTTAATTCTGCAGTGTCAAGTGTATGTTGGTGGATTGTGAATTACTTACATCCATTCTGTTTTCTTTTCTTTTTTTTTTTTTTTAATCTGGATCGTCTCTCTCATATCAGTGAAAAAAAGGAGCTGATGAAGCAGTTGTGTAAAGATAAGTTAATATATACTGACCTTAGAGATTCAGTGTAGATGATGGTTGATATTTTTAGAAATGTGTCTTAGAGCTCTTTACCCCCATTTTCAATGTGCGTTTTCTAGAGAGGGTGACTCTGTGGCTGTACTTCTGCAAAACAACTGCTACTGTACAGTACAAAGGACCGGAATGGGAGCACTAGACTCAATAGAACTGACCTGGAATTTATTCCCCATCTGAGGCGCTGACTGGCTGCTTTGCATCCCCAAACTATAGGAGAAAAGGAGCACTTGGACTCCAAAGCTAGTGTGTTATAATGAGGCAACTCGGGACGCTGGTCTTATTTCACAGCTAGCCTCTAAAAGGTTAGCCCAGCCCAATTAATTCTGCTAGTTAAAAAGGTCAGGGCCCAGTGTTAAAGGGCTAGGGAAAAGCTATACAAGGTCCTTTCACTGCTCCCTCATTACTTAGGCTTCATCATGCTTCATTATGAAGTCAGGGATATTGTTTAATGATGACTGGAGGGAGCCCGGAGGAGGGACTGAGTTCAGCAGAAAACTTACCTTAATCTGAGATTTGGTTGTGGTCATAGTGGAGCTTGATGGGGCAAAGGTGCTGCGGTTGCGACACATAATTATGAAGCACTATTTTACATTAAAGTTGGCGCTAAATGAGAACAAAGGAACATAATAAGGATGGGTAATAGTATTGGTGCTGATAGATGTCATGGTGGATTTTATGATAGAAATAGTTATCCCTCTTTTTCAACTGCCCTGAGGCCTGTAATACAGAACTGGATTAACACATCCAGGATCTCTCTGTTACCTGGGTTGACTTAACATTCTCAGTCCTGATAAGCGGTACTACAAAGCTGGATATCAACTCACTCAGTGGATCCAGGATCTTCCAGCCTTGATCAGAGTGTGCTCACATTAAAAGGGTGGAGTCTGCAGCGTCTGACCAATCACAAACATAGAGGAACTGGAGAAACCCTGCAGAGCAGCCTGCAGACAACTATTCTTTAGGAATAAACACGTCATTCAGGCTAAAAGAAACACTGTGACTGCAGCACCTTTCAGACACATTCTTCACCAATATGATGCAATAGAATAGAATAGAATAGAATAGAATAGAATAGAATAGAATAGAATAGAATGTACTTTATTAATCCCTGAAAGGGAAATTCAGGTGTCTAGCAGATTATATTATAAAGTTCACATAACTCAAACATAGAAAACATGAAATAAAGTCTGTCGATGCCCATGCTGTTCTCATCTGGTGTAGCAGTGCACACCAGTCTGTGCATTCAAAGCAGTCTCTTAGAGCCTCACTAGCCTCAGGTGTCCAGTTCCTGACTGTGAGGGTAGTTGCAGGCTGCCTCAGCACACAGGGTCCACAACAAGTCTGCAGGAAAACCAGGCCACGATCTGATCCACCCAGTGGTGGCACGGCAGCAGCTCTGACACTGGCAAACAGCAGATCTAGTGCTCCATTCTCTCTGTTTGGACAATCGACAAACTGTGTAAATCCAGTCAGGTTTGGAGTCTCCTTAAAGTCTCCTGAAAGTCTCCTGAGTGCCTCAGGATGTCCAGTCTGTATCCTGGCAACAGTGGATGACATCACATGGAACGTCAGCAAGTGCTTTGGGTGGTATGTACACAAGGATTATTATATGACTGAACTCTGTTTGAGGGTAGTATGGTCTCTACCAACTACCAATAGTTCAATGTCTGGACAGCACATATTCTCTTCTTTGACAGCAAAGCAGGATTACATCATCGGTTTAGTTATTGAAGAACCAAAACTCCTTTGTCAGGTTAAGCAGGGCTAGCTGTTTGTTCATAAAATAAGAGGATACTGCATATTCACAATAATTTGTACATGAATGGCATACGTTTCCTTGTGCTTCAGAGGAAAGTGACTTGTGATTATATGCTAGATAAAGAAGTTCAGGTATCACATCTTTCACATCCATCTCAAGCTTTGATCCACTGACTGAGCTTTCATATCTGACAAACTGGCATTAAATCTCTGTCCCTCGCTGGTACTAAACTCTGGCGTTTCCACTCCATTCTCCACTCTCACTATGCAGTGTTGGCTAATTATGGTGCTCCAACAGCAGTTGTCAAACCGCACACAGTGTTTTGTACGACTACTTCTGCCTCACCTTCCCCAGGCAGCTTGGGTAATTAACTGTTTTGGATTATACCTCTGGTCTGTCTTTAATGCAGCCGTTTGCAGCAGTGCACCATTCTTTAACAAACAAAAAACCTCACTTTATTCTTGCCAACTGCACTGGGTCCAAATAGATTTGAGTCATTGCTGGATATCTCCCTCTCACTGAAGGAAAAAAAAAAAAAAAAAACACTACAGGACGTTTTTGGGATGTAAATTTATTCTGGTTTGGAGCAACGTATTAACTAGTTAGCACGTCTTCCATTCAATTTCCCCCTCGCATTACTGATTTTAATATGGTCTTTGATAACAAAGCTCTGTGAGAATGCACAGCAGGGATTTCATTGTGATGAAACAGTGATGGAGTCATTCTTTACAGGCAGCTGAGGGATCAGTCTTAATTATCTCAGGTTCTGGACTTTGATCTGGTTTCCTGTCCACGTCGCCTGGTGCCTGAGGTGTCCTGACACATCATATCAAATGTATTTGAAGTGTGTGCTGTTAGGCATGTGCCTCCGTGAGGAACCAGAGCCCCCACAATGGACGCAAAATGCTGTTAAAGGTGATAAAACCCCGGGGGCAAGAGTATAAGTGGGTTCAAGAGCCCCATATTTATATGAAACTAGAACAAGCCTTTTATACCATTTTATTATCAGACAGTCTTACTGATCTTCAAGCTGTGTCAGATGCTTAATTCTGATTGGTCAAAACCCCTTGATTATGGTTTTTAACATGAGGTATGCTAAAGGTAAACTGATCACACGTAATGTCAGATTAATCTGCAGAAAATAGTTCAGCTTCTGCTTCTCAACACCACAGACCGTAGGGTGAGATAAAACCGTTGATTGCATTTATGGTGCACTTCTACTGGAAGCAGCAAAGTCTGGCAGCTCTCAATCACTACTCTGTGTTTTGCTATACATTTTTATCTTATTTTTAATGGATATGTCTGTGGGGAGAAGAGTTTATTCAAGAGAGGAGCTTCTTGAACTACAATAGAGCAAATCTGGAGGATATACCAGATATTCTTCCATCAGTCATCATGGGGAAAGTCAACTCTGTGCCCAACAAAAGTGATGAGCTGGAGATGTTGGTGAAGAGCCTGAAGGTAAACCATGAGTGCAGCCTCATGTGCTTTACTGAAACCTGGTTGAATCCAAACATCTCTGACTCCTGTGTGGATCTACCTGGCTTCACTCTGATACGTTCAGACATTGATTACTGCAGGTGATATAATTATGAGAATAGCCTCATCATTATCATCCCAACAGATGGAAGTATTTATGATTTTACTGACCAGGGGCCTGTACTATGAAGATGGATTTTCTCTTAGCGAGGTAACTTCTGGGTTAACCCTGGATTTTCTGTCCTATGAAGCTGGTTCACTTCTTACCGGGATGAATCACCGTGGTAACGTATGCTGAACGGCTAACCTGCTCCAAAGCAGGTTAAGATCTGGATTAGAGATCCTCGAGTAGAAAAACAACACCTCCTGACCAATCAGCTTTCTTGTAAAAGACCCTGCCCATTTTTAGAAGATCCTGTCGATGTTGGTGCGCCAAGCGCTTAGGAGAGAGAGAGAGTTCTTAGGGAGAGGTGCAATCCTTTTGATGTCCACGATGACATCCTGTACAAGAGATTCAGATTTTCATCAAATGGACTGAACTTCATTTGTCAGCTGATGGATCCATAAATAAATAAATTCAGTTGATTTCCAAACATCAGAGACAGAGTGAAGAAATAAAGCCTTGTCACTGACCCCTTTTTTTACTTGTTCCCCAAGTCCGTTTAGCTCCACTGTTTGCATCTTAAATAATAATGTTAATGATAATGGTCACACACGGCAGAACTGTAGAAACAGGACTTCATGGAACGCACAAATTTCGTGGGAGTTGAGGGATTAATGTTAATTTTATTAAATATTCCAACATAAACTCGCTTAGACGGGGGGCTGAGCCTCAAAACTCAATGGAAAATATAAACCAAAGTTTGGACACTGAAGGAGGAGCTCTGCTCCAAATGTCTGTGCCATAATAAAGTCAAACTGAGTGATCAGAGTGCTGTCTGTTTATATTGTCTGATTAGTTAATTTTGGATAATCTCACGAATAACGCATTAACAGAGTTGACAGTTTTCTGCCAGCATTCCTTCCTGAATGTTGCTGCAGTAACAGTGTCGCTCTTAGCCTGATGACGTGTTTAAATTCTTTGTATTTCTAAAGAATAATTGTCTGCTCCTCCATGGTAAAGTAGGCTGCTCTGCAGGGTTTCTCTTGTGTCTCCTGGCAAAACTTGACCCTCTCTATCATGCTGCGTTGAGATTCATTTCAAATTCTGCTTTTAGGACTCACCACTGTAAATTGTACACTCTAGTGGGCTGGTCCTCACTACCTATGCGCAGGATGAGGCACTGGTATGTTTTTATTTATAAGGCCTTGTTGGGCACTTTGCCCTCGTACATTAGATCAAAATTTGTCTTTGCTCAAGACTCTCACAACCCCAGATCCAGCACCTGGCTGCGCTGCATGGTCCCCTCAGTGGTCGTAGGAGTCTGTCCTATTTTGGCCCTTGGTCATTGAACGACCTCCAAACTAGGCTCAAGCTAACCTCTCTAGTCTCTTTGACGTGCTTTAAGCGCAACATTGCTGATCTTTTAACCTCTGTTTGCTCCTGCCATGGTGTTTGATTTTTTTGCTTTGTTCTAATCAAATGCTGCAGTCTTTTACTTCATTATGTTTTAAGTGATCATTCTTTGTGCTCAGTGTGTTCTGTATATGTGTGTTTGTTTTCTTTGTTGAACATTGATGTCTAACACTGCCTCTTGGCAAGGTCATTGTAGGAAAAGAGATTTAATCTGAATCATTTTAACCTGGTTAAATAATGTTTAAATAAAAAAAATAATAATAATAATAAAAAAGTTTCTCCATGTTTGTGATTGTTCAGAAGCAGCAAACTCTACCCTTTTAATGTGAGCGCGCACTGATCGAGGCTGGGAGACCCTGGATTCACTGAGCGAGTTGATATCCAGCTTATCAGCTTTATCAATATGTGATAAATCAGGATTGGGAAGCTGGGATACACCAGGCTTTTCCTGCTAGATGTAAACAATCATAACACAGTGAGCTCAAATTGTTCTTAAGGCTCCAAAGATCCACTCATTGTTTCATATTTTCGATCCATCACTTCTGCTTACATTGATTCAGGAAAGTATGATCCTGTCACAGCAGCCGTTCGCAGGCCGTGAAGTGGATCACAGTTTACCTCAGAAAATGTGTCGGAGGACTGAGAATGAAAACTATTGTTATTCATGTTGTGTTTTTTTCACTCCAAAAGTCTGAATTTTGATATGGAGCAAAATGTCAACATTACAAAAACAAAAGCACTTCCTTTCACTCATCCCTTAATTTGTTGATTTATTTTGTGTAACTTGTGACTAATGATCAGTGTCTGGACAGTTTTTAATGAGCATCTCTGATATAAATCACTGACAGACTAAACAAAAGAATGGTAGTATATAATGACAGCTTTTGCTCTGATTTTTTCCATGAATAAACATTGTCATCATTCAGACTGTGATGGTGAACAGCCCACACTGTGCTGTAAACTGTTGTTCGTCTTGTAGTAAATATCACTGATGAAGATGGATTTTTTTTTTCCTCAGAGATGTGGTATGGTTTTCACCTATCAGTTTAACACTGAAGGTGCTGGAAATTATATGTCTACTGCTTCATTTCACTTTCATCTGTGAGTAGTTATTTTTCCTTCAACCAACCGAAACATCCAATATTGTTTTTCTATATGTGGATGATTTCTCTTTCAAATGCTAACACATCTTATCTGTTACTGACATTTTCTCTTTGTCAGTTCCTTCATGAAGATCTTTCAGCTCTTCATGCTGCTACATAAGAGAAAACGAGTTCTCGCAGCAGCACAAGGTTCCACAGAAACATACGGATAAAGTCCTTGTTCACATTTCAAAGGTTGTTGGTGGCTGGTCCCTAAAAGAGCCTTCACAGGACGTACATCAAGAAGACTGTAGTGTTTGAATCCTTCGTAAGTACATGTTGACTGAATTTCTTCCTCTTTAACCATGGACTTTTTCCAACAGAGGTATAAGCTTTAGTATTTACTTTATTATAACTTCACAATAAGCAAAGTACTTTTTGTTATGTGACTAATGCATCTAGACATTGCAGTCATTAATAAAACAGCCAATAACGATGATTTATCAAGATCTAAAATCAGGTGTGTTTTTTTTTTTTTTTTTTTGTGTGTGCTGCTTCTTGAACTGCTCCTGGTCTCTCCTCTCCCCTCTCTGTTGGGCTGCTCCTCTGGTTACCTCATCTTCCTCTCCTTCACACCTGCACCTCATCACAATCAGCAATACCGGCTCTTATAGGTCTTGTAATGCTTAAAGATGGATATTTCAGTGCTTCTGAGTTCCTACCAGTGGCGATTGCTCTAAGACTGCAAGGGAAGCTCAGCTTCCCCTAAAATGTCCCCCAAAAAAAGTGTTGGTATGTCCTGCTGTGTGTACATTTCATTGCCTAAATATGCGCTAGAATACCTTCATCTTTTGTTCTGAATCAGCTACTTATCACAGGTAACTGGTGCGACTTCCTTCTCATTCATCCCCGCAGCGTCTCAGTGCTTTAACACAGTCGGACGCTGAGCGTCTTCAGACTTCAACAGTGTAGGGTAGAGTGGGTCGTTCCACTGTGGAAACTGGACGGTCATTGGATAAACGCTGGGCTTTGTCCCGCCCATCAGACGCTCAGCGTCTCTGGGGGTCTATGAGGCAGTGGGCTGGCCTGGACGCTCAGCTTCTGCATGATGATTGGATGATCTTTATGAGGCTGAATCCCTTTTTGATTGACAGTTAAATGAGCCAATCAGCGATCTTGAAGTAAAACCCTCTACCGGAGACTTTCTAACTTCTACATTCAGTTGTTCTGGACTGATCCAGAGGCTTTATCGATCCCCAGCGAGTTTACCTTTCTTAAAAACAACGAGCGTTGTGTTTAAAATTTACGTTTAAATAGATAAACAAATTTATGATGTGGGCCAGAAAAAAAATGAGCTTCCCCTCCTTGACTGACCAGCAGCCGCCACTGGTTCCTACATACAACAAACATGACACACACAATCATCACTGTTTGGAGAGAACCGTTCACTGTAGGTCAGTGGTGGCAAACACCTTTCATCAGGTGGTGGTCTAATAAATTTGTAAAAGTCAGTGTAAAGCAGGAATAAATTTGTGTTCTGAGTTTGTTACACCACAGAAACATTTGTAACACCACTGAGCCAAATTTAAAAGATTAAAATAATTGTTAAGTATATAAAATTAGGTCTAAAAATCGTGGACTGTCTGTCAGTTAGAGGAGCTGGAGCCACGCCCACATGTGGACGGGGCGCTCCCTCCATGTACTGTACACGTGTACTCTGAGTCAGACACTGATCGAGCTCAGCCTCGTTCCTCACAGTCTCCATCAGAATGATCATTTATTTCTCCATTTATCACATTTAGCAACATGGATTACTGATGAGTAACATTATAGCCTATACAAATACAGTTAGGCTATCAACCCACCCGTTTCTTCAGAAGCCTGTGGGTGTTGCTACAACAGATAACTACTTCTGCCAGTGGTTACCGGTTTCTGGTTGCCTTGCAACTATACGGCTGACCAGCAGCAGAAAGGATGGGGTTATTCTAATGATGTCTTCATGACGTAACACAGCTTTGATTTCTGACCTCCTCATTAAATCCTGAACACAGAAACTGAAACAGTTTGTGAAGCCGAGCGCCACAATTAAATGCTTAAAGGTTAAATGGCTTTTACATCATTTAAGGAAATGCATTTGTGACCTATTTGATGTGTTTAGAAGAAAATGGCTGATTTTTGCTTTTCACAGGCTTTAAGCGCTTTATGTCTGGAGCCGATGGGTAAAAGTTTGGCTTCATAACCTTTTGACCCTACAACAAGTATGGGAGCATTTGTTGCCACAGGAAGTATCCTGGCAGTAACTTTACTGAGATGTCAAATTAAAAAAAAGTGATGTACTTGATATAACTCACTCCATGATGGATGAGCACTGGTATGTTTGACTTGTACTTTCTCCTCTTTTCTTCCAACCTGGTGGCTGCTGCCATGAGGAAAAAAAAGAAAGTGATTATTTGCTCCATCCAGACTTCTCGGTCCTCTTCTTTGTGTATGTAATTGTCAGCGTGTGCTGTAGTTGTCAAATGATGCAAAACTGTGCAACTACAGCTGGTAGAGAGCCATGTAACAGCCACTGTTTAATGACCCCGCACTGTCATGTGAACACATTTTTACTCATGTGTTACCGGTCGACTCTGATTCCATGATTTACCGTTTGACATTTACACCAGGCGGCAATCCTTTTTGCTTTTCAATAAATTCAAAGCACCAGTTGAAATTTAACTTGAAATGGAGGAGAGGTTGGTGAGTGGGAGCACTTTAATCTCACTCTGATCTGCTCTCACTTTACTGTCAGTTATTATTCCCACCATTACTAAAGACAACTGAGCAGAATCCCCATGTTCAACGTTCACGATTGTGATAGTTTCTGTCAGCATCTGTCCAAGTCCCGTAAAAGCAATGAGAGTCGACTATAAAATATGTCACTGCACAGCTCTTTAAAAGCTTGTTGGCAGCTCAGTTGCATTAATATTTATACATGCGTAAGAATAGCTGAAGCAGTTTCTAGAGATGCCATATTTTTTTTTCCTCATTTTTCTTTCCCAAACTCCAAACCCATCAAGAACTTCCAGTTTTTAAAGAACAGTCAGAGCTACACAACGTGCACACATCCACATTGATTTATAGTGTGCATGCATATTTTGCCATTCTACTCTCTTCTGTGAACACACACACACACACACACACACACACACACACACACACACACACACACACACACACACACACACACACACACAAGCTTGTTTTAAGAACTGCCATGAACCAAATGCTTTCCTGCCTTCTTCAAAGGGGCGGGGGCTTTTAGATGAATTGGCCTGTGAAAATATTGGAAGATGAGAAATTGAAAAATGGAAATTCGCGCTCCCTGGCTCCAGCTGCTTCTTGGGCCCAGCAGTGATTGTGGCTTTAATCTCCATCTAAGTCTCAGGCCTCCTACCAGTCCAAACAGCTCCTCACGTCTTACTCTGAAAATGTTTTCAGCAAAGCCAAGAACTCTTTGTACCAATCCCAGATCCTGGATGCAAAAGAACCAGTGTGTTTTTACGAGGAATGGACACAGCATGTTGTATTTGTAAAATTTCTTTTGCTCTCTGTGGTGTTAAGAGAACAGGCAAGAAGAGCTTCCAGTGGATTGCTTTCATATATGAAACACAACTCAGAGATAAATGGTATTACTGAGTAGATTTATTTTTCTCTTTTAGAGAGAAGGTCCAAACAATAAACTTCAAAGAACCCTGAATCCTTAATGAGTGCCATCTTGTGCCTTGTAACGGTGGGTCTTACATGCTTCTCTAGTTTTCCTCTTTATACACAGTCCTCTGTCTACTTGATTTATCCATTTTCTCTTAGTAGAGTATAAAAAGCCAACATATATAATAATGCACTCTGATGGAACTGTCAGCTCTAACCTGAACCTTTGTGTTATGAGTTTGTCACACCACAAACAGGTGTTACAGACCACTGAACCAAATCTGAAAGATTAAAAAAAATAGTTAAGCATATAAAATTAAGTCTGAAAATCATGGAACAATAAGCACTTCTCTCTGCTGTGGAACGCTGGGGGCCTGTCAGTTAGAGGAACTGGAGCCACGCCCACATGTGGACGGGGCGCTCCCTCCGTGTACTGTACAATGACGTTACCCACAGCAACAATGAAAGCTAACTCTAGCAGCGTGATGGGACGCAGCCAGCCCTACCTGTTTGACGCCTCAAATACACCGGGTGCGTCTGCGTTGCAGCTCCGCTGCGCTGCGTGTTGACTGCGTTTGTCAACTTACACCGGCTGCGTCGCGAGTCCGGCAAGCCGCAGAGCTGGAGTCGCGAGACCGCGTACTTCTCGCGGTAATTCACGATCCCGTGAGAATGTTGAAGCAAACAGTAATACTAAAATACTGTACGGTGCAATACTCACCATTCACTCCCAAAACACTTGAAACACTCTTCCATGCCATTTCCTTTTTGAGATTATCTTTATAAAAAGGATGTGTTGGGTCATAAATTATTCTGTGGTTTTCCACCTCAATGATAAGCTTCTCCTCCTCCATGTTTTTCACTGTTTCCCCTCTGTAAACTCTGACCTGTTGACTACTCGCGTATCTCTGCTCATTGTGAAGCGCTGCTATTGTAATCAAGCTAAATACGATCTAGTTTAGACACGGTTTGTTTTATTTTGAAAGTCTCATGCTCTTTTTATGTAGTTTCCGTGCACTATTTCCTGTCCCGCTCGATCTTCTCTACTCTGAATTTATGCGTCACAGCTCCGTCATCCGGCAAAAATAGGATGGCTGCGGATTAGCTGCGACCTGTCGGACCAGAGACGCAGCTGATCCGCAACTGAACGGATCCAGTGTAAATTGACACATTGACTTGAATGGATTTTAAACTGATCCGGCGCCTTGACGGAGCGGAGCTGCAACGCAGACGCAACCGGTGTATTTCAGCCGTGAGCCATCAGAGCCAGAAACTGACTCTGAGTCAGACACTGATCGAGCTCAGCCTCGTTCCTCACAGTCTCCATCAGAATGACCATTGTTTTCTCCATTTATCACATTTAGCAACATGGATTACTGACCAGTAACATTATAGACTTGACAAATACAGTTTGGCTATCAACCCACCCGTTTCTTCAGAAGCCTGTTGGTGTTGCTACGACAGATAACTACTTCTGCTGGCAGTTATCGGTTTCTGGTTGCCTTGTAACTGTATGAGTGACCGCCGCCAGCGGCAGCAGGGACAGGGTCATTCTAATGACGTTAGCTCTGATTGGTAGATGAGCAGGACATAAGCAGGACAACTAGCCGCTTAACAACAGAACAAACTGACAAAGTTTACTTGTTGTCACGTTTCAAAACACAGCGCTGTGTAACTGTTGATAGATACCTTACCTCGTTGCATTTTACCTGGTAAAAAGTTGTCTTGGTGAAAGAGAAGTAACATGCCTTGTTAAGAGTTATGTCATCATGACAGACTGGTCGCGATTCCAGCCAAAAGGTGTCGCTGCAATCCACTTCAAACAGATAATCCTCGCAGCCTCTCACAGCTCAATGGTTTAGAAGATATTAGGATTAGGATTTTATTAATATTGTTCTTGTAAAGTGTCCTGAGATAACATTTGTCTCTATACAAATAAAGACGAATTGATTATGAAGCTCAGCTCAGCTCACATGACTGACAGGTGCCCTATAGCTGTAAGTAAGAAGGCTCAACGCCCACATTATTTCCAATATGGCCCCCTTCAACGATTGGCTTCATTACTCTGCATCAGGAACAGACGGGTAATGTCGCAAAGACTACATCCATATTTGATACAGACTATGGTCCCAGTATGCAGGCCTGCTTGTTGTACCTATAATCTCTAAAAGCAGGGCAGGTAGACTCATCAGTTATCAGGCCTCTCTTCTTTGGAGTCATCAATCAGTCAGGGTGTAGAAGGCAGACACTCTCTGTTTTTAAGAGTGAACTTAAAATGTTCCCTTTAAATCAAGCTTACAAACTTAGCACAGAAAGTAAGGCAACATGTGTTTAGTAGATTATGCCTTCGTTGTAACAATGCTACTCAGTGATAAATCCCATACAACTGGAAAGCCTGTTTATATGTCTTTTAAATTGTCACATTTGTTTGAAACGTGCATTTGTAGGATGAGCAGCAGAGCGGAGTATGTGGGTTGTGCCAATGAAAAAAAAAGCCAAATCTTCTTTGCCAATTCCAAACCAGTAAATTCTGCCATTGAATCTTGCCTTGATGTTGGGTTTCTGTTGATGACCTAAACCTGAGACCAAGCAGGTTGAGGCCTGTTGTTGTTTTGTAAAGCTTCTTGGGGTAACACTTGTTTTGATTTGGCACATTAACAAATAAAGATTGATTGTAAAAAGAGGTAATTCATAAGCAGAATGAGGAGTAACTCATCATTAGCATGTATTGTGTCATAGTGGTACATTATAACTTCTAAGGATGCATCGGGTGCATCTTTAAATGTCCAATGATAGTTCAGTGTTTAATCTTTAAAGGATATTAAAAACGGCGATGATAATGATGGCGTAATCAAGTAACGTGCCATCAAAGCCTGTATTCCAGGTTAGGCTTTATCGTAGCGTGATGCAACACACGCTAGGTGCAGGTAAAAATTTTGCTTAAAACAGACGGGGGCATCCGTAAGAACAGCTTGTGGTGGTGATGAAAACAATATGCCAACATGTTCTCAAAAAGCAGTCCCAAAGGTGAAGCAAAGCCTCGAGGTAAACAATTCACTCCACCACCACAGCATGCAAGTTGTAGACTGACATGAAAGACTTTTGTCTTGCAAGATTCATTGACTTCCAAGGAAGAAACACAAGCACTCAAGATTTTTGCAGACTACTGTGCAACGTATGCGTTTTTATGAACAAGATTCTCTGACTTCACAGGACCGTTTCTCCAGACCCCCTTTGGTGGTGGAGTGGAGAGCAGTACATCAAGAAGTGTGAATATGAGCCTTTCAGCATAATCCTGTCATGTAAAGGCCTCATCAGCATGACCCCAAGAACAAAGCAGAGCAGGACAGACACAATATTACAGTGTTAACAGTAAAGTAGACTATGAGAACAATCTGCTAACAAATAATTTGCAACAGTCAGTTTTCACTGCAGTAAGAGCTGTTTTGACAAATTAAGAAATTCCAAGGCTGTACCGAGTTATTCAAACCGCCCCTGTCTACGGCTTTGTTTCTCTGCTCTTACAGTCACAAGCTCCACTTTCTTCAATGATATCACTTGCCATGGGGGTGAAGATGTGGGGGTGGTCTGTTCCTTGTCTGTCTCCTTTGTCTGCCCCTCTTCCCTGTCTTCCCTTTCTTCCGCTCTGTTCCTAAATCAGGAGGAGGAAGCTTGAAAAGGTGCACCGTGGCTCTCTTGCTTGCTCAAGCAGCCACCATGAGGTGCTTTCCCCTTCACAACAGCATTCCACATCAATTATTCAGAGGCACTGAAATAAAGCGGTTTGCCTCTTCTATCTCTTAAGGAGGAAAGAGAGAATTGCAAATGAAAGGCCACAGAAGTGGTGATGGCTCCGATGCTTGTGCAATTAAAAACATCACTTTTGAAATATTCAAAGGACATGAAAAAGTCGCAGCCTCGCATGAGTGCGGTGGCCTGCCTTATCTTAGAAGATCTGATCTAAGTCTCGGATCATTCCTATTCATGTTGTGTTTTGTCTTTGACTTAATCATTTATTTTCTCCCAGTCGATGCACTGGCTCGTGGTTAAACCCCTACCAAAAGGACGGATGTACCACAGTGGCTTTTACAAGAGCTGAAATAAAATGTTCCTCAGTGTTATTCAATTAGTTGGAACGGATGACAAAGACTGATTTGTCTGCAATAGATTGTAAGTAATTAGCAATTTAATAGAGCAATTTCACACCCCCTAAATTGGGCAACAATCAGGGATGGTTTATAAATCTCCATCATTACCTTTACCATTTTTAAAGGAAAGCTGTCATTACTTGACAAAAGGTATTTGCAATTCATGCATCTCTAAAAAAAACAAACTTAAAAACCCAAGTTGTCTATTTACATTTGATTTCTCCTTTAAATCTGTGTGTCACAAGCATCGGCCAGAGAGCTTTCGGTTGAACCAAAGCTCAGGACATCACAATAACAAATTCTGTGGTCGGTTTTTAAGAGTAATCCAAATAACCAGTTAATCTAATTTATCATTGTTTCAGTTTTCTCATTCATTCTGAAGCAGATCTGACCTCATCACTGAACATAACGTTTCACTGGACAGTTTCGGTGCACATGTTGCTGAGACCAGCGTAAATGAGCCTGATGGGGAGGGGTAGTGATGGCAGGTCTCCTGGCAGCTCTATGAGATCGGAGAATGGCTGCTTGCACTCTTTTCCTTTTTTTTGTTTTTTTTGGCTATATTGTACTGCACAACATGACTTGCAGAGCTGTAGAAAACAGCCCATGGTTCCTTAGTGCTGACAGGGTGAAGAAATGGTCTTCTTCGGGAGTCTCCCTCTTTGGATACCCACTTTGCGGCCCGTCTCTGACACTTCCTGCTGCTTGGAACTTTTCCTGCGTTATGGAGATGGTACCAACGCTCACTACAAACAATGGCACAACTTTATTTTGTGGAACACCAGCTTGGAGTTGCCCTAGTGCACAGCCTCTATCCAGACCAGTCAAATGTGGTTGATTCTTGGAGCAGACACCACCTGACAACTGTAGAAGGGCCCGTGCACAGCTGATTGTACCAGAAGCTCACATACACAGTCTATTTGTCTGTTCTTCTGTAAGGATCTTTCAGCTTGATGCTAGTTAATATGAAAGCTACTACATAAGAGTTCTTGCAGTAGCATGGTTCCACAGAAACACATCAAATATTCAACTTTTGTTTCCACATTTCAAAAGTTGGTGGTTGCAGTATTGAGTGAAAACAACCCTTTGGGCACAATTGAAACAAGGAGATAGAATATTAATCCTGGTTTGGATAAGTGGTATTCACTTTGCCATTATGTTGAGTCAGGAAGGTTAAAACCTCTCGGTTTGGTGCTTCAAGTTAATGGAAAGATCATCAACCCTTCACAGGGCTTACAACAAGGAGACTAAGGTGTTTTATTCCTTTGAAACTAAATTTGGATTTTTCTTTTCTTTTTTTTTTTTTTGGTTATGTTTATTCTCAGTGTTTCAGTGTTTTGGATTTATCTTGTTTCTCTGTCTTTAACATTCCTGTGTTAACCTTAGTTATTCTAGTTGGGTGTTTTTGCTTGTTTCCTGAGGCCTGTACTAAGGGATCAGCACATCAGGGATCACTCTCCGTTACCTGGGTTGACTTAACGAGACATTCATAATCCTGATAAGCAGTACTACGAAGCTGGATATCAACTTGCTCAGTGAATCCAGGGTTTTCCAGTCTTGATCAGTGCGCGCTCACAGAAAAGGGGTGGAGTTTGCAGCATCAGACCAATCAAAATCTAGAGAAACAGGTTGAACTCTGCAGAGCAGCCTACTCTACCATGGAGGAGCAGACAATTATTCTTCAAAAATATCAAAAATTCAAACACATCTACTTCTGAACTTAGAAAAGACTGAAGACATTGAAGACCCAAACACCTCAGAGAGGCTTTCTCTAATCAGATTACTTCCTTAGATGGCATCAGCCTGGCACTTGGCTCCACTGTTTGGAATCACTACAACACAGAAATATGGACTCTTTGTCTGTGTCTCTCTGTCTCTGTCTCTGTCTCTGTCTCTTCTTCTCCCTCTTTTTTCCCTCTCTCTTTCTTTAATCCCATCAGTCTCCTCTGTTGTCTGTCTAACACGAGTCTGGTTCTGTCTGAGGTTTCTGCCTGTCAAAGGGAAGTTTTTCCTCTCCATTGTAACTCACTAAATGCTGTAACGGTCTGTACTCATGGTGGGTTAAGATGAGATCATTCTTATCTTGTCTTGATGTTGGGTCTCTGTTAATAAAATTTATTATCATTTACAGGTTGAGACCTGTTAACGTTTTTGGAAATGTTTGATATGAATTGGCGCTATGTAAATAAAGATTGATTGATTGATTGATTGATTGATTGATTGATTGATTGATTGAACATTGTTGTTGCAGAAAAAGCCAGGAAGGAAGGTTGGCAGAATATTGCAGACTCTGTTCATGCGTAAATTTATGAGATTATCCAATATTAATTCATGGGACAATGTAAGTGCACAGCACTCTGATCACTCAGTTTGACTTTATTACGGTTCAGACGTTTGGGGCAGAGCTCATCCTCAGTGCCCTTCCTTTTGTTTTTTGTTTTAATCTTTTTGCATTTCATTAAATAAAACCTTCTGATTTGAATCTGCACCTGGGTCTTCCACTCTTGTGTTTTCCTGTCACCTTGAAATAAATGTTGATTTAATTTTGTCTTAAAACATTGACTGTTTCTAACACAATATTTGTAACGCCAGAGTAGATTTAAAAAATCCCTAACAGTATTTCTTTTCATCTGGACAAAGCGCTTTACATTAGCAATGGATAAAATCCTCCATTAACTGCACTGCATAGAAAGCGTAACTCTGTGCTGATTTCACTCTAAATATATATACCATTTATATATTTTTTTCTTTGTGTGTATTTTGTAATCTTTAACATTTTTATCTAAGAGGGCTGCTTTTTGATAGCTCGCTCCAGGAGGTAAGCTGGATATAAACTATGAAATGTGTGTCACATCTTTCATGAATCAACTCCATGAATGATGAGGAACTTTCGCTCACCATGCAGCCAATCATATATTATATATGGATGGAATTTAATCCCATGAGGATGACAGCATACAGCACATGTACAATGGAGATGTGTCAGCTCACTTCAGTCATATTCAGGTAAAAAAAAAAAAAAAAAAAACTGGAGCCAGCTGCACAAAACTGCAGAACATTGCACTTCAGTCACATTTCAACCAAGGCTAGTGCACACACTTCCTGGTGTTATTAACGACAAGGGGGCCTGCACACACCGAGGCTTCTTTTTATTATTTTTTAAACATCGTTTAGATTTGTTTTTTCTATTGCAATTTTTTAAAACATTAGCAGTAACTATGATTATTGTGACTTCACAGAGAACAAAATATAAGATATTTTTGGACTTTAATGAAAAAATACCTGTTCTGTAGTTTGTGAAAAGTAAACAGAAGTCATCTGCGCAACCAGACATATTGAATTTTAAATCTTTACTCCCAAGACCAAGTTGTAGAAAGTTTTTTTTTTCTTTTCCCCGCTTTAATTTCTTTTTAAGGGCAGCATTTCATACATGCAGATCACTTTGACTTGTTCTCCTCTTGAAGCAGGATTTTCCTCAAGCCTAGGCAGCTCAGAAACAAGACTACAACATTTCAGGAACATAAGCTAACTGCTTTGCTGCAACACAGTGAAATCCCCAAACACTAACACATGCTATGTTTCATGGGCTGACAGCAAGCCCTTCATAAAACATTCATTGCAGCCTGCATCATAACTGTGGATTCTGCATATGACTAGATAGAGTAATTACACACAATTAAACAGAGTACTACAGAATACTACGCAGAACTACTGTCAAGAACTACTGTATATAAACTTAATGATTTGCTTCTTATGATGGATATTAATATCTGTTTGAAATGAAAACTATTTCCAGTTAAAAACATGACACCACTAATACCCAAACACAAGCACGTCCCTCAGTTTAAACTAACTAAAGGTGACCCGCAACAGCAAACAAGACATTTGGGGTAAAGAATGTTAAATTTTGTGTATTTTATTTATTTATTGTGTCTGATTACAAATTTAGAACATTTTCATAAAAAAAAAAAAAAAAAAATCAGAGAATCATTTTGCGTTTATAGATGTACAGATATTTTTCCAATAAAAAAGTACAATATGCAACTGATGCATTCCTGCCTTTATTAAATAACTGTATATTCCACTACAAAGTGTTTTTTTTTTTTTCTTTTTTGGATAATTTAAATATTTTCAGAACTTTTATTTTGAAATGATTGTCCACGCTGACCATCTGACATCACTTCCGAGAGATTTGTGCTACTCTCCTCAGTCAGATAAAAGTTGTTTTATGGTATACTTTGATGGAGTCCGTCGACTTTTCTCTGTATGTGTGTGTGTGTGTGTGTGTGTGTGTGTGTGTGTGTGTGTGTGTGTGTGTGTGTGTGTGTGTGTTTGTGCATTTTTTTGTCATGTTAATTACTTGAAGCTTTAAAGCACATGGTTTGCTAGTCTTCGCCTTTCTTTTAAGGGTAAATGGTAAAAATGGTAAATGGACCAGTACTTATATAGCGCCTTTCTAGTCCTCAAAGCGCTTTACACTGCTAGCCTCATTCACCCAATCACACCACATTCACACACTGATGGGCGGCTTAAGCTAGTCAAACCATCAGCTATATCTAACATTCACACAACATTCATACACCTCTGAACAACAGTGGGAGCAACTTAGGGTTCAGTGTCTTGCTCAAGGACACTTCGGCATATGACTGCAGGAGCTGGAATTGAACCCACCTTCTGATTGTGGGGCGACAACTCTACCTACTGAGCCACAGCCGCCCAAGGTACTTGTGCCTGAATCACTGTTGTATGTAATGTCTTTTTTTCCCTATCATAAAGTGTATGTTGCATTTTTTTTTACAGGAAGGAGAGGTGCTTGTGAATTGGATGCGCTGCTGTACTAGTAAATTTTGCATATGACATAAGATCATGGGAAAATAAACTGTCAAATGGGCAGGCAGCTTCATTCTCAAAGACATAATGCAAAAATAGAATAGCTGAATTAGACTAGCTGCAGATACAAACAATAGAATGGATTAGCCAAAGTGTTATACATGGATGTAGTCTCAGTGTCACCTGTTGGTCCCTAAAGTGGAGCTCTGAGGACCAAAGATTGGGGTTTGCCATGTTGAGAAAGCTGACTCAACCTAAATTTCGATCAATGCAGACTGAGCTGAGGAAGTGAAGTGACCCTTAAGCTTCCTGGCAGAGCTTTATTCTAACTATGAAAATTCACCCCTCATATGTGTGTACAAATACAGAAAGTAGCCAGCTAACAGACTAAAACCATCATTGTACCAGGCTGACTTTATTAAACATGTCTAAATCTGTTGTAAAAACAGGCACATTTCACACGCTGGTAACTGGGATTTCTTGACTTTTGGAGCCATCCCAAAGAGGACACTTTACACACTTCATGTTATTGCACTTTGGTGTAATTTTTAACATCCCAGTTTGCTCAGCCAAGACACATGCCAAACAGCTTTTTTTAAATTCTTCCACAACTAGGACCACCATTAAAATCTTGTAGCTTTAAAAAACGTGTTTAAACTCTTGAAACAGAGTTTACTGTTGAGAGGCGCTTATACAGCATAGGGAAATAAATACACCAGCTTCTGATTGAACAGTTCACAACATGCTCGATTATAGCCTTGATAAAAGCATTGGCTTGAATGATTACAATGACATGGATTTGTCTGTAAAGTTTGATATTTGGCGAGGTAAAATGTGGGAGAGACATCAGTTTGTATCTGTAGGCTTCAATTCACCACTTCAACATATGTTGCCAGTTTCTCTTGTTGCATAAGTTGACATAACAGTGCGCACAATTCCCAAGTTTATTTTTATAAATCACAACCTTTGCGTGGGAAGTGGCATGCGCCACTTTCAAGCGCCTTTTTGTGTACAAGCAAGCTTTATAAATGAAAAAAGAAAAGGAAATTAAAAGAAAAATCAGGATCAGTGAAGGCGTTGGCAGTGCTTAGGCAGCTGTTTTCACCACTTCACACTGCTGTTGGAAAGCCCTTACCTTTGGCACAACATTTATCAAACACTTCTGCCTCTGACTTTGCATGTTGCACACTGTTTTTCTGAGGTTTAGCTCCTCAAAACAACATGGATAAAATAAAACTGAAACAAATAATGACAACAGGATGGTTGAAATTAAAATCACGATATATCACGAAATAATTTACAGGGAGCTACCTTGTGAAAAGACAGCAGGATTACAACCTCTGTGGTTGCTCAGTAAGTTTTTCATTCATTTATTCAGTGTTATCTTTCCTGTCAGTTTGTAAAGGTCTGTTTTCTTTATGTGATGATGCTTTCAAGTAGTTCTCTTTTACAAATGATTGCTGCAGACTTGAAGGTTGTCTCACTGCTCTGTGCAGTTCTGTTTAAGTTTTACTGCAGCAAACCTGAGCTGTTAACTCTGCATGGTGCCCATGGACACATTTGTTGTAGTCCCAGGGAAAAAAGAAAGAAAAAAAAAATAACCGAGCATCAGAATGGGGAAGAAAGGTGATTTAAGTGACTTTTAACGTGGCATGGTTGTTGGTGCCAGACGGGCTGGTCTGAGTTTTTCAGAAATTGCTGATCTACTGGGATTTTCATGCACAACCATCTCTAGGGTTTACAGGGAATGGTCTGAAAAAGAGAAAATATCCAGTGAGGGCAGTTCTGTGGGTGAAAACGCCTTGTTGATGCCAGAGGTCAGAGGAGAATGGCCAGACTGGTTTGAGCTGATAGAAAGGCAACAGTAACACAAATAACCACTCGTTGCAACCGAGGTATGCAGAAGAGCACAGAAGAGGTATCTCTGTACGCACAACACGTTGAACCTTGAGGCAGATGGGCTACAGCAGCAGAAGACCACACCGGGTGCCACTCCTGTCAGCTAAGAACAGGAAACTGAGGCTACAATTCACACAGGCTCACCAAAACTGGACAATAGAAGATTGGAAAAACGTTGCCTGGTCTGATGAGTCTCGATTTCTCTGCAACATCCGGATGGTAGGGTCAGAATTTGGCGTCAACAACATGAAAGCATGGATCCATCCTGCCTTGTATCAACGGTTCAGGCTGGTGGTGGTGGTGTGATGGTGTGGGGGATATTTTCATGGCACATTTTGGGCCCCTTAGTACCAATTGAGCATCGTTTGAACGCCACAGCCTACCCGAGTATTGTTGCTGACAATGTCCATCCCTTTATAACCACAGTGTACCCATCTTCTGATGGCTACTTCCAGCAGGATAACGCTCCATGTCATAAAGCTGGAATCATCTCAGACTGGTTTCTTGAACATGTCAATGAGTTCACTGAACTCAAATGGCCTCCACAGTCACCAGATCTCAATCCAATAGAGCACCTTTGGGATGTGGTGGAACGGGAGATTCACATCATGGATGTGCAGCCGACAAATCTGCAGCAACTGCGTGATGCTGTCATGTCAATATGGACCAAACTCTCTGAGGAATGTTTCCAGTACCTTGTTGAATCTATGTCACAAAGGATTAAAGCAGTTATGAAGGCAAAAGGGGGTCCAACCCGGTACTAAAATAAAAAAAATAATAATACAAAAGAGTATTCATTCACCTTCCCCTTTTCTCGTTATCACTTTACTAAGGGAGCTCATTAGATCTGCATATCAGTGAGTTCTGGGAAGCAAATTTAAATTTATCTATGATATTGCATATTTAATAGCCACATCAAGGCTATTTCATAAAACTACCAAACTTCACTGAATATTGTCAGGTCAGCAAACAACACATAATCTGGGCATTTTGTTTTATTTACATTTGTGAATATATATATTTAATATGTATGATAAAAAAACATTAGCAATGATATTAATTAATTATCTATTTTCAATATCCTCCATCGGTTCTTTTTCTGTGTACATCCTTTTTAAATCACTTTTAAACGTGTTCCCAAACTTTTAATACACTGTCTTCATATATATATATATATATATATATATATGAATAATAACATTGCTTAACAAATTTACTAGCCCACCATCAAGTGTAAGGTATTTGCCACCACTGCACTAAATTAGCATGATACATTTGACTGACAAAACACTTTTTGTGTTACTGTGATGGTTAATCTGCCATAATGTGCAGGCTCTGTATTCAAAATGATACATTTAATTTTAAAAGAAAATTATTGTTGTTATCCATGAATTCTCAAATTTAGTTTCACAAATTAATTAAATTAATAACTATTATCTTTTGTTTTACAAATCACAGTTATTTACTTTCATTCCTGAAAAAAAAGTGGTTGATTGTTATTTTTGATTCATTTCTGGCTTCTCGGAAAATTCCTGTTTTCTGGCTCACATTTGGGAACAAAAGCATAAAATCAGTTTTAAACTCCTCACACCAGTTCAAAATGATGTTTTATTTCTAAAAAAAAAATACAAATTAAAAAAACAAAGAGTCAGAGTTAAAGCACTTCATGATCATTTGTATGACAGTTGCTCGAATAAATTTGGTAAGTACTGTACCTGAGTATTTGAGTGCCTGGGCAGATTCACCCGCAGGTCATAAATACTGCTATCTTCCAACATATTTTAGAAGATCTGACATGTATCATCATTATCATCTTGTTTGTTTATGGAACATTCACTTGGGGTCCCAAAACTAACCCATGTAGGATATCAAATGCAATGGTTAAGTACTATGATCTCTGGTGTCCTGTCAGATGTTTTATTCCTCTTTTTCTTCTTGGTTATGTGTTTCATTCACCACACACTAGCATGACAGGAATTAAGACATTGGTGGATGAATCATAAAAAAAGAGGTTTGTTGGAGTTCAATACAATGCCCCCAAGTTTCCTGCACCAGTACCAAAACGGTCCCAGCAGTATGGCTAGATGATGCATCCCAGAGGGAGTCTGATTACCTGAAATGCCCCACCTGGATTCAGCAGAGCTGGCCATTTGGGAGAGCTGCTGCCTAATGTGAACCCTGAGGTGTGAAGATGGATATCCTTATCTACTGATAGGGGAACAAACCTGCCACAGGCAAGCACAGCTGTGACAGCGACAAGGCACTGACTCAGCCATTGGAGGATCCAGTAGCTGCCTGAACTGTCAGTCTGTATTTAGAATTAAAGCTGTAATCGATACAAAAACCATTCACCCTGCCCCTCACACTCTCTGCATTAAATGGGAGGCTTTGAAATTCCTCAAAACTTCTGCATGTATACGTTGAGGCCCTGCATCCTCCCCCATTAACAAATGACATCCACTGGAGCGATGCCTCAAGGCTGCTACAATTAGTCACATAAAAGCACACTACTCAGGGCTAGATTTATCACCTGGGCTTCTCTTGAAGAAAAATAACTCACAAAAGCAGAACAAGTAATTAGGCTGCCAGATGTGATAGTGCAAAGAACAAGCAATTAGTGGTAGACTGATCAGGCGATAAGCACAGAAGGAGAGAAGCACTGTGTGATGCATCTAATAAGATTCAGAATTAGAAAAACAACAAGAATTCTAATGCTGGGCTGCAAAGTCATCATCACGGTCTGATCCAAAACAACTCATTTTAGAGGTTGCATGTTTTTTATGTCCAGTTCTAGCTGGAAATACAGTCACTATTTCGAGTTTGTGTCAGCTAAAGAAGACAACAGTAAGGTTTGTTGTACACTCTGTGCAGTTTGCACAAAGAAAGAAAAGATATTTTACTGCAAGGTTTACAAGGCCGGGACACTTTTATTCAACTGCAGATTATTAATCGTGTGACTGACACACGTACGTAAAACATGCTGCTCTTCAAAAAATAATTCCCTGATCATTTTTATATTTAGAGAGTGAAGAAATATAAGGTTACATCAGTTTTTCTCAGAACACACCCACTCTACAGGAGAAATTCCCCTTTTTTGGTGGTATGGATGGATCATGATTTGTGAATATTAAGTGCGAGAGGAAGATGTGATGCTGATGGTCGATCAGCAGTAAATTTCATTTGGAGAGTGGGCACACTACATGACCATAAATTCTTGAGAAGGTTTTTTGACTTTTACCTGGGGGAAAGTTGAGTGTCATCTTTCACTGTAACTCTTTCTATTCCATGAGCTGAACCCTCTGTTCAGCATAAATCCATCCGTTGATGAGCAGAGAAACGTAACACAGGCTACCTGCAACAAAGAACAAGCTGACAAGCAGGGGCCAGTTCAGACTTTTTCGACTTGGGTGCCCCGAAGAGGGCAATGGAGTATGTGAGCCCAAAATTGGATTATTTTTATTAGAAATACAGGATCAACAGGCTACAGCTTTAACAAATATAAAAAAATGAAGCTGATAAAAACTAAACTCGACTGAAACAAAGCGTTTAAAAAAAAATAATTTAAAGCTAAAATTCAGTTCAGTACTGTGGCACAGGGGTTCTCAAACTTTATCATGCCAAGGCCCCCCAAACAGCATCAGCTTCTGACCGAGGACCCCCAAGATTTTTTTTTTTAATTTTTGGCGTGTGATATAAGACTAAAAATGGTGCTTTCAGTGCCTGCTCGGGGCAAGGTAGCTTGCTGTGTGAATTCAGCAGCTTGCCTGACCAAATGGTCTTCCTTAGGTTTAAAGAAATCCACATTATTTTTTCAGACTCTAATCTATGTTTTTGTATCAAGTGACACTGAAGTTTGAAGGTTTTAAACACTCGTTTGAGAGGGTCTCCAGACGCATTTCGGGCAATCGTTGCCATTTGTCTCTATGGCTTTGAAGCCATACTTAATGTATGCTGCTTCATATTTTTGAATTTTAGTTGGCCATGTGTTCTTGTTTTTTTTGCAGCAGAATTCTGCAGGGCTGTTGGACTGCTCCCTCCTTCTTTTTCCTGTCAAAACCTTTTTGTTTTTTGCTAGCTAGCAGCTTGATAACAGGCGGAAACTGCCAGTTGACACAGATGATGAGTTTATCATACCCAAGTTGGAACTGTCACATGACGTGTGGTTAAGTACAATCTGAAACTTGAGAATCTGATGATTATGCAGTTTACGTGTTGTACGTTCAGGACAAATGGTTATATTGAAAAAAAACAATTTAAAAAATAAAAATAATTTGATTCTAATTTTTTCCCCTTTCCTCCATTTTTCTGCGCCCCCTCCTAGCACCTCCTGGTGGCCCCCACTTTGAAAACCACTGCTGTAGCACATTAAAAATTGTACTGTACAAGCTTTTTTTTAAGTTGTATTTTGAAATTCAAAATGTATGAGTTTATTTTTTTGTTGTTGTTGTTTTTAATTGTGGACAACATTTTACAACTGCCAACAATATCTGCATATTCATTTATAACAAAGTTTGTAGGCTCATATTATCATTCATGAGGGTTAGCATAATTTCAATATTGACCAAGAGAATTGCAATTGCACAATTTTGCTAAATCATGTAGCTCTATAAGGCAATGGTGGGTGTTGTTGTCAGCTGCTGAATGTAACTAATAAAGTAACCTGTAATCTAATTTAGTTACTTTTAAAATCAAGTCATCAGTAAATTAACTAAGTAATTACTTTTCAAGGAACTGTGGCAACACTGGTGAGGCGTGTCTCTTTAAATCAAAATTAACCCATTCTCGCTTTTAACCTCTCCTCTTGGTGGTGTGCCATCATGACAGGTTTGTCATGCTACCATAGCAACATGAATTCGGAGACCCTATGGAAACATGTGTCAATCCATATCCTATTAAAAAAAAAGAAAAGATCAATTACCGTTGTGTGTCCAAGTACACATGTACTCTTTTGAACTGGAGTCAGACATAGATGAACTGTAGAAGACACCGAGGAAGGAGAACGTTGACTCTGCTTTCATCTAACAGCTTGTTATGGTGACAGAGATCAAACAGTACATTTGGAAAAAAAAAAAAAAAAAGCTGTTTATTGGCCTTTTAAGTTAAAAGAAAGTAACAGGTGTTACATTAAGATTACTGTAGGTACCATAAAGTAAAAAACAAAAAAAAAAAAAAAAAAAAAAAAAAAAAAAAAACTTGTAAATAACATTCACCAATATGCAAACCTGAGATCTCTAAAAGAGTTTATATGTTTCGATGATTCTGCTTCTCTTCAAACACACACATGTTCATTTGTGGTTCTTGTGTCTGTGTGTATAAAATTTCTTCATGTGTGTGTAGCTTGAGTAGGGAAAGGAGGATCTCTTTACAGGAGGTCACACGTACTGAATCAATAAGACAGGGGACATGGTAAACACTCTGAAGCCTGGGGAATCAAGTACTGTCAGGAAAAATGTGACATTTGAATGGGACTCTTGTGGGTTTTCTGGGACATCTTGCTAAAAGGTCAGGCTATGATAGAGAGTCTTTGGACACGCAACTGTAATTGACCTTTTCCTTTGATAATAGGGCATGGATTGACACATGCTCCTATAGGGTCCCCGGCTTCATCGCTGCTCTACGAGTATAATTAGTCAAGTTGCTCAGGGAGTCATTAAGTACAGTGAGAATTGAGCTTAGAGGACAAAGTTCAGCCATGGCAACAAAAGGGAAGCACAATGGCTGTTTCCTTTCTTTGTTTGCAGCATCGTGGCGGATTTGCAACGAAAACCTTGTGACAGAAAGAGACACTCCTCATATCATTGTTGTGATAGGAGGTGCTCTCTTGGCCAACCTTGCCTTTTCTTCAGATAATGACCTTTCAGAATGTTTTATTTATGCTGCAGTCTTCTGGTATGACTCATGCAAGATAATTTGTAAGTTGTTATTGTAAGTCTAAGTTATTGTAAGTCTAAGTTATTTTATTGTACAAGTGGTTTTTCCCATGAAAGAACAGTTACAGCACAGTGATTCAGCTGTACCCCCAGCTCCACCGTTGTCAACTTTTTCATTGTCCTCATTTATAGAGGGGGGACAGTGTGTGAGTGTTGATGATGGACAGCAGTGCATTATGTGCATTATATTTCTATAATCATCACCTGTCTCACTTTCCTTTTATTTGTGTCCTGACAATCTGTCATCATACCAAACATCTTAACAGGCCTAATTCTAGATCTACTTTGTGAAAATTTATCATAGAAACTTTGTGAGATCTTCTGGGTTTTAACTTCTGAATAACCTTCAAATTAGCTGTCGGTTGATTAAATTTGTTGGTTAATTAAAAACCAGTTGTAAAGTTTGGACCCAAGAGCAGGCGGAGGCAGAGCAGCAGTCAAGTGATTTTTTTTTTTTTTTCCCAAGGTGAATGTGAAGGTGAGTGATCAAATCCAAGAGTGTCCGTGATCCGTGAGAGCTCAGAGAGTGTGGCTGGGCTGGGCTGGTGCTCAAGAGGCTTGTTAAGGCACACTAGTAGCAGCAGGAATACTCTGGCACTGGACTCTGGACTCTTCAGCAGGGCTAAAGAAATTCCTCCTGACTAGCCTAATGGGAGACCGGTATGTAGGGAAGTGCTCCACACAGGGGGGGAACACAGAACCCCCCCACCTCAACAGACGCACCTCCCAGGATCCTGCAGGGCGCAGCAGACCAGCAGGGGGTTGGTGAGGGGCCTTGCCTCTGGCACACACAGAGCAAGCCTGCACAAACTCTCAGGTGTCCTGAGCCACATTCAGCCACCAGAAGTGCTGTCTCATGAACTGGAGGGTCATCTCTGGGATGGCAGGTTAACTTAAAGGAGTGCCCCCACTGGAGCACCTGAGAACGGGCAGCATCCAGCACAAAAAGGCTATCAGGGTGTTCAGCCTTAGGGTCTGGTTGGTCCTTTTGAGCCTCCTTGATGAAGGTGTAGGTAGTAGGTGGCAGGGATGATGAGTTCCGGCTCCTTGGGAACCAAAGGGGGGAATGGAGGTGAGAAAGGGTGTCAGGTTTGGTGTTCCAAGAACCAGGGCGGCAGGCGAGGGAATAGTTGAACTAGTTAAGGAAGAGAGACCAACGGGCCTGGCAGGGGTTGAGGTGCTTGGTAGAGCGGATGTAAGCCAGGTTCTTGTGATCAGTCCATATGATGAAGCGAATGGTAGCCCCCTCTAGCCAGTGCCTCAACTCCTGTAGAGCCCACACAACTGCCAACAACTCTGTTTCCCGTATTATAGCTCCTTTCCAAAGGGCACAGGCGCGGAGAGAAAAATATACGCAGATGAAGTTTCTGGGTCTTTGGGTCACGCTGAGAGAGTACTGCCCCCACCCCTGCGTCAGAGGCATCCACTTCCACAACTGAAGGGCTGGGTCGGGATGCTTCAGGATACTCCAGCTTCCTCCCACAATCCAAAAACATGCCCATCAGGTCGACTGGTGATTCTAAATTGCACGCAGGTGTGAGCATGAAAGGTTGTCTGTCTCTGTGTGTCAGCCCTGTGACTGACTGGAGACCAGTCCAGGGTGTACCCCACCTCTCACCCTAAGCCAGCTAGGATAGGCTCCAGTCACCTGTGACCCTGAATGAGGGGCTCCACACAGGACGGAAACACAGAATCCTCACATCCCCAGCACTATTTACTGCATCTAAAGGTCTAATTCACAAACCAAACTGCCCTGATGATATTTGCAGCTCTGTGCAGTTTGCTCCAGTTTTGCACCCGATGGTAACTAAGATGATATGACACATCTCCACTCTGTATTATATCCATGTGTATGATGAGTTGGATGGAAAGAATGAGTCTTACAATTTTATTTTGGAGTCATGTATGTCTAGCTTACTTTATTCAAAAATTGAAATAAAAATAGATTAATAAATACACCTTTTTATCTCACTTTTTTCTTTTTTTAGCTCATCTGGAGGAAGGAATGATGTTCTGATCACTAGAAAGTTTGAGCATAACATTTAATAACACTTCCGCAGCTCTCACTGATGGTAAATAATTTATTCTAACTGTGTGGGGCTGTTAGAATTCAACTGGGTGCGCGTTTTGCGAATTAGACAATGTCATTTGGCTCATTTGCACATGCAAGCTGTGTAATCCTTCAGCAATATCAGGCCCTCAGGGTGCATGAGCCACAGCTCAGAGTTGTATACTCTGCAGGTCATGTCTGGTGATTTAAAAGCTACAGAGAAATCCACCCTAGAGTGGACACAGATCAGAAACAACTCCTCAGAAACTTCAAAAACACTAAATGGTGGAGAAACATTTCCTCAGGCTTTTAGAATTTGGCAATCATCTCGGTCAAGATTCTGTTTCTACCTATGCTATGCTTATTTAAATTGGGTAGCAATGTTAGGGCACTGATTTCTGCAAAGGTAGCATGAAATACGCGTGGACGAAGTAGTGACTTTCATTCAGTTGCTTTTTATGTTTCCACGAATCAAACCACCAACCATGAAGTTTCATACAGACGATAAATTCCTGCATTGAAATGTTTGAACTTTATTCAAAATAGATAATTTAACGACTCACAAGATGTTTTTCAAAAATCCCAGCCACAATATGCCAAGTTTGATTGATTCAGTTGATTTTTACATAAGATGTGTTTCTGACAAGGCAGATATCCAACCATATTTTAAGACTTTGGGGTGGCACACACACACACACACACACACACACACATATATTTATATATATATATATATATACATGGCTGAGCAATTGGTCTCTAAACTCTGTATTGAAAACTGATGGGTGAAATCCCTGAGATTGGCCAGTTGCAAATAAATTAATATCCAATATTTCCTCTAAGTATTGTCTCTTCTTACTGTAAAGGATTAAATGTTGATGGCCAAAAGGGAAGTAAAGGCTCCAACTGTTTGGCCACGAACCAACTGATGATGTCCCGGTGGCTGTGCCCACTGCAATCACTGAATCACAGTCATTTCCCAAGACCATCCAATCATCCCATTTCAAAAGGTTATTGAAGCTTTAGGGATTTTTGGTATGTAGTTTAATGGATATTTAATTATATATTTTTTTTAAAATAAACCACCATATGTAGTACGAGCAATGCCATTTAAAGAGTTAAACTGTGGATTATCTCACATTGCAGTTGCCCCTGTTCTCCTGAAACTGTTTTTATGCCCACAGCTCACGACTGTATAATTTTGCATCCTGGCCCATCTCATCACCCTGGTTTCCAGCTACGGGCAGCTGTTTCCGGACCCAAAAAAGTGGGCCACCTCCAAAAACACCTCTACGGAGAGGTGTCGATGTGTACACATTTGCTCTTACTGTTTGACAAGAAAAGACACCATTTACTGGACTTTAATTTCACACTGCATGCTTGTTGAAAGCAATATCACACTGCAGAATACCAATGTTGTTTTCGTTCCAAATTGACTGTGCAGGGCTGGAATTGGTTACTGATTCAATGTTCTGCACAGTCCTTGAGAGAACTGTCTACAGGACTGAGATTGACTTAAAAGCTAATGAGAACACATGTCAGTTCCAGTCTGTTTACACTACCAGCTTGTCAGACATGGCAGCCCGGTCAGTGGCCCTGAGCAAAAATACTATGATCTCAAGATCCACCAAGCATCTTTTCTGGATGGTGTCCAGTTGTGTGTTGATTTTCTGGCAACAAACTTAGAGTATTTATTTCTCATAAAATAAATACATGGTTTCAACATGATGTGCTATTTTTTCCTCAAATTTCAAGAAAATTAAGTTTGAAAAAAAGTATCTAGAATTGGTAGTGTTATTCAGTTGTAAAGACTCCCAAGTTTCCCATGAGCACCATCGCCCACAGCCATAAAGATGTGACTCTTGCCAAGGCGTGCATTTGTTTAGGAGAGCAGAGATTCTTTTTAACTCTACTTTTCTTTGTTCAAGACAACTTTTCCCAAACTGCAAAGTGACAATTCATTTATTGTATGAAAGGTGGCAACAATCAAACTTTGTAAACTCAGTCTGTAGTTTAGTGTCCAGATGGTGAGCAGATCTCAACAAGCAGAGCTAATGTAACCTCACTCATCATTTTACTGACAGACTCTCAAGTTTGATCAGATCACAGCAGTATAACTGCTGCATGTGGGCTGAATAAACACTATCACAAACAGTTTATGCCCGTGCTCTATCATTTGAACCATAATATTGTAGAGTCCCACTTCAATATTACAATATTTTTGAACAAAATAAATCCAAGAAATCATTTCTTCAAGAAAAAGGTCATGTCTGATAAAGAATCTGATAAAGTGTCTCCAAAGGTACTTTTGTTCCCTGTGCTCTTACCCCTAATTAACATACAGCGTTAGCGCCGTGGTCCATTAGCGCTGCGCACTAAGCTGTACTTAACTGCCACTCTAGTCAATCAGTGCATTCACACAGTCCACGCTGCAGTTCGTCTCTGACGCATGCTGCTCGCGGTTGACCCACTGCGAGTCTATTTCAGCGGGAGTACGCTGCAGAGACGCATCGATCACCGCAGAGCAGATCATACCAAACAGGACAACAGACACGAAATGCGTTCAGAGTTTTCAGTCTTTTCAAAATAAAGCACCATGTTCAGACTGTCGAGCGTAAAATTATCCTCTTTTGTCAAAACTATGTCACTGGCACAGGGCCAGCAGTGATCATCAGGTCAGACCCAGAGGAAATCCAACACCATGGACGAGGAACTTGGAGGCAGAAAACTTTATAATTATGTACGACACAACACATCCTTTTTATAAAGACACCAGCTGAAACAAAACGGGAAATACTAAAGTTGCTGAGGTTTTCGGAGGGCAAGTTGAATTTAACATTGCAGTTATTTATCATGCAAGTAGTTGTCATGGGTGTGATTCCTGCGGGAACTAACGGTCCCCCATGCTCACAGAGTACGTGTGAATCAGGTGTAAATGAATTTCTGTTCTCCCGAATGTGTTACCATCATGATCATGTTTTATGTTGCACATTGCCATCATTTGATCAGTGAAATTCCTCATATGAGTCATGCTGTGATTCTCAACAGTAAGGTGCCTCAATTGTTAACCTAATCCCATGTGTCAAGTCCAGTGAGATCAAACCAATTCCTGTGAAGGTTGGGCACATTTACCTCTGCACTGTTGACACTCGGGCAAAAACACAAACTTCTATCAGCAGTCTGTACCAGAAAACAACATAGAAGACCTATCCCATTGTATTTTTTTTTTTTTGTCTTGAGAGTTCAAAACTGTGTGGTTAAGGGCTCAATCTGCATGTTTGCATGTCCATGTGAACCGAGAAGCTTTTTTGTTGGGGGAATGGGTTTTGATAAGATCTCAAGGCAAATCAGAGGCCCGTTGTGCGCAAGGTTTCAGCTCCCATCTTTGACGGGACTTCTCTTGCATCTTGTGGGAGGTTGGTGACATGGAGCCCTAGCGGCCATGTTTAAAGTCTTCACTGTGGAAGAGACAGCTTCATAGACTGAGTTTCAGGGGTGGGCTTGTCAATTTCCTTGACAAAGGTAATCTAAAAGTTACTCAGCAGCAGGGGGCCAGGTGTGGATGAGAGACGCCCTGAAAGTGAAAGCCCAATGAAGTCCATCAAAGAGTTGTGTTGAGGCTACAGCAGGAACATTGGTTTCCAGGGCTGTTACTCTGAGTTGTCTGGTCCCTGCAACCAGATTTCTTACACAAGGCTTGCCTAGGACCAGAGTTGGGTACCACCGCTTTAACATGACTGCCCTAACAATACAGACTGCATAATATTGCACTTAGGCAAAATAAATAAATAAAAAAAATTAAATAAATATTTCACCCTCTGATGCTCCATACTTTTTGGCTAGAGAAATATTTTGTGCTGTTATATTTCAAATTACAACATCTGTTTACAATGCTTACAATAAAACAGATGTTTATACTCAGCCTGCGATAATGAAGTTTGATTTAATGTGGATTATGTGCATTGCTGATGTTTTATTTTGTATTTAGCTTTAATCCAAAAGCTGATGGGTATTAACTAATACAGAGAGGTTGTGGTCTGAAGGTCTCAAGATTCCACACACATTATTTACTTGAGGTTTTTCTTTTTGTCCAAATTTAGTTTTGTTTGAACATGTGTCCTATTGTCTTCTCCTGATCAGCAGCATTATGGGTGCCAAATGAACTCTTAGGGTCATCAGTCAGTCAGCACTGTCCTTTCCTCATTACTCTGATGACAACATTGATTGTTGGTTCAGTTTCAGTTTTTGACGTAGGAACAGGATGACGCAAAGTATAATGACTCTGGCTTTTAAACCCAAGCCTTTGGTTTATGGACAGATAGTGGATGACATAATCAAGGAATAAATATCAATGAAAATAGCCAACAGTTTTACCAAATTGAAATAAAAGCAAAATTTCTTGCCTGCTCCAAAAGATAAAATGAAAGATTAATGCGCTGATAAAGACAATGCAGTTATAGGTCAAACAACTGAAATCTCAGCTCTGAGTGTTTATCAGTCCCTCCAGGAAGTTGTGATGTTGTGATCGCGACAACTGATGCAAATTCAATCAATCCCCATGAATTCTGGGTGACCTTGCAATTTTTTCCAATCACCACATCTTTTTTGCAAATTTGACCAATAGTGTAACCCGCCCCCTCAAGTTTCTCCAATCACAGTAGTCGGTCCCCGTGAAATTTGCTTCTTTATTTATGAAGCTGCAGACATATCCTACAAAAATGCCTCTGATTTTGGGGTGAACTGAGCTCTGGTGGAGTGTGTTCTCCCCAGGGGCAACATTCAGGAGAGAAAAATGAATCCTGTGCGGAAGTGCTAAAAGTTGCTGTTCATGGAGAATCCACTAGAGGCTGGCTGCAGAAAGACCGGAGGTCACGTACACATCAAGCCCAAAAAAAAAAAAAAAACCCTGACTTTTACGGCATTATAAAATGTATATACAGCCTGGTTAAAAAAAAAACGCTTGGGTTTGAAACACTAATTTCGCTATCGGCACACACTGTACAGGGAGTGTATTTTTTTTCTAACTCAGCGGTTTATTAGATATTAGGATTACGAGTTTGTTCAATCTGAGGCTCAGCTCACATGACTGATGGGCACCCTGTAGCTGTCAGAAAGAAAACTCAAAGTCTGCGTCATATCCAAGATGGCTCTGTCCAAATGATTGACTTCATTTGACTGTATCAGGAACAGACGGATGACGTCACAGAGACTACGTCCATATTTTATACAGTCTATGGTTCTCCTCCTTCCTTTCAGAGACTGGACAGCTCTCCTGGCTGCTGCTCTACCTGCCCACCTGTGCCTCATGACTGCAATCAAGACCTGCACTAACGCGCTGCTGGGAGAGAGAACCGGTGCCAGAGTATTCCCACGGTCACAGTGGTCCATCTCTTCGCTTGTATCTAAGTATTACCAGCATCTCTTGTGTTACCTTGTTTTTTTTTCTGCTCCTAACCTCCACTGTCCTCCCTTTTATTCCATTTCTTTCTCAAACCTCCTACCTCACCGCCCAGACTCTGCAACACTGCCACACTCTCCATCAGGACTCACTCTTGCTCCCACTTGCATTACAGTTGCTCCTTCTGGAGCTCGCTCCCCACAGACTCTTGATACCTGTTTCTTTGCCTCCACATTACTCAATATCTTACTCCTTGAGATCTGCCCTCCCTCTTGCCAGTTGCATTTGGGTACAAACAAAAACAACTGGTTCAAAACCTTTACAGATTTACCAACAAATATTGCAGCTAGGACTGTGGAGGGTATTAATGTTCTGCACGAAACTGTTTTGCAACATTGTGGTGAAACAGATAAAATCATCTATTGACAAACGCTTGTCTACCGCAAAATACAAAAGCAGAATGACTGAAGCACGTGGACAACATACAAGACAGATCACAGTGACAGAGGGTGTGTGAGTGTGAACATGTGTACTAGTTTTGCAATTTTTGCTAATTGCAGCAATTTTATTGAAAAAAAAAACATCTAAAAACATTGCAGCATGCATTGCAATTTTCTCGAAAAGATGCTGCAAAAGCAGAGATTTTAGCTCCCAAAAAGTCTGCAAAATCCTGTAGGGACTGAATGTTTTTATGTTTTTGCATGCAATTCATATTTCAGATGAAACCCTTTAAGTGTCAGAAATTGTGCACAGTTGTTAAATGCTTTTGCATGTTCTCTTGAGAGTACACTTCTGAAAAGAATAGCACTTTTTCCTCACAGGTATTTACCCCTGAAACAAAAGCTGTGCGTAGACATTGGTGCCAGAAGACTCTCTTTTATTGAGAAGCTGTGAACACACACACACACACACACACACACACACACACACACACACACACACACACACACACATTGTTTATTCTGATACCTCCAGTTGTCCTGTGGGAGAACTCTGTTTGGAGGACACGTATCTCCCTGGATACACCAACTGTATGTTGACTTTAGATGATAGTCCCTCCGATAAATCAGAACTCTGAACGGCACTTAATCATGAAACACTTCAATTCCTCCACCTTTGAACCTTTACTGAGCCAGTCATTGGCTTTCATAGCACTTTACTGCTTCACTGGAAGCTGCTCAGAATCCTTTGTTTAACATGCTGTTGAAGCAGACGTGTTGCTTGCAAGTTTTATGACGAGGTATGGTTCAAGAGGGAACTCTTATTAAAGTAAAAGCACAAGCTCGCTGCAGTAAGAGATACATAAAACATACAGAGCACACAAAATATTACTTATCTGCAGACCAGTGAGTTTAGAGATATTGTGCCATCTTTGAGCTGCATGATTAATGGTTATTAAATACTTTAATGGATCAATATAAGGTTGGAAATTATGTTTAAACTTCACATCAAGAAAGCTGAACTTACACCATATATATATATATATATATATATATATATATATATATATATATATATATATATATATATATATATATATATATATATATATATATGAACACCAAAGATTCCCTTATGTACATATCTGTGACTTTCAGCACTACAGAACAATCAGCTGTTAAACAGAATAGTGATGAAATCAAATGTAGATTTTTGTCAACCTGAAACTCATTGGCCTCAGCTTATTTTCTGTGATGAACATAAACAAACAAAAAATAATAATAATTGAGCACACATGCTACTATACCCTGATGACATTTCCGAATTTATATGGTTAACGGATCAGTTTTTCAAAACTCTCTCTCTCTCTCTCTCTCTCTCTCTCTCTCTCTCTCTGTTAGACCAAAACTAAAAACAATATGATTTGTAAAAACTTCTCAGATCAACCATATGTAGTTTATCACTGCACATCTTAAACTCATTAAATGTGAATGGTGTCTAAACAAACTTTTTGAAAACCTGAGCAGCTCTTGTTACCACGCAATATAATCTGAAGCTGAAGCTTGGTCTCTGCTTGATGTGTCCACGAGGTCCACAGCTCTGTGCGGATGAATGTTGTCATTTTAGCAGCCTCGCTCCCTCCAGCAGTTCTTCTCAAGCAGAAAATTTCTGCTCTGCGCAGCTCAGGAAAGTTGAAACTTGTGCGCAGAAATGCACGGACATACAGGAGCTCCCATTATCCAAAGTACAATAATACTGGCATTTATATGATTCATCACACAGAGATCACCGTGTGATGAACACTTCCTGGTGTGAAATCACAGCCACACTCAGCACAAAAGAGGAACTGACGAATAAAAAAATGTTTCAAACAGTGTAAACAAATGCAAACTTCTTCAACTCTAGTTTAGTACTGTTGTAGACATGAGTTTGGGATACATCGACCCCTGCAGTTCGGGAAAAGATGCCAACTGACGCTGCACGGGTGCCACATGAGTTCTCTCATGCTGATACTGTGCATCTCATTTACGTGAGTCACGTTCATGTGAAAACCATAATACAGTTTTAAGTGTGGTCAAACATCCTTGTGCCATCATTGCAGACCAGTGTTTCCCCTACCATTATACCCCCCCACCTCCAAAGTCAAATTAATTTCATTTTTTATAGCTCCACATCACAGCAGAAGTAATGTAAAGTTACTTCTCTTATAGATTAGCTCGATACCTTGTTCTTTCATTTAACAGATGAAGTAACCTTACGTTAGTTTTTTTTTTTTTTACATGATGGGATGTCATTTCTGGTCCCCTCTGCTCTCTGTATCTCACGCAGCAGAGTTCTGCCCCAGTATGTTCACAGATGCACAAACATGCATGCTCACACACAGATGTGCATACTCCATATAGCAGACAAAGGGTAAGGAAAATAACGTCACAACCAACATTCTCGATTTGTTTAAAATAAAAGGAGGGGGGGGCACTTTTGAGAAGTGCTGGGGACGATGACTATAATTGGTTTCACTTATGGTAAGGCTTATATGTAATGCATCTGTGACAGAGGCTTATTCCATGTTTGATCAGAGGAAAAGGGACCCAGTCGGGGCTCTCTCGAAATTTGGCAGGGATGCAAATCTTCAGCAGCAGCATGGCCATGTTTTTTAGCCTTGCAGAGGTCTGCTGCATCTCTTCGCAGCTCTCCTTAGAATGCAGATAATGCATTCAGGAGTGAATTTTCTGTATTTCTTAGAATAAGCTGTTACATCAGCAAACTCTGCTTCTGACCAGGGAAAACATTTCTTATCTGAACTATTTATATGCACTTTGTTTTCTGCTTGAATTTTATAACTTGAGTTTAGTCGTGTTCTCTCATGTTTTTGAACTCTCACACTTGCACAGCCCAATAAAATGTTCATGACTTTCTGCAGAATGAACAGAGCTTTATTTTATCTCTATGGTTTGGTTTGTGTATTCAACAGAAAATGTAAGTGAACACATAAGTTATAACTTGACTTATCACAGTGCTACAATTGATATATTTTAAGATGAAAGCTGGGTTTGGTATGAAAATGGACCTCAGGCCATGATTAGCCCTCAGACCTGTCCTGTAAATATCAAATATCTGTAAACTTAATTTGGACTTAATTAGCAAAGTGAGAGAAAGAGAGAGAGGCTGTGTGGCTCTTGTGGTTTATGGTAGCCAGTAAGGGATCATCCAGTAACGAAACAATCTGCTGGGAATCGGATTGATTATAAGAGGTGATCAAAAATGTAGGTATAAATTTGTAACTGTTTGCTCTTTTGGTTGGTCAGATCTTTTGAAACTGTGACTTCTTTTAGTGCCCTCTTTGCTTTTTTTGTTTTGTTTTTATTTCTGTTCTGGAAATCTGGCCTTTTCCCCCTATGGATTTAAGAAGCTTCCCAGGTGGGTTATGTTCTCTCAGGTCAAACAAAGAGTGGAAAGAGAAATTTGTTGAATTGTTTGTTTAAATGCTGACTCCATTTCCTCTCTCGAGTTTTGTTTCTGCAGAACTTCAATAGATCTTCGGAGCCTTTCAAACAAAGCCTGTTTGGTGGGAGCCATTTTTCACCTTTATTTGGGACAAAACAAAGAGACAACAAGGAAACTTTTGCCATTTTTTTTCCTTTTGAAAAAAAAAAGCTGGATTTTTTTTTTTCCAAATACATTTTTTTCTTGTTTTATAAGAATTCGATAACTTGGCCTGAGGCTATCCCAGAAAAGTTAACAAAGAGTTAGCTCAACAAACTGAGTTAAGACACTGACATATAATAATGGAACACAGAGTGCACAGGGGTTTCTCCAATCCTAACCTAATAATAAGGTTTACACACAGGATTGATAACAATAATTATTCAATAACAGCAAAGACCAACAATAACTGATCTAATTTCAGACATAGCAGTACATGTTTTTGTGTTAGCTTAATGTACCACCCATATGGTGCCACACTACTCAAGCCCTGGACTGAAAGCCCGTCCAATGCAGGTCTTTATTTTCAGGACTTGTGACACAACTTGGACTCAAGCATTGACTGTCTACAGCTCAGGTCATAAAGCCTGACTCCTTTGCCTGAAAATGATACTAAGCTATGATGCTAGTACTTTCAAGATGGCCAGAAACTATCGGAGGCCGGGCCTGCAAGCTAAGGTGTGTTGAAGTTCAGAGAATTACCCTGTAAGCGAGAGACATGTTGGTGGATATCCTGTTCAAAACAGCTGCTGAAACAGAAAAAGTCCTCAGGAATAAATCCTATGCTGTGTCCCAATTCAGGGGCTGCATCCTTCGTGGGACGCATTTGAAGGCCAGTTACGTCACAACGCTGCGCGAAGGCCGTCCCAATTCGCAGCAGATTCGGAGGATCCTCCAAATGCGGCCCACAAATGCAGCCTTCTTTGCCTCTTTTTGGAGGACGCACCGCTACTATCCTTCGCGGCCCTCCATATCCCAAGATCCTTTGCCCACCGCTGCTCAGTCCCGAAAAAGAACGGGGGAAACTGCACAATAGTGACATTAGATGGTGTTAATTTTACTTTTAAATGTAAGTATTGGGTTTATACCCGGTTTTTACTCATTTTAACATCCAATGCCAGATACGGAGAATCAGATGTTAAGCTAAATGTTTTACTTATCGATCATTTTGACAGATGGGGTCATAAAAATTCTATCATAATGAATAATGATCCCTCAATTAAAAAAATCTATAACTGTTAAATTATTAAATATATATTTTAGCATGTCATCATAAAAGCAACTCAAATACAACTTTAACATGAACTATGCAGGGAAATGTATTGCTTATTGGGCAGAAAGAAAATACAAATTATAATACCGACCCTGCTGTCAGCAGCTTTGTAAAGAAAAAAAAAACGCTCTTTTTCAGGCGAAAGAGTGGCAGAGGAGATCACAGCATCAGGTTTTGCGTCTCTGCCTCAGTCAGCTGACTTTGGGCGGCTGTTTTTTGTTCTGGAGGCTGAAGTCCGTTCTGCTACACCAGATACTGGAATGAGCAGCGCTGCTTCAGCGCGCGTTTTAAAGTCTGGAAACATTTCACCCAGTGAAGCAATGAGCAGTCGGCAAAACCATTTGAGAAGACGGGTTTCCTGATCCTGCCAGACTCTGCCTCACCGGGAGGAAATCCTGGAGCATTTATCTGGTCTTAATGTAAAAAGAGAGGCGGCTTCAGTCCCGTGTGAGTCGTGCCAATCGATGCCAACGTTTAATAGGATGAGACAAGCCAGCAGGTCAGAGAATGAGAGATCATAACCAGGACAACACCATACCTCATTAATTATGCACGCTTGCCACTAACTGTACAGGGGGTCGGCTGCAGGTGAGATATGTGATTAATGAATGACTGTGTGACAGTTGAAGTGGACTGAATCACTGAGGGGGTTACTAATCCCTCAAAACTACCTTCAGATTTGTCCATCATTGATCAAAAAATTCTGTCAAAAGACGGAGAATAATCAGTTAACGCAACCTCTGAGGGGAATTGGAAATTTTAACTTTCAGTTAAAAAACGTGAAGCTGGTAATTCGTTAGCATATGGCATAAATTAGCATTATGTTAAGTTAAACATTTTGATTGAATAAAAACTAAGTTTAGGATTATGAATTGGGTGGCAGAAATCGTGACGTAAGGATAAGGGCGGACCAGGAAATAATCCGAAGGATAGGACTGTCCCATTTAACAACGATGTGACGGCCTACTCGTCCTTCGAAGGACGGGTCCTTCGGAGGATGCAGCCCCTGAATTGGGACACAGCACTAGTGTGATTTTATACACATGTATTGATTTCAAAGTGTCCTCATCAGATAAGTATTTACAGATAATGTAAAACCTTTGAGGGATGCCTCCTGCTGAAAGTCTTCAATGAATAGATTCATTTTAAGCCAAACGTGGGTCGATATCTGCTGTTTTCATGCTTCAGATTGTGGAGCGGTCCAGTGTTTTAATGGATGAAACTATTTTGAGCTTTTGAAATGGATTCAATGGATTTTCCACTCGCTCTTGTCTCCTTAAAGTGTCAACAAATCCATCTGCAGTGAAATGAAGCATGGTCAAAACCAGAACCAGCTGAATAACCTCGATGCTAACAGGCTAACTGCAGTGCTGCACATAAAGATGCTGGCCTGTCTGTCCCCTTCCATGATGTCATTTTAGCTGGATGGCCTTTGTCGCTGTCTTACTGCCCTCTACTGGTCTGGTGGTGTGTTGCAATTATTATTTTATTTATTTATTTATTCCTCCAAAGGTCACTGGCCTGATTTGTATAATCTCCACAGGACTCAAGGCCTCAGGAGAAGCACAGACATCATGGGGCCACAGGAATCATTTAGTCCCTGGAAAAGTAGTTTTAGGAACTGATTAATTAATTTCTAAGCACTGTTGAGGTGCCCTTGAGCAACGTACCAAACCTACCAACTGTTCAGGTGCTCACTGAGGGTGCAGCACCATCACTCTGCGCTCTCCATCTGTGCATGTCTCTGTTCAAAAGTGCTGTTTGGACGTGTGTTTGTATAGCGTGATTTAGAGTGTAAAACTGATTCACCCCCAAGGAGATTAATTAAGTATATCTTCCTCTTCGTCTTCTTAAAAGTTCCTGGAACTCCTGGTCATAAAGGCACCAGGTGTAAAAACACCAACACAAGAGTCACAGAACTTTATCCCTATAGGATCACACACCGATGAGTTTCGCTGAAGACCTGAGGGATGTTTGACATTTCATCAGTGTGTTTAATGTGTGTTTTAGTCATCAGAAAGGATACATTAATTCTTCAGATCCCTTCTGCAAATGTCGGCTCCAAAGTATGTCAGCAGTGTGAGGTTTCAGGGCTCAGCAGGCCTCACATTTTATTCAGTTAACTCAAACACGAGTTTTTGTCTTATTTGATGTCTTGTGTTTTTTCTAAACATTGTTTTCCCTCAACATTTAATTTTTCTTGATCATCTTTTATGCTGTGAATTGTATTGGACACAGTTCATTCAGCCTTTGTTCTCTCTGTTCTCCTTGTTCTGAGCTAAATAAAACTTCAGAACAGATGAAGGGTCTGCTCCAGATCACTGCCTCTGGTCCTTGGTTCATGAAAAAAACAGCTCGATATTAGCAAAGACATAAAAGTTGCAAGCTCCTTTTTAAAGTGCTACTGCAAGATACAAAATATGTCTCACTCGGAAGTTGATTGATTTGAAAAACTCCATCTGATTTATCATTAAAAGAGATTAATAATTTCCACTCCATTAGTAAGCCATGGTAATTGATGAATGGCAGCATCACAAGAGATGAGAAGTTTCATTCACTTTCATTAAAATCTCATTACATGTCTCTGAAATATTTCAGTCATGGCATACAGTCTCTGTCTCTGTTTCGATAAGAGCTGGTCAGGCTGTGGTGAAGGTCTGCCTGGTCGCAATCCCTTTCGGGGAGGGAAGGTGAAAGTCCAGGACTCATTACAGAGAGCATTCATTATTCATATCCAGATGCACAGATATATACTTTCTTTCTGAGAATCACATGAGATTACTGAGTCCTTGTTTATGGGATATGACAGACAGGCATAATGGCAAGGATGTGACGATACGAGGTTTTATCTGGACAGCCTGATCCTTTGCTCACTGTGAAGGTACACACGGCAGTTTCACGTTTCTGGAATTAAATAAAAACTTTCACTATTAGCTAAAGCAATCTGTGGGTGAAATACTTCAAATAAATGAATCAATAGATCGATAAATCAGTCTTTATTTGACAAATGCTATCTCAGGACGTTTCACAAACACAGCAGTTATAAGCTGTCTGAGCTCATCTTAACCCACAGTGAGTGGAGCATTTTGGAGCATTTAGCGAGTTAAAGTCAGGTTTCTGTCTGTTAGAAAACAACCACTGCATCATCCAACAACACAAAACTTCACCAAGGGCCTTCTTTAGGTAAAATATCCCAACACAATAAAAAAGCTGCCTTGGCGTTGAATGACACCAAGGCATTCTATGATGCAGCTCATTGTTTGGACGAGAGAAACGGTCTTAACGTGTCTTATTCACCAAATGTTACAGTGAGTCCCTTGCAACCAGCAACAATAGATTTCATAGCAGCATTAGCAGCTGGAACAGTTTTGGATTGACACCAATGACAAGCCTTCGCCTTTTCAGCTGCTAAGACTCTCTGTAAGCAGTACTTTTTACACACTTTCAGACATGTGAGAGACATGAGCATTTATTCCCAGGTTTCTTTCTTGTCACTTTGAAAATTTGTGTACTGTATTCACCGCCCTCCAGCTTGATTTTTCCTCTCTGCAAGCTCTAAGGAAATTGTGCTCTTCAAGAAGCACACTTAGTTCATCCAGTGCTATTTGTTGTGAAGCAGGTTTGTCTAAAGTGGCTCTTCAGAGCTTTTGCTCAGAAAACTTTCAGCTTTCAGCGACTGAAAATAAATCCGAGGGAATGAACCTGAGTTGTGAAGTGGGGAGAGCTGCATAGTTAGACAATGAAAAATATGACATTACCATAATTACATGATGGAAGAATAGATCACATGCCCTGACCACCTTTGGGCTTTTTTGGTGGATACAATCTGATTTACTCTTGTGATTCAGAGTAATGCTAGCCTTTTTGTTGTAATATTTATTGCTTAAGGTGCTTTTGGACCACATGAACTTTCCCCTGGATCAATGAGCTTTTCGACCGGAGAAACTAGGCTATAAATTCAGTTTTGGGTTAATTGATCCTCGTCCCCGGCAGAAAGGTAGTACTGTCCAAAGGTCCAGGAAACTCTGAGGGGCAGGGCTAACAAGCTGAATGTTTCTGATTGGTGGATCCATCCACAATAACATCTCACCCGGCTGTAATTGACTTGGTTCAGTAACTTCAAAACAATGTTTTTTCTTTGAACCTGATAGTGTGAATGTGTCTCTGTCAGCTCCCAGTGTTCAAGTTTCAAGAGTGACCCTGTAAACTGGATATGGACACGTTCATCAAAACCAGCACAGGCTGAATATCCTTCATGCTAACAGGCTAACTGCAGTACCACACAGCTTGTCTGTCTCTTTCTATGGTGTCATTTTTTGTTTGATGGTCTTTGTTGTTGTCTTACAGCCCTCTATTAGTCTGGTTGCTTGTAACAATTACAACCTTCAATTCCAGTAAAGATGGGACATTGTGTAATGTAAAGAAATCTCTGCAAGTCAGCAGCGAGGCTGAAAACCAACAATCCGACCCCTCAGGCAGCACTGCATTAAAAACCAACATCATTGTGTAAAGGATATTACCACGTGGGCTCAGGAACACTTCAGAAAACCATTGTCAGTTAACACAGTTCATCACTACATCTACAAGTGCAAGTTCAAACTCTACCATGCAAAGACAAAGACATATATCAACAACACCCAGAAACACCGCCGGCTTCTCTGGACCCGAGCTCATCTGAGATGGACTGACGCAAAGTGGAAAAGTGTGCCGTGGTCTGACGAGTCCACATTTCAAATTGTTTTTGGAAATCATGGACGTGGTGTCCTCCAGGCCAAAGAGGAAAAGGACAATCTGGATTGTTCTCAGGTCAAAGTGTCAAAGCCAGCATCTGTGATGGTATGGGGGTGTGTTAGTGCCCATGGCATGGCTAACTTGACCATCTGTGAAGGCTCCATTAATGCTGAAAGGTACATACAGGATTTGGAGCAACATATGCTGCCATCCAAGCCACGTCTTTTTCAGGGACGTCCCTGATTATTTCAGCAAGACAATGACGGGACACATTCTGCATGTGTTACAACAGCGTGGCTTCATAGTAAAAGAGTGCAGGTACTAGACTGGCCTGCCTGCAGTTGAAAATGTGTGGAGCATTATGAAGCCTAAAATACAACAAGGAGACCTCGGACTGTTGATCAACTGAAGTTGTTCATCAAGCAAGAATGGTAAAGAATTCCACCAACAAAGCTTCAACAATAATTGAATGAATGAATGAATGAATAAATAAATAAATAAATAAATAAATAAATAAATAAATAAATAAATAAATAAATAAATAAATAAATAAAATAAAGTTAATGAGTTTGAACAAAAAATATCTTATCTTTTTAGCACATTCAATTAAATTATATTATATTATATATTTAAATGTCACTGGCCTGATTTGCAAAATGTACCCAGGTCTTTGGTTTTGGTGGAAATGTGGACAAACAATGGACTTTGTCCAAAACTCCTGGACTTTTCAAAGAGTGTCTTCCAAACTTGGTGGCAGCAGGGGTGGAGGTAAGGCGTAGTCATGACAACGCATGGCTTCATAAAACCAATGCACACAAATTAAATCTGAACTTTATGCTGAATGATAAATCCTCATTGTCAGTTCCTGTTCATAAAATGGTACTCTAATTTTCAGAGTGTTACTGTTAAATCATCACAGATCCACACCATACTTAATAGACTTTGACTCTTAAACTTAGTTCAACACCTTCAGTAAGCCTCTGTGGGCTCTTTTGATTTCTCCTAGGCTCAGTTATCCATCCATTAGCTTTACACACTTATCCTCTGAAGGGTCACAGGGGGGATGGAGACAATCCCATCTGACATTGGCCAGTCGGTCACAGAGCTGACTCCTTAAGACAGACAACAATTCCTGCTCACATTCACACATACAGGCAGCTGACCTAATAGGTGTTGACTGTGGGAGGAAGCCAGAGCACCTTGAAAGAATGTGGGCTGAAGTGGGAGATCAGTGAGAGAAATGTGTCTGCTGATTACTTTGTGTGTAATACTGCCCTGATTCTCTCCAGCTGATCTCTTGATGTAAGGAGCTCTCTCTCTCTTTTTGCTGCTGGATCTGGAAATCCACAAAACCGTCCTTTTCTCACTGAAATGGCTGTTAATATGTTGGAATTCAGACATCGTCCCTGAGTGTTCCCTGACGGGCAATTTGTGGGCAGTCAGGTTGATAGACAAGGGCACAACATGCTGGATCATTAATGAGCAGCCCTGCTGCACTTAGGGCTACACACCCAAACACTCCCTCACACATACAAGTTCTCTCTCTCTCTCTCTCTCTCTCTCTCTCTCTCTCTCTCTCTCTCTCTCATTCTCCCACTCATGGCACACAAACACGTGCACAGACATCCCCTTCTTTTATAACACCATCCCATCCACGCTTTGATACTCAGAGCTCGGCGGCATCGTATCCCAGCAAACCTCGCTCTTCTCTCTCCCTCTCTCATGCCTCTAGGCGCTGCTTTATTTCCCCCCAGGAGTGGTGCAACTCCCTGCCAATTCTTCCCAATCCATCAGTGAATGTTCTTCCCCACCTGGGGCTCCAACGTGCTCCAACACTTTTTTTTTTATTATTTTTTAGTTTGTCTTGAGAGTGACCGAATCTTCCTGCCACAGAAGGACCTGTTCCTGCTTCATTCTTCACATTATGATGAGCAAAAGATGGGACAGTTATGAATGAGCAAGTCACTGACAGCAGAACTGATCAGTGGGGGTAGCTGGTTGCTGTCTAAAGACGTGTAACTCTCAACACCAGTCAGGAGAGTCAGAAAAGACTGAGGTATAAATATTTTTAAAGCCCCTGTGAGTGAGGACCTATGGACAGAGTTGAACCTCTTATGTCTTCCCTGAGTTTGTCCTGGGCACAAGTAAGTGCTGTTTGTATCTAAAATAAATCTCAGCCAGCTCTATATTTTTTAAATAATCTCTGTTTTGGAAGATTCATTAACCCCCTATGGCATGGTGTTGCCGTGAGGCAACAAATCCACCTCTTTTGGTATCACACTGCCCATTCATTTATTTTTTTCTTTAAATCAAAATATGATAAATTTCTAAATCCTCTAGAAAAAAACAAACAAATACATAAAAAAAAGAATCAGTGGGTGACTTGGGGTTCGGGATCCCTTTTTAGGGAAAAAAAAAAAAAAAAGAGAAGAAGGTTGAATATCATTCGTTGACACAATTAAACTTAAAAAAACTAGAAATATGTGCATCTAAATAAAAAAGGATAATACTAGTATTTCTAAAGATTTTTTATTTGTTTTATTTCCTAAAACAGAGTTTTTGTTTGCTGCATCAGGGCAACTTTATGTAGTTTGACCACTATCCCTGTGGCAGTTATGTTAAAGTAGTGATACTCAATTCTGGTCCTAAGCAAAGCCTTATGTGAGCAACCTGGTTGCAGGGACCAAATAACTTATAGAAACAGTCCTGGCAACCAATATTCCTGTGGTTCCCCCCACACAACCCCCCGGGAACCTAATTGTGGGTCCTTCATTTCAGGGCGTTCCTCATCCACACCAGGCACCAAACCACTGAGTAGCTTTTAGACTTTCTCAGAAACCTCTCTCAAGAAAATAGACCCCCTAAATCCTCTGACTGTACCTCCTCATTGGAGGACGTGCCTGTTAGATTCAAGACAGAAACTTTTGTGAGTCCCAACGAACTTTAGTTTAATGTTCTACTAAAAAAGAAAAAAAAAAACTCACTGTCAAAGCGGACCACCAGGAGGCGATGGCTGACCACTAGTGGGCCACAGACCACTATTTGGGAATCATAGCTATGGATGGTTTGTGAAGGGAGGTTTTCATGGACCTGCTGCCCTATCTAACTCACACACACACACACACACACACACACACACACACACACACACACACACACACACATACAGATCCACTTTCACACTAAGAAACTTAACTGTTAAGTGAGCGGTATTAGCACATTTTAGGTAATCTTTTTGGTATGTAGTCTAGAGCTGGAATGAGAATGAGTTTAGGGAATTTCCAGGGATTGTTTTAACTTGTTTGAATTTTGATTGGCCAGTCAACTTAATCATCATGTTCACTCTTTTTCTGTTTCTTGTTTTCTATCATTACAGCTTTATCAACAGAGTTCTTTAAGTTATGGTATGTGAAGGAGGGAAGTGTTTACCAGTGTGTTTTCTTTCTTTAAGTGTGTGTGGGTAATCAGTGGCACCTGTGGGGGAAGTTAAAAGGAGCTGGGATTGCAGAAGGTGGGTGGACCTCCCCAGGGCTAGAACCTGGAGAGGCGAGTCAGGAGGATGTCTCCGTGAGGAGCTCTTCATTTAGTTTGATCTTTGGCCTGCTTTAATGTCTGTTTGAGTAATAAAATCCTTTCTTTTTGCTACATCGTGGTCCGAAGCATTCATCATGTAAAGAGCATTGTGACAGGGTTACAAAAATGTGTCTTAGCAGCAACTAAGACTAGCACCTGGGGAGTGGTTCAGAGATGACTAATATTTTGCCTGATGATGTAGTATGCATTTATTGTTCCTAAAGAGGCATCATCAGTATTAATTTCAATGAAGCTGCCATTCATCATGAATCCACTAGAGGCTGGCTGCAGAAAGAGCAGAAGTCACATACACACCAAAAAACAAACAAACAAACAAACACACAAACTGACTTAAGGCATTTAAAAAAAAAAACAACAAAAAACAACATATTTACAGCCTGGTTCAAAAAAATGCTTGGGTCTGAAATGCTAATTTCGCTATCAGCACACACTGTATGTGGTGAACTTTTTCTTACTCGGCAGTTTAAAAGATATTACGATCACGAGTTCGTCCAATCAGGGGCTGAGCTCAGCTCACATGACTGACAGGCACCCTATAGCTTTTAGAAAGGAAGCTAAAAAGTCTGCGTCATATCCAAGATGGCCCTGTCCAATGATTGGCTTCATTTGACTGTATCAGGAACAGACAGGTGACGTCACAGAGACTACGTCCATATTTAATACAGTCTATGGGGAAAACATGCAAACTCCACACACAAAGGCCACCAGGCAAACTGGGATTGGAACTGGTGACCTCCTTACTGTGAGGCAGCAGCATTAACCGTGTCGCTCTACTACAGTCACTACAGTCCAGCAATAAATTATTATTTTTCTGAAAGAACCCATTGAATCATTACAGAGGTGAAAAGTGCTAACCAGGTTTCAGTGGTATGTACCTAACTTGCTGTATTACTTCTTCTTTCACCTGTTAACACTTATAAGTATTTATCCGGGTTTTTATTATTATTATTTTTTTCATAAAGGAAATTTGAATCCATTATTGGGGAGAAAAAATAGTAGAAAAAAATGGTGTCCATAGGGAGGCTATTTCGTGTTGTTAAATCTTAACGACTTCTAGCACGACAGCAGGCTCAGCACCACGGAAAGCTCCTCTCTCTCTCTCTCTCTCTCTCTCTCTCTCTCTCTCTCTCTACCCCTGTCTCTAACTGACTCTTCCGGGCGCACACTCGGCAGCTGGCTGCTATACAGCTCCTCCCTCCTGTGTGGTGGCTTTCCCGACCAAAGATCCTTGGACGTGAACAGTTTTGCTGAGGAGCACTTTTCTTCGCCCCAAACAACCAGACGGACAAAAGAGGTGTCAGTTATTTCGTATCGACCTGAAAGAAAGGAGTTGAGGTGTCGGATAAGGTCTCCAACGGTCCCTCACCTCCCAAATCTCTGTCAGCGATGGAGACTTGGGCTGGCTCCTGCCCAGGCTTGCACTTATCTCTGGGTATCTGGCTGATGATAGCCGCTCATACCCTACAAAATGCCAAGGCGGAGATAACATGCGCGACTTGCCCGTCGCCACTTCAACTAAACCTGGAGGAATTACAGCTAGGGATGCGCTCTGACCCTGCAAATGAGACGGGAACCCTTAAAAACATCCAAGTAGAGTTTGTGGAAGTCGGGGTTACCGAACAAAATGCTGGAGTTGGAAACGATGATGAAACAGGCGTTTCCGTGGAGGATGCCCCCCTGTTCTCCCAACATGTCAGTTTGGAAAGCTTAGGTGCTAAAGAGGACGCGCTGGGCTCCGTGGAAGAAAGTAACAGAGGCGGTAAGAGGAAAGAAGAGCCCGGGAAGGGTGAGGATGTTGCGCTCCAGAGAGCGAAGAGAAGCGGTGCTGAGTTTTCTGAGTTGAGCGCGAACGGGTGGACCGGCGTTGATGCGGGCGCACAGGAGGATCGAGGCACGCTGCTGGACGGGCTCAACAAAGGCAGGTCCGAGTTCAGATGGAACAGGGACGAAAGGCGAGGGAATAACAGGCAGGATGATCCCAAGCTCACCAGCAGCACTTTCGCTCTGACAGGGGACTCTGCCCATAACCACGCGGTGGTCTACTGGTCAGGGCAGAACAGCAGCGTGAGTAACCATTTATTATCATCATTATGATACATTTCCCCATCCCAGATACCCTGCTTCTTATCACGACTCGGCATTAAGTCTTCCCTGAGAACGGGGTATTTGGAGCAGCTGGATAAACTTACTCCATGACGCACAGAGCGGAGACTCTGTGCTCTGTCGTGCCGCTGAGTTAAGGTTCATTGTTAACAGGTGCACTGGAAGCTACAGAGGCGCATCGACCCTCACTGTTCCCTAAATGCCAGACATGTGCAAAGACTGTGAATCGTATTTGGCCGCGACCTTTGACTGGCACAGAAATTACGCACGAAGCCCCTCATTTACGTTCGCGCGTTTCTTTCCTTGGTTGGAGCTTTCATCCTCAAATCTGCTCTTACATCTGTCTGTGCGTCGACCAGAGCCTTGCAATTTCAGTGAAATCCTTATGATTATTATTATTATTATTATTATTATTATTATTATTTTAATTTATAGCCTTAGTTGGAAAATATTTATGATTTAGTTGCAGCGAGTTTGAGATATGCTGCATGATTCATTCCTCCCAAATGATGCGAGGCTCTTTCATCCAAACTAATTGATTGGGGAAAGAGGGAGTCATAAATTATTGCTCAATCTCCAATAAGCCCTTAGATTATTTAGATTAGTAATTTGTGTATGATTGTTTGAGGTTCCCCTGATTTTTTTTATTTTTATTTTTTTTTTATTTCACTGAACATGTGAGCTGAGGATTATTGGGTGTTTTAAATTTTACCTAAGTGGAAATAATGCAAACAGCAGTGAGTTTACTGCAAATCAAAAGGTGTTTTCCCTTGATGCATTACCGCAGACTTTCTAAAGGGGGTGTTTGGATGTTTGAATGCTTGGTCTTACTCCTTTGTGCATTTTTACCAAGCAGAGAGGAAGTGCTTCCTTGAATCAACAGGGCCTGATGATGCCAATAATTTGATTCATCACTAAAATAAAAGATGCAACATAAAATCAGGTAGCTGCATGAAAATATTTCCACTTTTGTATTTTTAAACAATTTGTCAGTCATCTTGGATTTAGTTCATCTTTTTTTTTCCTGTATCTGCTGCATTCAACAAATTTCCCAGTCTTAACTCTTTGAGGATTAGTGCTTTATGATTAAAGCTAAAGACGACATAGCTCGCCTTGCCCTCCGGGTGTAGAGGACCACATGCAGTCCTTTAGGTGTCACAACATAAACGTATGGGTCAAAAGCAGGAGTGACCTGCTGTCACTATGTGTAAATCTTTTCAGCTGCAGTTCTCACTGTACCCTGTATTCCTAAACGATACTGGCCATGTTCAATCGCGTCATCCATACCAAGAGGGAGAAAACCCTGCCCCTCTTACACAAGAGGGCCCTCATAGGAAGAGAATAATGAGACAAAATTAATCAAAGGCATTTACACAGCCGTGTAGGCTCACATTGAGCCGATGGGCCCTTCTTTGTGGTCTTACGAGCTTAATTTGTTGTTGTGGCTCTTCCCCCCGCTTTATTCCATTTGAAAAAAATCCCACATATTCAGTCTTGTCTGAGCTGATTACCACTCGGTGCATGAACTTGTTTTTTTACCCGCAGTGAAGACTGAGGCGATGTGTGGGGAACATGTTTGTGTGTGCTTACATTTGTCTGTGTGTGTTTGTGTGTGTGTGTGTGTTACTCTATGACTGTGTGCTGGACAGAGGAGGTGAAGAGGTTATTTTGTGCTGCTGTCCCTCAGCTTTAAATCTTTATTATCTCCAAGATTGAGGCCCCTGTTTTTTTCAAAGCCTCCTCCATTTGCTGCACAAAAAGGGAAATCAGGGCTGGCCTCGGGAGCGTCCTCATGAGAGGGGATCTGCTACTTAATCTTCATTCACAGTTGGTGCTTGTTGTGGTGATGAATGGAGTGGGAGACGAAGAGACTGAGCTTGAAGTCCTCTCACCTAACTGCAACAGTAGTTTAGTTAAAATGAAACGGAGTGGCTGGCTGACTGAGTGACCAGCTGTTCAGATGAATGACCTGCTCTGTGGGGCCGCCTTGACTTTGACTTCTTAATTCCTTTTAAGTCAATTAGAGGCCAAAGTGAAACAGATAATCCTGTGAAAAATTAACGGCACCCTTTGATGGAGATTTACTAACATCTTGCTGTAATATTCCACAGCAAACATCAGTGCTGCAAGCTCTGAAGCTGATCCGTGCACCACTCGAGTCAAATCCTAATTTTTACGGAAATCTCAAGGAGAGCTTTTTCAGTCTTCTCCATCAAAAAATTATATCTACCGGGTTTATTTTCTGCAAAACCTCAAAATGAACTGAGCAGATCGACCCGAACAGGAAGTGAGACATGGGAATGGTACAGAGAATCTGGTCAGTTCAAAAATAAAAACACCATATACCGACTCTCGACCTTATTGCACTGATCCGAGTGCAGATATTGATGATGAACCCTCACATCCACGGTAGACCCATGAGAACCACAGCATGATTTTCAAATGTTCAGTAAATCTTCCACAGAAAGGCAAAGTAATCAATCACAGGTATGTTGATCTCTGTTCTCTGATGTTATTGCGTCATCTCAATACTCTCTTGTGATCTTGGGGGATCTCACGGGATTTCATGATCTCACAAGTCCAGCACCTTTGAACTGTGGTGCACTGCAGGAATGGTTTGAGAAGCACGGAGCAAAATGATGCTGCAAATGGATCTTTCTGGTAGCACAGGCACCAAACTGGAGAATATAATGGCTTATTAAATGTGGAATAAGCCAAATCAATCCTTTGGTTGTCTGATCACACTTTGTCTGACCGTCTGTTCCAAATCGGCTCAACTTGTGACATCACAAGGTGGAGATCCACAAGAGGTGGAGCCTCTTGTGGATTTACTCTAATGAACAGGAAAGTACTGGATATGGAGATATCACATTTACATGTATCTGGATATTATTTACAACATTTATGTTTACATTAACAGTAATATAAACATGATCACTTTCTTATAACTCATAAAATAGACAAAGACATGATTTAGGCTGTCACACACATTCAAATCTACACATGGTTGATCTTAAATTCTGTCATGATGACAAAGTGATGAATGAAACCAGAGTCAAAATGACCCCAATTTAATGACTGACCATTCGTCTTCCACAGTATCTTCTGCATCTGCATCTGATTTGGTTCAAACCTGTACAGCTGGACTGTGCTGTCTCCTGCAGACATGTTTTTGGACAGGCTTGTGAAGCTATGGTTGCACAACGCTTTATTCAGGTTGGGACCATAGACTGTATATAGGATGGACAGCGCAGCTCCACCTTTTACCATTGAGCAGTTTTGAAGCCCAAAAAACCTCCATCAAGGGAGCCGCCATCGTGCAGCCAGAGTCTGCGCAGTAGAGACGATGAAGGGCTCAGAGAACATTTGAGAGGAGCCGTGTGACATTAGTTAAAAAAAAGAGGACTTGAACATAATGCAGTCCAATAATATCTAAATATCACTGTAGCTTACGGATGTGAGAAACGTTTGTATGAGTTGTAATATTTTTTTTTTTAATTTGACCACAACCCATCTGGAATGAATAACAAGGCAGAGTTTTTGACCTGTACTGCAGCCAGACACCAGGGGGAGCAGTTTTTGTGGAGACCTCAGTTTGAGCCAAGTGAGATGACGTCCATTTTTTTTTTTTTTTTTTTTTTCAGTCTATGGTTGGGACACAACGAGGAAGAGAGAGGCAGGGTTATAGGCGCTCATTTGGATTTAAAGAGACACACACCAAAACCGACCAATTAGAGAATGGGATCCGTCCCCTTTAAACTTGTGCTTGATCAAGTTTCGTCTTTGTTCTGCTTCCTGTGATGGTTATTGTTATTGTGTTCACCATTAACACGTTCTTTAAAGCACTCTCTGAGTCCTGTTCATGGCAGTGATGCACTAACTGGTTGGCTTTAGATGAAGAAAACCAAGCAGCTCTCTTATTTGTGTCAGGAGGAAGGGATGCAAAGAAATGAAAGAACCAGGAAGTTATCATGCTGAATAATTAAATGTTTCCTCTCTTTGAAAAGAGGTCACTACTTTAAAGTGCAATGATTTGGGGTTTTCTTTAAATGTTTACCAAATCTTTCAGAACCTCTACAGTGTTATTCTAAATTTCATTCTGCCGGGGCCTCCTGACACCTCAAGCGCGACTGCAGAGCCTGATGTTTGCACCAATTTTGTATCAACAGTCGACAAAAAAAAAATCATCACATCACTGTGTTCTGTCCATTTCTTTATTTGAGCTTTAACCACAGTCAGTTTCCTTCCTTTGTCAAGAGGTTGAAGTTGTCTAAACCTAAATTCTCATTTCACTTTGGTTCGTCTCGGTATGGCACGCATTTTGTAGCCTTTCCTTTGAGTAAAACCGGGACAGGTTCCCAAATTACAGACTTGTACTGTCCCACATTTCGGTACCTGTCCAATGGGGTGCAAGACATACCGATCCAACCCCAGAAGGTGGAGCTAGAAACACTGCAGTCCACTGATTGGTCAAAATAATTGTGAGTTTGCAGCAGTAATAAAGAACAACACATCAACCTGCCATGTTTAAATCTCCAGTTGACTTCTTGAGGGTAATTTTCTTTTTGTTTGGGAAATGGCATCACGAGACATCGTTCCATGGTCGACCGCCAAGGTGCAGACCTTCCTCGGTATTATTGGTTTGTTTACTGTCACGTGTTCCTTCTTCATTGGATTTATTAGTGGGGTATATTGTGTTGCGCTGCTGTGTCGTCACACTATTACGTAGCTGACATGGTTATTGGCGTCTGGCTTACACGCTGCCTACCCAGAAGGGCACGGCTGGCTATGAAAACGCACACATGATCAGGCTTTACCGATCCGACCTGTACCAAACTGTACTGATCCATACTGAACCACTTGGTGGAAACTGGACTTAAAGGAATGATGACCGAAGAGGTGTGTGATGAGGAAGCCTGGATCTGATTTAGGAAGTTGTTTCTCTGACCTTTGCTGAAGATATTTAACTTCCGCCTGTTCAAACTTTATTTTTTGAGGACATAAAACGATTCTCAGCTCAGTGACTTATGAGCTGTTTGGTTCAGCGGCCCTAGCACTGACCATAAATTCACATCTTTGGTCCAGAGACTTTCTCTCACTCTTATTTCAGCCGGAGTGCTTGGCCGTGTCTTGTATTGTGACTACCTCTGGGAGGACTTGAAGCTGCTGTGTCTTCCCTGGGGAGGGTATGGTGTGTCCTCTGAGGCGTGTACACAAAGCTAATGCACTCTCTGTGTCTGTCTCTCTCTACCTGTCCGGCCTCACTGTGTTTTCCTCCTTTTTCTCTCCGTCTGTCATCACATGTATCCTCATGTCTTCACCTCGGGTTTACAGGGGTTCTGTCGACAGCTAAATCTCAGACGCCAGCTGAAAATGTTGAGGAGGCATGTTGTTTATAATGTTCTTTGGTGTAATTCCAGTGAAGCATCTTGAAAACTAAGTGAGAACTTAAGTATCTTTGAGACTGTGTAATCCCTCCACCTTCAGCAGACATGAGCGTAATGGCATTGTGACTGACAGCGTGAATACAAAATGGATGGCTTTAGCAGCGTCTCTTTCAGTGTAATCTTCAAAATTCATCTCTTCTAACGGAGCCTTGAGATTTCCTCCTTACAGCATAACCATAAATACATCCCATTAAAAAAGCTGTGACCGTAAACGTTAGCATATCGATAACTGTCAGCGTTTTGGCTGATGGACTTTGTTTTTTCTCTCCGGGGTGCTTTTTTTCCACCTCCTGAACCACCACACATGGTGCTGTCTTTGATGTCCCTTCATCCATTGGGTCATTAGCATAAGACAGGGTGAGTAAAGGCTCGGCTCGAGTGGTCTTTAAAGTGGTGAGAACTCACACAGAGACAGGTCAGTCATATCTGGCAAGTCATCAGTGGAGCTGTGTGTGTCTGAAATCCCCAAATCCCTCTTGGAGGAACACATACAGACTCATGAGTGGCGTTTGAAGGAAAAATGTCAGACAGTACGAGCAAACACGATACAAAACACAAGCTATGCAGATGCAAGTTCAACACCCAGAAAAATGCATCTCTGCAACATGATGATTTATGTCGGGGTGTGAGTTGATGAATGATGGTTTAAAGGAAAACCACATCCTGCAGAAACACGGTAGAGTACTTCATCAGGCTGACTGGATGCCATTTGCATGTTACAGTCATTAAATGCACCACCGATATTGTGGAGGGAGCCCGGAGACCGAACAACAAGGACGGACTGTGCGTCGCATTTCCAGCTGCAGTCGCTGCAGCAGAAGGGATATGATTTAGGGTGTTACAGGCAGGTCCTATTCCTGCTCACTTTCCCTCAGCTCATCTCACCCCTCAGCCTAAATTACTGATGGTAATATATTATAAACTTGTTTCTTCTCTTCCTTTCCCGCTACCCTGGTGGCTCTCTGCTCTGGAGGAAGAGAGAGAGGGAGAAAAGGAGAATGTCATAAATAATGTAGCCTTTCCAGTGGGTCTCATCTCCAGTATCCCTCGATGTCTCCTCCCTTTCTGCCTCCAATTAGTCCCTACAAATTTGTTTCCTTTCTACTGTTGTTTTATTTTTTTGTATTTTCCCCCTGCTTTGGAAGTGTGAGTCTGTGGCAAGAGGCCATGTGCCACAAAACATGAATTGGGAATCTGTCTTGACTGGCCTCCAGTGCTAAACTCTTGGCTGCAGTTCCCCGTACAGTGAGCATTCTCACTCTTGACCTCCCGATTCTATGCAGTTTAAAAGCACAATATAACACCCAGTGCTTTCACTGTATGCTCGAGCATTCAAAGTCCATGTGTAGTGAAGATACAAAAAGGCATTTAAATGTATCTCCTGGACATCTGTGTTGTATGTTTTGTCCTACAGAATTAAAGCTTCATTTTTTAGCTAACAGCTAACCATTTTATTCTTTTAATATGAACAAATAAGACAAATCTTCCCTTTATGTCTCCAAAAAAATCCATCCATCTCTTCCCTTGTATCTGAGTGAACTAGGTCGGCATAATTTGAGTATATTTAACATTTATCTCCTGTTAAATGTCACCGAATGCACTTAAAAGTCCCACGGAATGTCAGAAGCCTCCTTAGCACCCCGTCTCAAAAACGCTCCCACATTAAAGAAGCCATTCAAGAAGCCATCCAATCAGGGCGCACTGCACCTGCTGCCGCCGCGTCGCAGATCTCACTTCACATCAAGCTGCTAAAAGCTTTTAAGGTATGTGAGCCCGCGTATGAAGGAAGCCCATCCAGTCACACAAGAGGGCTTTCAGGGCTGCGTTCACCAAAACTAATGGCCTCATTAGATTTACTGTATGGTTGTCACGCTAGCTGAGGCCCTGATGGAAGTCACCTCGCTGTGACTTCACCGACTCAAGCACAATCACACGCTTGGCCACTGATCCTGTTCGGTAGCACAAAGGTGCCAACATTATCCTCGTGCTGGAAAGAGTGTGAGGCAGAGAGGAGCGCGGGTGTAAGGACGTGTGTTAATTACACTGGTTCACCCCAGTGTCAGATTTCATTTAGTTTCATTTCTGTTTTATTAAATGCTTTCCTCCCACCAGAGAACGTGGGGTACCACCCTACGAGTGAAGCGAGTCTGCTTCCCTCTGTCTCACTTTTTACATCACACAGGTTGAAACACCTACGAATTGACTTACAGATTATCGAACTCTGAATCTTCCCAGTCCCAGAGGCGCTGTGCATCTTGACCTTATCCTCCTTTTTTCCCGAGCCAAGTGCGATATCTTGTAATGTTGATGTCCCTCGCTATTTCCCAAACACGGGCGAGCCGGGGAGAGCGGCTAGGTGATGAGCATGTAATAATGTGAGACCACGGTGAAGCAACAGACTGCATGCTGCGTTTCTTGCCCTCTCTGTTTGCTTTTTCTTCTCTGTCCTCCTTCAGAGGGCTTTGTCCCTCTCACACATCCAAACCTCAGAAGGTAACGCAAAATCAGAGGCTGTATGCACATGCGTGCGAACAGGCAGATTCAAAGTTGCACGCATGCATATACAGAAATGTTCATGAAGGACAGTAACAGACACTCAGACACAATATCACACACGCACACACACATGGCCTCAATCATTCTCAGTGTCTCGTCTCTCTCTGTGTCAGAGCGAGTGGTGTCGTGCCTAGAGGTGGCTGTCATTGATGGAGACTAATGTTGACACATCACACCCCAGGACCTGCAGTCAATTAACACATTGTCTAATTAAACTGATCTACTGGTTTATCTATGAGAGATTGAAAGTGGCTGTAAAATGGGTCCACGCTGCATTAACTTTACAATCAGGTCTGCTTCTTTATTCCTGTGTGGATTTTAATGGTAATAACCTGCTTAAACATCCCTCCATTACCAAACAGATTGTATTAGCATCTTTCATTGATGGCGGCCGGAGATAGATGCTCATGATTTTGGATTTCCATTTCCCCTTAATGCCCCTCTCAAGCTGCACAAAATACCTAAGCAGGCACCATACGTGACTGAACTTCTGACCGACTGTAGTATCTGGCGTGGAACTCAGCCTGAAAAGTGCCCTCTAAATAAATCATCCCTCAACTGGCTATAAGTCATTTTCCTCCCAGCAAGCTTTGCATTAGCTTCTCCTGAAACAGGAGCACATTACATTTCTATCAAACGCAATAATTGTCTCTTATTTACTCCTCAGCCCCCCAGCTGAGCTGCTTTTAAAATTTTAATGACGCCGTAAGAGTTGTTTGAACTGCTTGACGGGTACAGCACTAATATAAGCCGGAGTATAGAGGAGAGAGTGTGAGTGGTCATGGATATCAATGAATTTTTAATCCTCCTGCTCTTTTATAGGTACTTTCTGTAAGGGTGGAGCTTTCCCTGGAAAAGAAAGTACGGAGCTGCCACAAAACCCTGATGAGAAAAACACTGTGAACGTAAAAGAGTAAAGAGCAAATAGAGATGTTGAGAACAGCTTCTAAGGAGGAACCGTATTTATAAGCGTGAGTGGAGCTATTTTATCCTGATGGAAAAACTGGGATTCATAAATTTTAAATGCTGTCCGGCTCACTGCGATAAACTCAGGGGGTTTTGCAGTTACAGTCTTGTGGAGCCTGGTTAAACCAAAAGCTTGAAGCAGCTGCGGTGAGGAAACATTAACTCATGCTGCAGACTAGTTAGCAAACTGTTGCATCAGTTAGCTAAATATAACCACGCTTAGTTTAAATAGGCACTAAAGCTATGTTCACACTGCAGCTAAAAGTGACCCGAATCTGATTTTTTTTTTTTTTTTTTTTTTTTTTTTTGTGAACGCAGACTGTGTGAACGGCACAAGTCACATTGAATCTGAAATTTTTGAGTCAGATTTCAAATCTGGTAATGAATCAGATACATAGCAGATTTTTTTGAATGCGACTATGACGTCATTCTGGAGCAACCAACCGGCAAGGAAGTGCTACAAATCTTCAGTACTTTGAGTGTTCGCTTGAGGCTGGCTGCAGAGGTACCAGAAGTTACATACATACCAGACAACAGCAGAAATAAACATGTTTACAGCCTGGTACAAAAAAAAAAAAAAAAAAAAAAGTCTCCCAACTGAATCACTTTTTTTGCTGACAGCACACACTGTATGAGGGTGAATTTTTTTCTAACTCGACATTTTAGACGATATTAAGATCGCATGTTTGTCCAATCAGAGGCACAGCTCAGCTCACATGACAGAGGGGTGCTGTAAAGCTGTTAGTGTGGAGGCTCAAAGCCCGACTTCATTTCCAGTATGGCCGTGCCACCCGATTTGCTTACAAACTGTTTCAAAAACAGACGGGTGACGTCACAGAGACTATGTTGACTAATTTTACAGTCTATGGGAGTGACATACGTAACAGTTCAGACAGCAGACAAATGGAGGCAGGAATCATGTTCAATGAACACAAACACACATGGAAAAATAAATAAATATAAAAAATATATAAAGAAAGAAAAACAGACACACGCTGTTTTTTAACATAAGACCATAAATAAGACTTCTATGTTTGTTTCCTTTAACACCTCTCTAGGCGTGATGTCGTTACTGTTCAACCATGTTCAACTGAGCATGCGGGTCGCTTTAGGAGCGTTAGCTGTTTACATCACAGTTCCTAGACAGTCCACATTTAAAAATGTAAATCTGAACAGCCAATCAAAAAAAATCAGATATGAGCAATAAAGTGAGCGTTAATAAGGCCTGCAGTGGGAACGTAGCCCAAGAGTTTTCAGTGTGATCATGATGTGACTCCTCCTCTAAATCCATCAATGAATTAACGGGCAGTTTGATATTGTGTCTGCAACACAGGCCTCATACTTTACAAACTGGTGAGAGGAGAGAGCTCGGCCAAGAGGGAAAGCTTCAGATTACAACCCTCATGTAGGCTCTTGTAATAACTAAAAGACTGAGTTGGGAAACATAAAGCCAAAGTAAGTTTCCTCTGCCTCAGTGGTCCTCACATATCTTGAAGTTAAGCTGCTATTCATGAGCCAGTCATGGTTGATCCATCACAAGATGAGGATGCCTCCTGGGCACCCCTCCCTCAGAGATTTTCCGGGGCAATCTCTGCTAGTTGACCGTGGGGTAGACCAGGTGGACTGCCATGTATCTCATGTGGCCTTAAAACACCTGAGGATCGCCCAGGGGGAAATGGAGACCTACTTGCTGAGCCGGTGGCTCTGCATAAGCAGAAGAAATGGATGTGTGGCTGAATAAAAACCTCATGATAATGAAAGATGGCTTTTCTTCAAGTGCTCTTGCTGTGTCTTAAAGGGGTTCTACCTTCTGGTAGCTGGTTTTAAACCCCAAGAACCACATGTGAAGTATCTGCTGAATGTAAAGTGATGTGTTGTTTCAGCTGAATCTTGCTTTATCGAGCTGTCTGAGAGCTTGAATCGACAGACATCAAGCTGCTGCCACCTGTAATTCATCTGTTGAGCTTATGCACACACACAGAGAGAAATGAGGTTGTTGCATCCTGGTGGTCAGCATCAGTCTGCTTTCAGCATAAAGATGAGTGGATCCTAACTACTATTTGCCACTAGCTAATACGTAACGCATCCTGAAAATACAGCTGATCCAGGCTGTCACAGTCCTTGTTGTCAGTGGCCAGGCTGAGCTGATATACAGTATGTGTGTTAAACACACAACAGACACACTGCAGAATGTGAGTAAATTGATGCTGTTATGTGTAAAGAAGGACAAAGCCTCTGGGTTCAAAAGGTTCAGCCTTATTCATTTTCCCAGTGAGTTACAGTGTTTGTGTTAAATATATGAAAGAAGAAATATATAACACTGCACAAACAGATTCTGCAAACGTGAATATAATCATACACAGCAAAAAAACACAAAGCGCTGATGTCCCCTCTGCTTTGCATTAACCTCCGCTGCTTTATAATCTGTCTTTTTCCTGCTGCTCGAACAAAGACGTCCCCCAGTGGCCCCACTTGGACCCTCATTGCTTGTTCCCCCACTTCCTCTGTTTGTTCTCGCTCTTTATTCATGGCGACTTTAGTTGAGCCAGTACTGAATACAAGCAGTAATGTTGAGTAATGAGCGGTAACAGGCCTGTAACTAAATAAATACCCTTAGTCTGACATTTTTTACGTGCTCCAGATTGCAAGCCTCTTTTTGCCTGCATCAACAGCAGTGATTTTCTGCAGTGTGGCTGGTCGTGCTGAGAGCAGCACATAAAAACAGCATCTCAAAGAGCTTGTTCTTTTTTAATGCAAAACTTTATCACCTCCTTTTTTTTTTTTTTAAGCGTAGCAGTTGCAGTGAATATGCCGTGTATTTTGTAGTGTCATTTGTTGATCGAGAACACATGAAGTCATCACAAGCCCAGCTCCTCTGAGTGCATTTTTAGCCCCAGAGAAGAGGAAGCTTAAACCTTCTAAATCCCAATAACACTCAGAGAGAAGGTAGCCACCGTGCTGCCCCAGTCCTGTCATAGAGAGACTGATAGTGGGCCTTTACAATCAATGGTGCTGAGTATGATTCCTGGTGTGTCATGTGCCTCCAGGCTACAGTGGAAAATAAGGCGAGTAAAAGTTCAGGCGCAGTCAGACTTTCGGGGTGCTGTTTTTTTCTTGTGGTTCAAAGAATAAAACTGCATCTATCAATATCGTTGACAACTGCAATAAATCACAAAACTTGTGATGAGCATCAGTTCTTACTGGTTTCATCAATCCCCCTTCAGGCTGCTGTTTTAGTAAAAAAAAAAAAAGAAAGAAAAAAACTGAAAGGTAGCAGAGATGTTTGAAGAGTTGAATATTTGGCACGCTCTGCACCCACATCTTGTGATCACAGCACGCTTAGGAAAATAATGGACCTACCATAAAATCCAATGTGAGTAAGTTGCACTTTTAAAACCTTTCATGACATCTAAAGCTGGACCTGCTTCCTATACATCAACCAAGCACCTCTTATTACCAGCTTTTCCCTCGTTAAGTCCTTTCAAGCAGTTAAAGAAAACATGGGTGTATTTAGTAAATAAACCTTGCAGGATGTCGCTTTAATTGATAAGACTCTCAAGCGATGAGCAGAGGTCTGTGGTGCAGGTCTCTTTGAATTTGTCTCTAGCAGTGGGTCTGTTTGTACCTCACAGCTTTAATTGCCACCATAGACTGAGCTCAACTTACCTATGTTTCGCTTTTAGGATGGTGGCCATGGCTACACAGCTGCACAGAGTCTGCACATTGCTGGATCCAATTAAAGTCCTTCCACAGAAGCCCAGTTTAAATCTCTCTCCAAAGTCAGACTGCATCTTTCTAACCAGTGTGGTTTGTGTTACAGATTTTACACAGCACTGAATCTGGTTTTAATTGAAGTCAGTGTGTCAAATCAACTCACGCTGGCTCTGCTCTGTTGCGTTCCAGCTGCTTCCCAGCTTCAGCAAGCTTTAGCCCTCCAGATAAGACATGCTAGCCTCCTGTTTTTGCTTTTCGCTACCCAAGAAAGATGCACAGAGTGGATCAAGTGGAACAGGAAGTCATGCACCAAAACCACCATTAAAATACCTGTTGACTTTCATCATAATGAATGAATGAAAATTATTCTAGTTCACTTGAAAAAAGTGAAACAATTTACAAGCACAAAGCTTATTTAAAACCTACCCCTCTTATCAGAAAATTAGTGTATAGCAAAAACAATACTGATAAATAAAATAAACACTAGATCGTATTTAGTTTGACTATAACAAAAGAAAAAAACGGACATAATGAGCGGAGCCAGGCCAGGAGTCAACAGGTTTGAGGTTTAACACGAACAAAGAGAGGATCATCAAGCATGGGAACGTCTCGGTCTTGGGACTCCATCTGAACTGAACGCACAGCCGGAGTGAGTTGACCAATGAGACAGCGCGCAGGCAACTTGCAACAGAGTGGAGAAGGAACAGACCTGGATTTGGTGTATCTCCAACAGCAGCAGTGAGAAGCATTAATTTCATCAATCCGCTTGGTTTTCTTTTGTCTCACCCCTGAGGTGCCGATCTTTTATGAAACCTGTCTGATCTATATTAATCAAGCTGGCCAGTACATTGGATAATCCATCCATCTTCTGCTGCTTATCTGGGTCAGGGTTGTGAGGGCAGCAATGTCATCAGCGAAGACCAGAGGCCTCTGTCCCCGGCTACTTCCACCAGCTCCTCTGGGAGGATACCGAGGCATTCCCAGGCCAGCCGAGAGATATAATCTCTCCATCGTGTCCAGGGTCTACCCTCGGGGTCCCCTCCCAGCTGGGCATGCCTGGAATACCTCCCCAGGGAGGCGTCCAGGAGGCATCCTCACTAGATGCCCGAACCACCTCACCTGACTCCTCTCGATGTGAAGGAGCAGCGGCTCTACTCCGAGCCTCTCCTGGATGTCTGTGATCTCTAAGGCTGAGCCCAGACACCCTGCTGAGGAAGCTCATTTCCACCGCTTGTTTGCTATAATTAATGACAGTATCTTTTGGTTTACATTCAGAAGGGATATTGGCCTGAAAGATGCACATTCTGGTGTTTTTTTTCCTTCCTCGAGCGTTGAAAGCTCTGCACCAAATGGAAAAGATAAGGTATTTAAACTCTTATAAAAATCCATCCATCACTACCAGGACTTTGTCAGTTTTAGCTTTCTTGATTGCATTTGATGTCATTTCTCCGTACTGGTTGTACTAATTCTTGATTCTGTTTATCAGTCACTGTGGAAAAGCCCCGCTCTTGGCCAGTTGTTCAGTGACATTCGACTCTCTGTCTTTATTCTTATTTCTGATATGACAAGGCACAAAGTGTTGACTATTGAAGGGATAAGACAGTGGAGTCAGAAACTGGAGCAAGAGAGAGAGAGAGAGAGAGAGAGAGAGAGAGAGAGCAAGAGAGAGATGACATGTGGCAAAGGGCCACAGGTTGGATGTGAACCGGGCTACTTCTTCTTTTTACCACTTGTCTGAAAAGGCTTGTGTGAGAATGATCTCCATGGGTCATGTTGTCATGTCTTGTGATGAATTTGATTTATCAAATGAAACAAATACTTGACTATGAGAAAGAAAAAAACCTCAGGATTCATTGGGATCCTTTTAATCCTACAGTTCCCTCCATCGACCAGTCCATCGACCAACAGATGAAAGCTTTTTTTGACAGGCTCATATACGTCTTGCTGTGAAACTTGGATAAGAATTAGCTTGTCTTGGGGCCTATGTGCCATGTGACTGGTATTGAATGAATGACATCATGAGAAAAATGAGATGTCCGTTTGTTGACAGTATAATTTAGATTTATATCTGAAAGAGGCGTGTATAAATGTTTCATAACAGGTTAAAAAAAATACAAGAAAGTATTTGTTATCACATTTTGCATGACTCCATGTGGCTCCATGAGTCCAATCTATCGCTGGTGCATGTCTTACCAAAATGACAGTTTGCTTCCTTTCACTCCCACCAGGCCTGCGTAGCTCCCATTGACTCACACAGCGTGTTAGCAATGCTAGCCATATGCCAAAGCCTTTTTAATTATCACACATTATCCCTGAGCTGTCACAATGTGATAGCGGGAGCATTAGCTTACGGCTTGACCTTTTCACTGGGGAGCTGAGCAGAATCCTGACAGGAGAAACAGAGGAAACCTGCGAGCCACCGACATCAGTGACATAATGCTTGCTGTGGAAACACCTGGATTCAACACCAAGCACAGAGTGGTAGTTCAGTGATTCGTCAACAGGCTGCAGATCGAGTCTTGGTGAAAACACAAAGGGAGGGAGAGACAGTGCATTTGTGGTGTGGGGTGACAGTGTCTCTCCCTTGAACCACAAATATGTTATTGTGTAATCTTCAAAAGTGAGTCAGTTATGTAAAATTTGATGAATTATGAATAATGCCCCATTTTCACTGTGTGGTCTGCCCAGACTCTGGCGGTATCAATTATCTTGAAGGGGATAGATCTCATTCCAGTCCCTGTCTGATTTTAAGCATGTCAGTGTAAGGACATAATGGAATTCAAATGAGACCACTCAAACAGAAGCAATGATTTGTTGCATGCAGAGCACTCTCTCGCAACTTATTTAATGAATTCTATTGAGTTCGATACTTGAAATCTTGCTCACCTTGTAATTTGTTCTGTGCATGCAGCTCTGGAGTGAGCTATTATGGTCATTATGCATCTATATATGCAGCCTGATTCTAAGTGGGCTAATCTTCTCTCTTCCGAACACGCGGACAGTGAGTCTGATAAAATAACCGATGGGTTATTAAAGCTACAGACCCAGATTTTTCCTATACATACAGTGTTTATCCTTGGCAGACGCTATTCCGCCGATAAGTGCTGGGAATGCAGATGGGAAAGTGGAGTCTGTGTATGATTATTAACATTCACAGAGGTAGGGCTGGGAGTGAAGGCAGCGCTACATCATCCAGACCAGTGAGATGAATGAGGGGAGTGGGGGCCCAGAGAAACTAGGCCTTGTTTGGAGCCCACAGCGTAGCATGCAGCTCAGGAGCAACCCAGCCCAGGTAATTATCATGTCGTGCCACTTAAATACAAATGAATGCGCTTTTTCACAGCGGAAAGATGTTTAATCAAGTGTTGGTGTGAATCTGTGTGGGTCTTTTTGTCCTCCAACTGTTTTTGTATCTTCTTTTTTTGGCTTGTAGCTCTTAGCACTTCAGCCTACCACATACCCGAAAACAGAACTCGCACTCAGTCAGTCTGTCAGTTTTTTTTATGCTGCGGTGACTGTTTTGTGTGTTCTTGTCACACAAGTGTTCCTCTCTGTCCACTGCTGTGTTTCCCACCGGCAGCCTTGGCACGGCATCCAGCCTGCAGCGAAGGAGGCCGACTCCACCTGTCACTCCCGTGGTCCCACATTTGCCGCCTACCTGCCTGCTGGCTGCTCCTTAGGCAGTGCCTTTGTCCATCACTAGAGGGAGTGGGTAGCCTAAAGAATAATGAAGTGTAATTTGAGTTGCAGGGCAGAAGGACACAGAGAGAAGTAGAGCGAGAGGGAGAAAGCACTGATTATTCATTACCCTTATTTTAGAGCTGTAGCCACAATGTGCCTCGGCTTTAGCGCTACAGCTTCACTGCACATGGATACTAAAAGATGAATATGCTGCTTGTTGTAAATGCAAGAGTGGAACTGCAAAAACAAATCCTAAAAGAAAACCGCTGGATTTAAAAAGATTCTGTGATTGATAGAAATCGATTGGTGTGATGTTGTTTGTGTCAGCCCGTGTTTGTTTGTGATGAGAGAAGTCAGAGGGGAGGCATACCAAGTCAGATAGATGGATGGAAACATGACAGCCGCAGACAGACTCGGAGTGATAAAGAGACACAGCCGCTCTCTTGGACTTTCACAAAGCAGCGAGTTTTGTGCATGCTAAATATTACGGCACATCTCCTGCAGCATCATCAAATCCCTCCCGCGGTTCCTCAGAAGCAGATCAGGCCCCACTCTCCAGCTGCAGCCTGAGCCTGCACGCTGCCCTTTCACAGCTCACTTGCCACACATGAAAATGTTTGTGTGGCCCTAATTGAATTTAGAGCTACATGGTTTACCAGATAGACAAGCATTTGTAGAGCAGGCTGCTACAAGAGAGATAATCCGGCTAGTAAAGATTCCTCGCTTGCGAGGCCTATCTCTACATTTAAGGAGCTTTAGTTTTAGCCATCGCTGGGAGAAGGAATTTATGTGGAACCAAATCTGAGCAGTCCTGTGCCTCAGGATACAGCGATGGCATATGCATTCGCTGTCATTCATTTTCTCTAAAGCAAATGTGTCAGCTAACCTTTATTACTTTTGCCCTGCTGGTCAAAACAGTGCTGCTCAGACGTGGACCTGTGTTGAAGCTTCAGCATCAGACGAAAATCGAAACGTTTACTCAGATCCAGTTACTTTTATAAGCAACAGTCTTTTCAGTTTCAGCTGATCTCACAAGAATTGTTTCATGAACACATCAACACTGACCTTAAAATGAGTCATCTTCTTTTTAGCTAACTTTACTGCAATGATGTGCTAACATTTGTGGAACCCTTTTCACCCTTAGCCATAAAGATGTGCACACATTTTGGCAATGAAAGCAGCGTTTAGCGCTTTTTATTTAGATGAGTCAGCGTTCTTTAAACACTCTATTCTAACCGTAGGAAGAAAAAAATGTCTGTTTCAGAGCAACCAGTGTTTTAGAGTTAATAGTGACCGTGCTAACATGTGACCTTCAGCTGAATGTGTCAGTAACTGTTGGCTGACAGTCACCAGTTTACATGGTCACACTTCACAGGGAAGCACGAGTGATGTCTGAGGCTGTTATTAAATGTGTTGTGTCTTAATCAAGTAGTTTATGAAAATGTTGGTTTCAGACTGAGGTTATGACCAAATACAACACTTTGGACTCAATAAAGAGAGTAAACAAGAGGAAGAAATAAAGATATTCTTTACAAAAAAATGTCAATGTGGTCTGATTTCCACATTTACCCATAAATCCACTCAACATGGAGAAGAAAGAGATTAAAAACAGTTCAATAATCAAAAGAACAGCTTCTGAATAAAATGGCCCCTTTTTAAAGGGTTTAGCCCCTCCCACTGGGTGTTGGATATTACATATATTATTTCCATATTTCAACGTTTTTAAGGTGCTAATCCTTAGATACATTAAAATGAATAATTTAAATATTTCTACGGGCATTTTCTTTACCCAAATTAAGTACTAAAACAAAACAAAACAAAACATTAAATACATTTGGTCATGTGGCAACTTTTGGCCGCCATACCAATATTGTGCACATCCAAAATTATTGGTTTCAGCATTTTGAACCTGAAATTGTGTTGGTCAGTAAAGCAAACAAAGAAATTGTGTGTTTAAAGTGTTTGAGCTCAAAGTGTGCACCCTTAAAAGCCTCTGACTGAGTTTAAAGGAGGGATGTTGACCAGGTGAATGAAATGCTGTTAGAAACAGATAAAGTTTGGTGTGTATGTGTGTATGTGTGCTCTGCCCGCTGTTAGTGATGGTGCTTCTTCGTCACGCAGCCTGACCTGTGTATCTTTGTGCATCGGGGCAGAACTCTGCTGCGCTCGATGTGAACACGTGAACGTTCTTCCTGATGAAATAAGACTTTGTCATCAAGTAGCCTTTTTTCAAGACAGACAGAAACAGGGACATGACAGTTACAAGTCTCAACACAGTCAGTGAGGGATACACAATCTGAGCTCTACACAAATTCAGCAGTTTTGACTATGAAGTCATGGACATTTGTGGAATCAGAAACAGAAAACTAAAACTGAAAGAATTTTATATATATATATATATATATATATATATATATATATATATATATATATATATATATATATATATATGTGTGTGTGTGTGTGTGTGTGTGTGTGTGTGTGTGTGTGTGTATGTATTTTGCACCTGGCAGGACTTCATGGATTTCAGTGTGCTTTTAAAGTAACAGTAAAGGAATCTGAATCTGAATTTTAAGATCAACAGTTATGTTTTTAGGAGGTTAACACCACAGTAGAATGGTTACACATCCATAATGCTGTGTTTACAGAGGGTTAAAGGATCTATTAAAGGTCCTTTGAGGAACTGTCTGACTCGGGCGCCCTCTATGGTCAAAGCAGCACATCTTAAACACTTTAGAAATAGATTTTTTTTTTACCACTGATTTTGTCCTGTTGGGGTGTCAGTGGTGTTTTCTTAAGAAATAGCCCGTCTTGTTTTCTTTTAGAAATTCATTCATACATCATTCCACTGATTACTCCAACCAGCTATTCAAACAAGATGACTCTAAGTCTCCACCTTCAGATGAACTTAAGGATTTATGGAACTAAAAAACGTACCCTTGTATTTGAAGGATGATGATGTTTCTCCAGTTGTCATAATTTGGTGAGTGGTCAGCCGTGAACCACACCGTAAAGTCTTGTGCTCTCCATTGAAATAGAGGCTTATATTTAATATTTCCTCCATGTTTTCTGTACAAAAGTAACATTTTTGTCATGCTGTCAACAGCAAGAGATTAAATCATTAATAGTGTGTGCCATGACTCATCCCTGCAGATTTTTTTAATGATGTGTGATGTTCCTGATGTCAAAGTTAATAACTCAGACTTAACTCAGCAGGGTGATTACTCAGAAAACCCATCAGGCCTGGAGGATGGTCTTGTCTGACACCTACCCTTTTACTCTTTCAAATGTTATTATTTTTAATAACCAGTTTATCATCACTAGTCTTATTGTTAGTAGGTTACTGGTTATACAGATGCAGCAGTGACGTGATGCCGTCCTTGACCAGTAAAGCCTCAGATGTAGAATTCACCCCTTGACTGTCTCTGGGCTGTTTGTTTATTTTGGGACTTTCGTGTTTTGCTTCCTGTCACATGAGTGACAGGCAAGGAGAAAGAGAGGGAAGACTATCTGACAGAGGTTGCATAAGACAGTGGAAGCATACCGTAAGGATTCACAGCAGCATGTCTTGGATCTGTTCATTGGAAGTCGTAGTTTATGTTCACGTAATCTTTACATGTTGATCTCATTATAACTGTTCATTTTATGTACCGAACCCCTTTTCCCTGCAGATAACGTGTCTAAAGAGAAGCCTTTCAAACCGTCCCTCCTCATGTCATCACTATGCCAGACGTGTGTCTCTCAGGCGGCCTGTCAACACAAGTTCAAAGGTCAGGGGAAGTGTGGTCACCAACACCCCCTCCCTGCTTAGAGAGTGATTGGCACCGAGCGTCTGGTGACAGATGACGGGTCGTGCTGATCAATGGCACGGAGAGCGGGAAGTCACAACACAGCTGGAATAGAACGCTTTAATAAAATAATGTCCCGTGAGTTTGTGCAGGCACAGACGCCCAGTTGTGCGTGGAAATTAAAATAATCTAAATTAAAATCTTTCCAGTTATTCCACTTGGTAATGGAGCAATTTTCATTTCTCAGCGCAGTTAAAGTGTAATTTTATTCTTTCCAGTGATGGTAATATCCCAAAATGAACTGCAGCGCGTCTACAAATATGTTCAGAGGAGTGAATTAATGAGGATCAAACGACGCCAAAGTGAGAGCACGTTTTAGTGGAACAGGCCTGTAGCTGGTCACCTGACAAATACGTTGCTTCAGTTTGGCTGCAAATTTAATGATGGTTTTAGGCCTCATTTTATAAACTGTACACGCTGGGATAGGTACTCTGACGAATCAGTCGATCTTTTAAAAAAAATCCAGTTATAGCTGATTTTCTTATCGCCTGTATATCAAAGAGCCTTGATCCATAACCGGCTGTATTCCCGCTGCTGCTGCTGCTCTGGTCTGCAGCACAAAGAGGGGAAGAAGGGGAGGGAGGGATGTCGAAGGAATCCATTTGAATCTGAATAGAAGGGAGTCTGGGGAGCATCATTTTTTGCTCTGCTGCATCGAGTCATCATGGAGTGGGTAATTCAGCCGAGTGGAAAGTGTTCTATCAGGAGCCAGACAAAGAGTGTGCCAACATGCCAAGCTCCCACTCATACTCCAACCCTCGATGCAACACCGAGATGAGATCACAGATAATGACAGAGAGCCTGGCTGGAAGTTCTCTGAAATAAGAGTAATGCAGGTTTTATCTGATGCCTGTTGGTATGTATTATATACAATGTTTCCATAGACATCTTATAATGGTGAGTATTCCTTTGTGTGCAGCGTTGTGTTTCTGCAAGACTCAGTGTAGGTGTTTCCACATGTATGTGCGGTCTGCACAAATAACATGCTCAGAGTTTCTGTGTTATAGAGAGTGACATGCGGTGTGGGTGGATTCACAATTCGGACCATATCTGCTCCTCGGGCTCCGCTGTGCACGGTGGGGGCTGGGACTGAAATTACTGAAAGAGCCCACTCCACATTTTTCCGCGCTCCCTCTGGGGCTGCCACAGTAGTAGAACTTCTCACGCCGCCGTGGTGTGCTGCAGAAGGATAGAGCGAAGGCTCGGAGCGACTTTAAAAGGGTAAAGTGCAGGCTTGACACTGTGGTGCTATCACGGCTGTTGCTGGGTGTGTATAATCAGCGTTAAGATGTTACCACTGTTCAGGCCAGAAAGCAGGAGACAGAGCTTGGAAGGATGCTGAATGTGCCAGGACCTTTGGGAAATTTATGTATTCAAAGAGAAAAGACTTGTGTGTGTATGAGTGTAGTGGCCAAGATTGTTTCAGCCCTGCAGGGAACCCAAAGAACACATAACCATCTCTTTATTTTGACCTTTCCACACAGTTGTACCGTGAGCTTCTTGTGCTCGGCCTCGGTGTGGCTGATTTTTGCTGCTTACAGCTTCTTAGTAGTGAGAAAAGAAATATTGCACATGTCAAGTAAGCAGGCTCCAGTCATTTATTTGACAGCTGCAGATACTGCAGGTTTATTTTCAGATAAAGATGTCACATTTTAAGCGTATCCTTGTAAAATTACTTATGCTGTTATAGCTTTCTCTGCTGCCTACATAAAAAGGGCCATTAATCAGCGCCATAATGATAACTGTTCACTGAGGGTTGGTGTTTTTCTTCTTCTTCATGTTTTTTCTTCTTCAGAATAAAGTTAAAATAGCAGAATAAATACAGATATTAAATTATTTATTATATTTCTGATTTTTGGTCTCAAGGTTTTACTTGTTCGTTAGTATTTGAACTTTGTTTTCATGAACAAAATAGTTTTGTTTTGTTTTTTTCTTTTGAGTTGCTGACCTTAAAAAAGTTTTTTTTATTTTCATTTTTTTTTTTAATAATATCCCTCTGGTACCCTCCTAGCTACTTTACATGATAAACGGCTTTTTTTTTTTTTTTTTTTTTTTTTTTTCATCTTTTTTTTTTTTCTCACCCTGTTGTTTTAGAAACCCTTATTTCAACCTCTGTCTGAAACACTTTGTTTTAGCTACCCTCTCTTTAAGACTCCCTGCTCCACAGACCCCCTTCACTCTGATTGGCCAGCCCCCTGGAGGCCTTTTGGGGGCAGAGCTATGAGGCTCAGCCTATCAAAGAGTCATGAACCAGTAAGGAGGTGCTATTTTTTGCTATTTTTGTTGAAGATCAGACTGTTCTGAGCAGATTACAAATAATTTTGGTGATTTCAACAGCATTTGAATTTGCATATGTTTAAAATGAACGCTGATGTTTAAAATATGGGACAGCTTAATAACCCCTCTTTAAGGCTGTTCTGTATAATTCAATGTCACGCAATGTTTCCAATCATCTCTCTTTTCACTGAAAGAACACATTAGTGTTATTTGTTTTCCCACAAAAAAGCCATGCTTTATTTATTTATTTTTTCCATTTTCAAAAAGCACATATAAGTGTTTGAGGCCTGAATTAAAGCATTATTCATGTTTAAGAAGCTAATCAAGCTAATTGTGTTTACTCCAGTAGCAGACGTTTTGACCCACTGAGAGCACTGAATCAAACCATCATGTAAAATAGGAAGAAGATAAAAGCCGTTAGACTTAAACACCATTTAAATGCAGTACCTAAACTTTAACAGGTTAAATGTGTATGAGATCTTAAAGCTTCCTTTAAAACTGATCCCTGCAGGCTTCATCCACAGCACAGCAACACACAGCGATGTGGCTCAGCAATGCTGCATGGGTTTAATTTGCACGATCCCCATACATTACAAGACGCAGTTTGTGTCATGGATAATAGTACATGTGCCTGGATTGTTGTCTTCAAGATTTCTATCTGTAACACACTGTAGTTCTGAGCGTGAATGAAACAGCCGAGTCTAAATGCATGAGATGACAAGTCAACAGGAGAGTGTGTGTCATGTGTACGTCACTTATGAATAACATTATTTATGCCTCATTCAGTCTCTCATGTAATGTCCTGCAAAACAGCCGCACTCTGTCATGTGAACTGATTCCAAAGAGCTTAAGCAGCGGCATATGTTTCTCCCAAATTAAGGGCCTGTTAGAGCATGTGAATTGGCTGCGCTCCCTATGACTCCCCAGATGGACAGAGATTTCCCTCAGGACAGGAACTTGAAGCATCTCCTCATCCCCTGAACCTCCTCCTCTCCTCTCCTCTGAGGGTCTTTCCGTTTCAGATATCTTGTTCTCACATTGTGACCTTGAGAGGTATTCTCTATCTCCATTTTTAAGCATATAATATTGCCGTCCATCTGTATCCTTGAAAAGGCCCTGGATAAACCACAGGGGGATCTGACATTTCACCCTCATCAGAGGACGAGGTTTCAAATGTGAAAACGTTTCTTTAGAGGCGCAGTTTAGTTTAGCAGTTGGATCATTTCGTCCTCTCCTATGTCAACAGGGACTTGGAAGAAATTACATTTTTTAAAATAGGCTGTTGAATATGTGGCTGATGAATCCACAGCCCTGCTTCTGGCACTTGGGTTGATCACTTCTTACTATTAAGACAGTCTAAATCTGAAAATATCCCCTGAAACCATGATTCTATAGCAATTAAAAACAAAGCATTTCTCCCTATAGTCTAATATTCAACCCAAGGAGGTAGAACCGGGGTATATATTTGACTTAGCCCTCTGGGAGGCAATTAGAAATGTATTCCTGGAGCTTCATGGTCATTCTCATGCACTCACAGCTGATTAATACATGTAAAAACAAACGGACTAAATCTGGGAGAGGATACAGTGAGGTGATGACGTCAAGAACCTCCCTGCTGGTCTGAATGTTGGATGGCGGAGCCTTACAGCTATTTTTCTTCAGGTCAGGCCACACTGTGGCAGCCACTGGCTGTGTCTCAGTAAATCCACAGAGGATGAAGGATGAATGTTGATCAATTAAAGGAGTCCATTAAAAGGTGCTGGTTCCAGGAAGATGTCGGCTCTGCCTCCCTGGCACAAATATGAACTCTAGTTGTTTGTCAATTCAGAGTTCACTAGCTCAAACTTGCTTTTCTGGAAGTTCAGACATGGGAAGTTCATTCCAGAGTTTGGACTTCAGAGGTCCGGGCGTCCACAACAGCACACCAGTCACATCCAGCTGTAAAATTTTACCCAACTTGTCCAACTTTTCTGGGTTTCAAACAAAATTCTTCTTTAAATATATGTGTCTTCTCGGTGCAAATTGCATTGTGGGATTGTAACTGTGAAAAGTCCCCTCATGTTACGGTCAGCAGCAGACTTGGTAAAAGGGGCGATGGCGATTCCACATCCGGTACTTTGACCGAACTTCTTCTGATGCGGACTTTGAATTGGAACAGAACTTTGGCTTTTATTGATGACGTCTCACAAGTCCAGAAGTCCAGACGTACGCTGAAGTACGCATATTGAGAAACAGCTTCTGTGTGAGTTCTGCTGCCATTTCTCTTTTCCTCCTGGAACAAACCATCAGTATCAGTATTTCATTTGACAATTCTCATATACTACAACAGGAAGTTATCATAGCAGACTGATTTTGTACAAAAATAACCCAGCAGAGTGTGCGCCCAAATGAAAACAAGCACAATAAATTTAAACAACATACTTTCAATGGTATGGAATAAAACGTTACCAACTCCAGTTCAAAATCAACGCCTAACATTTGGTTTAAAACCTGTTGAAAGTGTGACGGTCTATCCTCCTTTCAGCTGCAACAGGAAGGACCATCATCCAAACAAATCTTTAGATTTCTTTAAATCTAAAAAGGCTTCATTCCATCTTACCATCTTAGTGCAATGTTTAGATCCTTCTCCAACCTGACTGTACTGACGATAAACTCTGATGCTGTCATTGTCACTCAGTGAGTGCAACAAAGTAGGAAGAAGTTTTGACATCTTTCACAGGCCCTCTCTGTGGCTGGCTGTCAGCAGTGTTCAAACTTTTAACGCAGAGAAATTCTGTGTGCCTGTGAGCTCTTGATGTATTGATGTGCACATTTGTGGTTGTTTTTTAAGGATAGCTCATTGGATCAGGGATTATTGGCTGAGCTTATAGATTTGAGTAACAGCAGGGAGCGCTGCATAAAGAAGCATTTCTCCATAGATTCAAACTCAGAGCCTTGTGTTGGGAAATCAGACTGTCTTCATCTGTTTTAGGTTCAGAATGGCTTCAAATCCTACCATACATGTCCTTGTTTGTACATCTCAGGGCCAGTCATAAGTCTGACACCAAAACAGTCCTTAAATAACTCTCTCTCACACGGTTTAGTTATTCACCGTGATTTACAAACTAAACCAGGGACTGAATACAGAAACATAAATTGATCTGAGGACAGAGAGTACTTTATTTTGGCAGATTAATAACAGTTCTTTGTGAAATGAGAGACTGTTGTTCTTGATTTGGTCTTTTATTCAGACCCCCCACACAAAGCCACTGTAAAAACTAAGGTACAACAGAGAAGCACAGGTGATTAATGCAAAGATTCAAAACATCATGCACCGCCTAAAGCCTGATTTGTGTTTGGCACGTCTGCACTTCACACCCCTCCAAAAATTTCTAACTTCTGCGTGGAGAGGCGTGGACGAACAGGGGCTCCTCGTGTCTGACGTACAACAAATACTGGCATTTATATGATTCACCCCACAGAGGTCACCGTGATAACCATGTGATTATCAATTCCTGGCATGAGATTGTGGCCAAACTTGGCAGAGAAGCGAGATTTGTGAAAATATGTTGTAAACTGTGTGAACACGTTTGTGTGGATGGTATAATCATCCTTAACTCACCTATGCGTGGTTATTCTTTAATAGCTAGCTTAAGATGTTTAACCAGTTAGCAGAAGTCTTCTCGTTTAACGCTAAATGGAAAATCCTGTAAGAATTTAAATTTGGCTGGTGCTGTATTACTTGAAGGCTGTTTAGAAAGACATCGACTGAAGCAACACAACTGCGATGCAGGGGCTTTTTTTTCCTCGGACCATTATTGCCAGTTGCTGGAGTCGCCCCCTGCAGGCGGTTTTATTACTGTAGGTTGCGGACACTTTTACACTGGTCCCAAGCACAAAAATGTGTTTCACGTCAGTTTGGCAAGACTTGTGCACAAAGTTGCACATGTGGAGTATTGTCCTGTGAAAGCATGTTTGTATTGTTTTTCCCCAAAAGAAAAAAACAACAACAACAACTTTCTAACCTCACTTCTTTTGGGGTTGAATTTGTGCTGTGGATGATCTAAGATGGCTTTGACAGAATCTGTAAGTCATCTCCTGACACCTAAACCTACAACAGCAGTTTGGGTATTGAGAATCTTTGTAGAATCACTCTAGAGTCTTTCAGTGCTGATGCTCTGCTTTGCTTTTGCAGTCAAATAGAGGCATCAGCGAGTAATAACGGTCTGTTTCATAACAGTATTTTGTATCTGAAGCTCCTGTAAACAGCTTTAAATCCCCATTTCACATACATTTTCTTTATCATCAGAAGAACTAATATAAAGATATCATGCTAAACATTACTTCAAAGGAAAGACAGTCGTGTCTCTTTTTTTAATGCTCTGAAGGTTAAAGAAAGCCTTGGTGATGACAGGTGGGGTTATGTTTTTTATGACAGAGCTGGTATCCTTGCTTCAGGTTAGACAACAAGTTTTCCAGCAGAAGAAAATGAACCGAGCTGGTGTTTTAAATGCAGTACAGCGCGTGAGTGGAGCATGATGTCAAGGTTTAGCAGACGTTATGTTTTATTGGCGTATACATGAAGCCTACAAGGCCATGCAGGTACTGAAATGTGTTCTACAAATATCCACATTCTCAGGTACATTATCAATGTTTGAGAACTCAGTCCGCAACTCGCCACATCCTGTGACAGAAATGACAGGGCATTGATCGTGACTGCCTGACGATGAAAGCTAATTAACAGGGTGAGAGGGTGATTTGCACCAATCAGGGGTGATAAGGACGCCATGCATAACGCGGGCCCCCGAGCCTTGATGAAGGAGCTGCCATGTGACAGAGCATGTGGCTGAAGATGTAAAAGGAAAGAGGAGCTCAGCAGGAGAGGGAGATTGTTTTGAACTGTGGCGGTAATTAACGGCCCTCACGCTGAACGAAGCCTGTCTCCAAGCTTGTCTTGTCAAACTGGACCCCTCCCTCTCTGTCCCTCTATCTCCCTCATGATGTCTGTGTCTCTTCGTAATTTGCTCAAGGTCTACCTTTATCTTTCCACTTTTTACTCCTTAAGTCACTGGACCCATATGAGGAAATACCATGCAACCATTTTAATTAGCAACAGTCAAATAGATGTAGCTGGCTTTGTGACATGGTGCGAAATTACATCCCCACTGATACTGAACATTTTCTCATCTCTCAAAGCCCTACAACACCACAGCCATGATATGAGCGGATAACTTTTAATTATTTTTTCATGCCACGTCAAAGTTTTCACACACGCAGGACTGAAAGGTGGACTGTTCTTCATTGTTTTCTATTTGAGGTTCAACTGTTTCTGCGCTTCCATGGCTCGGTCAGGCAGCAGGATGCTCTGAGTGTTGAAATGAGCAACTGTAAAACTAAACAGCAAAAGACTTCAGAGTGTATATTCATGGAGGCATTTAGGTTTGTGGACATGGCAAAGATATTAACTTCATAGAAGGTTCATCAGATCAGTTTAATGTACTTCTTCTAACAGCAACAATCAACACAAATTCAACCAATCCCTCCTGAATTCTGGGCGATCTTGCAATATTGTCCAGTCACCACAATTTATTTGCACATTTGACCAATCGTAATAGTTTCACCCGCCCCCTCAAGTTTCTCCAGTCATAGCGGTCAGTTCCTCTTGACACTCGCTTCTTTGTTTATGAGGTTGCAGACATATCTGACAAAAAACACTTTTGATTTACCAACAAATATTGCAGTTAAGGACTGTGGAAGGTAAAAATGAAATGGGACCGCGTGAAATTGTTTTGCACACAGATCAAAATCATCTATTAAAAAAACACTTTACTAACGCAAAACCAGGGTTGGAATTACACAGTGGCCTTCGGGGGAGCCCTACTTTTTACTGTGCGCACCACGACCTTCCAATTCACATGAATGCACTAATAATTATTATCCATGTGTGGCCAACAACAGGGTTACTGAGAAAAACATTCTACTATTATAACAACAAATGCTTACCGTAAATCCTCTTATAGTAGCCGGGGCTTTTATTTGTCTCAACTGTAGCTGGCACCAGGCTTTGAATGAAAGGAGGCATGTATAAGAGAGAGGCTTGTATTTTAAAATTTTCAAAAAGAGCAGAAAGATCTTTTGTGTCAGTTTGAACCCAGTAAAATGTACTGAGCTCATTTATTGAAAACAAGTATCAAACTGTACCAGTACTAGCAAAATAACAAACACAGTGCATCTGCACATCTTACATACTGTATTACAAACTATATCAAAATATAATACCACACGGTTGTGCTTGCTTCTCATGTCGTGCACCCACTCCACCAGTTGCGCCTCCAGTTCCTCGCTCACTTTTTTTCTCCCTCCTCCGGTGAGACGTGCACGTTTATTGTCAGCGGCCATCAGCTCATCCTTTTGTCTTTTCCAATATCGGATTTGTTTCGCGTCAACCTTAAAGTGCTTTGCAGCTTTCTCTCCTGAATACTCCGCTGCATAACGCAAAGCCTCCTCTTTAAACTTTACCTCAAACTTTCGTCTTTTTGTTGTACCCGCAGCCATGCTTTTTCTGTTGTTGTCTTGTCTGTATTGTTCTGTATACGGCGCGAAAGAACGCAGAGGGGCGGGGCACGCACGCTGTCAGTACAGCGCCGTAGCGCTTCACAGAAAAAAAAGGCTAATATTGGGAGCCGGCTTTTATGCGCTTTCTTTAAAGACGCACCCGGTCATTAAAGGACACCGGTTTTTAATGGAATACAGTTCATTATTAGAGGATTTACGGTAATACTGTCCGAAACTACTGATATAAGGACAGTAGCAACAGCTCAAAAAGTATGCAGCAAGTTAAATCCCCATGAAATTTCCCCTTGCAGGATAAATAAAGTACTCTGAATCTGAATCTGAATCTGAAACAAATGGCCTCCGCTCCGGTGCAAACAACGTACATGATATGATATCTTAAGAATACTCCGCTGCTCAGAAAAAAACACTGAAACGTGCTAAAAGAGCTGATTTGTCCCTGTCCCGCATTTAGTTCAGCGCCGCCACGACCACAGCGGGAATATGCAGAGTTTTTTTAAAATAACCGAGTTTAAAAAAAATGTTAATGAGCAAATAAGCACACACACACACACACACACACACACAATTTTTTTTATTATTATTATTTATTTCGGGTAACAAGGGAAAGCAGAAAAGTGCACAATTTTTAGAGCTCCCCCTGAATGTGTCAGGTGACCCTTTCAGGGGAGCCGAGCTTCCCTTAGCTCCCCCGTAATTCGAACCATGCACAAAACACACGAGGAGCATGACTGAAGCATGCGGACAACATACCAGACAGATCACAGTGACAGATGCTGCATGCAGTCTGCCTGTGTGAGTGTGTGTATGTGTGTGTGTGTGTGTATGTGTGTGTGTAATTTTGAATGTGTAGAGATATTAGATGAAGAGCGTGTCTGTGTATGAGAGAGAAAGTAAGAGAGATAGGCGTCACTGAGTGACAGTTAACTTAAAACACTCATTGATGTTTTATTCACACTGGATCAAGTTGCCTTTGATTCCAAATGAATTGTGTATTTATTAAAATACAATTGCAGCTAGTTTTGCAATTTTTGCTAACTGCCACAATTTTATTGTAAAATAAAAATCTAAAAACATTATAAGATACGTGGCAATTTTATTTATTTATGTATTTATTTTTTATAAAGATGCCGCAAAATCAGCGATTTTAGCCCACAACAAACTCCAAAAAGAGTCAACGAAATCCTGGAGGGACTGTCAATTGCAAGCTCTACTGATTCATGAAGGTGATATTCTTATTTTAGTCAAATATCTCCTTTACTCGCTGTGCATTATTAGAATTTCTAACAGATTTTTTTTTTTTGTAAACTTGAAAATATTTTACGGAAATATCTGCAGTGAATTATTAGGAAAGGTCTTTTTGATATGTAACAATAAACAGCAAAGGATTGTGGGGGGAAATGAAGATACAGTAATGACACTGTAAAAACTTTCACTACAAATTATCTTTAAAATTTGCAGCATTTTTAATTTTTTAAATTTTAACAGTGTACTCAAAGAAAAGAATGCAAATGTTCTAACATAAGATGCCATCATTTTCTCTTCTGGATAACAGTTCAGTACATTATCTGTTCACATTTTAACACTTTGGCTCAACTTTTGCTGCTTTTTCTTGCTGTTTCTCATGTAATAATCAGTATTTATTGACATTATGCATCAGAAAAGATTATAATTGTGTCTGACCATGCATACTAATTTTAATCTCAGCATCTCTCTTCTATGGAGCTCAACAACAAACAGACAAAAGCATATAAACACTTGATGCTGCTCAAACAGCCGTCTCCATTTTATATGAAAACATGAGCTTTCTCTGCTCACTGACAGCAAACAAGTATAATTTTAGGATTTAACATTTTTTTATGTATTCTGATCATATAACTTAATTTTCTTAACAGCATCACTAATCATAACATAACACATTTGGAAAGAAAGATTGTTGTGCATCTATTCATTAATTCTACACTGTGCTTGTTTTGTTTTCGCTCTCTGAACTGAGTGTCAGCTTAACTGCTTTCGGCTGAGCTGATTCACAGCCCTCTTTATAATTCATATTATTTTCTGAACGTGCTCCGTGAGTTTACCAGGACTATGAAAGCAAAGTGGCAATCATTTAAGATGTATTCTCACTTTGAATCAACATTTTTCACCCCATACCAGTTGTCACACTCAGACCTAGAGTGAGGGTAGTGTGTCCGAAAACTGGCTGGAAATTGTATAGGTTTTGATTTCAGAATCAAGAAAAAGGTAGCAAGACAGAGTCCATTTGGTGCAAAAAAAAAAAAATGAAGTCTTTTATTGTTCTCTTAAAGATGGTCCCGGAACAGAGTCACCAAAACAAAGATGTGGCTGGGAAAAAAAAAACAGTCACAAAACACTGACCAGATCCACAGCTCCCTCTCCTCAGCACCACAGTCCTTCTCTGACTCCCTAGGCAGTGCAGACCCACTCCATTTAAAGGTTTAGCCCCTCCCATTGGACCATACCAATTTAATTGGACACAATCATACAAACAATTCAACTACACAGGCCATTCTCTTCATCAAAACATCAAAGTCCACTTACATTCACTAACCACACAATAAGGGATTCACTGAGCATTCACACCACACTAGGAAGCCAGGAATAACTGCACATCTTCATACGACTCCACCATCAGTTGGTATAGTTTAGTAAAAATGAACTGAGCCTGCTCTCCACTAATTAGTCAGGCACTATAAAAGACAGCCTGAAACTATTTTCAGGTCCTTTGACACTGCCCAGCACCAGGAAGCACTGTGGTAAGACAAGAGAACAATGAGATTCAAACAAACGCAAAATACACATTCTTTCAAAAATAAAGAGTTAATTCAAAACCATGATGTGTTTGTATGTGTTTCTGTTGACCTTTGCACAGGAAACTTACTAAGATGTTGGCTAGTTCAGTGTGTGCACCCACCAAACTATCAGTAGCATGCTACCTGCTAACATGTGACATGTGAAATGTGAAATGAGTGATAATGTGGTGTGTTAACAGTGGCAGAGGGAACTGCCACACCAGTGGTACCCTCACACGTTTCAGAGCTGCTCACATTATTTGGAAGAAACGTAATGAACCTAAATCTCCACAGATTCACTGAAGCTTTTCGGCCTGTTCGGCTACTTGTCCAGCTCTCACTGTCTGTAGAGTTGTTTTTCAGCTGCAGTGGGGATCTGTTTTTCAGTTAAAAACAAAACAAAACAAAGAAAAGAAAAAACCCTCCTAAAATCCACAGCACCGTATCTGTTCAACACCAAACACAGGATGGTCACAGTTAGCATTTATTAGCCACAGAGTCGGGTGTCCCTCAGGAGCTGGTTGAGGCTTAAAAGAGACAACAACATGCCTCTGAGTCAGTTATTATGCTGCTCTGTACCTGAAAATGAGCGACTGTTTGCTAACTAGTTTGCCCGAATTAACTTCAGAGGTGCTGATGTCCCATTTAGTGTTCACAGCCTGTTTGTTCTTCCCCGTTGGGTACAGACTTTATTATGTCAGGTTTAAGAAGGACATAAACACACAAATATGATAAAAAAAAAGTCTGATGGCTGTTCCTCTGTAGTGCAAAACCTATTAGAATTGAGAAACTGACTAAGTAGAACACATAGAATCACCCTGATGTGCTGTGTGCCAGAAAAGGCTGGTTTACAACCAACAAATCAGACCATCTGAATTGAACAGAGTCCAGGAAGTTTCTCTTTTTCTCCTTTCTTCACACCAGCGTTGCCAGACGTACGATAATTATCGTATTTGTACGCTAGTTAAGCCCTCTGTATGATGTACGATCAATAATTCCAAAAAAGGCTAAATGTACGATAATTTGACAATTTTGTGTGGTTGTTACAGATTTACCCCAGTCTGACGGATTTATCCGTAAACCCTAAATGCATCTTATATCATGTGACATTTCCAGCCAATCATAGTTTAAGTGTCATTCGTCTCAGAACGATTGACAGCCAATCACGGTCGTAGGAGCTCCGTCAGGAGGAAGTCAGTCAGTTGAGAGAAAAATGAGCACCGGAGCCTCGAGCTGCTGATCAAACGCTGCTGATGTATATGATCTATATGAAACCATGTCAGAGTCTCTTGATCTATAAATTATAATCCTGTGTATTGTTGATATGCTTAAAACTTTAATTTAATCATTAACCCCCATTATTATTTACTATTTTATTATTTTAATTGACTTGTATTTTATTCTGTTTTATTCTGTTTTCTTTTTATTCTGTAATCTTGCTGTGTTTCAGATGTAAGCTAATTATATGTGAATGGAAATGTGAGTATGTTCATTTTTTCCCTACAATTTTAACTGAAATGTGGAATAAAGGATGAAGAAAAAAAAAAAAAACTCTGCTGATGTGGGGCAGGGCGATGAATGCCCACAAAAGCCCCTTTAGGACACTAAACAGAGTGATCAATTGTGATTTTCGTGCAACAATAAGACAGTTGTTTTGATCATTATCAGTTATTTTGATTATTTTGTCGGGTGTACGATAATTTTCCCCGAAATACGATAATTTTGAGGCTCCGGTACGATAGTTTTATGTTTCCCATCTGGCAACGCTGCTTCACATGCTATTCACTTTCTGAAGGGTTGCAGTTTGGTCTTGGCTCTTAAACTACTCGGTAAGGTTTAGTAACCAAATAAAGGAGAGGGTGACACTTGAATGAGGATAAAAAAAATATGTACAAGTTAGTTGGTTAATTAATGTGGTCCGGAATCCAACTGGAGTTTGTAAAATGGAAACCAAAACGAGCCATGAGGCAAACTGAGATTTTAGATAGCATACTCGAGGCTTAAAATAAATCAGTGGATGATGAGAAATATTTCCGACTGTGGGATAAAAAAGATTAGACAAAACCATCTATCTGCTTTACTCTTCTGTCCTCATAAAGATATAAGAGTTTGAACACAATCAGGAAGCCCAAACAGGCATCTCGACCTGGCTCTGCCTTCCCTGTCCTGTTTCTGACACCTCTCTGCAGATTCTTCCATCAGTTGTTCTATTTTCTTTTCTTTTAGTCTTTTAATCTGGCGTGAAGGGTGATACGAATGTGAGGGTTCAGTGTTGAACCGCCTCATGGTGTTGTTGGCCAAAAATTGCTGATTTACAGGTGATAAAGTGTGCCCACCAAACCACCTCAGTGATGCGTTAGCTCTGGCTGCCTATCCAGTTCAGCAGTCAGCGTGTGGTGGCCTTCAGGGGTGAAATGGTCGTGTAAAAAGGATTTCCCCCACAGTCCTTTGCTGTTTATGGTTATATACCAACAAAGTCCTTTCCCAGGAAGTAACTACAGATAGTGCAGTAAATAATGTTAAGGTTACAAAAGCAGCGTTGGGTTCATCAGTTCCCAAAGCTCATGTAAACATGGCGTGACTCTGTTGAGGGTGCTTTCAGGGTTGAAAGGCCACTAAAGGCGTGATTCAACATACATGTGATTTATGCTCATGACTTTAAGACCCTATGATAAGGTTTAGCTGATTGTGATGCTTACTGAATTTTACAGAGATCTTTTTATCGACCTACAAAAGTGAAGAAGACCATCAGTAAGATGGATATTGATGTAAATGATGACTGACTGTCAACTGTTTTCCTTCTTCTGCTGCAAAAACTCATTATGAACTACACAACTGACTGTAAAAAGGGACCATTAGTCATAACGTACTGTTATGGAACAGCCCATTAGGCTGTAGTGTTAACCACATCCATAACAGCCGAAAACTGGCCACTTAACTTACTGCACCATGAAGTGAGACAGGTGCAGGGTGTCATATGTCCAGGGAACTTCTTGAAAAACCTTTTGAATTTGAATTGCACTTGAATACTCTGCATAAAGAGCAGTAAAGATAAATAAAAAAAGCTTGGTATTGTAATACTTTTCCAAAGGATTCATTTGAACCTTAAATCTTGAATCTCTTTGCATATTTTGTCCTAAAAGGTGTTGCATGAGCATGACATCCCCCGTCTTTAAAACAGTAACAGGTTCTCTAATCCTCCTGTTTGTGCCTGGAATGACGGGGTCTACCTCCATTAATTTTAAAGCTCTTTGGGGGGGCCCACCTAGCTACTGTATGTATACTGCTAATTGATTTTTTTTTTTTTTTCACCATTAGTACAAATAGTCTGTTTTCATTGCTAGTGACAGGATGGGCATACAGGCCGAGATCAGTGAAGTGATGAAATATCACTTTGTTCACAGGAGGAAATAAAATCAACATGGACAGAAAGTTCTCCATGGGAGCTTTAAAAGAAAACAGAGATAACTTTGTTCACGTGAGACAAGAACTTTATTTCCTGAGGTTGGAAGTCCTGTGTTTGCTTTAAAGTTCTCAGACTGCAATCTATACCAGGTGCAGTGTATTTTCTCTTTTCAGTGCATTACCCAAGTTTCAGCATTTCCCTGTGATTATCAGTCTGAACATCCATGTTTATACTGTTTTACAGCCAAGCAGGGGCTCCCATTTATTTTTTAAAGTGTAAAACTGAAGTTGAAACTGTGTACATCCCAAGCCATGGAAAAAAATGATAATAAGGGACCAGGGAATAAATGAATACATAAATAAATAAATAAATAAAGTACCTCCCCTCCCTGTTTTCCTCCATAATCCCCCTTTCCTCTTTACTTCAAATTATCAAAGACCAATATTCCAGATGATAAATTTTAAAGAGCGTTTTTTTCAATGATTAATTTCTGGCGCAATTATGAGTGTATGTCAGCATGACTTCATGGGATTTGAATCCCGACATACAACGACTGAATGCTGCTCTCCAGGCTTTCAGCTGGACGTCGCCTTTGATGCTTCCTTCCTTCCTTCCTCACTAACATCAGTGCATCAAGAGTTCAGTCACAGCAGGAGGTCACTGTGCCTGTGAGCCATGAACACCTGAACTCCTCACTTTGTAATCTACACCTAATGTCTCAGCACCCGAGTTAATAAAGGAACAACTCATTAAAGAATGGATATGTCACTTTGTAAGCTTTTGGAACAGATACCTGTGATAACTCATTAATTATTCAGTTCATCGCTGTTCCCCCACATTCCCATGCTCCTTTGGGGCTACGGTGTCACTGCCAATTCACAGTCCACTCTTTGTGCTGACCTATTTCTGCCTCTGTACCCACCCTGTTCTGTCCTCCCACTGTTGTTGACCCAGTAACCCTCTGCAAAACCTGGCAGGGTGCCCCTAACATGGGGTGAGAGTTCAAACTAATACCAGAATAAAAAGAAGAGAATTATATGCTTTAATTTCATTTTCCATGAATTTAACATGCCGTCCAAGATTGTTGCTTCATTTTGCAGGCAGCTATGAAAATAGCATTGGTAATACCACCTGTGGTCTACATTTAAATTTCTATCAGGAAATGTGCAAAAAGCAGAGGGGATTTTGTTCTTACCATTGGCAGGGCCTCAGTTCCAGCCTCATTTCTTTTCATCATCAAATTATGATTCTGCTCCTTTTTCTGTTTCCGGCCTCGTACTGTTTTATTCATCTTGAGTGTGTCATGCAGCAAGTGGATTTGTTATGGATGTGACATCGTCTTACAAAGACAAAAGGACCAAAATAATCCACATCAGTTTTTGTGTCATTGGATTTTAGGGTTGGCTGATGCTGTGTTGTGGCTCCGCATGGTATGTTGGGAAATGATTTTGACCATTTCGTTAGAAGTGAAACATTTTTTTGGTATCTTTCCTGAATGTGACGATCCATCTGATAATAATCATTGCTGTAAAGAAGATTTATGCCACTGGCTTGTTAAGCTCCCACAGGCTCCTCATATATACGATGTGTGGGAAGGACAGATAGTACAGACAGATGGCACATTTCTCTATCATCATGCATGGCCACTGTGTTTGGAAGCCAATAGATAAAGTAAATATGAACCCACATGGTGAATCAGTTCTTCATCAAAATATCCAATCACAAGTTTATCCACACCAGTGTTGCTCTTTCTTCTGTCTTATTAATGTTTGGTTTCTCAATAATACAGTTGATGCTATTTCAGAATGGATTTACAGACTGGTTGACTTAAACAAACATTGATCAAAGGGCAAACTCCAGCGGAGAGATTTCCTTTTGCTGAAGTTTGGCTTGTTACCAGACGCTCAAAATGGGTCAAAACAAACAGCACAATAAGCTGTTTGGCATTGGCAGAGAGATTTGGTGTTTTTCTTATGGGCTTGACCCACATACTTAACTGTGCTGCTCATCCCACAAATGCACATTTCTTACATACATGGCACCATTTAAAAAAAGAAAAATAAGGCTTTCAAATGAAAAGATAAGATTCATCGACGAGAGACATTGTTACAAAAAAGAAATATTCTACCATGCGCAGATTTACTAACTTTATTTGCAAAGTTTAGTTTTTTGTTGTTGTTGTTGTTTTATTTCAAGTCCATTGAATAACGTGAACTGCCAGTGGTTAAAAAAGGTAAGGTTACAAAACTGAAAAAATATTGTTAATTTTAGTATTACACAAAAAAACCCAAGCCTTTCCTGTGTGAAAATAACACACTGGTACCAGACCCTCATGAGTGAGCATAATTAAACATTGTTGCACTACATAAAGTCATGTAACGCTCTAAAAACGGGCAGGAAAAGGTAATTAATGATGACAGAGAGACAGAACATCAGAACATTAGCAGAAACAGGTCTCTACTACAGAGAAATGAAGTCAAAGAAAGTCAAGGTGAGCTCAGTGAGGAGAGTTTCCTTCAACATCCAAAGACTCTGAAACTGGGACTGGAAACTCTGACAGGAAGAGGTCTGGAAAGCCAAAGTCAAACCAGAACTAGAAGACCAGTTTCTGAGAGTCCACAGCTTCAAACTTCACAGCTTCAAAGAGGTTAAAGTGTCACAGTCTCAGTTTCAGTTACTGAGAAGAGGAGACTTTGAGATGCAGCTTTGAGGGTCAGACTGCAGAGAGAAAGACCTCCATCACTGAGACAGAGACAGAAGAAGACAAAGAGGCTGGACTGGACCATGAAACACCACCAATGGACGACTGAAGATGTGAAGATGGAGCTATGAACTAATGAGTCAAAATCTGAAAACTTCACTTCACCATGGAAGTTACTTTGTACGTCGTATGTTGAGGATGGTTCCTCAGTGTGTGACATCAAGCTGAACATGGAGCAGGAAGCATGATGGTCTGGAGCTGTTTTTCTGGATCCAGGGTCTGAGACTCGTACAGAGTGAGAGGGACCATGAACCCAAAACAGCTCCCACAGTATTCTGCAGAGCCCCCCCATGCAGGACCCTCTGGACTGACCCTGGTTGGTCAGGGAATCATCCTACAGTGAGATAATGATCCAAAACATCAGACCATACTCTGCCAGAATGATTTTAAAATAAAGAAGACAGTCAGCGAGAAACCATGGAGGGCACTGCCAGCACAGACTGTGAGTATAAGTAATATAAGAAAATAAGTCAATGTGTAAATACCAGACAAGCAAAGGATAATAAAGCTCTTGAAGTATTTAACAGCAGTTCAGAGAAAATAGAGGTTTTAATATAAATTCTTACTTTTTTTGTTGTTTTTGAAGAGACCGAAAAAAAAAAGCAAACTGACTTGGTTGATCATATTATCGAAACTTAAGACGGCCATCGTGCTCATGGATCCTATGTAAGGGCACTTACAATTTAAAAAAGAAAAAAAAGGAGGGTTTCAGGGCAGCGGATGCAGCAGGCGGTCAGTCAATGAACAGCGTTTGAAGTAATCTGTCCGATCTAAAACTGTACTCCGGCAGCTTCTCTCTGAAATCAGTGCTGGGAAAATGAGCATTACAATCTGGTTCTTTTAAGTCTTGGCTAAGCGCTGAGTTCTGTGCTGGATTCTTTACCTCAAAACCTGACCTCAGCTTCTGGTTATCTCTTCATGCTGTTTTCCATTTCAATCATTTTAACCACTTCTGCTCATTTCATGCTGGAGGTTCACATGCTTACTGACATTTACACCATATGAAAAAGGTCATGTTTTCTGAGGAGGCGCATTACACCAGACCTGTTGTATTTGTGGGGGGGTGGGGGGGGGTTGTGCAGGGGGGAGGGGCTTTGTGCCGTAAGATGTGAAAAGCATCAGCACTTGGACGAGCCCCTTCATTTAGCACGACCTTCCACACGGCAATATCAGGGTCTGGCAACACAGTGGCTTTTGTCACAAGGGAAACATACGGGCAAGGGCGCAGTGGAAATGAGCTCTTAGTGTGGTCGGGGGGCATGTTAAGTCACCAGATTAATTGATGAGACTAATTGATGATATAACATAATGATGGCAGTCTTCCATGCCAGTTCATCACCTCTGGCTTGTGAGAGGAGGGAGTAAGGAGGGTGTAGATGGATGGTTTGCACACCTTCAGAATACATTACGCACATAATGAATGTAGCAGTCACATGCAAACATTAATTAAAAGAACTCCTGCATATGCACTCTCAAGCTTTCTCTACAACTCCTTGTACTTTCTCTGAGGCTAGCTTTTTCTTCTTCCTAAATTACACTATTGAGAATAGTTCTTCACAAAACCCACTGATACCATTTCTAAGTCAGCATATTGTGACAAATATAAAGCAGTGTTCGTGCTCAAAAAGGTTTTTCAGCTGATTGTTCTATCCAAACAATGGCCATATCCAACTTCAGTAAACACTATGCCACTTTGCCTTTGGGCTTTTTTGTCTTGTCTTGTAATTTAATTAAATCTATAAACATTCAGTCTCAGAATTCCCCCTCCCTGCTTAAAGCTTCTCTGTCAACAGAGCAAACCTAAAGCTTTTTGTGCCTTAAGCTGGAGGGCTTCTATGCCAGCTTTTAATTTTTCCCTTTGTTATGTAGACCAAACAAAATGAATGCTCCTCAGAGAGCTTTGGCAGAGAGAGGATGCGACTCCTTGGGCTCTGAATCCTAATGACTAGTAAATAAATATATAATGTCATCAGTTCATTAATTGTGCCATGCATCCTGCGGTGGGAGCGTTTCCTCTCTCATCATGCCGCCTTGTCTTTAATCGCATAGTGCCCTATGTGAGTCGCAGGGCGTGTAATGGTGTCTTTCCTAATAGAAGTCAGTTGTTTCATCCTCACTCAGCTGATTTATTTTATGTTAAATGGCATCCATCGATTCATCATCAGCAACTGTTGAAAAATGGGCAAAACCAAACTGGCAACCTCTGAGCCCTGTCCTTCTACCTGACATCAGATCAGGCCCTATTTTAGAGATGTTTAGCCCTCCCAGCAGAAGGTATCAAAGATAGTTTGGGGTGAGGGATGGTTAGCTTAATATGTAGAGTTAATACTCAATGTACACAGAGTCCAAAGAACCACCCAGGGTTTGATTCAGGATCAGATATCACAGTGGGGAGACTCTTTTTATAGAGTGAAAGGAAGTACATCCAGTTTCAATCATTTTACAAAGAACTGTTTATGGCTGTGTGTTTAGTACAACAAGCCACAGGACTGACAGACAGCGAGAGTTGCAAGACTGCAGAATTCCCGCTCTTCCCTCTCCATTAATAAACCTCTCTTCATTCATGTTGTGCTGTTAAACCTCAAACCTGTGACTCCTGGTGTGTCTTCACTCACTGTGACGTTTTGTTTTATTGGTAAAGCTAAATACGATCTAGTTTTGACATGGTTTGTTTTATTTTGAAAGTCTCAGGGTCTTTTTTCAGTCCTGCTTGATCTTCCCTAAGGGAAAATGGACCAGTACTTATATAGCACTTTTCTAGTCTGTCTGACCACTCAAAGCGCTTTACACTGCTAACCTCATTCACCCATCCACACCACATTCACACACTGATGGGAGGAGGAGGCTAGAAACCATCAGTTTTTCTAACACATTCATACCCATTCACACACCACTGAACAACAGTGGGAGCAATTTGGGGTTCAGTGTCTTGCTCAAGGACACTTCGACATGTGACTGCAGGAGCTGGGACTCAAACCCTCCACCTTCCGATTAAGAGACGACCACTCTACCACTGAGCCACAGTCGCTAAGGTGAATTGACGTGTCACAGCACCGACATCCGGCAAAAACAGGATGGCTGCGTATTAGTTGCGACCTGTCGGACCAGCGACGCAGCTGAACTACAGCAGAACGGATCCAGTGTAAGTTGACACATTGGCTTGAGCAGAGCCGGACTGGAGACGCATCTGGTGTATTTCAGCCACAATGTCGTTTTGTTTTTCAAAAAGTATCTGCAGAGGTAATCTAGTGAAGACCAAAATTGCGTCATTAACATTAAACATTGCTACCAGCTCTGCTATTTCCTGAGCTAGCTCCAAATTTCCAAGATTTGTGGATTCCATTGGGTACACATTTCTGTCCTGTTTGAGTTCCTAAAGGGATTAAACCTCAGTGAGAATTCTGTTTTGCTCGTTAACACAAATATCTAATCAGCCAATCACATGGCAGCAACTTGGCACATTTAAACATGTAGACATGGCAAAGACAGGCTGCCGCAGTTCAAACCGAGCATCAGAATGGAAAAGAAAGGTGATTTAAGATTTAACTTTGAACATGGTATGGTTGTTGGTGTGTATGTTTCACAAACAGCTGATCTACTGAGATTTTCACACACGACCATCTCTAGGATTTACAGAGGATGGTCCCAAAAGAGAAGATATCCAGTGAGCAGCAGCTCTCTGGGACTAAATACCCTGTTTATGCCAGAGGTCATCTCCTGGTTTGAGATGACAGAAAGACAACAGGAACTCAAAAAACCAATCGATACAACCAAAGGTCTGCAGAAGACCATCTCTGAACACACAACACGTCCAACCTTGGAGCAGATGGGCTACAGCAGCAGAAGACCACACCGGGTGACCCTCCTGTCAGCAAAGAACAAGAAACTGAGGCTACAATTCACTTGCGATTGAATCAGGAATTGAAAAGAACCAGAATCAATAAGCAGAACTAGAAGTGATAAAGTTGAAACTTTACCCAACCCTTATTTACAGCCCCAGTCCATAAATGATTTAAGCACAGGGAGTTACCCAGAGACAAATGATACAGCAGTTCAGGGGGTGGTTTAAATAGCCACTATTTTCTCTCCATGCCAGGGATGGACAGCCCTTCAATAGCCCAAGTAGCACACTTGGCTTGAAGGCAAAACAAAGCTGGCAATGGCCATCTCTGAGTCTGGAAGAAGTGCTCCTCTGTTCAGAGGATGCAGCTTTGGTTTCATGCTTTGATAGCAGAGCAGAACAGAGCGGCTATACACACACACAGAGAGAGACGCAGATGAAAGTGGCGATGAGACAAATTCTTTCACGGAGAGTTGTTGGAAAATCCCCTTTTAATTCAGTCTGATCCGAGGGCATTACACTCAAGGAGCTTTGCCAATTGTCATTTAGCTCAACTTGATTTTCAGGTACTTAACACTCTCAGGAGAGTGTCTGCATATTCCCTGCACAATTACAAACTATTTTACACTCCACATGCTTTGGTTATAAAGTATTACATTTAACAGTTGTGTGAGCATGTTCCATTCCAGTTGAGCTAGGTTTTCATCCTCATATGCAGACAGATGGTTGAGTGTGACGACTTTAAATGTCGACACTTTAAGATGTTTGGGGCTTTTTTTAAATTTCCTGACATGATGGCTTTAATGCTACTTTAAGTTTTTTCAGAGGTACCAGGAAGAGTAAGAAGATGAATCAGTTTGTATGTTGTCGGATTGTTCACTCTGCCAGCATGTATGCTGATATGTCAGATATGGTTTTCATTCTAATAGGACCAAAAAAGATTATTTCTGAGTGTGAAAGTCAAACCATCCAGTGGCTATTACAGACAGCATTAATATAAAACAGTTCCTTTAGTCTGACACCTTTTGTTTTAAGACAGTTCTTGTGATTTTTTTCTGTTTTACCTTGACACATTTGGCTACAGTCCTGCAGTCTTCCTCAGATGGGTCACTTGATGTTGTGACTTGTCTGTCAGCTGATTTATACAGGTTTGGTAGTCCTACCTAAAGCAGCAGGATGACCACGTCCCCTGTTGTCAGAAGCTAATATCTCTCCTGCTCTTTGTGTGACCTCTGCGTCTTGCCCATCTTTGATGTCTGAGATCTTAGACGTTTGCAAGATAGAAAATCACATCTGATTTTCAGGACTCAACATGGACTCAGTCTACATACAGGAAATGGAGAGGAGGATTAAGAGTCTTTATTAACTGATAGACTTTTTCATGATCAAACGCTGGCATATATGTTCGCCTGCATTCATGTGCCATGAACAGTGATTTTCCAGAAGAAGCCTAGCAATATGTTGGATATGTTTGAACTACTGAAGAAAAAGACGGCATAACGCTGAAACCTGTTTTTTTATGGATGCTCCCAGTAAAGTACGTCAGAAGCCTCTTTATGCTTTAGACAGCAGAGTGGTCTGACGTTTGGCAGGTCAAAACTGTTTGGGGCTTTTTGAAATGTCTGTGACTGGTGACAGATCATCCTCCATAAGTGTCCAAAAAAAAAAAAAATCCAGCACAACCAAAACCAGCACAAGTCCTCCATGCTAACAGGCTAATTGTAGTCCTGCACATCGTGATGAGGGCCTGTCTTTTGTGTTTTGGTGAATGGGCTTCCTACTGCCCTCTAGTGGTCTGGCAGTGTGTTGCATTTTTTTTTCTTTCATGTCACAGGCCTGATATGTTTAATCTCATGTTTTGTTTTGTTTTTTTCTTTAATTTATTCCTTTTGCTAGGAGTGGAAACAGAAAAACAGTGGATCACAGGAACTATGTAGTTTCTGGATTTGTTTTACCAGGAACTAAAAGTTTTTAGACATTCTGGTCATTTTATTTTCTATATGTCCAGAAGGTCCAGCACTATCAGCTCTCTCTATAAATTCCTAATAAGGACTTAACTGTGACTCTGTGTTTGGTGACTTCAACACAACACCAATGCAGATGCTTGAGATTTCATTTTAAGGCAGCCATAAACTCAGTCACCATGAAATCACATGATAAAAAATACTACCTGAGCTTTCCCCCAATGGAAATCTTCAAGACTATAACTTTGTCAGCACACAACTCAAAGTACTATTATTTCATTTATCTGGGGACAAAATACTTGAACCTTAATGTGTGCATTAAAAGATAAATAACTGTAAATAAAGTTTATGTCATTATGCACCAGTTTGAGAAAGTCCAGTCCATAACTGGCAGCAATTTGGTGGAATTCCTACAGTGAGTTTTTCTTTTTCTCTTTCCTTTTTAAGTTTAGATGGGAGCTGCTTTTTTTTAATTAATGGCTTTTGACAGACATAATAATGATGAAAAAAAAAATCCAGACAAAAAAATTATGAAACACGTGCACATGTTTCTTTAAATTTTATGGCAACAAAACATGTTTCAGGTTTAAAGCTTTGAAGGCCACATGTATCCTGTTTTTTAAGAAATCATCCATCTTTATCTTAATTCCACTTAGATAATCTTTTATTTTATGAAATGTTTGTTTCGTGTCATATATAGCCACAGGGAAAACTAAGCATTCACCTTAACTTACTAAGAGGGTTGTGATTTAGTACAAAAATCAGTTCAAGGATATAAATGAACCAACCACCTGCCTGGAAAGACGTGCATATTTTTAATAATACTGAAGGATGTTTATCTAATTCTAATCAACTTGTCCTCCATAAATCCAGGCTTTTGTTTGGATATTTTATTTAATTTAGACCTCAGGTGAAGATTTGTCTCCAGGGTTGTAATTAAAACTCTGCCAGCTCTGCTGAGAGATAATGAAAAGATACATACTGGAATGAACGGAGGCCATCACCGACAATTTTACTTTAAGGTCATGTCCAAATCCAGCTGGTCATTAGTAAATGCAAAACACTGCACATTGGAAGCCTCAAGGTTGAATTGATGTTTACCCCTCTATTAGCAACCCAGCTAGTTAGCAAGGCAAATTGAAGGGATGAGAGCATTAAGTGAGTTTTAATTTGACTTGAATGTATTATGCTTATCCACAGATGAAAACGCTGCATTAGTGCAAAGCTGAGACCCTCATACTCTGCACGCAGTGTCAGTGCACAAGTCAAAGAACTTTTCTTCCCACTGCATTGACACTGTTTGACCCTCACGGTCACCTCATTGCATTTAGGTCTTTTTCCTCATCATGCATGGCAGTGCAATTGCACACACAGGACTTACTTTGAGCATAATGACTCCCTGAGCTGAATTCCCTTAAATTGAATTCCACTGAATAATCACCCCACAATATAATGAGCCATTACCCATTTGCTTGAATTGTCTCATTTGTCTTTTGGAATGCCTATTAATTTGCTCATAATGTATTATCTTTTACCATCAGTTTTAATAATCAGGCACGTGTCTCTGAACATGGTCCTTAAACAGCAGTTTGTTGGGAGTCTTTGTTTATCAGAAGACTCCCTCATTTCTTGGACGGTTTTAGCATTTAATGCAAGTCCACTGAACAATTGTGAAGTGATGTTCAAAACCATCAGCTGTTTGGAACCCAGTTAGAGTGAGACCTATGAATCCTAATAGCCAAAAATATTTTACCAGCAGATCCACAAATAAGATACCACAGCCCTAAGTAGACCAGCAGCTCAGGACAAAGGTTGGAAATGGAGTGATATCCAATAATTTGTAAGACTTTTCCTCCTCTAAAGATCCCCATGCGACACTCTGAAATGAAATACCATTTTTTTTGCACAGGATCATATGATGAACTCTTGCTGGTATAACTCTTTCTTACATTTACATAGACAAATCCATCTGTTATGGCTGAAATACACCAGATGTGTCTCTGGTCCAGCTCCGCTCCATAATGGCAAAAATAGTTAAGTGCACTACAAACCATGTCATAACTCTATAATTAAAAGTTCATGCTTAAAAATTGACTGGTGTCTGGTTAGTTGACTGTTATTGGAGTCCCGTTCATTTCCCCGCAGACATTACTTTATCTTTCCACCAGCCTGAGCCCACCCTTATTTCCTCTTGAAACATCGTCATCAGAAGATTTATTCACTTTTTGGCTTGACTTAGATGTTTCTGCATCACACCAAAGTTAGTGTGAGGAAGGAGACTTTTAAAGTTGGAGCTGAAGGGCTGGTGATGTGATCAGATATGAGGTATTTTGACTGCGCCTCTGGAGCAGACAGATCTGTTTATTTCTAATTCATCTCTCTTCGGGGGACAAAGGCTTCATTTGCAGCGAGGCCACTTCAAAAAAAAGTAAAGTTAAATGACTTTCCAATAATATACATGGAGAAAATTGTCGTATTCTGTTACCAGAAGTGCTTTTTTGACCATCTGGATCATCTTCAAGCAGCATTCAGCAAAAACAGAACCAGACTGATAGGAACACTTATGTACTACTTCAGTTTATCCACATATTAAATGGTATATGAGCCAAGTGGCTCAGTGTGCTCAGGGTCTTTATGTGGAGGTTCAGAGGCAGTCACATGACACATCTTCCCTGATTATTTAAGTACCCTTGCTGATCTTTTCTGCCTTAACTTTGAAACTGTGAGGAGCTCATAGCTTGAAGTGAGCTCAGAGGCTGTGAAGCTACATTCATTTTTTTTTTGTATGATACATTTTTTATACATTCACTGTTGGTTCATTCAGATGAAAGGGAATCAAATTAAATGCTCGTGTGGCAACATTAAGGCAAGTGCTCAGGGATGTTTTTGGATATTTTGATGTCCTCAGGTTTCCTTAAAATTAGTGAAACCCTTTACAGAAGTTTAAATGCAAAAATTCAGTCAAATGTATGAGGGGATTGTTGGAAACTGGGTCTGTGTGTCTCTCAAATATCATCAAATTTATGAATCTGACTTCATATTTATCTTACCCATTTCTGTGCCGATCATCCCTGCGCCCTGACATCAGACAGATTCTGAGTAAGTTCATGAAGTCTGGATCCCCGTCTACCTCTCCCTGAACCCTTCTAAACATGGGATGGGCCTCTTCTGGTGTTGGCGATTCTCCATTGGTAGTTGGCCTCTCTTGTGTCACTCATTGTCTCCTGGCAGACTGAAACATGACTTCCTTGGCTGTGAACGTTTCACAGTGTCTGTGGAGGAACCATAAAAACACATCTTGCCTACCCCCTACCAAACTAACTCCTAATAAGGAAGCCCATACATGACCTTTGCAAAGATATGGTCCTGTTTTAACACCCTGAGATGAGTGTGGAAATCCACTGTGAACAAGAGTACTACAAGCATGTTAGAGCAGGCAAACAGGCACATTATAAGAAACTATTCTTATTTAGCTTTTAACCTTTTATCAAGTGTCCAACAGTCCATTACCGTAATGATCACATTTTTATAAGGTTATTATCAAATCACATGCACGTTGGCTATGTAATCTAACAGGATGAAGCAGACTACCCTGTTTTAAATGACGGCTGCAACAGACTTCTTTAAGAGATTTTATTCCTGGATAAACTATCCCAGCAGCCATGAAACTGTTTTTTTTTTTTTTCATCTGAAATGTCAATGTACATAAGCTTTGTCTTTTCACTTGATGAGTAATTAATGATTCAGAGTCTTAGTCAGAGAAATATGCTTTAAGGTCATTCATACATGTGATTGGATTTGGCATTGAAAACCTGTAGCTCCTGACTCTGTAGCTACGATGAAGAACGGTCTTATCCTGACGCACGATGTTCCTGTTGTATATAAGGAGGTGAGTAAAGGGAGCAGGCCTCAGCCTTTGAATGCTAACAAAAAGATAGAAAAATTGATTTATTATAAGTTAACTGCACAGATCCCTCATCTCTTCTCTGTATCTTTTCAACCTCTCCGTCTATCTTCTAAAGTGGTTAAACGTATCCATTCACATCAGTGTGTAAAGAACGTGCCACTCTGGAATCTGAGCTTTGATTATGCCCCTAAGTGATGTGCTTTAACTGTCATGCTGTGTTGCAAGTGTTGCATTGGCAAGTTCCCATGGTGAACACCGAGCCTCTGCCATTAATTGGTTTCTGAGATAAGGAAAGCCTCTTTCACATCAGAGATGACTCAATCCCTGATCTTGTTGGGAAGATTTAGGAAGCTAGAGAAGGTGTCGGATTATGGCCAAAGGACTTCCATCTGTAGATAGCTGCAAGCTTGGAAAGGCACGCTTTCTCTCCATTAGTGGGCTTAAATTAGATTATATCCTGATTTTACTGTGTCAGTCAAATGAAATGCAGCTTGGCTTTGAGGTGGTGTTGCCTTTTATTCAGAGCACTTGAGCCCTCTTCTACTCAAGCTTTATAATGGGCCCTGTTGAGTGGGCTGAGATTATTATCTCATCAGATGGTGAGGTGTTTTTGCTGTCAGGTGAGGACATTAACAGCAGGCATTTTGAAGTGCTGCTACCTTTTTGTGTAGTGGTTGGGCCTCTCATGTTGAATGATGTAAAAACAGTTGCTTTTTTGACTCTTAGTCACTTTATTTATTTTATTCTGACAACGGCAGCATAAATGTGTTTGGGTCTTACAAAATGTCTTTTAACCAAAGTCCTACTTCCAGGACTGCAGCTGTTAAAGACTGAAAAATGTCTGTACTTGTTTACTTAAAATATATAACACAAAAGAAAATAATAATAATAAGTCTGGAAGCTTAGGAGGCCCTTTAATACAAGAGTCACTTACTGATACTCAGACATTCCTCTCCTCTCCAGCTGAAGCAACTTTTTATTTTGACCTTTGAATGTAACTAAAAAGCGAATGCATCAACTTCAGTCTCACAGCACTGATGTTTTCACTGACAGTGAATGTGTTCTTTTAAAGTTTGAGCATCAAAACTATGAACTCGACTTGTCTAAAAAATGAAGTTAGACAAAAAAAAAAAAAAAAAAAAAAAAAAAGGAAAAACAAGAGGGTGGATAGTTTATCAGCTGTGAAATTGTGGACTGATGCATGTGAACCCTGACTGGCAACACTGCTGCTAAAAATAGATTCACTTACCCTGTAAGGCTCTGTAGGCAGAGTTATCCATATGCATTTCATGTATTCTGCCATCTTTCCATCTGCCTGATGATGAGTAAATGTAGGCAATAATTTCTAACAGGGAACAGTTTACTAAACAGTGTGAGTGAGTTAGGTTTTGATCATAGAGTGTAGAGACAATAGATGCAGTTTCTTTTATATCACCCATCTGTTTATGGTGCAGTTTGAAGCCCATCAAAGACAGGGGCCATGTTGGTCATTCTGGACTGAACCTAGCTGTGTCCTAGCTGGATGAGGCAAAGAGGTGAACGTTTAGCTTATTTGTAGAAAAACTAGAGAAGCTAGCTTTTAGACCAAAGACATTAAAAGGTATAAACATGTTTATTAATGTTGAAAAGATCTGCTTTTTAGGCTTGGTGTGTAGGTTACGTGGTTTTGGGTGTTTCTGCATCCAGCCTCAAGCAGAATCTTGGTGAAGGTGAAGTTCTCCTGCATGGGCTTCATTTCTCACAGCTGGAGGTTGCTACTTAGTTTTGACCTTTAGACAATAAATAAATAAATAAATAAATAAATAAATAAATAAATAAATAAATAAAAAACAGATGTTGCGAGCTGCGTGTCCTGAGGTTATTTTGTATCACCAAAAACAATGCAAGTAACTTAACTACCCATAAGTCCTAAGGATGTACCTCATCTTTCCTCTCTGAAATCATGGACAGATACTAGCTTTAAAAGCAACCCACTGTCTCAGAAAAAAAAATAAATAAATAATGCACACAGCCCCTTTTATGTAAATTAAGCTGAATAGTTTACAGTTCTCCAGAATACAAATGTGTTCAACACATTCATTTCGGCGCATTCAGGTCACTTCACTGAAAATAAATAAAAATAAATAAATAAATAAATAAATAAATAAATAAATAAATAAATAAATAAATAAATAAATAAATGAATAACTAAATAACTAAATAAATGAATATATATATATATATATATATATATATATATATATATATATATATATATATATATATATATATATATATATATATAAATAAATAAATAAAAAGTTCACAGTTAGCAGGATTGAAATGCAGCTGTTGATTAAAACTTTCAGGTTATATGTTGTATAACTGAGTCACCTCTCGTGAGCTATTTGTCTTTGGAGTAAATGTGCTTGTAGCTGAGAGACAGTGACAGGAGCATATTTTGATGTTAGGCTGCGAGGGTTAGCTGTTATTAGCTCTCACACTTTGTGAGAGACCCTTTGTGGAGTGTTTTTCCAAAGAGGAGAGAATGTCACAAGATGCGGCTGTGTCTCTGTCAGACCGCTCAGATTGTCTGATCAGTGTCTGTTTAGCTGTTGTGTGCCCTTCACCATCACAGACTGTACTTTTCAGCAAGGGGCTGGTGTTACTGCTTCTAGCCAACTATTTATAAACTCTGTGGATCGGCGCCGTCACCCAGGTAACCAGGAAAACTTATTACAGAAAAAGTGAAGCTCATTTGTGGGACGGTTTAACAGTTTGTTGTTGCTGAGTGTTTTGACCGAGGGAGCGAAAACAACAGCAAATAAGGAAGAAACACTTCACATTTCATGTTCTTCATGTCTAAGTTTTTTTTTTTTTGATTTGGTTGAATTCATTTTTTGGCAACTGTAAATAAATAAATATTTAATGTGCATCATATTCCCAGCAGGGCCTTCGGTAAGTAGCGAAAGTAAACATTTTGAAAATGCAAGTAAAGAAAAAAACATCACTTTCATTTTTATAAGCCTGTTATTCTTTTAATTTCAGGTACATTTTGAACATACCTGAATAAAACAGATGATACAGAGACAGACTCAAATCCCTTCATGTGGCGTTCAAGGGACTCACCACATTAAACACTTATCATGACTGAGGGACACACGGGGGACAAGGAGGTCAGAAAAACACTCCTAAAGAGAACTGCCTGGAGTGACACGTCACAGTTAAAAATTTAGAACGAAAATGAACCATTAAAAAAAAAAAAACACAAGTCAATAAGTTTTGTACAATGAGCCTCTTTGTATGCACAAAATCAGATGACCAAAAGTTCTCTTCGTGCTCATTATGCTCAAAATAGAGCATAAATAGTTTAATAAAAAATTCTAAGAAATGATAAAAGGATGTTTTGTCATCATTTTTTCTTCTTTTTTTTATCCATGTGTACAGAGAAAATACATGTTAATCCCATGTTTTAATACTCTCACCAGCCACTTTATTAGGTTCGCCATGGGCTTTTAACAATGCTCAACTGAAATCCAGACTCATTCGACCACACAGTGTTTTTCCAACCATGTGTCGTCCAGTTTTGGTGAGCCCGTGTGATTTGTAGCCTCAATTTCCTGTCCTTAGCTGACAGGAGGGTCACCCTGTGTGGTGCTCTCCTGCTGTAGCCTGTCTGCTTCAGGGTTCAACAAAATACTCAGACCAGCCTCTCTGGCACCAACAACCACGCCACGTTCAAAGTCCCTTAAATCACCTTTCTTCTCCACTCTGATGCTCGGTTTGACCTTCAGCAGGCTGCCTTCAAGATGTTTACAATGCAGTGAGTTGCTGCCATGTGATTGGCTGATTACACATGTTTGTTAATGAGTGGTTGAACAGTTTATTTAATGAAGTGTCTGATACGTATATGCTAATCATATGTTATAATAAGTATTAATTAAGGGAGCATGATGAGTGTCTGTAAACATATGATTAAAGCTGAGTTGATGAAGCACCTGTTGGCTGAGCATAGCCACGGTTCCATTTCATTGCATGGTGTCTCTTTCTATGCAAAACCCAAACAATGGAACAGCTGAGCACATCAGCACACTTGGTTGGGGAGATGTACTCGAGCATATCATATAATGCTACTGTTTGCTTAACTGTGCAGATGAGGAGCCATGGAATGATCCTCCTGTCAGTTTGTTTGTTATGGAAATGCACTAACCGGCCACAACATATCAGAATCAGGCGATTACATGCATGGACTGTGAGAAAGGTCACGCATGGTAATGAGACACTCACTGCCAGCAGACATACATATATATACATACATGTACATGCAGTACTTTCACACTGTGTTTAGACAGCACAGCTTCACTTTACAACCCGGTACACCCACACGCTGATGCATATCTGCTTTTTTCTCCAATTCCTGAACTCCTGGTTTACTTTTGTAAAAAAAAAAAAAGCAAAGCATATGACACCTCACAGAAATAGAGCACAGCCATTATTTTTATTTATTTATTTGCAGAAGGTTCAGGAGAATCAGAGTACTGTAACCAAAGGGATGTTAAATGAAGTCTAAATAGCTTTAACATCTTGAATACAAAAGAAAAAACAAAAACAAAACTAGAATATCACAAATCAAGAGGAGAAATATTTATTTACTGTTTATTGATAAATGACATCACACATGTAATAACTGTACGATCAACAGAAAAAAAACAAATAAAATGAAAATTAAAGAAATACATTTCAGAACATTATTATTATTATTATTATTATTATTATTATTATTATTATTATTATTATTATTATTATTATTATTTACCTTTGAGGAATCCATTGGACTATTGGAAAGACAGAGATAGAAGTTTCAGAGCAGAGATTCGTCTTCCAGAAGCCTTTGAGGGTCATCATGTCCAAATACAGCAATGATTGGTTAAGTGACCAAAACAAAGATGGCTGCCTTCTATTAGCATTCTCAGCTTTTTGGGGAGACTCTCTGAAATGAAACTGATCTTCTTCAGGACTTTAAAATAGATAATTAAATAAATTAAATAAACCTGGATTTCATAGAAACAAAGAACGATTATCACCAGAAAACCAAATCTATATCATGCATGATAATGTTAATAAAACCTGTTCATGTCATACGTGCCAGCTCTGACCCCGTATGGTTAGCTGTTACTTCAAACCTGCACCGCAAAGATCTTCATCTGCATCTATTCAAAAATCTGAAGCCTTTTAAAGTGTAATTGCTCAGATCTTTGGAGACGACTGCGGCATGATTATTAAAATAAAAACAAAAAAACAAACAAACAAAAAAAGGTTAAAAAAAAAAAATAATAATTAGAAGCAATCTGAAAATGGCCAGAAGTGCTGTTTTAACCAGTTAACAAAGAAAAAGAAAAACAGAAGTCTAAATCAGAGTCCAAACGAGTGGAAATGAAATCTAACTTACTACTCTGTCTCTAGCAGCCCTAAAACTTTGTGTCTTACGAACGAAAAATTCAAACTTGTGTGTGTGTGTGTGTGTGTGTGTGTGTGTGTGTGTGTGTGTGTGTGTGTGTGTGTGTGTGTGTGTGTAAGTGTGTTTGTGTTTTTATGAGGGCTGGAGGTTAAGCCGCAGCTTGCCCCAAGCTGTCAAAGCTTCCAGTGCTGAAGAAAAGCACAGAAAATTAAAAACTTATACGGGAGTTTTCAACACAGCATAACACACACAACCTTAAACAGGTGAGTTAACTCGATCAATGGCAGCTCCAAACGGCAGCAATCTGATGACTCGTAAGCGGCTCAGCTGGGTCCCTCGCTTGTCTGATTCAGTGATCTACGTAGCAGTCAGGCATCAACCTGAAGGAACCACCGCTTACACACACACACACACACACACACACACACACACACACACACACACACACAGACAGAGAAAGAGAGAGAGAGAGAGAGAGAGAGAGAGAGAGAGAGAGAGAGAGAGAGAGAGAGAAAGCACTTGGAGGGGTTAAGACGATATGCAGGTGAGAAGACGTATATGAGTCATATCAGATAGTTCCACCAGGTCTGTGTTTGGTCCGTCTCTCTGCCCCAACAGAAGAACTGATAGGTTTCACCTGTGTCATTTTCTGGATGTGGCTTCACCACTTTGTGTTTCTACTCCGTTTTCACAATCAAACACCAAATCATGTTTAACCCTTCTCCAACTAATTGTCAGAATGAGCGGAGCCAGACGGAATCAAGGTTTTTAGAGGCCACTGAGAACAACATGGATGAGATGAGAAACTCATTATGGATATAGAAAACCGTTGATTCAGTAATTAGCACAGGAAGTTCTTTGTGATTTCAGCTATGTAGGTGTGTTGCTCTGTGCAGCCAGTGGATCTGGACGGATGAGGGAGCACAAAGCCAAACTATAACAGAGCGGAAATGGATCGAACACTGATCTGCTGAAAGACCAACTTAACAGGCGGCACCGGATAATGAACAGATCTTCCATGAAGAAAAAACAAAACACTGCTGTCCTATGTGGTACTTAACAAAACAACAAACAGTGTCTCGTCGACGGTATTGTATTTACAGAACACGCCATGCAAGCTTCACCCTCAAACATCAAGGTACAGCCATGTCTTCAGAAGTAATATCAACCGCAGGAAACTGTTTAAAAATCAAACGTAAAAGTAACTCTGAGTCATTACTGCACACAGACAACACTGAAAGCTTGAGCTGAACGGGTCGATAAAACATCTCAAGAACGAAAAGAAAACGTATCAGCAAAATATCCAGGAAGGGACCCCGTGTGATCTCTGACGCAGAGCGTAACTGTTAAAATCGGAAAAAGTGGTAACTTTAATCGAACCTAAAAGTCAAAATTTGTCTTTCCTGTGACAAAAACATTATCTTATCTATCTCGATATCTCCCGATATCGAGGAAGGGTGCTCTCTCAGAAACGACTGGAAAGAAGAAGCTAAACGCTTGTTTTATCTGGCATTATCAGAACTTGATTCCCTACACTAGCAAAAGCTTGGCATCTTTAACATGATAAAAAAAACAACAAAACAAAACACAGGCTTTACATAAAAGGCATCTTTTTACAGAATACTTTTAAGACATAAAAGTTTCTATTGTTATTGTACAAATATTCACATTTAAAAGGTCCATGGTATTAGTGAATTATTTTTACAAAGTGTTCTTAAACATATATTTTTTGTATTGATTTTGTAGAGAACTTCTGGAAGATTATTATTATTATTATTATTATTATTATTATTATTATTATTATTATTATTATTATTATTATTATTATTATTATTATTATTATTGTATGGTTTTGTTTTCAACATAAAGAACCAAAAGAAACCAGCAATAAAGCAATTCATTGCCCCATGGAAAATCATATGAAGAAAAGAAAAGAAAAGAAAAAAAAAGAAAAGGAAGGCTCCTGCAATGTTTGAGAAGGGACAGGTGGAAGCACAGCAGCTTATCTAGACCTGCCCCTACCTACCATATTATTTCTCTATGAAAGTAATTAACGCATAAACACGTACAATAAATAGTCTCTATATAGTGTATATATACAAATATACACATTCATCCACATCAGGCTTTTTCTCATTTTCTTTGTTTTTTAATTGAACTTGTGAAGGAGGATAAGATCTGAACTCTGTGACCATCTTCTCATTTTGTTCAAAATAAAATGCCATATGTGACAAAAACGTCCACGGCCAGCTCAGTCAAAGTTCTGGGAGTGACAGGTGTTGTTATTTCCTCTCTCCTGATTCTTGTTAGTTTCATCCTGCTGAGAACGTGGCATCAAAATGTCGTGCTGACAAGCTGTTGATAGCCTCAATAAGGAAATGAACTAATTGCAGTGACTTCAGTCTCATAGCCTCTGTCCATATGTCCATTCCCAAGTCTCCCCGTGGAGTCACAACATGCAGCAGCAAATTACTTTGACTGTTAGAACTGGGAGTCATGCTGGCATGAAGCTTATTGGCTCAGAGAAAGTTGCATTGATGAGAACCGCACTGAGATGATAAATTCAACACTTGGCTGGCTCGGAGAGGGAGAGAAAGAAAGAGGGAGAAGAGGGGGGACGAAGAAGTTCTGAAAAAACTTCCACAGAGGTGACGTGCATTTTTCTCTGTTAGGGATGTGCACTCTTGCAGGAGGTCAAGCCGAAACGTTCATGGCCCATTTAGTCCTGAACACATCGGTTCCAATGTGCCATCTGTGTTTTCTCTTGGAGGAGATGAAATCCCAGAAAGCACAGTAATGTGGCGAGGGGAGAAATGTCACAGCAATGTTTTTCAGAGAGCAGAACTGAACCTAATTAGAGTCGGGACATGGGAGGAGGGGGGGTTACCAAACAAACAGCCCCAATGTCATTATGAATGGACTTTAACTTAATGTCAGCAAGCAGTTCAGATTACCATTTAATCTAATTTAATCTATGTTTTGTTTTGTTGTTTTTAGCTGTACAGTAACTGTGCTCTCAGAGATCTGCTGGAAATAAATACACGAACAATTTGGATCAGTGTTCGAGCTGGAGAGGAGCAAGGGATGAAGTTATCAGAGTCCTACAGTCCTACAGTCCTACAGTCCTACAGTCCATGCTCCCAGGCCATTTTAACAGCTACTTACAAACATAATGACAGTGCTTCCCCCATAGTGAGGTTCTCATTATGCTTGCTAGCTGCCAACATTGTTAATTTATTGCACTATAAATCTTGCAAACTATCTTGGATTTGAAACTAACACTTACAGGTGAGACCGTACGCAGCTGGTGAACTCTCAGGTTACTTTAAAGAAACAGCGGTCTAGTTTTGTAGAAATCTTCTGTCCCAGAAAGAAAATTCAAGAAGATTTTGAGTCAAACATTCATGAAACAAATGCAGTTTGGTCAAACTTTGCCAAAACATCAGGGCTAAGGTTAAATCAGTATGTTACTGTTAATACACTGGACACAAATACTTGTATTCTCCTTAGAACTTTCCAGAATGGGCCGCAGGTGTGAAGACAAACAGCTGAAACTTTCACCCCGGATTTGTGTCTGATCTCTCTCCATCCCCTAATTTCACAGAATCCGAAAGGTTTCAGTTCAAGCTAACACATTAACTCAGCTCGGTTGCGTTGTGGCTGCATGTCAGCTCCAGCATATTGGAGCCCTCGGTACCAGATAACAAGTCTTCTGTTTTTACCAGATGCCAAAACAACGCTGCGTCAAATCACACAAAGCAGATCGAGCAGGAAAGGAAGTCTGGCACTGAAACTACTTTAAAACATCTGACAAGTTTCATCCTGTGCCAATGCTGGTTCAGACTGCTCTTTATTCTAACAACAAACCAGCATCATGAGTGAAGCCAGGTCTGGAGTCAACAGGTTTGAGGTTTTTAGAGCTCAGTGAAGACAACATGAATAAGAAGAGGTTCATCACTGGGGTTTGGAGGCACGGGGAACCATTGGTCATGTGACTCCAGCTGTCCTACAGCGTGTGTCAATGAGCAAGGGAGGATGGAGCCGAACTGCAACAGTAAAGATGGATTAGGCACGGCTCTGGTGTGAATCTGGTGTGAGATGTGTGAATAAGCAACTCTGTAAAAGCTCTTAAATTTTTAGGAGTGCAGATGGAAAATCAATGCCTGTTTTCCACACGTATGATCTCACAGTCCACAGCCTCTGAGACTTTGGTTGCTAAATGGTGAAACTCATACTAAGTACACCCAACAAGTACAAACCAGCTTTAGTTGGAAAAAACATGTAAAACAGTTAGTAGTGTCTGATTTATAAAATATTCTATATTTACCCTGAAAAACATGAATGGATAGGGACAAAACATTATAACTACATCAACTATGAAATAAAAATAACTAAAGACGTGATTAAAAGGAAAGATTTGTGCACGTAGAAACAACTCAAAGTGCCCTCTTATAGTATCAAAATAAAGGTCTGTTATTAACCTAATAATAGATAAATAAACATTTCTTCACAAAAAAGACGTAAGTTAATTTTAATTTAATTTTAATTAATAAATTTGCTAAAAAATAAATAAATAAATAAAAATGCTGCTGAAGACGTGGTTGCTTTCAATAAACAAACAAACAAACAAGCAATTAAAGATACAAATAAATAAATAAATACATTAAAAAAAAACTTTTTCTATTCTATTCTATTCTATTCATGGTACTCTTGGCTAATTCCTTGCTGAAAAATCACAGTGCCTTGGGTGGGTTGCAACTTGTTGACATAAATCCTATTAAAGCGTATTTTTTTAAACACTGGAAAACTGACATTTGATTCAAACATTGATTGAATAAACAGAGTTTAATTAATTTTTTCACGTTAGCCATTTTTTAAATATACATTTTTGAATCTTTTGTACCCCCTGGAGTATCCTCGTGTACCCCCAGGGGTATGTGAACCCCTGTTTGAGAACCAACTGTGCAGAACTTTGCAAAGGTATGATGTAAAAAAGCTAAACAGCAGGAGGGAGCTAGAGTCTGTACCAAAGGACCCCGTCTAGGATGTCTCTGCATCCGACCAGTTTTCATTGGAATGCAGAGGCTGCAGTCGACTGTGACACAGACGGGGAAGGAAACGAAAGGTGGTGAGAAGACGAGGAAGGCAGACAGTGTCTGCTGAGGATAAGGACGACATTAGAGAGGATGGAAGTTGATGCCTGTGATGATGTGTCAGCTGAATCAGAAATGGGAGTGAAGGAATAAGACAGACAGATGAAAGTGATAAAGACAGAGAGGGAGAGAAATGAACCGTGGGAAGGAAACATGGCGTAAAGTTCAAGAGAGATTTTATATTTAGGGATTAGAAGGAAGAATAAGACGATCCTCCAATAAGAGTGATTTTATTATGACACTGGAACATGTGTTGCTGTATGTTTGAAATGTATTACAGGGTGAAAACGTTTTGTGAAGGGGTTGCACGCTATTTCAACTGAATGACTGCTCATCAGGCTTGTCTTTGAAGGAAGAAGACAGTAATGAAGAACAAAGGGCTTTCCAAATGTTATTGAGCAACCTCAGGGCAGGATATTGAGAACAATTTCATCACATGGGTAGAAAAAAAAAAAAAAAAAAACAGTGCAGCTGCATGGGACGTGATGAGCACAGCCAAAAAAAATGTTTTTAGTCAATATATCTCACTCTGTACCACTTTGCTGGCATCTACGGCTTGAAGCAATGTTTAGTCATTTCATTTAAATGGAACACAAAAAAAGTAGCTGTATAGTTTTTGCTTCATTAGATTCAAACTCTGCTGATGCCCTGCCACTCTGCGCTAAAGATCCTGAGCTAGACATAATAGGATGCAGAGAGAGAGAGAGAGAGAGAGAGAGAAAGAGAGAGAGAGAGAGAGAGAGAGAGAGAGAGAGAGAGAGAGAGAGAGAGAGGCTTTGTGGCAAAACAGTGAAAATCTTTTTGAAATGTGTGTTTTAGATCAGTAACTGCTGTTTTATTTAAATTTCGCTTCATCTTTGAAAAGCAAAGATAACTGAGTGAGATGTTTTCAATCTGTACAGTAAAACACTTTGACCTCACTTGAATTCATTTGAGCGTTCCTCCATCTAAAAGCCACTTCAATCACTAACAGCACATCATTGAATAATGAGCAGAAAGCCTTCATGGTGACAGAAATGTAGTTACACACAAACCTGCAGGTTTTGGTCTTGGAGCACGTTCACTGCAAATGGTTATCGCTCACTACTCAAGTCTCACACCACTCAGCAGCCACAGCAAACTAATGCCCGAAACACAATGAACTCAAATATCTGTGGGTTAAAATAGCACCGTTCCATAACTTTAATCTAGTCTCGTGTCCTCTAATGTGATTTATGAACGCTCTCATTTTCTCATCATGATAAATACATTCATTTAAAGACGTCCGCTGTCAGAGTGGTTGAGTTTCTGCAGAATGTACAGAGCTTTAGCTTGATACATGCAGCCTATGCTCAGTCCATATGGAGTATTTTGGAGTATTTTGTTAGATAAAAGCTGGGGGCCATATGGAAATGGACTTTTGGTTGCAGTTGGTACCTGGGCCTGACTGAACACGCCTGGTCTACAGAGACACAAATATTAGCTGACTCCTGCCGTGTAGAAATGATCCAGTTAATGAAATCATATTTGTTAATGAAGTAAAATGAAAACTAGACCTCTGTTTTGATAGTCAATAGCGCTTCCATAGTCACAGTATTCTGGTATCAGACTACTTTGGCATTAACCTTGACTTTTCTCAAGTCACTCAGTGCAAAAAGGAAAATGACTCGACTGAAAATAATTCTGTTGTTTTTTGTTTTTTTTTAAGGTAGTCCTTTGGAAAATGTGAATCAGAAACTTCACCCTACAGTGAGAAGGTGGTAACGTCTGAGTACTTTACCAAATCTCTTACAGCATCTTTAGCTCCAGCAGCAGTCATATATTTAATAATAATAATAAAAGTTGCTTGGTGTTATTGTTATTGTTTGTATGAAAAGACTCAGTTGCAAATGAGTTTCTCCACAGGGGGTTAATAAAGTTCTGCAATTTAATCTAGATCAGGGGTCGGCAACCCGCCGCTCCGGAGCCGCATGCGGCTCTTTGGCACTCCCCTAGTGGCTCCCTGGAGCTTTTTCAAAAATGTGTGAAAATGGAAAAATAATGATTTTATTGTTGTTGTTGTTGTTTTAATATGGTTTCTTTAGGGGGGAAAGCTGACACAAATGTCCTTATGCTGTTAAAATTAATGTTATAAATATTGAATTTCAGAATTGCGCCAAATAGCAGAATTGCGTCATAGCCTGCGAGACACAGTGCAGGTGGCTGTTGTAAACAAACGAGGGTGCGTCATGGGCCATGGGAAGAGAAAAAGAGAACGATTGCTGTTGAGAACAGAGGATTTAAGGAAGAATGGACAGAATCGTTTGCTTTCAAATAACAAGAAGAGTAATTTGGAGCGACATTTCCAGGTAAAACATGCTAAATTTGCAGCCGAGCACCCAGTTGGGTGCTACGACTGCTGCAAGTTTTGTTGCAGCCCGGGAGATAATAAAGCGTGGGAAACCATTCACCGATGCTATTCTGCTATTCCGCGGTGCTCAACCCAATGATACCTCAGGACGCCACACTTGTATTTCTATAATTCAATCAAGGCAACAAAACATTAAACATTAATATTGTAATGGACGTTAAACTTGAAGCACCAAATATGGTACAGCAGAGTAGTCACGTGGTGCGTCATTCTCTCCAGGATGTGCTGCTGGGAAAATAAACATTTAATCATGAATGCTCGTTTTTTTATTTGTAGCCTACTTAGTCATTTTAATAGTAGGCTTATATAGCTAATATACTGACAGTCTATGTTGCCTTCATATTAGGCTTTTAATTTTTTGCGGCTCCAGACAGGTTTGGTTTTTGTTTTTTGGGGCAAATATGGCTCTTTGAACATTTTAGGTTGCCGACCCCTGAGCTAGATGGACAAATTAGCAGTAAACCTGATATTTTTGTTCACGTTAAAGTCAAAACACACGTTTTTCTCTTCACGCTCTTCAGCAGCACTTATCCACAGTCCTCTTTCCTGCGACCTTCCTTTGACACTTTCCTCTCACTCAGAGTTCTGTAACTGGGTTTGTACCGGGTTGTGGTTTTTTGGTTGCTTCATGCCTGAAGTTTGGTAAACACCTCTGTACCTCAAGAGTTTGATATCCTCCCTCCTCTTGTTCCTCCTCTATTTCTTCTTGTCATCGTTTCTCAGCTTTTAACTGATAAGTTACCATGAATCTGAATAAGCAACTAAAATGAATTGGTTAAACTAAAGGGCAACAATAAAACAACACTAAAATTAACATCAGGCATCAGAACAATGACGCTTTACAACCTTGGATCAAATGGGTGTTGGTTTGTGTTTAAAGCTCTGAATATTGCAGTGTCCTCTCGGATCATCTCTGAGTGCCGTGTCTATAAAGAACAAGATGTTTCTGTTCCACTCTCAAAAGCTGAAAGGGAGAAGCTTACCTGGTTTTGAGATTCCAACTGGAGTGAGGCCACGGAGGGTCTTCAAAAATAAAAAATGATAAATTATGAATAAATAATTTCAAGATCAATATCTCTCTTTTTTTTCATGCTGCAGTATTTTGAAATAGCTGGATCTGGTTTACTGTGTTCTGTGTAGACCAGATGGACATTTATCTCAGTGAAAAAAAAAAAAAAAAAAAAAAAATCTGAATCGTTGCCTCACAACTTGAGATAAACTCACCCTACTCAACCTGCCGAGCACCAAACTTCAAAGACAGTCATCTGGTAAACAAAGAAAGGCATTTTGTTAAGTTTGACAAGGAGAAAAGGAAGTTGGACGAAGTTTTAGCACAGAGACGAAAGTTATCCTCAGTTCACCACATTAGCAGTCATATAAAGCCTCAAATAGACGTCGGTGTTACATATCACACAACAAATCATACACAGTCTGCAGGGAACACTTATCAGGGATTAAAGACGATAAAGTTTAGAGAACGTTTGCAGTAGAGACACTTCTTAAAGTCTGAAGACAGAAGTTTGCATCTTGAGCAGGGATTTCACCTGAACTTTTTATATCTCCGTGCTGAGACAAGTCGTGGCTGAGGGCTTTCATGACTTCTTTTATTTCTCCTGCCGCTGTAAACTGGATACCTTAGAAGACTCCAAGTGGATTTTTGTGCAAAGCTCGTTGATATTCCCTGAAGTCAGGGGTTAAAGGGTTAAAAGGGTAAAAAGGTTAAAAGTAAAGGGTTGAGGTCAGTGCAAGCTTTTCAGAAAAAGATTTGATGTGTGTAACTCGAGATGTCACAAACAAGCTTTGAAACCTTTTCAGTTTCTGATGGCGTATAAATATGAATGGAGGCCATACAACCCTAATCTGGATTATCTTGATGGATTCTGACAATTTATGTGATAGAAAAATAATGGTTTGTGCTCAAACAGCCAGATGTCCTAATAAGGTTGAGATTTATTTCATCTTTAAGATCTCTGAAAACTTTCAGTCTTTTGAAACAGGGGAATTCTGGAGCTCTTCTGAATCTAACATGACCCCGCTCAGTCTTTGCAGTTATCTCCAAAGGCTCTGTGTAAATCAGATTTAAGTGGTGTCCAGCTTGCTGTTAGAAAAAGTCGTGAAAGAATTAGTTCCAGTGTTGCATCACTGAGACCAAAATAAAATCCTTGACTGGTTTCCTTCCTTTGTTTTGTTGTCTTGGTAAAAATGTAAGGATGTGACGTTCGTCACATCTCTCTGAAATTCCTGGTTGGAAGAAAGACGGATGGCATAAGGCAGAATCAGCTCAAAGAGGACATAGATTTGATTTAATATGCCAGGACAGTGCAGTTAGAGGATACCCTCTGGTGGTTTGCAGAGGAGAACAGGAGGACTCTGCGACCAGCATGGCAGGAGACTTTTATCAGAGGACAGAGGCAGATAGAGGAAGGCAGAAATGTGCCGAAGAGGTTCAGAGGGAGTGATAGGAAGCATCTGGTCAAGCAGTAAAATGGCTCAGCACACAGATCCTGACTAACATAAAAGTAGCAAATGTGTCCAAAAGAGTGGAGCCCTGGAGAGCGCTGAAGCACAAAGGTTAATGAGCAGAGGGGCTCTCTGACTCACACATGGCCTTATGGACGAGGCTGCTGGAATAAGATGGCTGTCGGTCGTGACAAGAAGTGCCAAAACTGAGTTTCCTTGAACGGTCGTTTGAGACTGGCTCAAAAAGTAAGTCCGTCTCCGTTTAACCTGAAAAGATTATGTCCTGCAGTACTAATTATACCAACAAACCATCCAAGAAACATCGGTTATGTAGTTTTTGTTTGTTATTTTTCAGTTGCTAAAGCTGTGATAAAATGAATTTTATCACTTCAGTTTATATTCCCACCACATCAGGTGAGTCGGCCTTTTCAGTGCTTTATCTGTTGCTGATTTTGAGGTCAAGGTCTGTTGTTGATTTGTACTACATCAGGAAAGGCTGGTCACAGTTAGCGCACAAAGAATCCTATAAAGTTACCTTGTTATTCAGGCTACCCAGTGTCCTCTCCACACCATGACGAGACCAGTTGGTGAGTTTCATATTGATTAGCTCTCATATTTAATAAGCCCCCAAAAAAGAAAAGAAAAAAAATGAAACTCTTGTCAGCTGTCTGCACACACATATAAACTACCTCCTTATTTTCACAGGAAGTGTCTCAACTATTTTCATTCAGCGCCATGGTTGTGCTGTCGGACAGCGTGTGTCCTGCAACACTGAAAACATTTGTTGAGCATTGTAGAGCTGAGAACAATCTAGAGCAGCTGGACTCTGGGAGACAGGAAATCAATTCATACTTACCACAGGTTAGAGAACCTTTCTGAAACGGATTAACTGATCATTTGGTTTTTATTCCATGACTCTGCACCTCTAGAGTCAGAGAGTTTGCCACATAGTTATAAAGTTTTATGTCATGGCAATAATTATTACCCAGCTCTCTGACTCATTACCCGGCTGTGTTAAATACTTGATCTTGATTGGTCGAAACCAAGAAGTAACCTCCGACTTTGAGAAATGAAACCCATGTGAAAGTACTAAAAACTGTAGTTCTTTGAGATTCCGCATAGAGCTGTCTGCAAAGAGGCCAAAGGTCGGCCTCTTTATCTCTTCCTAACATAAAGCAAGGTTGAGTTCAGCATTTCCAGTATGGCCCCAGTCGATGATGGACTTCAAAACTCTGAATCAGAAACAAAGGGATGACATCACAGAGACTACAGCCTATGGTCAAAACCCCTAAATTTAATGCAGGTAGACTCCACCATTACAGGCGCTAACTGTGGGATTACTGCAGCAGTTTGGCTGTTTAAAGGATGGCAGACATCGTGCTTATGAGTTACCATCTGGGATGGAATATGCAAATATTAGCGAATATTTAGAGGGATTGAATGAATCCTTTTGGAAAGTGTGATAATGTGGAGATTTACAGCAAATCTAGATTTAGGAGACACAACATTTTATCAGTTAACAGATGAGATAAGATGTTTATGTTTACACTGTCTATTTTACTGGTCATTCTTTTAGCACTATTTATTATGTTGTTTACATTCTATTTTTACCTACTTATTCTCCATTGCACTGATAACTATTTTTTTTAGCTCTTGTATTTTTTTAAGGTATATGGACTATATTTTTTGTAATGTTTATACTGAATCTCACTACATCCCTGCCGTAACTTGAAGCCAAGCATCAACATTCCGTTGCCAAGATCTCACTGCTGTTTTTTTGTGCAATGACAAATAAAGGAAGTCTAAGTCTAAGTCCAAGGGAGCCAGTCAAAGTCTCACATGGGTGATGCTCGCTGCTGTCAGTTTTTTTTTAAACCTGCTTGGCTCTTTACTTTTATGCGTCTGAGTCCTTCCAAGATGTGTATGGTGAAATGACAGGAGTTAATCAAATAACTGCTTGTAGAGTTATTCATGCAGTAACTGGGGCAGTGCTGCAGTGCTTGTTACACAAAGCAGCTTTCATATTGCTTGTTTTGTTTTGGTGGTCTTCTACTGTGTGCTCGGAAACACCTCAAACACCACAATCTGAATTTTTTTCCCGAAGTATTCCGACACTTGACATCCTGAGCCTGCCTCACTTTCATAGTGCAGTTAGTTGACTGGCCGATTATTTGCAGTTGTGCATGCAGCTAACACTACGGCCAAATAGACCATTCCATAACGGTACATTATGACTAATGGTCCAGTTTGTGTAATGACTGGATGTGCATACAGACCCAATTCACACAAGTCATGTCTAATAAATCAGTGTAAAAAAAAAAAAAACTCCGGCACATTCTGCTTGTGCCTTTGACACCTTTAGACCGCAAGGTGAGTTAAAATCCTTGGCTTCTGTTAGCATCATACTGGTAAATAATGTGGCAGCAATGTTAGTTTTGCTTAACTGTCAAACCAAACAACATCGATGTTTTTATATTGGATCCCATCCAGCAATCCAAGCAACAGCAGTGGAGGAGTTTCAAACACACTGGAAAACATTTTACATTGCTAATTAAAGTCTTGACAGGGTGAGCAGGACCCTGTTGTAAAAAAGAGGGGTCTCCTTTTTTATCTTAAAGGGATTCTGATTGGCTGCCTACTCACTGGTGGCGAAAGAGGACTTCTGCTCATTACCTGGCAACAAGCAAAATACAAAAACAAGTTTACATCAAATGTTAATTCAAAATTAATCAATTAAATTGTTTATACAACTAAAATAATTGGAATGTTATCAGCCACCTTACCAGACAAAATAACATTTAATTACACATTTCAATTTATGTTGGCATTTCTGTCCCCAGTCAGCGCTCCGTCTCAGAGCTTTGTAGTTTGTAGACACACGTTAAGCATAACTAACTAGTGTTGCGACTTTGAGGGATCTGCAGCTTAGAAGATTCTCTCGCCAAATTTGTTGTAGTTGTCTGGATTGTGGGACAGGATGTCGCTCCACTTTCCTCTTTCAGAGTTGTTTGGGGTCCAGTAGCTCCTCAGGTTCCACATTGTCCTTGGGAGAGGGAGGTGTTGTTGTTGTTTTTTTTCTAATGGAAGAAGAAATCTGTTCTCCCGTATCAAACGATGGATTTAAAATGAGAAATTTAATCTTTTTTATTTATTTATTTTTTTACTGTTATTATGGATTTTGACCAATCAGAAACAATAATTCAATGCATCACAGGGTGATATTGTAGAACAGTCTAAATGGAGCTTGATAAAGCTGGTTGTTGGGGGTTGCTTTCATCCCCAGGTCCTCCACTGCTTAAAAATGCACTGAATAAAGAGGCAGCCTTGGTAGCACAGTCTTTTTGTTACACGTGCCACTTTGCTCCTTACCCAACCACTTGTGTGTACCATCATGGGTGACATACTCTTTTCTTTCACACATTTCAGCGAAATTCAAATTCAATTCAGCTTGAATGGAGCATCGGTCACAAAGATGGAGTCCGTGCAAACATGTCCGTGACAAAACTGAAACGTCTTTCCCCTTTTTCTTCCTCTGAGCGCCAGAAAACCAAGGATTGATTTTCAAAACAAAAGCGAGGGAGAAAATAAGAAAAGACAGAAAAAGAAAAACATATCATGCCGCCTGGCAAGATACACAACCTCCCTCACCCCAGCACGACGGTTTCTCAGCAGAAGTAGTTGCCAGATTGCTGGAGCATGAAGCACTAACAGCTTTGCCCAAGGCTAACTTCAACCTTTTCCAGTGGAATGGAATAGGAGATGTCTGGTGAATTTCTCATTGTTTATAGTCTCATTTCATGAAGAGATTAAGAGTGAGTCTACTGCTTGGTGAAACAAGGGAAAAGCAGGGGAGCGCAAAAGATCATTTACTCCTCTGACAAAATGAGCTTTTCTCCTAAGCGGCGCTGTGTGTGATTTAAAGGCTGAATCCAGGCAGAAATAAGGTGTAATACAGACTGATCGTACTTTCTAAACCTTCTCATTGCCCAAAAATGTTGGATTTTGAGTTTTTTTGTTTGCTTGTGCTATTCATAAAAGTTAGAAGTTTCAAGCAGATTCTCTGTTAGTTTGCAGGAGGTGGAGGGTGGGTGGATGAGGGCTATGCTCATTTTTGCTGTGTCAAAGACTCCACAGACTTTGGGTAAATATCTCGTTTAAAGGGACTTTTCCAGAGACAAAACTGTGTAAAGCTTTGTTTTTCTTTCTTATGAAAAACTGGAAATTAATTTGGATCTACTTCAATTAAAGTCTTTTCTACTACATGTAGAAGACTGAAATGTCATTCTTAGGGGAGCTTGTGATTCTGTTTTCAGGGGTGAAAGGTTGAAAATCCTTCTGGGAAATCTTACACTGAATGATTTTATTTTATTTTTATTTTTATTTTACTTTATTTCATTGCTTATTTTATTGTTTATCTTATCACTTTACTATTATCCTACTCCTCTTACTCCCATCTTGCTGTACTATGTAATGATCAATGGTATTACCAAATTTCCCCCTGGGATTAATAAAATATTTCGGATTCTGATTCTGATTCTGAATGGTATCTAAATGTGAGTCACAGGCTTAATGTAAACAGAGCTGGTACTTGTTAGTACAATGGAGATAAATGTACTGGCCAAATGCAAGACAGGTGTTTTTATTTATTTATTTATTTATTCTTAGTCAGAAATACTTCTGTACTGCTCATTAATGCAAATATCTAATCAGCCAATCACATGACAGCAACTCAATACATTTAGACAAGAAGACAGACCTGCTGAAATTCAAACTGAGCATAATAATAATAATAATAATAATGATAAAAATAATAATAATAATAATAATACATTTTATTTAATGCCTCTTGTGTCACTCATGTCAGCTTACAAACACAGAAAGCATTAGGTAGAAACAAGCAGCAACCTCCGGTCTGAAAATATGAGACAATGCTTAAGTGGTAAAATCTGCAGTTTATCGAATGTCTGCTTGAGGCTGGCTCCAGAAGTACAAGAAGTCACAAAGACAACAAGACAAAAAAAAAAGGAAATACACATGTTTACAGTCTGGTTAAAAAAAAAAAAAAAAAAAAAAAAAGAAAAAAAAAATATATATATATACATATATATATATATATATATATATATATATATATATATATATATATATATATATATATATATATATATATATATATATTAGTTTCATTAATGGCATGCACTGTACAGGGATGAGTTGAATGATTTTTTTTCTAACTCAGCAGATTCAACAATATTAGGGTCACAAGTCTGTCCAATCAGAGGCACAGCTCAGCTCATGTGACTGATGGGCACCCTATGGCTGTTAGTATAGAAACTTAAAGCCCACCTAATTTCCAATATGGCCGCGCCAACAGTTGAAGTGAGGATGGGGTGGTCAAACAGAAAAGGCAAATCAAAACAAACAAATTTTGAGCTGTGATTTGGAGGTGGAGAAAGGTAACTACAGCTGAGAGAGGTGAGAGATGGTCCGTGGGAAGTTCGAAGAGAAGGGGAAGATCGGTGAGTCCTGGAGAGTGTGTAGGTGTGAGGAGATCAGAGAGGTACGGAGGCATGAGGTGATGAAGAATCTTGAAGGTGAGGAGGAGAATCTTATAATCAATGCAGTGTTTTGATCAGCAGCCAGTGCAGTTGTTGAAGAACAGGAGTGATGTGATTTGTGGAAGGGGTTCTGGTGATGATCCAGGCTGCTGAGTTCTGGACCAGCTGGAGTTTATGGCATAAATGGTCAGTGCAAAGCAACTCATGAATTAAAATACAGACAAATGAGGGGGCAGATCAAAGGTTTCCAGCAGTGGATCACAGTCAACACCTCAAGTTTGGAAGAGGAAACAAACCTTTCTGAGCCACAAACAGAGGACTTTGTGAATGAAGTGAGGGATACAATCCACAAAGCGGTGGTTTACAGCAGCCAGGGATCACAGACTTCCCAGAAATCAGAGGGTGACACCAAGTTACTGCAGCATTCATCCTGTTCTATGAGCCAAAACATCCACTGCTCTTTATTACACATGAGTATATCTGTAATGTTTACAGGACAGACTTCTTGACTTTTTAGAGAAGACATGTCAGTCAGCAGTCTGCCTCACTCTATATTAGACTGATCAAAGGTTTGATTGACCAACAAAAACTTTTAATTGTTGGCCACATTTTTTCATTGTAAACTGTCTGCTCTGTGACTAATTCTAAGGATATATCAGCCTTATGATCGTGTCAAAGACGCTCCGACCCCATCTCCACACTAGAATTACTGAAGGATTGCCTGATGAAGATGTGTTGAGTATGGAGGAGGCGAATTGTGTAAAGGACCCCTTTGTCTCTGTGCATCTTGACGCAGAGATCTTTATTAAAACTAAAATCCACACTTGATGATAAATGCACAACATTTAAAGGTGTGAATGAAAACTGGAGAGTCTACGGTTTCTGTGTTAGTCTCTTGTGGCGTTCGATACTGCAAAATATGGTATCGACCCGATACCAAGTAAATACAGGGCCAGTATCGCCGATATCGATACAGATACTTTTTATATAGAAAAGCAGCTCACGGACCGTGGCGCTCACGGAGTATGTGTGAATCCAGGGTTAGACCATATTCAAGACCTGTTTTGTGCATAAGCAAGCTTTATAAATGAGGCATTGACTAGTATGGTGGTACTGTTCGGTCTGAGAGACAGGCGAAGATGGTTGATGTTGTGCAGGTGGAAGTATACTGACTGAGTGATGTTATTAATATGTGCTTTGAAGGATAAAGTACTGTCAAAGATGACACCCAGGCTCTTTGCTTTTTTTTTTTTTTTTTTTTTTTTTGGGGGGGGGGGGGGGGGGGGGGGGATTTAAGTGTTTTTTTAATGTAGCATGGATATTGGTCTGAGTATTTCAGAAACTGCTGATCTACTGGGATTTTCACGCACAAACATCTCTAAGGGTTTGGTCCGAAAAAGAGAAAATATCCAGTGAGCGGCAGTTCTGTGGGTGAAAATGCCTTGTTGATACCAGAGGTCAGAGGAGAATGGCCAGACTGGTTTGAGCTGATAGAAAGACAACAGTAACTCAAATAACCACTCATTACAACTGAGGTATGCAGAAGAGCATCTTTGAACGCACACAGGCTCACCAAAACTGAACAATAGAAGATTGGAAAAACGTTGCCTGGTCTGATGAGTCTGGATTTCAAAGATGCCCTCTTTTTAATAAAAGGTTACTAATGCATCAGAGACATTCAGAGAGAAAATACTTCCTAAGCAAACAGGTACAAGGAAGGTAGTTAAAATACCTGCAAAGAAGTGATTTCAGATAAATGAGATGATTACAATTTTATCATTTATCTATTCTTTTTTTTCTTTTTCACTGCTGTAAACATTTTACTTTTGTGTGCTTTGGTAATATCTGATGTGCATAGATGTGGATTCACTTCAAACTGAGCCGGGCAGAAATGAACCAATGAGGTACTGAGACCTTCCTTACCAGGCAAATATGTTACAGTAATCGTTATAAATAGTGGGCATGTATACATTTCTACAGAACAAAAGCTGTTATTATTTTTGCTATATTATTATTCAGTTATTTGCAGTGCTTGACTCTAATATGAAAATTGATATGTGAATTCAAAGTCACTTCATTTAAATGACGTGTGCAGATGTCACCATGGTAACTTAATTGCGTCATAAAAAAGGCCCTCTGTGAATCTGATCAAACCTTCAAACTGAGTTTCATTTATTAAAATTATTAAAATTATCAATGAAGCTGGTCATTATGGTCGAGCGGCGGGATATACATTAAATCTGTATTTGGACAGACGCTACCTTGATGTGCAATACGTAAATGCACTGAGCATGTATCAGTAGAGTTAAAGATTATCAGCTTAACAAAAAAGAAAGAGCTAAGAAGTAATCTGCATCGTTTGAAAGCTGCTTAAATCAGAGAATGGCACTGAAGCTCATTTTTACTGTATAAAAAGGAAGCCATCATCAGGTGTTTGTCTTTTTTTTTTTTTTTTTTTTTTTTTTACAGCAGTGAACACACTTTGAATCTCAACAAAGGCTCTGCGCTGCTGTTTTGTTGTTGTGCACTTGTGGAACGAGTTCCAGTGGTAATGATGTGCCATATTCCTCTTGATGTTGTTTTGAATGTTTTACAGTGGCAGCGGCTGTTTGCACTCCGCTTTGTGAGGCTTCCTGTCTGCCTGTCTCCCAGAAATGGAAAGCAGGTGTTTGACAGCTGATGGGTCTTACTCTGCTGGGAGCGCCCGGCTCATCTCTCCTCTAATGAGCTACATGAGACGGATTGTTTCTTTATCCTTCACTTGACTTTACAACAAAAGTGGGCGTCTTAACAAAACTGTTTCACTGCTGGCGGGCTGTGTTTACCCCTTTGCGGCAGTAGAGAAACAAGCTGCCCTGATGAGGTCTTTGAAGGTGGTTTTAATGATTTTCTTAAATTAACGTTTGGCAGTTCCACCGTCTGGCTGCCTCTTCGCCTAAATCTGTTTTTTTTTTTTTTTTTTATTCCCTCCTTCCTCCACACATTTTAGCTGCTGTGTGTTCACTTTGCAGAATCAGTGGCATTTAGGTCGTTTGAGAGAAACTGAGTTTACACATAGAGGAAACCAAGGATATTGATTGTTGCTGCAGCAGTTTGTGTCACGTTTGATAATACCAGCACCTGAAAAATGTTGAAATGTTATCAAGATTTAGTCACAGTGCAATACACAAGCTATGCAGACAAGTGCAAGCCATCATTATCTGGCACTGTGTCTATCAGTAAGCCAGGGATAAACATGTATTGTCAGAGAAAACAAATGCAGCCAGCTCCGATACAAAATAATCCTTCCATTAAAACAGGATAAAACAACACAACTATTACAGATAAACTGCTGAGTGACTAATCCTTGAACATCCTCAGGTTAGAATGTCTGATTAGCTGTACTCCTCGATGCGTCTGCTCAGAAACACAGCGAATGTTCCAAAAAAAAAAAAAAAACCACAGTCACCTTCAAATGTCACCAGATAAAACTCAGAGCATTGTTTATCACAGGCTGTATCAGTGCAGAGAGAGAGGATAAAAACAATACTTCTTTTTTAATTGATACAGAATAGACTTTGGACCTTGCGATTATTAAAGAGGATGATTGGATAAACCTTGATAAAGAGGATTGTATTGATAAATCAAAGTAAAGGGCTCTGTAACGAAGAGCAAAAAAAAATTCTACACAGACTCCTGGATCAGTGGCATGCACAGACTTTTAAAGGCAAGGTTGCATAGGATGATAAAAGACACACACAGCATGTTCTCACCACCCAGGATGACGGTCCGCGGTTGTATATTGACAACAAAACTAAAGAGATGATATTTGACCCCAGGACAGTTAGGTCACGTGACCCTGTTTTAATCAGTGACAGTCTAATTGATCAGATGGACTCGTATAAGTATCTTGGCATTCAGATGGGTAACTCTTTAAAGTGGAATAATGTCAGGTTCAAGCAACCTAGAACATCAGGAAAAACACACAAATGAGGCAAAGACAACGGTCTAAAGTTTTACTTGCAAGGAGAACGCAGAGATGTGCCCAGTTACAGATCTCAAAACGCTCTAAAACACATTCTACGTTTTCTCTCTTTTATTGCCCTTAAGGAGGTCCCTGGTTACATAATTACAATCTAAAGGATGGGGTGATCACCGAAACTGTCACGCAACACATGCATGTTCACTGCATGTGTCCACAGCAAGTGCAACGCATCATAAACACGATATCTGTATGGTCAGTTTATTTTATCAGCATAGCTCTCCATATAGAGGTATGTTTCCAACACACATGGAGGTCGAAGTTCTTGGTCTGGCAACACCTGCTTAGATGAGGAATCAGAGGTTAACAAAGAAAAGCAAACACTCTAAGAATGTGTGATCAAACTATGTACAATTATTCTATCACATGTTTATGTTGATTTCTTTCATTTTCCCTGCAGACTCGGGGGCGTTCCAGATGAAGACTGTTTCGTATGCTCAAAAGTTTTTTATCGTATGCACGTTTCATCCAAACGGAGCCGGCACTTTGTCCGCCCGAATTCGATCATTTTTCAAACAGGTTCCAGCATGGGTGAATCTGAAACCATGCATTAGTTTGCTTCCGTGTTTACAAACTATCTGGTATTTTCTGAACTGATGATGCTATGCCCCCGCCCTGTACTTACTTCTTGTATTCACCGCCGTCTTCGCACAAGCCAAATGCGCACGCTACATGTGTCATTCTCTGTTTTTGGTTGACTTTGTGGCAGTGTCCCAGCGCCACCTACAGCCCTGGCATATGTACTACAGCAGTTTCAGTGGGTTTCAGCGCTTTCGTCTCAAGGCCCATATTTCTTGTGAGGGTTCCATGTTTACAACAAACTTTTTGATACAAGGAAGAATGAAACCGTTTTCAGCTTTGTGTGGATGTAGTCTCAGACTGTTTGGTGTTGGTACCACTGTGATGTTAACCTTCTATGATGCTGTCATGGGACTCTGATCAGATACAAGATGGCATCTTGGTTTGGCTCTCTGTCTGTTCAGTGTAAATCGAAGACTGATAAAATGTTTAAAATGTTTTACCATGAAAGTGATCGGCAAGAAAAATGACCTGTCCCTTCAAACGATCTTTGGAAATATTGTCGTCAATCAGGCACAGAAAATCTTGAAGGGCTCTTCTCATGTTCTTTATTCTGAATATGAATTTTTGCCCTCTGGAAGACGGTTCAGAGCTTGTAGATGTAAAAGTAACCGATTCAAGCTTTCCTTCCTCCCTACTTCCATCACTCTACTCAACAAACAGTCTGCAATAGCATAACGCTCTAATGTGAGGGTTGTCTCACTTTTGTTTTAACTTAACAACTTTGCTTTTTATAACCATATTAGTTTTTTTTAATTTATTTATTTTGTCATCATTGGCATGCCACAGTCTCATAGCCTCTTTATCTGTTGACTGTGGGCTGTGACTGTAAATATTATAATATTGGTATGATGAAAAGTGATGAATGACTGACTGTAAGTTAAATGTATTGTTTGTGAGCACCACTGCACTTTTACTCTGAGACAATAAAGTTTATCTTATCTTATCTTACAACCAGTCGGGCACTTTAGAAAAGTTTGGCCACAAAGTTTAAGTGGTGGCCAAAAACGTTAGAACACCGAACAGACCTGAAAATGTTGACATTTTTATTTTCCCTTCATTCATGATAATGAAACATGTAGCTGGTTGCTATTAGCACAACAAATATCCAGTGAAGTGAGTCATACTGTTTACTTCTTAGTTTCATATTTGTTTTGTCCTCCTTTTACAGCAGTTACAGCGGGGTACGTCCCTGGCATAGTGTCGATATATTTATCACCCAAATCTACAGGATGAGGTGGAGGTTTGGATTTGAGGGGGGCCAGTCCATCATTTTCAGTGTTTATTTTCATAAATAAAATGACGTAAATCTCCTTTTGATGGCCCTGTTCTATACAGAGCATCATAAATTAATGATGACTTGGGTTAACGTTGATGTTTTTATTTGTTTTATGGGTAATTTTAACGGCCAGTTCAACAAACGCCACTGAAACCTCATTTATATGCCAAGTGTTCCAATCGTCCAATTTATGTAACAACTTTGGAGTAACCAGAAAGTTCAGATTGAGACTGGTTTGTTCACACAGACGTATTAATTCCATCTCCCTTCAATTAAACAGCTGATGAGAAAGCGACCTGACAAGCCCCCTAAACTGTGACAGTTATGGATGAGTTCTGAAAGATTCAGCATTTATTCAATAATGAATGTAAAAATCAGGATCACAAAGCACATGTCACTGCACTAATTTGAATCCCAAATGAAAGTACTGAAACAAATTACTCAAAATTGAAAAAAAAAAAAAAAAACAAAAAAAAAAACAAATGCAAATGAAAAAACTTGAAACGAGTGATCAATTATGATCAAGCTGCTCATTTTTCTTGTGTACTTAATGTGCCGGGACCAAACTTCAAAAGCAAATGTGACTTTGCTGAAATGTTTACCTTAAATCATTCATCTAAGACACAATCCCCCAGAAACTGAAACTGTGCAGTCACAATACCAACCAGATGATTTCTATTAATGTGCACAAAGAGCTGTTCCTGATCATTGTTTGTAGGCGAGATAAAGAGCTCCTTTCAGTAGCTTTCACTTTTTAATTAGTCTTATTTAATATTGAAAGCAAACTCAAATGCAACTCTTAGAATCTTGATGATTGTCAGACTTGTGTGGCAGAAAACGCCGTAGAAACCAAAGATGCAATGAAAGCTAAATGAAAAAAAACAGTCAGAGGCAGGGAGAAATAAAAAAGGAAAATATTATTACCTACTGTTTGTTCAGCCTCTCCTGACATTTTTATATGTGGTAGAAATAAAAATAGGGAGGAGATGGGGGGGCATTTCCCTAAGTGGTTTGCTTTGTATCTTGTCCATAAATAACGAAAGGTCAAAAGAACAGCAGCGCAGAGAGCTGGATCCAGAGAGGAGAAATGTTTTGTTAAGGAAACCATATGGCGCTCTAAGCACTCACTGATCAACCTGAGGAGACTGAGCCGCAGCAGAGGATGATGGATTGTATCGAGCTACAGGCAGGGAACGGTAGAAATAAGTAATAGAAAAGAAAGTGGGGGTAGGAGATGTTTATGTGGAAGGGGTTGCCCACCATTTCATTCCTTTATTCTGAGAGGTGATGGAGCTTGTTATGTTGTTGATGGCATGAGGTATTGTACAAACTCTACTGCCTCCTGGCTCCAGTAGGTGTTTTAGAGGAATAGAGTTGAATTATCCATTTAGTACCAGAGGGGCAGTTCATGACCTCTTCCTCTTCCACTCCTCCACCAGCCTCCCACAGTCGCAGCAGTGGTCAAGGTTAGCTCTGTGGTTATTGTGTGTTTCCTACACTGTTGTTGTCCACACGGTGCATCATGAGAGCCGTGAAACTCTGCCAGACACTTTTTTTTTTTTTTTTGCCTGAAGATGCACGGCAGCAGAGAAGGTTTCAGGGTACATCTTGATATGCAAGTAAATAACCGACATTTCTTTTTATGCAGCTGTGGTGCCATCAAACCTCCATGTACCAGAGAATGGGAACGAGATACAGAATTAAAAAGAGAAATCAGCAGATTGGCTGAGGGATTTTTTTACAGCAAATATAAAAATAGATCAAATTTACTCTGCCAATTACACAAATATGAGCGCAGATGTCACTGTCTCTAATGATAGAACTCACAGAGAATGCTTAAAGCGGTTTTTGTTTTGCTTTAATTATGAAGTTTCTTTCGTAAAACAGACGTCATCCATTATTCACAAGGAATACCCAGAGATGGTCGACTGAAACCAAAATGAAGACATGATATTAAAACAGCACTGCACCAAATTTCTTACAACTAACTCCAACTTCAAGCTTCTTGCAGTACACACCAGCAACCTGAGGAGCATACATACACGTTTACTGCTGGAGCTCTCGCTTGTGCGGAGTCTTTAAAATGCACTAAGCGAGTCCTGCCAGGAATCCTCCTCACACCCAAGCTGCTGGCTGCAAATCCAAGTCCTCCGGAGGACACCGGAGAGTTTGAGCTGTTGTAGGTTTTGCATCAGATCTGGAACATGTTTTTCATTTGTGTCTGTGCTTTGAGCCTGGATTTGCTCCAGAATGTCCTCAGCTGCAAAGTTTAATCACACCATCCGTAACAATCAAGTCTGAAGGCTGCGAGTTTACAGGTAGTGCAGAAGAAAATTTCCCACTCTCAAAGGTGTGGAGAGTTGTTACTCTGAGAAAGCCTCCCTGTTGTCTGGTTTATGCATTCAGACATCAGCAGTTAGCCGTGCTGCTGGATCGGAGGCCAGTTTGGGCTCATGTCTGTGACTAGAATTATAAAAGTCTGACTGCAGACACTATCTTTTGTCTATGAATGCACAAAACAAACGGTTCAATTGCGATCATCTTTTATTATTTTGTATTCAGACAACACAATTTAATGATGTAAAGAACGATGAATAACCAATTTACTCTTCACAAGCCTTCAAATTTAAACTCAGAAGGTGGTGGAATGAGCTTCACCATCACATTCAGATGGATTCAGCAGCAGTAGCCACAGCTAACATACAGACAGCTGAGTGAAGCAGAGTGCTGATACAGGCAGAAAGTTTACTGGAGGATCCCCAAAGTGAAAACCCTTAATTGTACAATTGATGAACTTAAAGCATTTTGCCAACTCGTCTTTTTCTAAGAACCATGATCAAAGATTTTGGCAGCTAACGGGGTATTCTGAACAGTGTCTGAATCACTGCTGCTTTGTAGACATATCTGTTCCTGCCCTCTTTGATAGACTATCTCCGCACACATTAACAATAAGATCATGTCATTGTTAGAAGCTTCACCTGGGACACACTTGTGTCAGACGACCGTCCAGCTAACAGTGTTAGTTAGGCCTGATAAAGGCTGGTTTGTGAAAATAAAAAAGGGAAAAAAAGGAAAAAAAAAAAAAAAAAAAAAAAAAATATATATATATATATATATATATATATATATATATATATATATATATATATATATATATATATATATATATATATACATATATACACACACACACACACACACACACACACACACACACATATATATACACATATATATATATATATATATATATATATATATATATATATATATATATATATATATATATATATATATATATATATATATATATATATATAACCAATATAACTTGTGGGGTGCAACTAAAACAACAAATATGATGAATTCTGCTGTTATATAATTCCAATGCTTTGTTTTTCTTTTATTCATTAAAACAGGACGCTGAATTCCCCCTAAATTTGTTTTTTCTCAGTGATTTTTAAATATACCTTAAACAACAGAAAAAAATTAAAGGACTAAACACCTCTCGTATCTTAACTGAAATGTAAAGATGCACCCATTCATTCATTCATTCATTCATTCATTCATCCTCTATACCGCTGCCCCTGTTCAGGGTCCCGGGTGGCTGGAGCCTATCCCAGCTGGCTGAGGGTGAGAGGCTTTTTTCATTTATAAAAAAGTAAAAAAACAAAACAAAACAAAACAAAACATAAACAGTGCAGTGTATAAAACAGAACAAACAGTTTAGGCAATTTGGAAAATAGCCACAGACTTAACCACAAAAACAAAATAGAAAAAAAAATTCTAAGGGAAAATTTAAGAATTAAAAATAATGTACAATATTGATGTCCATTAGAAATGTTGAGTTTAATATTTAACTGCATCTCTCTCATGGCGCCTAACTTTCTACACTCTGGAATGTTTCTGGAAAATGACGGTAAAGCTGAAGTGAGGATGCAGATACCAGGCAGGAGCTCAGATCTGATGATCGATACCAGTGGGATCAAAGATAACACATGTTAGAGTTCTGTGTTCTGGTGTATGTAGTTTATTCACACCTGAGGCTCAGCTCAGGCTAGCTGAGAATAAGAGTGCAACTCATCTTTTATGTTCCTGCTTTTTGATCAGCAACTATAAAGACAATGAGAGAGAAGGATGATTGGATGGGTGGGAGCAGAACAGTTACCAGAGTTCTCAGTCAAGAACGTCTTGGACGTTTCTTTGACAGAGTCAGAAAGGTTCATAAAACACAACCTCACTAATTTAATGTTAGTTAGACAACAATATTGGGAAGAAAAAAGTGTAGAAGACGTTTTTTTTTTTTTTTCTGGTAGTGTTGATCTTAAAATATGCAGCTACAGTACCACTTTACTTAACCTCCTTGCATATTGCATATTTGTAAGACTATGTAAATTACTCTGGAACACTACAGTGATTTGTTTGTGAGAAATAAAAGCTAAATTAAAAATGAATAAATAAATCAGAAAACCCATTGCGTCTCATGTCTCATCTTCAGACCTTACAGTGGCATAAAAGCTTCAGCTCCATCCTCGCTATTCGCTTTTAATCTGCAGTGTCTGATCAGAGTGCAAAAGCTCTGGGATAGGGGGCTTTGAAAAGATGTAGCTAGCCTGCTAGTGCAGATGATCTGCCATTAGTGAGCAGAATGATTGATTTCTTCAAGTGAATGTGTGGCACTACAAAAGAAACATTTACCCCTCAGGCTCAGAGGCTGCATTAATAAAACATTACAGGGAATGACTAGCCAGCTCCCATAATGCAGAGTGTTTTCATACGGAAGTTTCAGTCCAGACTTTAACAGCTGTAACTCACAGCGGACAATTCAGCATGTAAAACGCAACAACCAATATTTTACAAACAGGAATCTGAAAAACACGACGACTCACCCTGAAAAGACACTTGTCTTCATTTACACACAAAATAAACAGCTTACACTGATCTGAATCCATCGTGCTGGTACAATGTGGACTTTTCCTTAAGCCTTTTTTAAAACAAATCCCCAAATCCTCACAGGGTATGTTTGATTGAGTGTGTGAGTAGTCTGTCTTTATGCGTAATAAAGTGATTCAGTCTCAGACATCAGTCTGAGGTCTTTACACGCCTCAGGTTTGTGACTTATGCAGGGCAAAGTGAAGCAGGCGTAAGAGGAAGTGAGGGTGTCCTCGTCGTCCGCAGATTGGCGTCTCATGGAAAGCAGCGCTATAATGTGAGGGTAGAACAACCTGCAACCAGCAAACTTTTTGTCCCATTAAAAATCATATTTTACTGAATATACCAGCAAATACACAGTCCCGTTTAAGCAGCATCTCAGCATCTCTTAAAAGCAGAGCGACAAGAAACGGCTGACTTACTCAAGGTGAAGCAGGTCTGTGGTGCAATCATCACCACTTGTGCGTAATATGCAAAATGAGCATGCCCACGGGCAAACATGAGCCTCCTGAACCCCCAAAACAACACTTGTGAGGGAGAGATAAGATCATAAACAGGAATACGTGTTGGGAGAGAGTGAAGTTGTCATTCTGTGAGTCACAACTTGTGACAGACTCTCCAATCACAGCAGCTGCGTGAACTTCTGTGAGGGAATTTAGTTACTTTTTGAAACTTTAACCTCTGACTGAAAGCAATGATCCTCCAGTGTTGTCAGAGCGCCGGCGTTTCATTTCCAGCACAATCTCCTTTCAATAACACAAGTTTTGATTGGAGTCATTGTGGGTGCCAGTTTCAGATGTTTCCATTAAATTTGAAATGGTAGGAAATTACTGTCACTTTGACACATTCATTCAAAGCCGGCGGCTGATTCTCTGAAACTACCGCACTGTTTACCCAGCCATGATTTGGAGTTAATTAACTGTGCTAATATTTGATATGTAATCTGTATTCATTGTCCGGACGGCTGTCTCTTCTTTGTTTTTTGCTTGTTTTTTTCCATGCCGAGTGGCAATTCATTTCACAATGAAAAATGTAACACCTCTCTCTCTCTCTCCTGGTGCTGAAACATAATAACTGGATGTTTATTCGGCTACATTTTGTGTTTGATGTCATTGTGCTCGCCTCTGGCCTAGTCCAGTTTGAATGAACAGAAGGGGATTGAAATTGTAGTTAGGGATGATTAATTTCTTCCGTTCTGTCCATTTTCATTTTCCTGGAACTGTGGGGGACATTTGAACACTTCCTTCAAGGGATAGTCGTATTGTTGGAAAAGAAACTGTATCAAGGCCGCCAAAGCTGTTGACTCATTTTATATGTACCAGAACACCCTTCAGCTCTTTCTCGTTACCTGTTTCAAGGTACTCACTGCACTAGAAGGTACTGTGCTCCATTCAGTGTGTTTATGGTCAATTTGAGGCTCTTCTTACAACAAGCATCGCTCTCTGATTCACATGCAGTTTTCTGCTAGGGCAAAGTACGAGTGAATAAATTCAACTCATTCTGTCCCACACACACACACACACACACACACACACACACACACACACAAATACCAAGGTTTACTTCAAGTAAGTCTAGCGTTTGAGAACTCTTCATTTATCCAAGGACAGTGTTTTTCAACTAGCCTGGCTTCAAGAGCCGCCATCCCCCCTCAATGACGAGCCACGACCCAAACAGAGAAAAAAAAAAAAACTCTCAATACATCAAATTTATTTAGTAAAAAAGATGGTGTAGTTTGAACAATGCGCCGCCTGGTAAGATTCACAAAGTTCCTGTTCTTGCTTCCAGCACGAGGAAGAAAGACACTTTTGTGATGTCATCAGGACTTGAAGTTGTCTTCAAAATACTCAACAGGTTTATCTTTGAGGAAAGAGTGTTTCGTTTCAAATATCGCTTCAGTTTTGTCAGCTTCATATTTTCACTTGCTAACAGCTCACTGCACAGAACACATTTTTTGTCCTCCTTTGTTATCATTAAATCCATTTTTTATGTAGTCGCTGTCTTATCACCACAATTTAAAAACAACAACAAAATGCTTTAATTGCTTTTTTCTATAACTGTGAAATTAATGGTGTCAGTTAGCATTACAGAGCTACACCTGCTGTTCTGGAGTGTGAATAGAACCTTATGATGTTTGTAAACAGTTACGGCTGTGCACACGTTTGGCAACAAACTAAAACAACAAACCTAAATGACACCAATTTGATGGATGGTAAACGACTCCTGGGTTCGTGAGAAATCAGTGAGTGGAGGGAAAACATCAACAAGTGGACAGACAGTCAGTGGACAGACAGTCAGTGGACAGACAGTCAGTGGACAGATGTTGTGTATAAATCCAGTGTGTACCGAGAGAGGAGTTCAAACACACAGTCGCTCCATGCTTATGACTGTATTATCTGTTGACACTGACCAGACTGTGAAATATAAAGACATGAACTGTGTCAATAAAGCAGAAACCCTCCCAAACCAAAAAGAGCTCACAGAGAGCTGAGTCTGAGACCTGGGTCTGAGACTACTTTATAGCTCTGGACTATCAATCAATCAATCAATCAATCAATCAATCAATCAATCAATCAATCAATCAATCAATCAATCAATCAGTCTTTAATTATGTAGCGCCAATTCATAACAAACGTTATCTCAAGACGCTTTCCAAGCGTTAACAGGTCTAGACCTGTAAATGGTAATAAAATTTTATTAACAGAAACCCAACATCAAGACAAGATAAGACGTCTTATCTCATCTTAACCCACCATGAGTTCAGACCTTTGCAATATTTAGCAAGTTACTAGTTAAAGAACCAGTGTTGACCTCTTCCCCCTCTTAGCCAAGCAGTAAGTGTTTGTCTTTTGTCTCTTTAATGAAAACAGAACTGCCTCTGATCAGTTAAAATTTTGGGACATTTTCTGCTAAAATGAGCCCCACATCAGTCTAGTTGAAGTGTGTTTCGTATCTTGAGTTTTGACTCAGGAGATTCATCCAGGTGTGGTTATGTCCTCCTCTTGAAATCCTGATAGGCTTTCTTCTTCTTTTTCCCACTGGCAGAAATCTGAGGATTTAGGACTTTGGACTGTGTGCGTATCATTTTGATTCTTTCAAAGTTATAAATGTGCATAGAAAACTGAAACCTGTGGGGGGTCTGCAGCCTCTGCTTTTACTCCATCAATACGTGTGAGGGGGTTGAATAGAGAAGGAAGTGTGAGGCATTCTGAGTGACCGGAAGACCGAGCAGTGTAACAGCAGGCCATTTACCATCCAAAGCCATGAGTCAAACAAGCAAAGCTTCCACCTCTTCCTTTTCATTGACCGACCAAACAACAGGCTGTGCACCCCATGTACTCTCTTGGCAGAAGTGTCATTTTTCCTCTTAGCAAAGCTAGACAAGGCCAATGAGAAGCGAGCGCTAACCATTAGGTGCTCACCCCTAAGCTCACCCAGGCCTCAGGGGGGGAGTTCAGTCTTTCCTTCACAAGCCATATAAAGGTCTAAAAATGGTCCAGCCTTTTGCCTTGGACTAATTTGTGTTCAGGGCACTGACTGGGAACTAATGCCCCTGAAAACACAGCACACAGGGGAACCAGGGAATGCAGGTATTTCCACTGATAAGATTGGGATGCAGGTAAGGTACTGAACCCCCATGAAAACAATGCTTTCATCTATCACATAACACACTCTTCTTCCTTTGCATTCATGTGGATACTGAGACCTGCCTTGAGGATAAAGGGGGACAAGCCACGGTGCAGAAATTGACCACAGGTTGATCACAACATAATGAGAAATTGCAGTAGTGGGAGCTGGCAGCCTTTTAATCGAGGGGATTTGAGTGAAGCCTGCCATAATATAAAAATGTGCAGCAGCTGGCAAGATGCCACCTTCATGCATTAAGTAAAGTGCACTCGTGCTGGCTGAGTGGGTTAACAAGGCACTCTCAAGTGAAGAATCAACATGCCCAAGAGAGCAAAAGCCCATTCCAGTCCAAGCCTTTCCAAAAAGTCATAAAACTCTCAAAGGGAAAGACAAAGCTCTGAACGATAAACCCTCTCACACAAGTTCATTCAGTCAGGAAGACCGGGGCCGCTCGCCCAACCTGGATTTAAAAATATGACATGTTTAATACCTCTGAGTTTTATTTGAATACTATCATATTTGTAGCGTCCTCTAAGTCTTCTTACTTTGAGTAAAAGACTTTGCATGTCCTTAAAAAAAACAAAAACAAAAAAAAAACTATAATTTTTGTTTTTTTGTGCTAGTTAATGTTTTTTTTATCCTTCTTTTAAGCAGTTTAGTTGTTGCTAGCTAAAGCATGATTCTTATGACAGAGATTTTGTAGTTATCACATTTTTTTAACCGACGTTTTAAAAATATAAAATTCTATGAAACTTTCCGAGATGCTGGAAAAAATATCTTCCTAGTGTAAATAAAAAGCATGGAGCCCCAGAGGCTGATTTCACAAGAGGTAGAGACTTTTACTGAGCTCACATTTAGCTGTGTGGAATGAATGTTGTTGAACTGGGAGTAAAAGAAAAAAAAGAAGAAAAAACATAAAAACCAATTACTTTAAAAGAAGTAAAAGCTCAAAGTGAAGTGTAAAGATGTAGATTAGTGTTACGAGTTAGCCCTGCGTGGTAAATGGACTTGTACTTACATTAAGCTTTTCTACTCTTTCTGACCACTCAAGCACTTTTGCACTGCTAGTGTAATTCACCCGTTCATAGCACACCCACACACTGCACACCAACAACGGGAGCAGTTTGAGGTTCAAAGGACATTTTGGCATGTGACTGCAGGAGCTGGGATTGAACCCCGCCCTTCAGAGTGATGTGTGTATTAAGTTATGGCAAAATAAATGAATTGAACCAGTGCTTCTGTCAACTTAGTGTTACAGTGGAGCTCCTTTTTAACTGCAGCAGATAATCTTGACCATGTCTACATGCTTTATTGCATTGCTGCCATGTGATTGGCTGATGAGAAATTTGCGTTAACGAGCAGTTGGACAGGTGTGCCAAATAAAGAGGTGTGTGAGTGTACATGCATCCATTATTTTTTACCCCTTTTTCCGTTTTCATACTTATCCAGTCTCTCATTGGGTGCAAGACAGGCCACACCCAGGACAGGTCGCCAGCCTGTCACAGGGCTAACATTTAACCAGGAACTGTCTTGCTGTAAGGCTAACCACCGTGCAGCCAGGACAACATTCAAAACAATCTTATATTTTTAATCCCATTATCCTTGTTCTTCTCATCTGTGTCTCACTCTTAACCATCTCATTCATGGTGCTGACTGTCAGAGTCATTGCTTCTTCATTATCAGTGGAGTAATGTGCTTAGATGTGATTTGTCGGAAGTTTCTCAGAACCATGTTCAACAAACAAGAACAAATCCTCTGAACAACATAAACACAAATAAATCATGATCTACAACCATGTTACAACATGTTACATGTCTACAAGCAACTAATCCAGCACATGCTCTCAGTGACTTTTTTTCATCAATCTTTTTTTATTTCGTGCCAAATCATAATTATTATTATCTTATCACACCCTCCAAAAACATTAGCAGGTCTTTAACTTTTTACATTAATAAAACTGCACTTTATTAACAGAGACCCAACATCAAGACAAGATAAGAAGTCTGATCTCATCTTAACCCTCCATGAGTACAGACCGTTACAGCATTTAGTGAGTTACAATGGCAAGGAAAAATGTCCCTTTAACGGGCAGAAACCTCGGACAGAACCAGACACATGTTAGACAGACAACTGAGGAGACTTTTTTTTTGTATGATTTTGTCAGTTAGCCTTGGATATGAAAATCAAACATCATAAATTAATGTAGCAGTTTATAACAGGGATTTAATTACACATTTTCTCAACTGGAAAAAAAAGTCATACCTCTCACATTTTTTTCTATATCTGTCTTAAAATACAGAAAATAACAGCATTGTTTTTTTTTTTTTCTTTCTTTTTTTGGGAAGGACCCCACTCTCACTTTGCCACCCTGCTTGCATGGTGCTTCTTGGTGTTGGACCTTTTGAAGTGACATTTTGTAAATGATTTCTGCAGAGCTGCTGTTTTTTTGGGTGCCAGTGAGGGTGTTTGAGCTGTTTGTGTGAAAACGTAATGAAATTGTTTTAATTTGCTCCTGATTATTCTGTACATTAAGGGGTACACACACATAACAATTGTTGGGCCGTTTTTGTCCTGATTTTCCTCCTTCACGTCCAAAGACTGCCAACGCCCGATTATCTTAAATCTTATCAGATTATCCTATCAGATTAACCTGTGGTCTGAAGTGTGTTAAGATTAAATTTGTCCAGACAATCGGCTTCAAAAACGGGTCGGGCCCGACAATCATAAATATTAAAGCTGTTAAATATTTGGGACCAAAAATCTTCATGTCTGTGGGGAAAGCTGACGACTTCCAAGTCATGACTCTGTGAGTTGTGTCGTAGAATGAAATGTAGCCAATCAGGAAGCAAGCTGACTGAGGAAAGAGGAGGCAGATGTAAACAAAATCCAGCATGGCTGACCTGACACTGAAAGTTTGTGAGTAAAGTCTGTGTTTTTGCTGTCTCCAGGATTTATCCACAGTCTTCTCTTTTTTTTGTTTCGGTAATTTTCTGTTAAAAATAGTCCCAAGACCACCATCATTCCCTCTTCTGTGTCCTCTTCCATGTTTCGCTTTGTTTACCAGTCGTTGCTATGTGTTGCTACGTTTCTTCTTTTACATTTTTGTAGAAAACATTTGGTCGTACGAGATTTCTGTCTTGTAGGACCAGATTCTAGATCGGTGGTGTGGTGAGCTGTGTTGAGATTATCACACAGTATGATTAAAATGTTCAATGCCTGATTTTTGTCTTTACATTAGGGTCTCTCACATAAAAAAATGATTAATTTAGAATCAGATCACTTCAGATCACTGACTTCAAAACTCAGTTTGTGCTTTCCACTTGTTGCCCTTAACAACCAAAAAGGTGACGTCATACTTCTTGAGTAGTGTGTGCTACATTGATTCCTCTGTTACATGTTTTTGTAGGACGCAGCACCAGCAAAATAAACCAAGCCTCTCTCTTCAACCAGCTCTGTACTTTTACATTTGATTTCCCTCTGGATCTTAAGAGCCTGTAATCTCATGTCCTTTGCAACCTTGTGAACCGTTGAAGTGGCTTTCTTGTTAGGGCTGATACCGGCAAGTGAAGAAATAACTACACTGCTGGAAATAAACAGGCCAGACAGTAATATCTGCTTACCCAGTCTGAGAACTGAGAGGGGATTTTTAGTCTTATAGATCGATGCATGTTTTACACACCTCAGCCAGCTCATATCTTAATGTGTTAGATCAGACTGAGACATGCTTGGTCAGTCTCTCAGTGTCCACACACACAGCTGGGTGATGAAATAAATACAGTCGCTTTGATTATCAAGGTTATTTCTCTAAATTCTGTTCGACTCCAGGCTAGAACACAGTCATCATCATCATCATCATCGTCGTTGTCTAAGTGTGCTTATTAAGCCTAAGTGTCATTTTTTGGGATGGATAGCACATTAGAGGGACAGTCTGACAGAACTGATGTGACATTGCCAGGATGGGATGAGGATAAAGCTGCTCTGTACAGCTTGGTGTGGACATGCAGACAGTACATCTCCGTCTCTGTGAAGCTATGAAAATGAGCAAACTGACCAGAGCTTCAGAACTGTATGGGCATTTTGCACTTTGATATCATTAGAGCGATTTACTTTGTGAATCAGACCTTAAGACGTCGCAGATGGCAGAGGAAAATTGTGCTATTAGCGGCTGCAACCTATTCTTAGTGAATTTCTTTGCCTCACTCGGACATCTTTATCCCTGGAGGACAACTCAGTTCACAGTCCATCAAGTGACATCAATAATAAAGAATCAGTCATAAGCTGCATGAACACAGGAGTCCTCTGGTATTTAGAAAAGAAGTGACTGCAGAGGTGCAGAAAACAGGAGCTCTCCGATCATTTGTTTTGGATGTATTCAAGTTGTAGGTATTGCATCAAAAGGAGCTTTGTGAACTCAACCAACAGGCTTCACTGCAGCTGTTTGAGAGGAAGCTAAAAGGTTAAGTCTTACAGTCTTAGGATGTCCAACAGTGAGCTGAGGAATGAGCAGAAGGAAATCATTGTTTAATGTTAGTTTCACACAAGTGGAGAGAAAATTATTAAATATTTTCTGGGGATCACCGAACATTTCAGATAATTTCGGCTGTGTTGCATTTCAAAGAAGTTGTTGAACTTGTGCGCTAGTTTGGCTGACAGATGTTTTAGCCTGGGATTCATGGAGGGTTTTTTTTTTTTTGTGGCTATGAAACCATCTGGTTTCCATTTCCAAAGCTGGTCACAAAGAGATATTTTTTTCCCCTGATTTAAAAGCGCGTTTTTTTGTGTTTTTTTTTTTTTTTACAAGGCAAAACAGCTACACAGGTGTATTAATGTTGCATGTAGATGCAGCAAGTATGAGCATAGTGAAAAGAAAGAAAAATGTACCTGCATCCTGCAGCTGTGCAAACACAAGAAGAATAAACACAATAAGATAAAAGAGACCTTGTGGTGGTGGGATTGCTGCTGCATGCAGTCTGCCAAGTTTAAAACTTGTTCAATCATGATTTGATGAAAGCATTTTCTGAGCTACTGAGACATAAGACACTCTTGATATTTGAATACCAAAACAAATGCATCATTTCAGTCAAGCTGCTCTGGTTTTAAGATACATTTTACATGATCCTGACGCGTCTTAGTTTATATACATATAAAAAGGCATGTATTTTTTGATTTTCTCCAACAAATCATCAACAAAGGTACAAGAATGAATCTTTTTTTCATGTTCTGGCAGACTCCCATAATGAAGGTCTATTTATGCATATGAAGTACTTACAGCCTTTTTTTCTTTCTGTGACAGTGAGCAAGAGGGAGTTCAGTTCCAGGATGGGTTGAGGGATTTTCCTGTGTTTTTATTTTTCTTTCTTTCTTTCTTTCTTTCTTTCTTTCTTTCTTTCTTTCTTATTTATTTATTTATTTATTTATTTATTTATTTGTTTATTTATTTATTTATTTAAGATTCAATAAAAATATTAAACACTAAAAAGTATGCCTTTGTAATCTTGACACACTAGTTTTTAGTAATTATTTCCTCCTTTGTATTTCACTGTAGAGTGCATCAACATTGCAGTTATTCAATTATTATTATTATTATTATTTTTACAGAGTACTGTGGTATACTTGATGGTTCATGCCATTCACCAGTAAAATGAAATGATAAAAAAAATAAAAAAAAAATAAAAAAAATAAGTCTGGAGAGATCTCTAAAACAAACTAAAGAAGCCAATCGTCCAACAGGGCTAACCTCAGTGTGTGTGTGGTTAGTGTGATGTTATTACCTACTGTTTGTGCCTCACAGTACAGATTCCTGACTGCATCATGAAAAATAAAATCCTTTCTGCTGTAAAGATTGATGCTTGAGAAGAAACAGATATTCCTTGTTAAACACTTGTGCGGGAAATTCAGGTAAACCAGGAAGTGTCATGTGCTTTACTACTCTCATTACTTTGAAGAGCAGTCCATCCACCCATGCATGTTTCGAGTACCAGATAACACAGTATGTTGTGTTTTCATGTTGTTTTCAAATTTGAAACAGACATTAGAAACATCTGCTTTCATCCTAAAATACTGAAACACACAGAATCTGAATTTCACCTCTTGGGAAAATGATGAAACAATTCAAACCAGTTGTCTTGGATAAAATGAATGCCAGTAAAGTGACAGGAGTGGGCAGTGAAACTGGGTTTGTACCATTCTGCCCTGCGTTTTAAAGCAGAGATGAGGAGCTTTCATTCAGCCATGCTCCTGGGGGCCACTGTAGATGTAAGAGTAACTCTGACATTGAGAAACAGTGTTCTTTATAATCTAATTTAAAGCTGAAACAGCAAAAACAACATCTGGTTATTCTGTTAAAACAAACAAACAAAATCTTTACTCAGTAGTTTATTTTGTATTATAATGTAAAAATAAACTCATCAGGTCTGTCTTCAAACTAAAATCTAAGGGGATTTTTGAGAGGTCCATTCTTAACAGGGTCACACTTTACACTGAAACACCAGCACTGCTGTGACAGCAAGCTATTAAATGGGATTTCTTTCTCCAACCTCAGTTAACCTGGTTTGACTCTAAATATGTCATATTAACTCCTGAAATTCTAACTCCAGTTTTTACGTTGTGTAGTTAATGGAAAAAGTTGGTTTAAGACCAAGATTCTGACCAAATAACACACTTTGGACTCAATATGGAGAGTAAATAATATGTGAAAGTTCAGACCATGACTATGTTTTGATCCGAAAAGACAAAATCATAATTATTCTGATACATTTGGTGTAGTTCTCTGTCTGGGTGTAGTTTTTTGGCTCCTTTGTTATGACCCAGGTCTCAGACTCAGGTTCACTGACACAAGTTATTGTCTTATATTTGATGGTTTGAACATGTTCACAGATAGTGTTGTCGTACCCCTCTCTGGTGTACACACAGGATTTCTCTGAATATCTGTCCACTTGCTGATGTCTTCAGTTCACTCATTGGTTTCACATGAAGCTGGGAATCATTTACTGTGTTTCAAAGAGATGATTTGAGTGGGGGGGGGGGGGTTGGTGGTTGGCTCTCTTGTGTAGCTTGACAAACCATAATATTCCACATCATGTGCCAAAATGTGCATGCAGCTGTAACTGTTTACAAACAGGTACGGAGCCTGTAAACGTCCTCTGTAAAAGCCTCTGTAAAAAACTTTGTGTTGGTCAGCATTTTGGCGTCCCCTGTGGACAAAACAGAGTCTTGCACATTTATGCTGATATTGTCCCAAATATGTAAGAAGTGTATTCTAAACATGGGACTCTAGAGAGGATATTAACTATGGAGTTTAATTAGTGCCAAAACCTCACAAACACAAAAACTGTGTTTTATTTGCGGCCAGTGATTCACAAACAAACTTAGTGTGATTTGCAAAAGCAAAATATAATTCACAACTGATGTATTTAGTTTTATTAATGAAAAAAAAATGTCTCTCCAACAAATACATCAGGCTTCACAAATACAGAAAAATGTATTTTCACTTTAATGAAAATATCCTTTAAAGTACAAAAAAATATTGTTCAAGATTTAATTTTTTCTTCTCAAGTTAAAATCTGCAAGTAGGAGTAAAAATTCTGCAAGTAGGAGAAAATTCCGCGGAGAAACAGTTTTGACATGATTCCACCACGTCATGTGACTTTTGGCACGATCTTCCCGCCGTCACTTGACTTTTGGCAGTAACTTTCCCACGTTCTGATCTGCATCCGCAGGACTTAGATTTATTCATGAACGCCAGCACACGACTCGAACAATGTTCTCAAATGTGCACGCCACAACAGCGGGTGGCACTGTTGATGCTGTTTAAGAAAATAGATCTACATCATAGATACGGCGAGGAACCCAGGAAAGAGGACAGCAACACTCGCCCTGGACCGCGCAAAATCACGGTCCCAAACTCACCTGTTGGCTGCTCATGCTGCCGTTAAATCTGAACAATATTTTTTTTTTGTACTTGAAAGATTTTATTTCTGCGCCTCAAGGATATTTCATTTAAGTGAAAATACATTTTTCTGTATTTGTGAAGCCAGATGTGTTTGTTGGAGAGACTTTTTTTTTCATTAATCAAACTAAATACATTAGTTGTGAAATATGTTTTGCTTTTGCAAATCACACTAAGTTTGTTTGTGAATCACTGGCCGCAAATAAAAACACAGTTTTTGTGTTTGTGAGGTTTTGGCACTAATTTAACTCCATAGTTAACTTCCAGTTAAAAAGTCGTCAGAAGTTTTGCTTCGAGGGAAGTTATGATTTAATTTGACCAACATTTATGAAAAGCACAGATTTCAGAGTAAACCACAGACGCTCATGTTTTATCCAAATCTCAGCTATAAACCTGCTTTCATACTTTATTTCAGATATTTAAAAGCAACACTTTATGCATCCAGAGAAAACAGCTGTTCCCCTTTATAAATCACACACACACACACACACACACACACACTTGAACAGGAAGTAAAGTCTGGGTTTAAAACGATATTCCTCGTTATCAAAAACAAACCTGGATGTAAACCTTGTGGTGTAGGGTGAGTGAAGGCTGGCAGGGTTCACTCACATGACTTTGCCTCTTTGACGCTTTTTGCCTCCTGTCCTTCAAACCCCCCCTCACCTTCTCCCCGTCCCCTGTTCCAGCTTGACTGAAGAATTACTGTATTTGGTGCAATTTGATGGACTGCTGAACTGTGAATATGCTTCAGCCCCAGACAGCTGTCTCGCCCAGAGTGAAATGTGATGGATGGGCAGGAGAGCAAGAGGCACATATGGAAATGACCAGGCACAGACGGAAAGAAAAATTCAGCGTGCCTTTGTTTCTCTAACCTCAGACCACACACAAGCTCTTGTTTTCTACATTTCCTCCTCCTTTGACTGTTCCTGCCAAAAAGAAGACAGTGCCGGCTGTTTTACTTCCAATAAATCAATATCCATGTGCTTTCATTTCTTGCACATAGCTCAGACTCAGATTTCATCAGGGAAATGTAACAAACCTCTTTGGCATTCAGCGATATTGATCAAAATAAGCAACAACTGAACTCATTGGGATGCATTAATCACACTAGTGGTGACATCTGCTCTGACTCCAAAAGCAGCGCAGGGTCACAGAGGAAAGCTGGGTGGTGCTGCGGTGACAGAAGCTAAAGATCAGGATTGACAAAGTGGATCACCATCCCAGATAGAGTGGCAGCTAAGCATAATTTCCCCAATAACTCACCATATTTGGCATCGCCTTAGTCAGCAGAAGGCTCGCGGGCCATCAATCCAATTGGAGAAGATTGATCCACTGAGTGTGTTTGCATGTGGCTGTGTGAAGAAAATAGAGAGGCAGGAGAGGAAGAGAAGGAGTAGAGGGAAATCAAGACAGCGTCTGAGCGGTGACTGTGATGAGGTTGGGTGGATCTTGAAACAGCTTTATTTTGTGTGTGTGTGGTTTTCATTGTGTGAGCAGATAGTATGTGTCATGTGTGCAACCAAAGAGAGATGTGCCGGAGCCGGTGGGTGTCAGGGAGCCTTCAGCTGAGTCTTGACACACCAAGCTAAAGCTGAGGAGGTGACTGCAGGCTGCTGTGAGTGTCGGCTGTTGGAAAGGTCACTTGTAGCTCCAACCCCTTACAGCCTCCTCCATCAGAGCCTGCTCTGAACCTAAATATAACTTATTTTCACCAACCAGGACGACACTTCAAAGAGGAGATGGATTTCTAGGCATATGCAGAGAAAAAAAAAAAGACCTGAAACAGGTCAAACTCACAGCTAGTAGCACGGAGCAGCTGGTTTAGAGTCTGAATATATCAGGATGAAGAAATGGATGCACAAATGGACCTGCACCAAATTACCCACTCCACTTGTTCTGTGTGGTGTGATTTGTTGAAACTGTTATGGCAGAGAGCTTGTTATTGTGTCGTTTGACAGAAAAGTAATCAGCAGAATGGCATTTTAAGGATACACGGTGTTATAGGTACAGGCATGAGTTTCCTTTTTGAATACATCTTGTACATCTTCCATTAATTCAAATCCCCATCCTCCCTAATACCTCTGTGATGTACGATCATCAATAACTTCAGAGGAGGTTCTAATAATTCCCCCTGATACGCTCCGTTGGTTTTTGAAAAAAAAAAAAAAAAAAAGTCAATTGAAGGGTTTTTTTAATGGGCACCCTGCCATTTTAATTTATCAAGTGTATTATGTATTGTAGAACATGAGCCTTACAGGAAGTCTGGGAGGCTGAGGCTTTTTAGGGGATTACCTAACAATGTGCTGCACAAAAAGTATGTAGCAACTAGAACACGTACTCTGGAAACATGGGCGTGAACTTTTTTTCCACGGAGGTACAATTGACAGATTTTCCCATTCGGATTGTAGTACGACATCCCGGCTGACTGTGAGGAGTGTCCCAGAGTGCTGTCATTTGATGAGATTATGAATTATTGAAGTCCCCTTCCTTTCAAAAGTTACATTCAAAATTCAACACGGCAGATGGAAAAAAAAAATAAATAAAATAAAATAAAACACCAAGCACCAGGGAAAGAAATGATTGCTTAATCCTTTTATTTTCACAATAATAGAAAGGGGAAAAAATAATAAAATTTTGGAAATATTGGATTCAGCTGTCTGTTTGATTAATCATAACAACATGATATAACAAAAGCTAAAGACTGATGTCATTAACTCAATAAGACGGGTGCACACAGGACAACAGATGAATATTTCTCCTGGGGGAAAAAACAGACATTACTCCAGTGTACTTATTCACATAATAACATTACATTTACACTCCTCTACATTTCCACATACCTATCAGAATTCAGGATGAGTCTGATCCAGATTTTTGAAATGGTCACAAAACACAGCATCAACTTCTGTACATGTCATTAGCCTTCCTGTCTTGAAATTGTGTTTAGTTTTGATGTCTAACTTCTTAAGTGATCCGACTGAGTTTTGTTTTTTTTTTTTTTTTGTTTTTTTTCTGCAGTTTCTTGAAGGAAGGATGTGTAATATTTAGCTGTATTTACACAAACAGAAATGGTAGAGATTGAATTCAGTAATATTTATCACAGATATTTTGTTAATTTATAATAAGCCTTTTATATCAATATTAAAAGCTTAGCCCTCTTCTGCTGGAGGAGGATTGCCATCTGATGAAGAGGACCAAATCTGCACATGCTACTTATAACCAAACTCATTGATCAGAGGAAGGAACTGTTTGAGCCCAAGGTCAGAAATACGGGGCTGAGCAGTGACTCTTTGCATGTAGAGGCAACATTTTTATTTTTATTTTAATTACAGATTATCCATGTAGGAACAATGAAACAGTTGCCTTGATCTATGAAATAACATCAGTTTTCTTTTTGGAATTAATTTTCAAAATCTTATTCAGTAATGGTCAGCCATGCTCCTCTGTAGAGAGCGGTGGTCTCCATGGTACCCTCCACTGACCAGCCAGACCAACCAAATATTTGAACTGATGATTGTCTTGCCAGATTTTCCAGTGGTGTGAGATGTGTTGAGAGTGTTGTTGTAGTGAGTCTTGTCTTCCTTTGACCTTCTAAGAAAACGATCGTTGCTACACATGTTTAAAACCATAAATTCAAAACTGTCCAGTTAGTATTTACGATCTGGTAAACAGGGGGTAGAAGAGTACCCACTCTGTGGATTGTCAGGTTGAACAAAGTGATGATTAATCAGACTGAAGAGGGAGGCACAACAAAAGTAGTCCTGTAGTGACAACAGTCAACATGAGACAAACGGTTAGATGACTGTAAGATATGAAGGACCGTCTTATTGATTTGTGCCAACAACACAATTGTTTATTCACCATGTCCTCTAAGAACTTTCTCCTACAACTATGTGCTTTTCATCCCAAGGAGCCGGGATCTAAATTTGGTTCTGGGGTATTGATCTACCCCCTAAAACTGCAAGCTTAACAATTCTGATTGGTGGAGCACCCACAGTGTTTTTATTTCCCCTACATCCACAATAAGATGACAGCCAGCTGTGACTGACTTGGTTTAATAACTCCTAAACAATGTTCGTCTTTGAGCCTGATTGTGTGACTGTGTCTCTGTCAGCTCCGGTGTTCCAGTTTAAAGAGTGACCCTGTAAACTGAAGACCTTCAGCTGAGCGTTTCAGTGGATATCCAGTTTACAACACAGGAGAGTCCCGAGGAGGCCCAGTTTAGTTTTGTATACCTGTCAAAACCTTCTCATCTGATAAGTATTTAATGAAAATCTAAAACTGTTTGAGAAGGAAGCATCTTGCTGAGAGTTGTCAAGCAGCGGGGCTTGTTTTTATTTATTTATTTATTCTATTTGAACCACCAGTCAGTCATGTGCAATGCAATCATGAAGATGACTGTCTCCATGCTTTAAATGGCAGAGATGTCCAATACTTCACCAGCTGGAGCTGTTTCAGTCTTTTCAAAAACAACTATGACAAGCAACGGCTTTGCCAAGTGGTCGAGGTTGAGCTCGACCCTTGTTTCTTACTCTATCCACGGTCATGTCCTCTCAAAACAATGGCCTAAAAAATAACTTTGCATAATCTGCGAGGGTCTTTGGTGGAAGCACAGCCAAATCATGGGTCACCTGAACCACGCAGTTTGTGAAATGCTGGAATAACTGATGTATCTCAAAGCTAACATAGCTAACTTGAAGCAGCTAGCAACGTTTAGCTTAACAATTGTTCTCTGACATGTTTGTTAAGTCTTCATTCATGTCTGACAGCCAAAGATTTTGAGCAATTTCCAGTTTTGAGAGTGAAGTTGCATAAAAACTGTAATTGATTGATCATTTCATGTAGCCTCACTCACATTTTCTTCTCTTTTTTGTCCTGTTTGTTGTCATTTCTATTTCAAACTGAAAGGCCGTGGGACAGGTTTACGGTGAGAAAGTCAAGGCAGTGACAATGTTCCTCCATCCAGTTGACCTTACATTTCTTTCGAAATGTTTTCTTCATGCACATTCAGTGACATGCTGAGTTGCACATCTTGTGAACATGGCAGATGTGAATGGAGGTCATTCAGTTTGACATCCTTGCTGCTGCTGCTGCTGCTGCTGCTGCTGTGACCCGCAGGCTTAACAAGATTGTGTTTGGCTCTTAGACTCAAATACCTTTTTATCTGTAATTTCTTTATGTTTGCTCTTGGTTCTAGAAAATATAAACAGAGGTGCCGTTCTGCTATTTTTCAATTTACTAAAGGCGTCAGAGTGAAAAGACATTATCTCCAGACATGCCTCGTGCACTAAAAGTATAAAAACCTTGATGGCATTATTGGATACATTGGGAGAGTTACGTCGATATTTGATTCATTTGTAGAAATCATGAAGTGAATGAACAGATGAAAAACAAGCCCTGCTTCCTGAGTGTAACAGTGACTAAGAGCAGGTTAGATTTGATTAGAAATGCACTTTGCAACATTGCAGAGTCAGGCAGTTCAAGCGCAACGGTGAGTATTAGAAATGAAAGCCTAAATGAAGCATTGATTTGGGGAAAATTGCAGCTCTGTTTCTGTAAACGGCAGCATGAAACACCTTTTTTTAAGAACAACATGCAAATTTACAAACACACACATATCTGAGCTCTCATGGTCCAGCTGCTCTGGTTAATTGATTTTTTATAAAGAAGATGAATGCTCATATCCTGGGTTTATGAGAAAACAAGCAGCAGCTCATCTCTTCTCTGTCCCGTAAAGACACAAGGATTCATGGCTCTGAGTTTTAGTTTCTCCTTTACGCTGAAGGTTTTGTTCGTTTTCACTCTTCACACATACCTCTCCTGTGTTTACCATAATTTAGCAAGCCCACCCCACCTTTTTATTTTTTTATTTATTTTATTTTATTTTTTAACCCACTGAATATAAAACACATGAACTGAAGGATGATAAGACTTTTTCTTGTAGCCCACAATATTTTAGTTTGGAGGAAGCCTTTGTCAACTTACAAATCTTTAAGAATTTTATGAGATGCATGCCAAATAAATAAATAAATAAATAAATAAATAAATAAATAAATAAATAAATAAATAAATAAATAAATAAATAAGCTGAGTGGACTGACTCCAAGTCATAGTTAATTAAAAATAACAATAATAATAAAAAGGAACGATCTGCAGTTTTACAGAGTGAATTCTGTTCAAAACAAACTCCCAGGATTGAAACCGCACTGATCCAGTTTGTGATCCTGTGAAATGGCACACATTTTTCCCTTTCTAATGCTGCTTTGAGGCTGTGTTGTGGTTTTGTTGTTGGAGATTAAATCAGCTGAGTGGACCTCCATCCACACCTGCCTCCATTATCTGACAGGGCTGGTGGGCTTGAAGCTTCACTCTGGCTGAACTGTGTCTTTCCAAATGGACTGAATCAGAAGCAGCTGATAATCCATCAGCTCTGAAACCACTAATTCAATCCGTCCTAGTAATGATTTATGACGGTCCCAATCTGTTACCTTCTTCCTTTGTTCTGCTCCTCAGATTTTAGAGTGAGCCTGAACACAGTAGTTCAACCCTGACACGTTATGAGCAAAGCCATGTGAGCTCTTCGTGTGTGATAAACTTCATTGATACTATTTTGTGTTTGCAAACAAACTATTTGGCGGATTGTCAGTGGATTTAAGTTTCCGAGCACTCAGGTTAAATAAATGTCTGTATTCATTCCTTATCCTAAGATTAAAAAAAAAAAAAAAAAAAAAAAAAAAAAAAAAAAAAAAAACAGAACTCAAAACAAGTTTGTTTCTTCGTGTACCCCGTTGAGTTTTATTTCTTTGGTTAAAGGTGAACAGTCCCTCAGCTGAACGAAGGATTTGATTGGTTCAGTCGATCTTTATTTATATAGCACCAATTCATAACAAACATTATCTCAAGACGGTTTCCAAAAGTGTTAACAGGTCTTGAGCTGTAAATGATAATAGTAGTCCAACAATGTAGAGGAAAAACTTCCCTTTAATGGGCAGAAACCTCGAACAGAACCAGACTCATGTTAGGCAGACATCTGAGAGAGACTGTGACTGTGCGTCATTGCTGGACAAATGTTTTCGTTTTCAGATTTAGAAAAATAAATAATTAGATAAAATTACACTCTCTAGCCTTCTATGTTTACAGGTAACATTGCATTAAAGCAAGGTAAAAACACATCCCCTGGTTGGTCCACGTGTATTGCTCCTAAATGAAATCCCTCTGTAATCTGACCACCAAATCCACCACACACTGCAGCTCAAGTGCCAGATTTAATTGAGAAGAGATGTCAGCTTCTGCATCGGCACTCTCAGCCGAGCCGTCCTCAGAGTCTGCCGAGAGTCAGCAAAGTCAATGAAAGCCTTGAACTTTCAGACAGCATGAAAGAAATGAAGGCAGGCGATAGAGATAGGGTGCAAGAGAATGGCCAAGAGGGGAAAGACGGCAGGGAGACATGCGGGAGGGAGTGGGAGAGTAAAGAGAGCAAAGAACGAGGGGGAGGGTGGTCAGAGAGTTTGAGTCCCCATTCGACTGCGAGTGAGCCTCTGTGCTGCAGAACTCCTCCTGATCCAAAACGAGCCGACAGCCCCCCCACCTCCAAGAGTTAGGGCCCACAATCTTGCGAGTTGATAATGAGAGTTCAACCTCAATGATACATCAGCTCAGTGCAGAAACTTAACAGCAGAGGCATCATTCTTCATCGCAACATCCTGACACTTTTATTACCCCGCTTTTCTGAGGATCCCTATTTATAGCTTTGTAATGCTGCTGTAGATATAACGAGAACAGCAGCCAAGAGAGGCAGCTGAAAAGTAAGTTTAATAGTACAGCACTCAGTGAAGTTCTGCTTTCAGGGTTCAGATCTCACCGGTGCGCAAAGGAGGTGGATGCAAAACACATGCAGGCTCTCAATGCAAACACAAAAACTGGCAGCGTAGAGCGACGTTAGTGAATGAACACGGCTCTGCATGCACAAAACATACGTCCTATTTCTGACTGATCTATTTGGAAATGAACAAGCATCAAATGGATCCTCTGTCTCCACCTATTTCTCCTTGATCTCCCTCTCTACCTCTTTGTCTCCCCACTGTAAAAACAACAGCAACCGCAGCAGTAAAAGTAGAACAAGCATTGCTTTGCAAGGTGCTTTTTTTTCAGGGGGGGAAATTTCCCCTCCTCAGTGGTTTCAGAAATTAGGGATTCATTGGCAGCCTCCACTGTGTCCCAGCGGTTGACAGAAAAGAAAGTAATGTGCTTCTGTTGTAACGATTACTTCAGGCTTTCACTATCTCCCAAGTAAGCCTGAAGAGGAGGGAAAAAAAGGGCGCATGAGCAGGCGCTGATCGAGTCTCCTAATGAGACCTAATGATGCTAATTCTGTGCGTCAATAGCGAATCCTTTATTATCGTTCTGCATTCAAGGCAACAAAGCAGATTAAGGCTGGGCCTTTCTACTTCTTTTTTTTTCTGTAAGTCTAAATACATGAAAGTAAATACAAATTGAATGATTCAATGGCGAGTAGTGACTAAACAGACAATTGTGACTGCTGTCTGAAGATAAATTTTCATTTTAAATTTTCATTTTCATAAAAAAAAAATAGATAAATAAAGAATAAAGTTCAAAATTTATTGTGAATAAAAGATGACTTGCCTCGGGGCTGTCTGGGTGTTTGGCTCACGGCGCCACAGCCTCCTGTTTTGGCCTTGTCAAACACAGCCTGCATGCTGCATCATTTCCACATAATTAGTTTAATCAAGGTGGATGTAAGTGTGTAAGTGTGTTTGATGAAACAAAGGAGGCATGTTCGTCTGAGATGTATATCGAGCATGGCACTCTGATTTAAAACATTAAACCTAATGTTCTCATTACAAACGCTGCGTGTGCCACACCATCTCTGTGTCTGGAATTTTCCATGTGCAGCTGACTCCTCTTTTTCTCCCCTCTCACTGATAAGCCTCTCATGTCTCGTGTTGTTGTTATTCTCGCCAAACTTCATTATAGATTGTGATCACTTTTCATCTTTTTGAGCACTTTCAGCATCACTTGAACACAGTGATCTGAGAGCCTGCTATCCATTTTGATAAGTTTGCTCTTTTTTTTTTTTTTTTTTTTATCAGCAGCTTTTGTAGATGGACTAAAACAGGCAGCGACTCTCATCTCATCTCTACTTCTGAGCTCAGTTGAATAAATTTGTTTAAAAAAAAAAAAAAAAAAAAAAAAGGGTGTGATGGTCAAAATTAGAGCATGAACAAATCCAATCAGGTTTTTATCTCTTTTCTCCAGGGCTACTGTATGACCTTTTCTTCCTCTGATTGGTTTACAGGAAGTCTCTCACAGCTGCACTGATGCTCAGAGAGATAAGTTAAGGCATCTTTTTTTTTTAATCCACCATGTGAGCATGGGACTCATTGAGGCCATGTCATGCTTCATTTTATAAAGAGCCGTTTTCATATAAGATGGGAATTTAAAAAAAGTTTATTTCTTTAAGATTCTTTGGCTGTTACTGATTTCTCAGTCTAAAAAAAAAGAAAAAAAAATAGAAACAGTGACGATCATATGCCTTGTGAGGAAAATCCTAAAATTGGCCTGGACCTTCACACTGACAGCCTGTGCAGCCTGTGACCTTAAATCAAAGTATCTACATAACCAATGAGCCAATGAGAATTTTTGGCATTCATATGAAGTTATTGAATAATCTCCAATAGAACACTTTGAAATGTGTTTAAAATATAAACAGCTTATGATCAGATTTTAGTTTTGGTTTTCCAGTGATATCCATGCTGTTGTTAGTACTTCTGTATGCGCAGCTGAACGCTAAAGCGATCACATTAAAACACACTCTTGAATCTAAGCGACTGTGATTGGCTGAACTGGGGAGAGGCATTTGATTGGCTACAGACATTTCCCTGTTTAAAAAAATGCATTTGTGAATCTAAGCGCGTCAGGGGAGTCTCAGAAATCCACTCACAAATGCAACGAGGTTCACAAATGAAAAGCAGCTCGAAAATGTGCCGTTGAATATATATAAAACAATAAACATTTGTGCGTGAATCAGGAATACGTTTGTGAATTTTTTTATTTTTTTATTTGTGGATTATTTTTACATTTGTGTAGAACAATATATACATTTGTGTGTGAGTCAGAAATACATTTGTGAATCCTTCTGTGTGCATTTGTGGATTTTGAGACTGATCTGACTCCATAGATCAGGGAGTCGATATCCCTCTCACTCTTGGCGCACAGCTTGATGCCGTCCATGTAGAGGAGGTGGCTGATGGTTGTCCCACTCCAGAACCGGTATCCATGGCCACTCTTGGTGATGATCTCACTGAGGGGGTTCAGGCCCATGCAGAACAGCAGTGGGGACAGAGCATCTCCATGGTATATGCTGCGTTTGATGCTCACCTGTGCATTAGCTTCGAGTTAGCTTCCAGGGTTGTCTTGCAAAGTCCCATTGAGTTCTGCAGGAAGGTTCGCAGTGTCCGATTGATCTTATGCAGCTTCAGGGACTCTAGTATCCATGTGTGCGGCAAGACACACACACACACACACACACACACACACACACACACACACACACACACACACCTATATATATATATATATATATATATATATATATATATATATAGTGGGGGAAATAAGTATTTGATCCCATGCTGATACTAATATACTTTTTTCACTTGATAAAATGCACAAAAATTTATAACTTTTATACTGTGTGTTTTTATGCATTTTTAACTGATATTCTGTCTATACTTATAACCAGTAAACAACCATAAAAATCAGAGTGTGTTCATTTCTATGGAAGTAGGCAAACTTACAAATTCAGCAGAGGATCATATACTTATTTCCCACACTGTATATATATATATATATATATATATATATATATATATATATATATAGATATATATATAGATAGATAGATAGATAGATAGATAGATAGATAGATAGATAGATAGATAGATAGATAGATAGATAGATAGATATAGATATAGATCCGGGTAGGGTGGATCTGGTTATATATAAAGGTAAAGTGAGTAACACAGATATCCAGGGGCTAATTGGGTTCTGAGCAATCAATAAGAAAGCCGGGTCTCAAGCCCTTTGATAATCATGCTCTCACTCTACGAGGAAAATAAAAAAAAGGCAAAACAACATGTCAATGACAGCCGATCCAGCTGTGGTCATACCAGGAGAACTAATTTTCAGTCATATTGAATCTGAATCTACCTGTCTGTTCTAAAGTGTCATAACAGGTTCAGAGCTTCAATCAACTAAGTCCATCTTACCTTTTATTTTAAAGTTGTGGATGTGAAAATGTATTTTTGTTACAAAACAAAAACAAAAAAAAACTCAGTGAGAGGTGCAACTATCAAACACATTTTTGTGATGTTTCTCACAAGATTTAAAAACAGCAGCCTCAAAGCTGAGGGTATGATCATCAACCAGTCTGATGCAAGACAAAAAACAAGGATTGAAGATAAAAACCTGTGATATTGTGTTTTCACTTTGAATCTCATCACGAAACCTGGCTTACTAACAATAGCTCCTTTAAATAACCTGCAACTGAACATTATGGAGCATTCTGGAGAGAAGAAGCTTTTTAGATGAATAGCATCAGTTGGTGTATTCATCCTTGGAATGATTACACTGAGTTACAGCTTGTACCTGAAGTGTACATCAGACTTTGATGAGACCTTCTGTTTTTCATCAATAGGTGAACAGATATGAGCTGCAGCTTTGACAGATCACTGAAGACAGACACACAGAGCGTTTCTTTTCACCCCTATAACTTGAATAGAATAGCTGCTGCATGTTCTTGTGTTAGTTATGCCAACCCACAGTGCACTCTGTGGTCTTTGCAGCTGCCAGTGGTACGAGAGTTAAAAACAGATATTCTTTGTCAGTGCTTTTTCCCCTGTAATGCAGAGGTCTTACTGTAAACAAGAATGTCCAGATCAGACCGAAGCATCACTCAGAGCCCTGTGCTCCCCCTCAGATATGACTCACTTAAATGCCTTGGCTGTGAGGAAGCCGGACGTCCAGCATGTCAGGATGAATCATACCATACGACACATGGCACCGACTGTTTTGCTTTGCTGCGCTCTTGTTGGCATAGAGGGATGCCCACTGCCCATGACCCACAATGCACCGGATGAAGAGCTGAGACATGCAGGATTCCTGAGGCTGCAGTCCCCGGCATGTCGGCAAGACAGCAGAACTTAGGAACCTCACCACGGTGGCGGTTTGTGCTCTCTATGGAACTGTGTAGTTTGATTTCACAGGAGTAGACAGAGCGTCCTGCTCTGAAATTTCTCTTCTCCACTTCATGGCTGTCTTAGAATAGAGAGAGAAAAAAAAAAACTATTATTGAGTCCTAGCTTTTTAGACCTCGTGGGTCATGGAGCTGTCTAAACATTTGGCTGTAGTCCTGTGGTTCACTAGTTGTTATCAGGATAGTGTTAGCTGAATATACCATGAGTGACATTAAACCAATGACTTTTTTTTAACTTTTTGTTGTTGTTTGTCGTATTTACGTCCATGAATTTTATAGCCTATTTACCAATAACATGGGGTACTTAGGGTGTCTGCTTCAATCTTATTTCTATCAAAAGTGCTGTTAAAGCCTTCGTTTCAAATGTCTAAAGCTGTCTCAATTATTTTTGACTGAAAAATGATCAGAAAGAGCTGCAGAGACCTTCTTAAGACAATATTGAAACAACAAAGATTCAGACTGGATCAGTACTATCAGAGGACCAGTGTGTGTCTCCAAATATGGTCAGCGATTCACCCTGGAATTTTTACTTTACAAATTACAGACACAGTCAATTCACACAGGATATAAAACACAGACGTCTTCCACAATTATTATAATATATCAGCTGTCTCCAGGTGAAACTAATCCTGTGCAAATAGGGTTTAAGTCTGTGAGAAAATGAGAAAGATGTCTGCAAAACATAACCGTTAAAACAAACGTGGACAGGATGTGTTTGAGGTGTTGCTGAGTCGGAAGTCAGTCACCTTCCTGTCACATTATCAGGTACCTCCCTTCATTTGTCCATCGGTTCTGGAAGTCCTTTTTACTTCTATACAATATTTGCAACTTTTTTTTTTTTCCCAATATATCTTGATTGAAACTTTTTTCTTTTGGCCTTGCTAAAGGCATCCCTTCAGGTGGTTTGCCAGCTCAACACCTTAAGCAGTTATTGAGACTGGAAAAAAAGATGCCCATCAGTTTTGCAGATATAAATAGAGCCTAAAGGACAGAGATAAATGGCTTGTTTGTTCCAGAACTGTTGTGAGTCAGAAGTTTGATTTTCAGTGCCAAATCATGACAAATAGATCATACAGGTTATGTCCCGCTCAGGATAAATAGCTACTGTCACACTGCTTTTTATAACTCAGTGTACAGAGATAAATGTAACATATATATTTATATATAAAAATCTGAATAGATTTCTGACAGTCACTCAGAGGCTCTAACACCTTAGGTCCAGGATTATTTAGTTAAACCAATTCAACTCGACCGGTCTGACGTGTTACATTTATGATCTGTTCCACCTTAAACCCATGTCGACAGAGCTCTACAGGCAAGAGCTGTAAAGCTGCAGATGGCTCTCCATGTGCCTTACAGAATCTATTGTTCAAGAAGCCTCGAAAAGCAAAATGATAAACTTTGATCAGCAGATTTGATCAAAAATGGTCAGAAATAGTTGACATTGTTGGAAATGTCAACTATTTCTGCTAAGCTCTGAACAGAAGACAGGGGACAAACCTTCATAATCCTGATCATAATTTGCCTTTTACTGAAGTAGCACTAAGAAAGCTAAGCAACTGAGCCTTAGATGACAACCCTATCCATCTATATTAGAAGACAGCGTCTCGTCTCCGTCTCATCAGCATCCTGTGAGGGATACAGGACATGTGCTTCAGTATCTGATGATCAAAGTCTTTGGTTAAAATGATCTTTATGTCCTGATGTCAATCAATACATGATGTGTTCTTAAAATAGAGTGAAAAATATCTGCTGTCTACAGCAGGAGTAAACCTGGAAAACACCAACCAATCCTAGAGTTTAGGATCCAATTTATTAAACCAATCAAATCCCGTCCTGTCATTATGCCCGCCTCCTGTGCATACATTTCACTGGTGGATCATATGGTCATGAATCAGTGGCGCTCGTGCATGTGAGAGGGGGGCGTCATTTTGGAGGAGCTCAAACTATGGGAGGGCGCCGGCTAAACGGAGTCCTGAGGAGATGCTACATCCAAATTCATGCTAGTTTTTAGAGGCTCAGACGGCCTAATGGTTGAGGTCATTCAGTCCATTTGGTGGAAGCCCTCGAGTGGACAGCCTGGGTTCAAGTCCAGTTTCCTACTCTATCCACTGACCTACACGTACCTTTTAAGTAACTCATTTATTTCCAACATATTCCTAATAACCTAATCCATTACATGTGTAGCTGACCCTTGGAGTGCCTGCTGATGTTGGAATTTAACTTAAATGCAGTGACGGAGGAGTCGGAGGAGACTCAGACCTGGGTTTTAAATATTTATACCACAGTCTGAAGAAGTGATGGGGAAAGCAGTTCTCTCAGTGTACTGAGTCAGTAGAATCAGTTCAGTAAAGTGATTCGTTCAAAAGATTAGTTCACCGAATTGTTCAGTACTTCTCCACAGCTCTGCCTGTGAAACAGAATTTAATGAGCTGAAACACGGCCGGACGTTCTGTTCTGCTCGCGATCGTACTGAGAGCAGCCGGTGGTGAATAATAAGCCAATGAGCAGAGAATTTAGTGGGACAAAGCTACAGTTTGCAAACTGAACGCTGCTAAAACAATCACATATATGTTCCCCGTCCATTCTGTTTGTAACGTTCAAATCACTCACTGACTGACTCACACACACACACACACACACGCACACGCACACACAAACACACACTCTGTACTGACTAGAAAATGAATAAATTGAGTCCGTCCTTCATGGATGTTAAAACACTCAGCTGAGTGACCTTAAGTTGGATATGTAAGCCAATTGCAAACTGACAGCAGCCATAAAAAGCACTTATATTTTTCTGACACCTAAATGTTAAATAAAATAATTGCTACTCACTCAGTTTTGGAGATATAAGGAGGGCGGGCTTGAGTGACACAAGGCTCCCAGCCGACTCTTTCCTGTTGGTTTAGGGAATACGTTTCACGGCCATTAAAAAAGTAAGCGGGAAAGCAAGTCTTACGGTCTAAAGAGAGAGAAACACGAGTCAGGAGAGAGGGACTGAAGCTGAGAAATAAACGACTCTTTTCAGTAAGTGATTCAGTTCATTTACCCAGATGATTTGTTTGGTTTTAACCAATCATTCACAGATGACACTCGTGTGAAGGTTTGTTTGTTTTATGATCCCTTATCTCCTGTTTTCTCTGCAACTTGTAACAGAAGCTCATCTCTTGTAAGCTGCAGCGCTGTAATCAAAGCACCGCTGCATGTGTCTCGATTTGTAGCCACAGAGATAATGTGTTTACAGTGAGGGAGTTTACGTCTTGTACAAGACAAGAGTACATGTGCACGGCAGAAAAAGACACAAGTGCTTGAGAATAATTAGTTGAAAATTAAATCAATCTTTTTTTATATAGCGCCAATTCATAACAAACATTATCTCAAGACGCTTACCAAGCGTTAACAGGTCTAGACCTGTAAATTGTAATAAAATTTATTAACAGAAACCCAACATCAAGACAAGATAAGAAGTCTTATCTCATCTTAACCCACCATGAGTACAGACCTTTACAGCATTTAGCAAGTTACAATGGCAAGGAAAAATGTCCCTTTAACGGGCAGAAACCTCGGACAGAACCAGACTCATGTTAGACAGACATCTGCCTCGACTGTGGATTAGAGAGAGAGAGAGAAGGGGGGGTTGGGCAGAGAGACAAAGACACAGGGAGACACAAACACAGAGTCCATATTTCTGTGTTGTAGTGATGATGATGGAGAAACTGTAAGAAGCCGTAGCAGCTGGAGTCTGTCAGGTCCATGGCAGCAGGCCGTCCACAGAAACAATCCAAAGAACCTAACAAAAAAAAACTCAGAGACTCCCAGAGAGATCCATGGTTAATAACTTTAATGGGAGGTTAGGATTAGAAGTTAGACTGACAGACAGAGGAGAGAGGGAAATAGGAGCCTTGTGTGTCAGTTCCCCCCGACAGTCTAAACCTATAGCGGTATAACTAACAGCTGGTTCAGACCTGATCCAGCTCAAAACTATAATCTTTATCATAAAGGAAAGTTTTAAGTCTACTCCTAAAAGTAGAGAGGGTGTCTGCTCCCCGAACCTCAACCGGTAAATGATTCCAGAGAAGAGGAGCCTGATAACTAAAGGCTCGACCTCCCAGACTACTTTTAGAGACCCTGGGTACGACGAGCAGGCCTGCAAAAATACAAAAATAAAAACATCAGTAAAACAGTATCAGTAAAAAATGAGGTGAAATTAAAAGTCTGTCTGAATCTGAAGTGAAAGGAGGTAAAGAAGACAAACGAGTCTTCCTTTAAAGTTGCTGAACTTTTAAAATAATAAAAAAAGAGCTGCGACCCCGAACGCTCCCAGACACCGTCCGTCAGGCTGGTGGAGGTATTACAGTAATGGATGGTGCGGCAGGGAGGCGTCAGCAGCACACTCTGCTGTCTGCTAAGCCAGCGTTGTCACAGCAGCTGTCGGTGTAAGCAGCCCCTGAGCCATCAGCGTGCTGCCTCGTGTCGGGCCGGCCGATGGATCAAGTGCCTGATGGATAACATAATGTTCCTGAAAGGACAACATGATGCAATTTTAATTACGCCCCGCTCACTTCTGCTGCTTTTAGAGCGTCTGGGCTGTCGAGTCGGACACACCTGCTTTAGCTCGCAGAACGTACCACTCAGAGACAGGAGTCAGAGCCAGGGGAGAAGGTATTTAAGAGTCTGAGACACAGCCTGGTGTTAATCAGCTGCTCGGCTGCCTCCATATAGTGTCACCTCAGAGAAGATTCCCAATGACACATGAGAGCGCCTGCAGTTAGAGCCCTCTGCCTCTCCTTTCTTGTCTGCTCCTGCTGACACCTGAGAAGGAAAATAATCCGAGCTCAGAGGAATAAAAAGGATATAATGTGAAGTTGTAAATGACAGACTCCAGCTAATTTTGGTTGCTCGTTTGCTGAGAAAGAAGCAATGTGCCATTCTAATCAGAAATGATGTTCCTGTAGAAAGGCAGAAGAGGGAGATGACTCTGATTAGATTAATGGGAGCCTGTGCTCGAGGATGTGTTCAGACCTTCAGCTGTCAGGGTGATTCACACTTTTTAAGAATCAAAGCCAGGAGTCTTCATTGTGATAATAGAACACATTGTGTCTCAGGAAAGAAAAAAAAAAAAAAAAAAAAAGGAGAAAAGAGAGGTAGAGATTTCACAGTAACCCTGATAGCTGTGGGCGGATAACACCTCCCTCCCTGACTCCGTCTCCTCTGCACTGGCACCGTCTTCTCTCCTATGTTTATTTCCACCTGCGAATTTGTTTTTCACACTAATTCCAAGAAAAAAAAAAAAAAAAAAAAAAAAAAAAACCTGACCATCTTCTTGCCAAATCTTGGGTGTACTTACATTTCCCCCCTCGCACTTCTCACAGTCGGGTGTCTGTCACTTGTGAGCTGCAGACCGTCCGTCCACCTGGCTCCCTCTGGCAAGAAATGCATAATTCTCTGACAGGTGGAAACTTCTTGGATTTTTTAACTTTCTTTGGCATTTATAGCTGAACTTTAAAATAACTCCTCCTCTTCATGGTCTTTCCCACACACACAAAAAAAAAAAAAAAAAAAAAAAAAAAAAAAAAAAAATCCCCCCCATGCTTTAGAGGTCCAGAAAATCAAGAACAACTCTGTTATATCAGAACATTTTGCACCGTTTGGACTCCACACATCTTTTAGTGCGAAGCATCTGAGTCATCCTGGGTTGTTGTTGAAAGTTATAACCTTGAAATTATTTTTCACTGATGTCTGAAAAAAAGGCTGATTTTTGAAGGGGATTTGACTGAGGCTGAATAATTTCTTCAATTAATTTAGAGCCTCAGTCAGCCCATTTTGAGGAACAAAGCAGAGAAAGAAGTCTGCCATGTCAAGGCCCCTTCATCACCTTGAATGGAAACCAGCAGCAAAACAGAAACAAAAACAAGCTGAACTCACTGGCAAAACACAAGTCTCCTTAATTTATGTTTTGAATTGTTGACTTCTGAAGGTGCTGAAGATGAAATATCCTTTCAGGTTTGATTCAAAGCTGGTTCACTTAGCACAGCGGAGAGAGGTGATCACAATAAGCTACAGAAAAGCTCTCTGACATGAACCAGTCATTATTACCATCAGGGTTACAGGAAGCAAAAGACTCGGCAAAAAGGTCTTTATAGATCCTCTGAAGCAACATGAAGCATTATACAATATGGAACAAAGGGTCCCTTGCCACCTGCGTGAAGCTGGCCCCCACCCCATGCAAAACTTATAGAAAACAGTCTCCACTGTCTGTGTTATGTTAGTGCTGGTTTGTGCCAAAAAAGATGTTAATGTTTGTGCTGCTTTGGTTTTTGAGATATTAAACTATATTTTAAAGGTCAGTCTAAGTTCACGCAGCCCCCTGAGATGGTCTGAATTGAACAGAAGCGGTCTCAAACGTTTGTGCTGTGTTAGTGCTGGTTTGTGCTGATTTTTTTGTAGATTACGGAATAATATTGTATTGTTTGAAGAAGAATGTGACATGTTACATTTCAAAAACCAAAGCAGCACAAACAATTTTTTTCTGCACAAACCAGCACTAACACAGCACAAACGTTTGAGACTATTTTCACCAAGTCTTGCGTGGGATGGGGGGCCAGCTTCACGCAGGTTCCCTCGTCACTCTCAGAGGGGGGCGTCTATGAGACCTACCTCATGTGAAGATTTAAACAGGATGGGACACGGCTTTGAAGAGCGGTGTTAGCAAGTTCAGGGAAATGAGTTCACCACACAGGCTTCTTGTGTAAACCTCACAGCAGTGAGTGCAGCAGATGCTGATCATCTATAGAGATGAATGGAGGAACAGAAGGATTATAATGTGTCCTTCTCTAAAACTAAAAGACCGTCTAAAAAAACAAAAAGAAATGGCTTCACTTTTTGTTTCCTCCTTTGATGGAGTGTTTTCATTGTAGTTTTAGATGTCATGTTTTCATTGTTCCACCAGAGCAGAGTGTTTGAGGACCACGTCTGGAACACCAAATGTTATAATTTTTGATACATCTTTTTTTGACACTTCTGCATCACCAGTGTGACGACCCCCTAAAAAAAAAAAAAAAAAAAAAAAAAAAAAAAAAAAAAAAAAAAAAGACAACAACTAAAAATCGATGTTTCCAATAAAACGTGTAAGAAACAGATAACTGACTAGAGATCAATAATTCATTCATCACAGGGTCTTCAATTGACATGTCCAAAATAAATTCAAATGAATGTTCATAAGATACATTAAAATAAATAAATAAATAAATAAATAAATGATTTTTTTTTTAATGTTGTTTTTATTTTTGTTGTTGTTGTTGTTGTTAAAAATGTGTTGAATACAAAGGCATTGCAAGGTCTTGAGCAATGTTATCACTGTGTGTTTACACATATTACATCACATTTACAGTTTTGTTGTTCTTTTTTTTTTTTTTTTTTTTTTTCTCAGGGACAGGGATTCAAGCTCTCCACTGCAAATGATATTCTATAAATAGATTTAAAAAACAAACAAACGAAAAACCCAACATATGTAAACAACAGTATGCACTGCCTCTGAACATTTGATCAATCTATCAGTCTGTATTTATAAAGTGCCAACAACAAATGTTATCTTGGTACTTTTTTACGTAAACCTCATCAGGTCTAGACCTGCTGAGGTTTCATCATTAAGATGAAGACATGATAAGATCGATCATCTCTTTTTAACTCACCATCAGCAGAGACCTGAGCAGAGAACATCAGCCGTGCCTCTTCCTTTTTTCCTTCTTTGTGTTTTAAATACGATGTGCCAAACTGAGGGAGTCCAAGCAGTCTTTGTTTTTATTGGGCTCTTCCCTGCTCTCTGATAATCTCTAACCCACAGTGCAGGCTTCACAGCCAGCCAGATAGTGTTTGCTGCGCTTGACTTCCTCAAGAGCTGGCCTGAGAAACAGATGCACCATGGGAAGGGAAATAATGGGCGAACAAGAAAACTGGTGTCCACTGTGTTCTCAAAATGCCTAAAAAAAGCCAAATGCAAACAGAGACTATCAATAATAAAAATAGATCTGTTCTCCCATTAACCATAGACCTGGAGAGCAGTATTTCTCTGTTGTTTGTTGAAGACGATGCAGTTTTCCTTCTGAATCTGCAAATATTTTTAGAGTTGGTGAAGCTTAATTAGGTGTGGGAACGAGGCCACTGTCTAACCTCGCTCTGAGATTTTAGCTTTGTGCAGAGAGCTCTGCAGAAGCATTTCAAGAGGCGAGGAAGAAATGTTGTGAAAGAACTTAAAATTACAGATTCAAATCTGAAGGACTGTCACATCTTTTTTATTTTCAGATGAATCACCCCCACCCCACCCCCCCCCTTCCCCCGTCCCCCACCCACCCACCAGCCCGCTACTATCGTTCAAAATGGCAGCAAATGCAAAGCACAGCGGCTCAGTTTCAGGCTGTGCGTGCAGCCAGCTCGTGGAGGAGCAGCAGAAAGTACAAGTTAAAGAAATCACTCCCAGTTCTGTTTGACTTTAGGTATGTTTCATTTTCATATCGGCCGTGCCAGAGTATCCTTGCTTTTGAGACTTTGTAAATCCGCTGTGAAGGAGATAGCAGCAGGATTCTCTTGACTTCTAGAAACTGTGGGCCCAGAATGGCTCGAGCTCTGTGAGCATTTGCAGCTGCTTTACAGACAGCGGTTGTTATGGTAACGTTTCTATCTCCAGTCTTTGAAGCTGAGGGAGGATATAGTGTGCTGGTGTGAAATGGAAGCACAGAAACTTTTTTGGGGGGGAAGGAACTGGCAGAGAAATACGACAGGTTTATCTCAGTTTGCTGGAAAGGTTGTTCCTCCCTCCCTCAGTCCAGCTCAGGTGATAAAACTCACAATCTCTCCGCTGCCAAAGACACTTGACTGCTTTATCAATTGACCTTCCTCTCACCTTGTAGCTCCATATTGATCCTCCGGATCCCTTTTATATGCAATGTGTCCTGCTCAAGCACAAACTTATGTTGTTTGGTGATAAAGCAATCAAATGAAGGGTTTCAGTCCCTGAATAATGTCTGTCATGTGAACACTTTTAGGTTTGAAAGGATGATGAAACAATCATTTCTAAGAGTCTGAAGAAAGAAAGAAAGAAAGAAAGAAAGAAAGAAAGAAAGAAAGAAAGAAAGAAAGAAAGAAAGAAAAAACCTTTTTTGAATCACCTTTTTACTCCAATATGTTGTTGAATTTGACCCCTTTGTTTAGAAACTGGCCAAAGAAGAAGCATGGAGGCTTTTACACCAAGAAAAGATGTTGTCATGAATAGCAGAATGTACGGTGGCCCTGAGAGCTCACAGCACTGCAACTTAAGAAAACACGTGCAAAAAGACAAAACACAAGCAGGTTAAGAAAACATCTTCATCAATTTGACAACATGTGCTGCATTTATAAAAAAAAAAGTAAAAATTAACCCTCAGGCTTCAGGCTCTCACTTCAAGTGATTCACTTAATATTTTGTCTTCATACTTTCCAGAAGTAGGCAGGAAGCACACTTTATGAAGGCATTGTAGATGAGGACTGAGGTGCACAGTTGTTTTTTTCTTTCACTGAGTCTTCATACCGTCTCAGATTGAGTGAAGTATGTAGAAGAGAAAAGTGGATAATTGTTATTCACCCTGAAGTGTCTCTGTTAAGAGCTCTGCTGGTAAAGTTCAGCAGTGAAAAGAAAGTTTTTTTTTTTTCATTTTTCTTCTTTAGATAGTTTTCTTTTGTGTCCTCATGACTGATACAGGAGCATGTGTCTGTTCCCACAGTTCCTGTGTTTCCTTTTCACAAAATCTGGGTCTGTTTGTCTGACTTAAGGGAATGAAAACAAGGGATCAGCATCCATAAGCTCCGCTCCAGACGAAAACGTTTTGATCAGCCTATTTTTTTGTTTTTTTTTGTCTTGTAATAATTGTGATCGTGACAGCTTTTGATAGTGCTGATTGAAATAAAATTACTCATTTATTCATTAACTATAAAGTGCTTCCAAAACATTGTTTTGGAGTATAGGGCTTAAGCTTAAGGAAAATTTTGGAGGACACAACCTTAAAAAATTCTAGAAATGTGGGACCATTGGCTGTGGGAGCACAGGGATGACCCCGCTGATACTGGAGCAGGATTAGCAAGAAAGGTTGATGTTCCCCAGTGAAGTAACCAGTGCGTCTGCTCCTTAGACTGTATAGTATATGACATCACCCGTTTGTTTCTGATACTGAGTTGCAGACCAGTGTTACCAACTGAGCAAATTGGTCGCTATTTTTGTAAAAGTTTTCTAGCAACATTTTCTGGAGTTTTGGAGACTCTGACAAAAAGCACGTATCCATCTCACTCTTCACAACAAGTAGCAGGTGCTGCAGTGGACTCCTCCCTGATCCAAACCACTCACATGCAGACGAGTCCTCCTCACTCAGCAGTCCCTCCCAGCTGCAGCCGGAGCAGGTGACTGCATGCAAATGAATCACACACAGTTCTACTGGTCCAAAGCCCAGATAAAGGAGGAAGATTGTTTTTATTGACATAAAAAAAAAATGAATTGAAAGAAGAAAGCTGATTTGTAGTTCTAAACAAGTTTACAGTGATTTTTACTCACTTTTTGTCTGCAACCACTGGTGGAAGTAGTTATCTGTCAACACCCATAGACTGTATGATTAATGGCCATATTGGAAATGAGGCGGGCTTTGAGTCTCCACAGGAGCAGTCACAGGGCGCCCAGCAGTCACATGAGCTGAGCTGTGCCTCTGATTGGACGAACTGGTGATCTTAATATTGTCTGAACTGCTGAGTTACAAAAAAAAAATTCGACCTCCGTACAGTGCGTGCTGTTAGCAAAATTAGCGATTAGCGACACTCGACGAACTGCAGATTTTAGCACTTCAGCACTGTCTCATATTTTCAGACCAGAGGTTGCCGCTTGGTATGCTTCTGAAGAAAGAGGTGGATAGCTACTTTCTTTACTGAGACGTTGGCAACACAGACAGCTACAAGGTGCCCAACTGTGAGCCAGTTCAGCCATGCAAAAACTCTGAAGCATCATAAACAGCAAGTTATCAAACAGAAGAAAAAAAATCATGCTCTTACAGAGAATCAACACATGGAAACAGACTTTACTGCCGTCTAGTTCTTTAACATACAACAAAACCAAAACATGATAAGGTCGAATCGAAAGAGTGAGAAGGAGTAAAAACAAGGTAAACAAGTGAAAGTCAAGAGACAGGGAGGAGCATCGGAAGGAGATAAGTGGAGGAAAAATGACAAAGAAGGTGAGGGGCAGAGGTTGGGGCACATTAAGAAGGCAGTATGAAAAATATCAGAAAGACTACAGATAAGAGAAAGCCACGCTGATAAACCAAGAGAGAGCAGTACAGAGGGAAGCTGGCAAAAGACAAGAGCAGATAAACAGAGATAAAGTGGCTCGAGTTGGGAGGAACACTCAGAGTTGGTAAGGTAATGTGTGTGTGTGGGTGTGGGGAGGAGTGGGGGGGGGGGGGGGTAAGTGGCCCGCGAGAAAAGAGGGAACAGAGGAGTGACAGACAAATGACAGATGCATTAAATGAGAGAAACTTCACTCCAGGGAGACATTGAAGGGAGGAGAGGGAAATAAAAAAAAAAGGGAGAAAGTGATTCAGATGCAGAAAGATGGAGACGGAGAGCGTGAGAGGGAGAGTGAAGCAAGAGAAGGAGGAGGACGCTGCGAGGAAGTGGAGTGAGTGATGTCCAGAAGGAGCACAGTGCTGCAGTCGTCTCCCTGGTGTGGCCTTGATGGGAGTACAACATGCCAACTGCTCCCACAAAACCCTGCTGGACTGCTTTTACACACGCAAACACAACTCATGTCGCATCTTAGCTCACTCCCCGCCGTCTGCTGATGGCCTGCATGAACATGTTACACAGAGAAGCAGGCGGCAGACTCCGATATAGCAAAGTGATGCTCTGAGCCGAGGCCAGGTCCTCTGCTCAAGTCAGGCTGGAGCAGAAGCTGGACATCATAGATTTTGTACTCCTGGATTTCTCCCAAAGGTCCTACTGGTCAGACATTCACACGACAACTGGTACAATGATGCAAATAGACCGACAGAAGTGATTTTATATAATTTTCCAGACAAAGGAGAGAAAGCTCAAAAGGAAAAGGAATTAACATAAAACCAGCTGTTTTTTCTTTCTTTCTTTTTTTTCTTTTTTTTGGTTAAACTGAAGCTATTTATTACAAAAAGAAGAAACTAAACCCTGACCCACTGCAGGGACAATGAGTTTATCTTTAAGACACCATCACACAAACGCAACAATATCTCCACAGGGAAACAGCGCAGCATCTGGCTAATCTCTGCCGATGACGCTGGCCGGCGTCTTGAATAGAGCTCTCCTCTCTGATTGGTGGGTTGTTTGCCAATCAGCTCCCGTTTGTTACGAGAGGCTGGCCTGACCTGGGGGAACATTTTACTCACACACAGATGGAGAGAGAGAGAGAGAGAGAGAGAGAGAGAGAGGCACTCATACATAGATCAGTAAGCATGACAAACGAGTAAAAAGTAAATGATGATTTATCCCAAGAGTTCAAGTATTTATTTCCTTTTAAATGCAGAGGCTTGTTGTGGAAAGGACAACAACATCTGAGACATGAATAAAACAATAAACAATTAAGTCATATGTACTTGAAAACAATGACTTTTAAAGATCCGTTATATCATAATAAAAAAACAATCTTAATGAAGTGGAGGAGCCTCAAAGGTCAAAAGGTCAAGGTGCAGGTCAAAGATGAGTATTGTTGTCAGGTTTTTTTTTTCTTTTGACATAAATTACTCTTGTTATTTCTTTTATTAATAATGACGATAAGGAGCTGACACAGAGACGATAAATCGGAGCCTTTGTTTCCCACCTTCAGAAAGTGACCGCTGCATTTAGGACCACTGCAATAACATTAAGGCTTTTTGTTTCTCTGCAGATCTGTGGAATTTAAAAAAATAAATAAGTAAGAAGACAAAAAAAAAAAATCAGTGTTATAAATTAAAGGCACTGTGAGGACTATCTGTTTTACTACTGATTGGAGGGACATCTGCTAGAATGGTCCTGAGGCTTTATCTGGGTTAAAGACACCATTTCCCATGAGCACCATCACTCTTTGTCGAGAGGACTTCCTTTGGATCTTCATTTTAGCTCTTCTTTTCTTGACACAAAGTGATGAGGTAATATATTTATTTGTAGTTATGTAGCTGAAACGTTGTTTGGACATACGTTATACGGAGGAAAAAAAAAAAAGTGTCAGTTGAGCAGGAGAAACAGCACCTTCTGATGTGACAGGTCAAACATTTATTATCAAGCTCTCCAGCCTGACACACAGCCACATACTGAAGCTGTGCTGTGTTGCACCTGTGAGCAAACAGAGTGCTCCTGTGTTTGCATCCATAATGTTGCATAATAGCGCCTCCAGAAGCTTGGCAGTGAGCTGAATGGGCTCAGGTAACTTTGGCAGAGCGGCAGGAAGGGTTCCAGATGTTGGCCAGGGGGATCACTTGAAATTTGATTGGACACTACAGAGGAAACCAAAAACCCTACAAGAAGTTAGCTGAGCTTTGTTTAACAGGCTCTTTGTAGCTTTCTTCACAAAGAACTGAGGCACTTAGTTTCACACCTGTGAGTGATGATCAGTCACAGCCTCTGCTAGGATGAACCACAGTTAAATGACATATTTATTAACTGTTAAAGTAATATATGAACATATGTCCCTCAGGTGTCGCTTGATACCAGATGATCAGTGGTGAGTTTCCTGCAGTGTTACGTGCTGCGTAAACATCAGCAAACTCTGCTTCAGACCAAGGAAAATGTTCTCTATTAGGGGGCGAGATGAGGAAAACATGTCAGGATGTTTTCATGGTGGGATCAGGATCTGGATTTGATCAGGATTGTTTTTTTTTCATATTCAGACTATTTTGAACTGCAACCAACCAGATGTGTCCCCAATGGTCTCTGAGTTTCTGCAGAACATACAGAGCTTTAGCTCTTTACAAGTAGCCTATGTACAGTCCAGTTGTATTTCATTGTATTTAAGTGAGATGTTACCAGATGGACTTTGGTATCATTTGTGCATTTTACAGAAAATATAAATGCATGCAAAGTGTATAACATTATGAATTTCAGTGCCATAATTAAAACATTCTGAGAGGAAAACTGGGGTTTGTGTGAAAATGGACCTCACGTCACACTTGTCCCCTGAGCCTGACTTTGGCCCTGCCTGGTCCATATCAAAACACACATGATTATAATTGTAAAATCTTGTTGTTTACAGTGCCATCATATTTAAATGCCCTGCTTAGAGCGAATAATGAAACATTAAACCATCCACAGGGCATGAAGTGACTCCAGCGTGAGCTGTTTTTAGAGTTGTTACAGTCTCTTTTATGTCTGCTGGTTCTGTCGTCTGTCTGCTTCTGTTTTTTGTTCATTGACTGACACTGTCTCTTTTCTGTTGCCTCCCTGAATCCTATAGTTATTTCTCTTTTTCGGACATTAGAAAAAGTTTGCTGCTTTTCTGGCGTCTCAAGGCCGAACATTGCTTTGTTGTAATTGCATTTCATTAACCTCTTTGGCTTGTTTTCATTACTAAGTAATAATTTTTCTGTCAGTTTTGGCACTTTGAGAAATCATTTCTATTCTCACCGTTTTTCCCACTGCAAAATAACTGCCAGGCTGACATTCACATTGTTAATTAACAATTAACAATAAGAGGTTGAAAAGAGAGGGATTGGTGAGTTAAGTGGTAATTTGACAGAGTTTGGTCTCAATGATTAAATCTTCTTTGATCCATTTAAAGAAAAAAAAAAAGCCTATTGACTCGTGATGCTTTTCTCTGAGTGACTGATGTCTTTGTGCTTTTATGGTTTCCTATAATAGTTGTTTATCATCTGGTTGATGAAACGGAGAACTGAGAGACGCTTTCTTTGTTACCAGCAGGAAGACAATAGTTAGGATGCCTTTTTATGTCAGATGGTCCCTGTTGTTATTCCAACTCCATATTTACTTCCTTACAATTAACCAAAAACACCCCCCCCCCCTCCACGTTTCCAGATTGTATGAAAAGATTCAGTACTTTTCTGCCTCGCCTTGCTGTTAGCTGGTTGCTCTGTTGCCATCAGTTGACAATGTGTCTCATAAACAGCTCTCCCCAATTGACAGAGTAATTGCTCAGCTGTTGACATGCTACCGAGAGGCTTAATCACTTCTAGATAATGATCAGCTCCAGCTGCCATTTTGGTGTTGACTAGCCTGACGTTTGTTTGCACACTACTAAAAGCTTGTTGTCAGTTGTGTGTGTGTGTATGTGTGTGTGTGTGTGTGTGAGAGAGAGAGAGAGTAAGAGGCAGTCAATACCAGAGCATCATGACATTTTGCAATCAAAGGCAGACACAACACTTTAATTCAGAATAGAGCATTCAGAGCAGATGTCTTCAAACTTTGAGCTGAAACACAAATGGTTTCCAGCTGCCTCAGATGAGGATTATGGATTATTAGGAGTCTTTTGTTTTTGTTTGATCAGTAAGTGTGATGCTCGTCAAGACTGTTACAGTTCTGTTTACAAAAAACCTTGGGGTTGAAAATCCTTGAGGCAAAAATAGGGTAAAATCTAGTCCGGTTATGTGAGGGGTTGAAAGGAAAAACACAGTGCAAGAAAGAACAGAGGGTTAGTCTGATTTCTCTCCAGCCATGGGATGCAGACATGCTCTGAATTTACAGTCTGACCTTGTGCAGTCATGATGTCAGCATCACTCACTGTCATTTATTATTCTTATTAAGTCCAGTTAGCACACAATCTGTTCTCAAATTGTACAAGTATAAACTGGAGACAATATACTTTTACAATCAGTGTTTGTAAAAACACACAAAAACACGCACACACACACACACACACACACACACACACACACACACACACACACACACACACACACACACACACACACACACACACACACACACACACACACACACACACACACACACACTAACACCCCTTTGAAATTTGGCAGGCTTCCCCAGGTGCCAAACCCCAAACCTTAAACCAGGATGCCTTTTGTTGATCTTTTTGAAGGCCCTGTGAGGGCTTATACATGAGCTTGAAATAGTCTAATGGGAATTACCTGCACCAAATGCTATCCCTCAGGATCTGCGGTCGGTTCTGATTTTCCTGAGAACACAAATCCATCTGAGGCAGGAAGACTGAAAGTCCCCTTGACGACCCTGCGGCACATGTTAAGCTGTTTGTGATCATGTGCATTCCAGCCCACATGCAGCAGTTATACTGCAGAGGTCTGTTCGAACTTGAGAGTCTTTCAATGAAATGAAGAGAGGTTCTGCTTTACTCTGCTTGATGAGGTTGGAAGATGAGCTCTGATAGGACACAACCAGGAGTCACTAAATGTATAGTCTGCTCACCTTTTGGACACTAAACCACGCTACAAACTGAGTTTACAAAGTTTGATTGTGGCCACGTTTCAAACAATACCTCTATATAACTACAAATAAACACATTACCTTGTCGCTTTGCACCCTGGGAAAAGTTGTCTTGAAGAAAAGAAGTGATAAGCTGTAGAAGAGCTGCTTTCCATTCAGTTGCTTCAAAACAAATGCAAATCTTGGCAAGTGTCTCATCTTTATGATGGTGGTCGATGTTGCTCACGGGAAACAGAGTCTTTATCCCAGAAATACACTACAGATTCCAGCCAAAGATGTCACTGTAATCAATCGTTGGGGGGACTGCACATTCATTTAATAAGCCCGGTGTTTAAGAAAGGAGCTGAGCCATCAGCAATTGCTAGCAAACCCTGAAATCTAGCACTCAAAGCTCTTGCACATAGTCACTATCGTTGGCACCATGTCAAGTGCTTAAGGTCGTCGCTGAGAGATACCCCAGGTGCAGCCAACAACAACAACAACATCAGGCCTCCTCCACACAGCCTCTGACCGGCAACTGTAGGCTGACCTGGCTAAGCAGCTGAAGTTTCCTGGGCACATCACAGCAACATTGCTCTGACCAGACCTGATCATCACCTCTGAGGCTTCAAAACACCTGATCATGCTGGAACTGACAGTGCCTTGGGAAGAGCGCACTGAGGAAGCCTACAAGAGGAAACGCACCGAGCATCAGGAGCTGTTGGAGATGTGTAGGGACAGAGGCTGGAGGAGGGTCTGTAATATGATCCCATAGAAGTGAGCTGCAGAGGTTTGCAAGATGCTCACTCTGCTAAGTTCTCAATAGACTGGACATCACAGGAGTGGCCAAAGAGAGGGCCATTCAATCCGGGTGAAGCCACAAGGTGGCTGTGGCTTAAGAGGGCTGTCGATGGTGTCTGGATGCACTGGGACACATGCGCCCCAGTGCATCCATTGGACGTTTCTTGCATGGTTGTCATGGATACATTTACTGGCAGCACTGATGTGGTTAAATAAAGAAGTGTATCTTCAACAGGTAGACAAAGTATGAAAGATAAACACCTTTTAAATTTTCTTTGTTCACAACAAAAAAAATGAAAATTTGATGATCTAAAGGTTGCCATGCTGAAAATAGACCCCTGATCAGTGGAATTCCTGAAGGTACTGTCCTTGGCCAGACTCTGTTAACTTTCATCAACCTGCTTCTCCTCTCAGCCAAAAAATCATCAGCTTCAAGTGTTTCTTACAATAACGCTCTATTACCTGTTTCATTAAGACCCAAAACCATTCCCTTGCTTACAAAACCTTCTGAGCTGCCTGAGTGCCATTAAAGACTGGATGGCAGACAACTGGAAACAAACTAGGAAGTACTTATATCTACCATCTGACCGTTTTGGCAGTTACGATGCCAGTTGTAAAGCAAAATCTTGTTTTGTATCTTCTTCTGTCAAACTAATATTCAAGGGGGTTTCAACTGGACAGTCTAATCATGCAATGCTTATATTTCCTCTCAGCTGCATTACTGTGATTTGACTGACAATTTGGTTAAATTATTTCAGATACAGACACCCAATTAAACTTTTTTTTCTGTTTAACAGTGACAGTGTGTGTCATGTCTTTGAATTAAAATAAGTGTATATTTCATAAAGTTGATAAGTTAATTAAAAAAGTATAAATAGGTTAATTTCATGCTGTTAAAATGTTTCAGTAAAATCATCAGAGTAACACATCTTCACCTGTAAGGATCGTTAGATTTCAGTTTCCACACAGTGTGAGTGCTCTGTCTGCGAATAGAAGATCTTTGACGTAACGTCTCAGAAAAAAGTTCAGCTAAGTTCTCAATGAAAGAAAAGTCTAAGAACAACGCATAAACATGCTGAATGTGCTTTAAAAACGTTTGGACCTTGGGAAAGATTCGTCTTTGTGAGTATCTGTGTTCAGAAACATAAGTTATCAGTTATAAGTTATCAGTTTATTTTAAAAGTCACTGTTGCCAGGCGACCGTTGGTGCCGCTATCGGCGTTGTGTTAGCATAAGCTAAGTAACTGTATTTGCTCAATGGCGCGCTGTGCTCAGTGTGACGTGTTTCTGTGTATCTTTCAGTTACAAAAAAGAAAAAGAAAAAGAAAAACGTTGTTTTTTACTACAACAGACCTCCATAAAGCAAGAAAAGTACGCCTTGTGTACGGAGTTTCTTCATTTGTTCGCTGGCTGTCTAGCTTCACACAGTAACGTGTCGTGAGGACAGCACAGTGTGCAATGACAGAATAGAAAAGAATAGAATAGACACACGTAAACATACAAAATCCAGTAAATAAAATAAATACAAAATATTAAAAGTGCAAATACAGAAAAAAAATAAAAATAAAATAAATAATAATAATGAAAAGATGGTTGCTTGGGTTTATAAAGCTGCCAATTTCTATCGCTCTTTCACATGAAAGTGACAGAAAACATGAATTAAAACACACTTAACCCCAAAAGAAAAAAAGGAAAAAAAGAGAACATTTTAGAGCCTGGATGTGAATCAAACCAGGAAGAATATCTGCCTAGTGGTCTCTAAACCCCCAAATCACTCCATTTATGTCTTGTTTTAATGCATTAATGTTCCTCACAGAGGGCTCTTAAGGTTGGCTGAAATGACGTTTTTGAGACGCGTCTTTAAGAAGCACGTGAAGCGGCATTCGTAGTTTTGGCACATCCTGTCTATCTGCTGGTGTTCTGGCTGTTTAATGTTAATATCTGATCCAGACTGTCATGTGGGGATGAGGTGACTCGTGTCCGTGTGTGTCACCTCAGAGCAGAGGAGACCACACGTCTCTGACAGCTGAGAGCCTGTGGGAACACAAACACAGACCACTAAGATGCTTCTTTGTACAGTGGCCTGGCAGGCACATTTAGAACGCTTTTCCAACAAATATACATCCGGATACACACACATGATCTCAGACTGGCCCAGGATTCTAGGTGGTGCAGCTGCATAGCAAGAATCAATTTTCATCACATTCAACGTTACCCCCTCTCTGGCTCTGCAGTCTTGCTTGGCCTGAGCCATATGTTCAGAATCCCAGGATGAGGATCCCTTGGGCATATGGCACATATTTCCCAGAAGAAGCATTCAAGAGTCCCTCGGGAGCGAGCGGCTGGCTCGCTCAAAGGGCTTGTGGGGACAGTGAGGCTTAGCCAAAGGTGGAGAGGTCTCTAAAACCTGCAGGCGTCAGAGATTCATGAGGACAAGAGCGCTCCATGAGGGCAAGGATGCCAGGATACTGTCTCAGAGCTCCAGCTTCTCCTCATGCAGCCCTGATTGTTGATCCCTGTCAACGCAGACACAGCCCGCCCCCTCCTGCACAGCCTCCCAGCCACGTGACTCAACTGAGGCTTGCTTCAAACAAGCTTGTTTCAGGGAAGGAAATGCTCGTGAGCGATGCTAATGAGGAGAAGCAGCGGTCATTTTTCTCAGGGAGGCAAAGCAGTTACAAAAGCGGCACAGACTGATGGATGAAAATAGCATCTATTACGTAAAAGGATGTTTCCCTCTCTGAGGTCAGGTCAAGTGTGTGATAAATGCTAAATAATTGTGCGTGTGTGTGTACTTGTCTGTGTTTGACATTTGTTGGACTAAATTTTCATGCATCACTGACCTCACCCTGCAACACGGGCAGATAATCAGACATGGATTTTACTCGACGTTAAAGTGTATCACAGAGTGATTTTTTTTCTTCCGTAGTTAAGTTTAATGCCTTTCATCTATCTCACTACTTTACACCTCCAGCGATCCCTGAGCACCACAGTTTCAATCCTTTCTTTGGAGTGAGGATTCACAGCTGTCCACTGATCCTGTCACCGCTAACTTGGCCTTCATGTCTTGTGATTCACTCTGAGGACTTCACATTGCTTTTCAAAGTTCCCTCGTCTGCTGATTATCTCTCGAAAAGAGTGCAGATCAAAGCTGGGAACGCAGAGACTGTTGGATCAGGATTTTCCAATGGAGTTAGGACTGCAGCACGCTCCTGCTCGTAAAAAGAAAAAAAAAAAAAAAAACGGAGTGTGTTAGTGGCAGTCACAGTGCTGGTTAAACAGTGTTAATAATGCAAATCCTAAATGGAGCAATGCATGCAAGCTCGTCAGGTTACTCGAGCGGCACCACTCTCACATGCCATGCCTTATTCTCTCACTAACCTGACGAGGTATCCACCAATTAGGTGGTCTGCTTAAGCTGACAGACTCAGGGTCTCTACAAAATATCCATTCAATGTCAATACAGTGTACACTTATTCTGACTCAGTATCCAGTGGTCCCAACTTAATGCACCAGCTTTTGGAGTCCCATTGTAGTTACTTTAAGTTTTTTGCGCCTGTATGTTTGACATTACTGTTTCCTGTTACCGTGAAGCACAACATTCGCACCTGAGTACCCCCCTCTGACCTGAGCCCTCTTCAGTGTTGTTTTAACTGCAGTCAGCTGCCAAACTTTTAGCAAGAACTGTGGTTTCTTACACATCTGTGTTGATTCACAGTCTACAGCAGTTCTCTGGTAGCTTTTGTGCCATCTGTCTGAATAGCTGCACCTGTATGCTTGGTTCACAGGTGGTTTTTCAGCTCAAACTACAGCACTGGTAGTTTAATCATGTCTGTCACAAAGTGCATTTCTCTTTGCTGTCTTTTTTTTTTTTTTTTTTTTTTTTTTTTTTTTTAATTAAGTGTGCTTTTCAAAAGCACTGTGGTGTTATTGATTTCTGTCATGGTGGCGACAAGAGTTGGAAGACACATCAGTGGCTTACCAACAACATGCTTAACTGTAATAAAACAGACCCTGGAGGAGGATTGTTTTAAATTCAGAAAAATTCATTAAATTATTAATGTAATCAGAAAAAAAAGTCCAATATTCACCACGATGCAAACATCAAGGTTTATAAACTGATGTCAACAAACCAAAGTGTGAACCCCCTGTTTCATAGTTCCCTTTTGGCTATGTTTTTGACTTATGGCTATTTGTATGGTGGCCCTGAGAGCTCACAATATTGCATCTTCAGAGAACACATGCAAAAAGACAAAAAACAAGCAAATTTAGAAAACATCTTCATCAGTTTGACAAAACATGCGCAGCATTTAGAAAACACGCAGCAAATAGACCGCAACACAATGGAAGTGTTTCCAGAGGACACTTAAAAGTGATGCGCACGTCCACGATCACAATGTTAAAATAAATTTAAAAAAAGAAAATACTTTTTATCTCATTTTCCAACACCACTGACAGAAAGAGAATAAGGCTTTGGCTCCATGGGAGATCCCAAATCTCTGAATTATCCCAGGCCAGACCTGTTTGACAAGCGTGTTCTGGGTCTGCCGGGGGTCCCCCAGCTGGACGTCCCTCAACATTCGAGAGTGTTCAGAGGGAGACATCCAGCGAGCAGCGAGATGAGATGCTCAGCCTGCTTCTTTCACCACAGGAGAGCCGTCTTCACTCTGAGCTTCTTTGAGATCTTCACCCTGTCTCTGGTGTTTCCATGGAACAGCTCACACTGTGCTGTTTGATCTTTACATTTAGACACAGGTCTGGAACAAGAAATCCTTGATATTAACTGCCATCTGCAGTTGTCTGGGTTAAAAAAAAAAAAAAAAAAAAGATCAGATTTTATTATTTGTCCAGAAAGTAGCACGAGAGTTCAACTCTGGCAAGAGTGAAAGGAGAAAGCAAAAGAATAAAAAACTTTTATTTCACTCTAAACACACACAAAATAGATAACTCTGATTCACTTTCCTGACTCCAGGCACAGAATTGAACATAAATCAGAATAATGACAAAAGCCGTGTTTGCATGGGATTAGTTTCACCTGGGGACCTCTGATAATTTCTGATAACTGCAGAGGTTGTCTGTGTTTTTAATCCTGTATGAATTTACTATATCTTGTAAAGTAAAAATTCCAGGGCAAATCATTGACCACATTTTGAGACACACAGAGGTCCTCTAATAATACTAATCCAGTCCAAATCTGCATCGTTGTAATTTCAGGTGGTGATAATTTTTTTGAGAAGATCTCTGCAGCTTTTTCTGATCAATTTCTGGTCAAAAATGGGTAAAGGCACCCTCTGAAATGCTAAAAGAAGGTTTTAAAAGCACTTTTAATAGACCTAAGTTGGAGGGAGATTCACTGTGTACCCCTTTGTTATTGATAAATTGGCTATATATGGCCTTATTTATGGATGTAAATATAAAACTATATAAAAAAAATGCATGTCACTGGTTTAATGTCACTCACAGGATACACACTGGATAAAACAGTCATGATAACAAAATAAAACAAGCTACAGCCAAATGTTTAGACAGCTCCATGACCTTAAAGGTCTAAAACCACAAAGCCAAAAATATGATTTGAAGTCTCTCTGCGCATAATCATAATAATGATTAAATTTTAAGTAAATTGTTAAAAAACAGCGTTGGTTTCTCTCTGTTAAATGTTGGTTATTAGACGTGTATGGTGAGCCAGAATCTTTGCTCAATAGTGGTTCTGTATGAACAGAAATCTGGAAGTTCAGATGTGGAGTAAGGCTGAAAAACTCTCTGCAGACTGCAGTAAGAATGAGTTTATTGCCTTTGTAGAGCTATCAGAGCATGCACAGCAAATGCACCACACTAAAGACTGACTTAAAGGGGGGGGTTCTAAAATTACCAAAGGTCCCCACGTAATGATGATTGATGATTTGATGAGTGTATTTTATTTACATGTCATGCGTGAAAAGTGCCCAACCCTGGTGGGTTCATAAGACACCAGAGATCCAGTTGCAGTGTTTTACAAAAAGATGAGTAAATAAATAAATTCATAACAGTTACAATGCAGTGGGATATTTTCTCAGCTCATTAGTAAACAACACACTCTGCCGTCTCTCCCAGGCTTTGCAAATAAAATCTGCTATAGCCAAAGTTCCTCTTCTGAAACAGCTCAAGTTTTTTCATAGTCATCAAACCAGAAAAAGTCAACATCAAACAAAGACATTTTCCTAAAAAGTAAATCTCTCAGGTCATCATAAAGTGGACAGTAGAACATGATATGAATCTTATTCTCAGTTACACCAACGTTACACAACAAACACACTCTGTCTTCTTCATAAATGGCATTAAACCTACCAGTCTCTATAGCTAGGGGTAAATGCACATAATGATCTCTGTCCTCTGGTGAGGTTATACTTCACATAAGACTCTGCATCATAACTGCTCCTCACAAGACATTACGTTCATAGTTTTGGTTTACTCCATATGCCCACGGACCATTTTTGTCTGTATTTGGTAAACATAGAACTCTTAATGTCCTGGATGTCACGTGGTAACTTATTTTGAAAAATAAATGACATGTCATTAGTTTTATTAGTTATTAGTTTATTGTGTCTGATGTTTGGAGGCTCACAGCCCATGTTTATACTCATAGCCAGGATTGATGTGAATTCACGAACACCCAAGACGGCCTGAATTGCTTTGTAAGGTATAGAACTAGAACTCTGATTCTCCTGGGATCCTAAAACACCAGATGCATTGTCAGACGCTGGGCACACACATGAACTATAGAGCTGGGTGTAAGTTTGAAATCTGAGGTTACCACAGTGTTTAACTTTGATTAATACTAACCCTCTACTAGCTGACTGAGAGAGAACCCTCACTGCCTCTTTAAATGCCATGTGTTCATCTAATGGCAAACCAATATATCTATAATGATCAGTATAAGACAGCACCAATGAGCCTAAATTAAAAAATAAAACTAATCCAAAGAGTGCATCCTGGCACTCATGTTTGTAGACATCTTTTGTTCCCTCCCATAATCACTTATGAACAACCTGCTTTGGTTCCTGATCTGGTTTTAGACCAGCATCAAGTGTTTAAGGCCAGCACAGTGAGTTTTATTCACAGTCGTATACAAAGATCATAATTGTCAGGTTCAAGCAACCTAAAACATCAGAAAAGATGCACAAATGAAGCAAAGACATCAGTCTCAAGTTTTACTTGCAAGGAGAACGCAGAGATGTGTCCAGTTACAGATCTCTAACCACTCTGGAGCACAGCCTACATTTCCTGCTTTTTATTATCCTTAAGGAGGTCCCTGGTTACATAATCACAATCTCAAGGATGGGGTGATCACCAAAACTGTCACGCAACACATGCATGTTCACTGCATGTGTCCACAGCAAGTGCAACGCATCATAAACATGTTATCTATATGTCCAGTTTATTTTATCAGCATAGATCTCCACATAGAGGCACTTTTCCAACACACGTGGAGGTCGAAGTTCTTGGTCTGGCAACACCTGCTTAGATGAGGAATCAGAAGTTAACAAAGAAAAGCAGATACTCTAAAGCGAGTATGTGATCAAACTATGTACAATTATTCTATCAATAATGGTTGAATCTCTCCTCTTCTTACAGGTGATCCTGATTCTCACCAAGCTGTATGACTTCCACATCGGCAGCGTCACTGAAAGCACTCTTTGGAGGTGAGTACACCGAGGATTTTAATTGGTAAATATTGACAGGTAAATATCTCTAAATCTTGTAATGCGACTGTGGAGGCGCCGCAGGATGGAAGTAATCTTGAATGATGATCCTGAGATTAGCTTCTGCTAATTGATGGGTCAGGTGACCTGTTTTTGCAGCGTGGGATGGCTGACTGTGTGTGACTTGATTCTATCTATGAAGCCTCTGGACACAGACATGGGCTTGTCTCTTTCCCCCCCAGCACTCTCTCTCTATCTCTCTCTCTCTCTCTCTCTCTCTCTCTCTCTCTCTCTCTCTCTCTCTCCCTCTCCCACCTGTCTGCAGTCACTCAGCATCCTTTCCACACCGGCTCCTCTGCTGCTGTGAACAGTATGTTCTGGTGTCATGCGCGGTCAGACAGTCACCCTGGGTCGAGTTTGCTGTTTGCCATATTCTTGTTTCTGGCACAGAGTCCTATGTACTCCCCTTTCTGCACCCGCTGTAGTGGGAATAGAACAAACACACACACACACACTTGCATCAGAAACAACAAGAGTACTTGTAAAGAGTGAAAATACAATGGTAGAGAGATGAGTAACATATCCCAGATGAGCTTAAACTGCATGTAACCCATTTTCAAATCTAAGTGGATTGTACTGCAGCTGGAAAAAAAGGGAATAAGCTTAGCTTATAAAATTAACTGTTGTTTTCTCCAGATGCTGTATGTCTGCCTGAACTTTATACTACTGACCAAATACACCAAAATTGCTGATATTTTTCCACTAAATCTGTCACCTCTTTGATTGTGAACTGCTTAAGTGCCATGTAGGAAATTGATTTGCAGGGATAACAGCATTTTAAGAGAGGAGCGGTAAATCAGGGGTAAAGGATTTGATGGTAGAGATTAGGGATGTCTCAAAGCAAGGGATCATCACCTCTCATCTCCTTCATACCTGCACACCTGCTCGCCGGTCTTCATGCTCTGTGCTACTTACTCATGCTCATTTAACCTCTATGGGGTCTGGAGTAGTTTGCCATGCTGCCCACCAGCAGAGCTATCACTTCCAGCCTTCAGTGCTCTGTGCAGGTTAACATCTCCATGTGTTTGTTATGCATTGCTATTGTTAAGTGGTGTCGCAAGTGGTCTAAGCCCTTCAGATCAGATACGCAGGCCTTCTATTTTAACCGAATGCTGGAGCAACAACACATCAAACTGCACAGAGCAGATCGAGCAGGACATGAAGCTGTGCACTGAAGCCACATTTAAACACCCGGTGACTTTCAAAATAAAATAAACCACGTCACCACCAGAGGGTAATTAGCCTGACAATAACAACAAACGGACATGATGAGGGCAGCCAGGCCAGGAGTCTACAGGTTTGAGATTTTACAGCCCAACACGAATGAGGTTTATTTTATTTATTTATTTATTTATTTGGGTGGGAGGTACAGGAACTCCTCGGTGGTCTCGCAGCTCTAGCTGTTTGGTGGTCCCGCTACGTGTCATGTAGTGGGACTACTACATAACACTCAGCTTTACTCCCACACCCATACATTGATGTATTTATCAGGATGAAGCCTTTAAGATCCCTCATCCTTTTGTCAAAGGGATCCTGAACAGACCATCACAAATAAAAAACAGAACTGAGAGAAAATGTACAACACAACCGTTCAGTACAGTGGTGTAAGAAACTTAACTGGTCCACGAAATTATTCTGCATGAACAAATCTTGGATGGCACCTTTTATTCTACACTCTGAAAAAAAAACGGATTCATTGCACTTCATAAATCAGACAGATTAACCTCATTTTTATACCACAGGCTTGATGGACCATACAACAGTTTCTGTTTTACATCCCTGCTTCTGTTCATCCCTCGCTCTCTACTGCTCTTACACAAACTCCTGGAGTATAAGTTTATGGAATGCGTCAATAATATTGAGTTAATATTCAGCACCCTGACATCTTCAGTGGAAGTAGGTCACTTCACATGACACTCTGCACCCTCTGTAACACCCCAGGCTCTAAGCATGTTATAGAGGGGTTCCAACACACTGATAAAGACAACAATCTGGGGGGAAATTATATTAAAAAAATACATAAATATCAGCAGCAGATGGCTGCACAATGGTGCAGTGGTTGGTGGTATTGTTTCTTTGAAGTTTGCTGGTTTGATTCCAACTGAACATTTGTGATTATAGCGTTTTCTAAATCCGATAGTAGTTTAGGTCTGTTTAAAATGAATACATACATCAAATTCAACAATCTTTTTTCCTTTTTGTTGCACTTGAAGAATAAGTTTTTGGGTCATAAAAATGTTTTTTATATATATATATATATATATATATATATATATATATATATATATATATATATATATATATATATATATATATATGTGTGTGTAAAATATTTTGCAAAGCATAATAAGCAAATTAGTTATAGATTACAAATGCAAATAAATTATTTTTACATGAAGATGTAGAAGAATTAAAAAAAAAGACTTGAAGAAAAAATGACACAGGCTTTCACAATTCATTCATCAGAGGGTTAATTTTATGAATATATCATTATGACTTCCGTTCTATTTTCAGCAACTCTGTTTCAGACACAGCATATTTACTTATGTTATCACAGGTTCTCCATATGTCCCGCAGGTGTTTGTGTAAACAGACGGCGAGCTTTCCCACTCTACCTCTGACCAACTGGCTCGTCTTACTTGTGTCTACCGCTGATACTATTTGTGTCGACTTACCTGCAAATATACTCAAACAGAAGAGCCTGCACAGCTTCTTATCACAGCTCTGAACCACAACATGGGGATACTGTTTCTCTCCAGCTGAATGAATCACTTACATGAAGACTTGATGCTGTTGTACAAGCTGGTCAGAACACTTAAATCAGCTCGATAAGCTTCATGCATGTATGTATGTCACACAATAAATATTTCAACCAAATTACATAAAGTACAAGTCAGAAAACCTGGTAAATAATCTCTCTGTCCTCACGTTTTGTGACTTCATTTTGTGTTCATCTTTCTATCAGACTTTATCCAAAACAAATGTGTTCAACCTTTAAGAAATTTGCAGGGGAGTACTGGACATGTTTGAAGCATCTATCTTTTTTTTTTTTTTTTTTTTTAATAATTGCAGTAAGAGTGTTTTCTACGCGCTCCAAATTGAATTTGCCTTCCATCACCCCCCTCTAATGGTATAGTTAGCTGGACTTCATGGGTTAAAATTCTTGGCAGCTCTATTTGCCTGAGCAGAAAGGACGGTGTTGTATCCGTATTTTTTACAGGGCTTTTAGAGCTGGCAGTCCTTCTGAGATTAAAAAACATTTGCACTTATCAGGCTTGCTTATGCTGCCTGGCTTGAAGAAGTAGTTTGAGAAGTGGTGCTTGCCAAAGTGACTGCCATCCACTTTTGACATTAAGACAGCTTCTGTGTAATTCTGATCCTGAGGCAAGAACAGCTTGAGCTTTTTTTTCTTTCTTTCTTTTTCTTTTTGACTATATGTGCAAAAAAAAACTGCAGTCCAAGTGAAAGTCTGCAAAAAGACAGAACACAGTTGATTCGATCATAAGAGCGGGCTAAACGTATTGAATAATTCAGAGATTGCTTCATGATATGCCTCTACATTTTTTAAACTGTGTGAACCGTCTGTCCTCTCAAACTTCAGCTACCTTTTCCCCTCATGTTCATCCTGTTATACAACTAAGAGAACTTCAGAAAAAGAGGCTTCAACAGCATGTCCTGGCACACTTTGATGGTCCCTACAGTTACATAAAGTCCCCAAGACATCGCTCCACTGAAACCACCACAGATGGCAGAGAGAGGACATAATGTAGCCTACAGGAGAGGTGAAAACCATCATAATGCAAACTGAACGGAGCTGAAATAAAGTTACACAACAAGAGAATTACGTGATTCTCAACACAAAATGCAACAAATGTTAGAGGGCAAAATGATATAGAGCCCAAAGAAGCTGAAGCAAATGGCATCTTTATTTATCTTTATCAGTCCTGTGGTTGGCTCATGTGCATTTTCTTATGGGGGACGGGGATTGTTCCTAAAAACTTCACACATGAGCCCCTCTGCCAGTAATCAAAGGCATTGATGACACCCGAATAGCTTCCCTATATTTAATGCAAATTACCTCAATATATTAAATTCCAAGGTGGATTTGTCTCAATGGAATAAAATATTTTTGGTGCCCCTGTCCATGACTTCACAAACAAGGAAGTCATAATATCCTTTGCAGCCGTTAGGGTTGAACTCCCAGGTGTGAATCTTGAGGCTGGGCTTTATTTGTTGGCAAAATTACAGGGAGACACGTCATGTCTGAATGGTTTTACATGACTGGATAGTACACGTCAGCTAGCAGCTGATAAATGAGCCGGAGTGACATTTGCAGCTTAATTCATGCGCCATACAATCAACTAATACAAGTGTGAGTTCAGTCTTCTCTGCCTGATCTAAAACTGGACTGGACACATGTGTGTTTCACTCTGAGTGCTATTTGCTGTCTGAAACACCATCAGTATTAGGCTGTGTTTGGTCCAAAAGAAAAAAAAAAAAATCAGTATCTTAAAGTCAAGCAGAAGGATTTAAAGTTTAGATACGTCTGGGTTAGCTTTACTGCAGCTCCCATGTACTTCATGTTAACTCGAGCCTGATTTATGATCTGTTAGCTGGATCAGGCTCCACTGTCCAAGACTAGAAATTCAGAGTTTTAAAAATCTGAAAATCCAATCCTGAGTAGAGACTAAACATTTTTAAGTGTATTGGAAATGTAAAGTGGAAATAACATTAAATTTGATTTATTTATAAAGGAAAGATGTGCAATGTTTAACATAAACGTTATCATTTGATGCGTTGTACCAGAGTTAGCTTGGAGCTAACTTGTGTCTGCAGTCCCAGATAGACTTTAAATTAAAAATTAGAGTGGAACCGTGTGTATGAGACAGGTTTTTATTATAGTTTTGACATTTAAAGTAAGCAGCATATCAGTAATTTATTTTACAACTATCAGAGTTTACACCCAGGGCCTGATTCTCTGAGGGATTCGGTGGATTCTGTACCCGCTAAAACTGCCCAAATTGACTAAAAAAAAGACACCCAAGCCATTTTCCAAACTGTCTTCTACCTACTACATATCGATTCAGTACACAGTATGTCTGTTCTGTTTGGCCTGTTTTCTAGTACACTACACTGGTTTGCAGTTTGAGAAACTGGAAGTACAGCTCAACTCAGCACAAGCAAACTTTATTTATAGAGCACTTTGAAATCAACCGCAGCTCAAACAAAGTGCTGTACATAAAGGCATTCAAAATGAAAATAAAATAAAAATAAAACAAAAGCATAAAATAATTGTTTCATTGTTTTTAAAACAATCAAAAACAATAAAACAGTAATTAAAAACTAAAAACAACAAATATAAACACTTAAACAGGAGCCGAGTCTCAAGCTGGGTTAAAAGAGAGTGAAAGTGGGTTTTAAGATGAGTTTTAAAAACAGACAGTGACAGGGCTTGTCTTATGTGGAATGGAAGCCGAGATGTACTAAAAGCATGGATTACTCTTTCAAAGTGCTGCAGTGCAAAGAAAGGCTTCACCTTAGCCAGCTGCCTGATTTGAAAGAAGCTGGACTTAACTACAGAGCTAATTTGTTGATCAAATTCAAAATCACGTTCTATCTTAAAACCCAGGTTTGAAACTGTTGGCTTTAAAAAATCTGCCAAAGGGAAAAAGTCAACAGGAGGGGGTGCACAAGGGCCACTGGGACCAAACACCATCCCTTTTTTTCTTTTTTCTTTTTTTCTTTTTTCTCATTAAAGTGTATAAAGTTCAAAGCCATCCAGGCTTTGATGTCATCAAGACAGGCCAGAAGTGGTGCGAGGAAGAAAGCGTTTTTCTTTTTTAGCAGCACATATGTGTGACTGTCGTCAGCATAACAGTGGAAGGAGATGCCATGCTTTTCTCAGGATGGAGCCCAGGGGCAGTAAACACAAAGAGAAAAGCAGGGGCCTTAAGATAGACCCCTGTGGAACCCCATACGGCAGAGGAGCAGAGCTGGACTTTGAATTTCCAAGATTTACACACATGATTCTGTCTGCCAGATATGATCTGAACCATTCTAATACAGCTGATTATTATTATTATTATTATTATTATTATTATTATTATTATTATTATTATTATTATTATTATTATTATTATTATTATTATTAATGCACAAAACAAACCATGGATACAGCTTGACATTTCCGTTATTAATATGCAAAGAGACTGCAAGATGATGCATTTAATGTAAACCAATCAGTGGTGAAGATACAAAAACAGTGCGATAACATATAAGTTAAATTAAAGGTAAAGGGAAAAATATATTAGAAAATATATATCATTTTAGTATTATATATTTCTGTTTATTATTTTTGCTAGCTCGCTCCAGGGAGTACACTGGATATAAACTGTAAAATTGGTGTCACATCTGTCATGAACTGTTTTCCAGAAGCAGTCAGGACGTTATGATCGAGCTCAGCACCATCAGGTCGACAGACGACAGCGCAGAGCTGTGCAGCACAGAGTGAATATTTGGCACCTCATATCAGCCACAGTCAGGTCCAAACTGGAGCAAACTGCACAGAGCTGCGGGAATATGTGTGCATGTGTGTTTGTGTTTGTGTTTGAGTATAATTAAAGCAATTTGTTTGGTGAATCTGAGACAGAGCAGATAGCTGGGGCAAATGAAGCGCAATTCTTTGAGCTATTAGAGGCAGCAATCCTTTCTCAGTGAATTCCCCTCTCAGACCACAGGCTCCATCTCTACATTTAAAAGATCTCACCACTTCCATAAAATTCCACATGAATGAACAATGTGTGGTTCAGATCAGGGCAATGCCAGCGAAAGTGCTCGAAACACCCACAAAGATAAAAACCCATCGAGTGCCAGTGAAAACTCATTACAGATTTTAGGAAAGGCAGCCACAAACATCAGTGGGACGTCTGAGTGTTACCCTCCACTAAATTTGGCTCACAAGCGATGATTGGAGTCACACAAACCCAGGGAACTGTCATCAGAGTTAAATGTGCCTGACAGTTTAACTCTGTAGGGAAGATGTAATCAGGTGAAGTAACTTATCTTTGATGCGAGGACAGGGACATCACTCTGCTTGAAGTTTAGCATTATTGGCAGCCCTCCCAGGCCTGTCACTCACCCATAAACCTACAGTGAGGCGAGTAGCTGTCTGTCTGAGGCTGACTTTCCAATATGTCACCGTCTGAAAAGATACAAGATAGTGTATTTCAAAAACAGGCATAGGTTATCAGATTAGTTATCTTGTAAATTATAACTTTGGGTGAATTTTAAGTAGAGGTAGAAGAAGACGATGGAAGGAGTTATGAAAAAAGAAAAAAAGAAAACAGAAAGATAAAAGGGAAAATCTTTTGTGAGGCAGCAATTTTCTTGAATCAGCTCAACTGTGGAAGCGCTGAGAAACCTGGCTGACTCATGTCAACTCCAGTCTGTGAATCGTCTTTCTGATGCCCGCTAATTGAGATCACAGCTCTGATAGGGATTGAAGTTGAGCAGTTGGAGGGAATGTTTATCACTTCAGGGAAGGACGTACCAAATGGCAAGTCTAACACTGCCTTTTGTGAAAGGTCAAGGCAGTGGCAACACCTCAAACTATCGCACAGTCAGTCTGTCAATTTTAATGAACATCCTGACCTTAAACGATGAAAGCTGATCAGTCCGCCCGTGCATAATTTCAAAGGCGCCTTGATACCAGCGTGGTTGAGGGGGAGGAAATAAAGGCGAGCTGTTCATTGTTGACAATAAATCAACTCAGCAAAACAGTTCTTCAAAGTTTCTTCAGCCTCTCTCATCTGGCCTCTGGAGGATGGTCCTCTGTGGAGGAGAGCTGATGAAATATGACAAGTCTTGTATTCATTTGCAGGTATTCAAACATGGGAAAAATTAATGCCAACAACAAAGTCAGGCTGTGTTTCTCTCATATAACTGTCTGGTTTGGGCATATCCTGTATTCTGCTTTCTGTGCTCTACAGAGTTTGTCAAAGTTTTATCCTGCGTCATTCACTGCGTCTCTGAACTGAAACACCTGAGATGAGCTGCTGTTTTTCTATCCCACTAAAGCACACAGAAGAAAATGTCTCATCCTTAATTCTTCTTTAATGATGATTCGCTGTGACTCAGAAGTTGACTGAAGGCTTAATTTTGAAGACGGTTTAGCGTGGGGATAAAAAAAAAAAGCAAATTCTCAAACGAGCTGAGCGCACCTGGTGATCATGGTGACTGACAGGCGCTAACTTTATGCATCACAGCTCACCTCGCCGGAGGCAGACAGGGCCACAGCTGTGACGTTCCATATAAAGCTTCTATACACTGTCAGGGATGCCACCAGGGGTTTTGGACTCCGTGAAAATGTATCACATCTGGCCTGGAGAGCGTCGACTTGGAGGCCATATCCTGAAAACAGGACCTCCTGATCTAGAGTCTAAACTCTGAGCAAAATGTCTCATCTACAACGCGATAAGTCAGCAGATGTTTTTCAGAATAAAATAAGCCAATAAGTGTAATGGGGTCATCTTAATACTGCCTATGCTTTATGTAGACGATTTTACCACTTCCTTCTTACAATGCTGTTGTTCCTCTTTTATTATCATTTTATTAGTATTTTTCATCTGCTTTTATTTTGAAAAGGCAGCAACATAACTAACACATTGTTAAGTTAAACAAGTAGCAGAAAAGCTGGGGAAAGATTGACTTTGGAATAAAAAGCACCTTAATAAAGGCGTGAGCTCTTGATTTGTTCTTGGCTGATCAATAGATATTGAACACTATGAAGGAGACTTCTTTCAGAGGGATGCTACAGCATCTGAAGAAACTAATGTGAGGACAGGAATAGTTAATTTGGATCAGGCTTATTTTTCAGACTCGCACACACTTCACCATCCTTTCCCAGGGAAACATCAGGTGAGGTTCTGTTGACCCGTCTTTGCCTTCTTCTCCTCTTTCTTGTCTTTCCTTCTTTCAGGAATCCTGACATGATGCTGCAGTGGCACCACTTAAAGATAGAGCAACACTTATTTTGTGTAATAGAGATTTAAAAGAAAGATCATATAACAGTGTTGTGTTAATGATTTAAAGTCAAACCAAAATGAGCTAATGTTCTCGTGGGTCTCTTGAATCCTCCTGACTCGTCTGTTTTTAAAAGCTTTCAGTATGTGGCGGCATATGGTTCCCACAGACCACTGAGAAGTAAACCATCAGTTTATCTTTCACTGATTCCAGGCTACAGTTGGCAATTTAGCTGTTGTCACTTCAACTTGGGTGGCAGAAGTGATACTTTTTAAGAACACCAGATTTTTTTATTTTTTTTTTTAATTATTTGTTTTTTTGGTGGGAGGCCCAGTCAGACCAGGAACAAACAAAACAAAACAAAAATCCATTTTATTTCTTTTTTAAAGGCTCTGTGAGGATTACCCATTGTTTACAGATTTTTAATTATTTAATCTTATTTTATATCAGTTTATTCACAGGGGCTGTGCATATTAATTAGCATTTCTGTAAATATGCCAAAGTAAAGCAAAAGGCTAGTTCCCGTCTGGGTTCCCACAACCCAAAAAGCCCCCCCCCCAAAAAAAACAAAACAAGATAAAAAACCCCACTTATTAGAATACAAATAACACCCTGTAGTCACACATTACTACAATCTTACACATTCATTTTGAATCAGTAGTCTCTCTCCGAGGTGTGCATGTGTTTTTGAGGTATGTAAACCTGGCTCTTCACTTTACTGATAGACACTCAGGTTTGAACAGACCACTGCAGTATAACTGCACAGATACTGAGAAATAACATATAGCAATAACCATTTTTACTGCTGATAATTTCACATTAAAATGTAGAATATGAAAAAGTGAGACTTTATCAAGACTGCTTATAATGTCTTTGTTACCCTTTAAATTCTGAGCTTAAAGTCAGAATTCTTCTTTAAAAGAGAAACAGAGACCCAATAATTTATGTCTCAAAAAACAACTTAAAAGAAAAAAAAATGAAAAAATATATCAAATCTGATTTTTTTTTAATGTTTAACGGACAAACACAAAAATACATATTCAGTGTCTCTTATCATATTCCATGTTTTCTCCTAGACTACTGGACTATCAACTGAGTCACCCTATGCTGGTCATTAGCGAGCGTTACGATTTGAAGTTCCACAACACGCATGTGAACTGCATTCCATCTGAGCCCACTGTATTCAGTGCTTGTGTTTTCACAATAAGAAGCTGTTAATGGTTTTTGTTAATGATAAGGAAAATAAAATCATGCATTGAAAACTGAACTAAAGGAGCACACTCACCAACGTTTGTGCACAATATCCAAATTAAGAGGAATCTAACCCCAACCTTTTTACTGTTCTGTTTGAACACTGTTGTTATTGTGATTTTGCAGTTCTCTCCTGGTTCTGTAGTTCTGCTGTGATCCTGTAAACCAAGCTGCCTGAGGCTACACTCTGCTGCGTATGTTGCACAAACTCTTCGAGAGGGTTGAGGGCTCGTTGTCGTCGGATGGATTAAAATAAAACCGTATCGCACACACTCGCAGTGGAACAGAGGGGGTTAGAGTCATTGAAATCTGTCTACATCTCATGCTCGAGAAGCAGGCCTCGCAGGTCTGAACCAATAAACGGTTACTGGAGACATCTAAAACAAACATTTGAAACAAATCACCGTGTTTTATATCGCTGTATTCTCATTTATGCTGTGTAAATTTCATAATGGAACTTAGGAGCAGGCTTTACATCCTTTACCTGCAGGGCACGAAGTGAGAACACCCCGAACTTTAACATTTCTTATGCTCTCTGTGGTCTATGAAAGGTGAATCAATATCTGAGAGAATGAGCATCTCTCTCTCTCTCCTATTGAACTTCTAAATGATGACACAACCCCACCACCAACAAACACGAGCGCTCTGTCAGACTTCATATGCTATCCTCGGGGGAATATTGCTGAAGTCTTAGTCAGTTTGTCTTATCACATTTAGGCATGCGGAGTTTCACACCAAATGATCAGGCGTTTGAGTCAAATTATTTTGATTTAATTGCTCTTACCCTCGCCTTCAGCAAATTAACACTGATCTGATAAAGGAAAAGCATTCTCTTCTCTCTTTTCTGTTCCTTATTAAAAGTCTGATTAGACTTACAATGATGTTTTGTATGCAGAAATGTTCATCACGATGATAACTTAAATAGTGTTACTGAGAATGACAGGGATTAAGATGTGTGTGGCAGTTAGACGACTGGTGGGGAGATAATAGCAGCTCCACAGCTGCTTCAGGTCTGAAAAATAATTGCCAAGTAGTTACAAGGAGAGCTCCAGCAATTTTTATGTGAGTTAACTGGTCGTGTCCAACGTCTGCTTTGCCTCAGGTTAAAGGTTTCTGAAGGAAGGAGTACGACTACTAAAGATGTCATAGGCCAGTCTTTTCATCCCTTTGACCAAAAGACGGACAAAGAGGAGCCACAAAAATGTGCTGCTGGTTGCATAATAGGATAGTGCTCCTAGATACTGACCCATATAGGCACTTAAAGGAGGTACTGTGCTCACTTCCAGGCTCTCTCATGTCCCTTTAGTACATCTCATGAGAACTCTATTTATCTCAGGCTGGTGTCTTTGAAACTGTCATTTTAGTTTTGTCTAAAGCACTTAATAACTCTCATTATACACCTACACTGGAGAAAAATAAAAACAGCTCTGTTCACTGAAAACACAGCTTCTCTTTGTGTCTTTGACAGGGTTGGGAGGTTACAGCTACTAGTTACCTGTTTAAAAAATGTAATCAGTGACACAAGCAGGGGTTAAACTGTTTGTGATGATTTTCATTCCAACCCACATGCAGCAGTTATTCTGTAGTGATTAGGGATGAGTGAGTTCACCATTATCTGTATCTGTATCTGTATCTGTTTACCCATCCATATTATCTATATCCGTATCTGTACTCATAGGGGGTGGGGCCTAAACCAGAAGTGAATGTGTTTTGTCCGAAAATAGATGGGACTTAAATTTGAACATCATTTTAAGTCTGAAACTGGCAAGAATTGATTTGAAATGACTATATTTATTTTTTACTTGAATGAAAAAAACAGCCTCAAAAGAGATTCAAACTATTGTTTTTTTTTTTTATCACAATAGTAATTATGATCTGTTTAAATTTAAGAACTAAAGAACTAAAGAGATGCGAGACAACGAAAACCTTAAAAAACGGTCCCGAATTGAAGCAAGAGGCACTGACCAGCGCGACACGAGCCGTTTTCAGCCCCGTCTTGTCACATGCATCGCGTATGACAGGAAATAAGTTCAAGAAGTAACTTTAAATACCAAACAAACCTCAACAGAGACGAGCAGAAGAAAACTGACTGAGTAGTACAGAGATTAGAGCAACGTAAACTACAGTCAACTCAAGCAAGCAAGAGAAGCAGTCGCTGTCACTCGCTGCCTGTATGTGGGTGTGTGGGTGTGTGTGTGTGAAAGAGGAGAGCAGGCACCTCCTCGCTGCAGCATGTGGGTGCAGGGAGGGGGGTGTGCTGTGTGTGACCAATGAGGATTCTTTTAGCACAGATACAAATAATCCTAAAAAAAACTTGTGTTGTGCTCGGACTCGGCAAAAATGTGTTATCCGTAACGAATACTCGTTTGAAACGAATATCCGGCTCATCCCTAGTAGTGATCTGATCAAACTTGAGAGTCTGTCAATAAAATGAAGAGTGAGGTTACGTTAGCTCTGATTGGTAGATGAGCAGGACAGAAGGATTCACTAACATTACACGTTACATATACATCTCAGAGCATCGGGCTGCCAGTAGCGCTAAATATTAGCTGGCTGCTAAACTGTAGTACAAACTGACAAAGTTTGATTGTTGGCACGTCTCAAACAGCAGCGCTGTGACTGTTCTATCTGGTAAAAAGTTGTCTTGAACAAAGAAAAGTAGTGTTACAAAGAAGATCTGATCTCCATCCATTTCCAAAACAAACACACACCTTGTTAAGTCATCTCTTCCTGAAAGTGTGCGCAAGATTCCAGCCAAAAGGTGTCGCTGTGATCCACTTGAAAACAGAAAGTCCTCACAGACCCTTTAATGGCTGAATTGTACAGGTTGGCTCTGATGGTGGATCAGGTGCTCCTTGTATGGAGGCTACAGTCCATGTTGCACGTTTGATTGATTTTCTCCTATTTCCTTTGGGGATTAATAAAGTTAATTCTATTCAATTCTATTTACAAGACTTCCCTGTCTCTCTCATGCGTGTCCTATAATTAAAGAAAAAAAACATCATCATTTGACAGTCCCAATTATTGTGTCAATATATTTTCTTTTGTTTTACATGTCTGGTAAATTAGTCCTGATGAAGGATGTGCATATTAGTCGAAAGTTTCCATTTTTTTCAGTTGAGTGATGCTTGCAAACTTGTTCAGGCAGCTAATATGAGCTGAAATGATTTTACGCTTAATGTGTCTCATTTTCACAATCATCTAACGCATGTAATGTCTGGATCTGTTGTTTTCTTAAGGCAGCAAGACTTAACTTGAGAACGGCTAACAGTTTCATAAAGCTGGGATAAAACAACAACTGCTTCTGTATGTTTTTCTAAAGCTGCACAAATGATTAAATTAAAAAGAAGGAGTTAGGAGGACAAACAAATACACATGAACATCAGTGGGCTTACCCCATCTGTGTCTTAAAGGAGACTGTACCGTTTGTTTGAAGGGATTCCCTGGCCTACAAACAAGAGTCCATTAAAGAGAAAGAGAGAGTTGGAGAGAGGAAGCAGAGATACCTCTGTGTTATCACTCCTTGGCTGCAGACTCCATTTCTCCCGCTGTGCCAGGATGGGGTCACCTGGGGGTGACGAGTGACATCCTCTCAAATTGCATCATTTTGCTGAGCATGCTCACAGGCTATGTGATATTTCACAGGTCAGTGCCCATAATAAGGGCCTGGCTCTATCCGTGAGACCCACCTGATGTCTCTGACCTTTTGCAATTGGACTCGGTATTTCCCCTCTCAAACCTGGCCAGCTCGGGCTTGCTCGAACTTTTCAAGAGCACTTCAGTGAAAGAGATCCGGAAATGGCAAGTCTGATGCTGCTACAGCTGGCTCCCTAAAAATCACTTCAGATAGTAAAAGTGTGGTGGATAATAACTGCTCTGTTTGCATTTGACCTCAATCATAACGTATGCTGAGACTCTTGTGTCATTAATAGCTCACTCTGCAGATCCCATGAAATTCTCATGCATTGTTTAACAGCTGTTTGGGTTTTACATTTATTGTTCTGGTTCAGTTTCAGTGTTCACATTAATACTGCCAAGCTCCAAATAACCCAGTAACTACACAGAACCAAACACTACTCTGCTACAGTGACTCCCTTGGATTCAAACACTGGCAGCCTGAGTGTTTATCCCTTTAGAGTTCTGAGAAACAATCAGAGAGTGAATATCTACAGGAGATATAATTAAGATACTTCAGTAAAGAAAAATGACAAACTAACACTTTAAAAGACACTTTAAAAGACACAGTCAGTACGTTTACCTGCACGCAGCAGCCCAGCTAAGGTCATAGCTCGATGGTAAAGTCTCAGTGGGGGGGTCTGGTCTTGTCTGTGTTTACATGCAGTCAGAATCAGAGAATCAGACTTCTGGCTGAGAACGTCTCACTCTGCTTCAATAGGTGGCGCTGTGTCCTTTATTGATGATTGAAGCTGCGTGTGTATCAAACTAGTTTCTGTTCACCTGAAGAGAAAACAACATTCTAATGATGATGGCTGAGATGGATGCAGCTGTAGTTCTTCATGCTTTTATTCATGTATGTGTGTCATGGTGTTTGTTTGTTGTGTTGGAGCCACAGACTGTATGAGCACACTGACCCTAGTGATCATGGTCATCTACTTCCTCATCCAATTGAACACTGAGGCTTACTGAGACCTGCAGAGTTGGGATGTTTACATGCATTTTAATAGTCTGATCTCGCACTGACTAAGCTCATAGTCCGATTTCTGAAGCCGCATGTAAACACACTGAGTGAAAACAGGTCAGTAACGGTCTTCCAACCATCTGCAAAATGTTTAATGAATAGCCAAAAGTTAGCCAAAAGGCTCATTTCCACTGACAGTTCCTTTGCTAGATGTTATTTGGCAACACTGTTCAATAGTACAGAATAGAAAATATCCAGTAAGGTACTATTAATGCCTGTTCTTGAGGGATGTGTGTTTGATAAAGTGATACCAGTGTGCTGAATGTAGTGTGTGGAAATGTGAATTTTGGAATATACCGACCAGATTCTCTAATATAAAGTTCCCTTGAACACCTGTCCTGTTGATGGAGCAACAGTAGCCTTTGAGGATGATACAAGGTCAAACCTTTTGATCATTTCAAATTCTTTTGACAGCTACCAACTTATTCCTTGATGTCTAACTACAAAGCACGACACATGACGTCTCACAAAATATAGAAATCCTGTGTGCTACCAGTTTTTCAGTGCTATATAAACAGGGTGGAGCAAGATATCATTTTCCGGACAGGGGCCCCCCAAATGGGACGGTCACTTCTAACAAGAAAAAACAACAACAACAACAACAAAAAACATTCAGGTGACTTGTTGAAATGATGAGGTCATTGCATAAGGATCTCCTGACTGGTTCATGACATGAATCAGGGGCAGGCCTCAAACCCCAAGGTCTGCTCATAGCAAGAGACAGCAGGTAAAAAGAAACATTTTAGAAAGAGGCTCAAATAAGGTTTTCTAAAACATCAGTGTGAGAAAAAATTGGGAAGTCGGACAGTTTAAAGCCAAAACTTACTTAAATTTACAGAGGTATTACTTGGTTTCTTTTTTCTACCAATTCTGTTTTGATAAATGCTGCCCATCATGACGGCACTCTATCCCCTATCATGTTCTAATGAAAATACTCAAGGATTGATGCTTCTCACTGCTAAGAAATGTAGTTTCTGCCACAATAGTTCAGTGGGCCATGTTGCTTCTTCTGCATCAGACGTCTCAAATAAACTGCACAGGGCAGCACCATCCCAATTGTCACATGCTTTTAAATAATCAGCCCTGGTCCCTGTCGGTGTTTTTCTTGTTGTCAAATAATACAATCAGTTATAAAGATCACATATGTCTGTCAAACAGGGTTATTCATCAAGCTGTCAAAGCGAGCAACACAAATTTGAAACAGTTTCGAGTCTTGACCTTCTCGGCTCGAAAGGTGCGCTGAATAACTTTGTGTTGTTATATGACTACGTAAATACCACTGACTTGACAAAGCCAGCGCCAGCATTGAGCACGCCTGTGTGCATCATAAATTTCATGGTTGTAAAAGCAAAACACCTGACAGCGCTGAGTTACAAACACCCGTGAGATGTGATTTCCACGGGATTAGAGCGACCTTTTTGTTTCCCCCTTTGTGCTCTACCAGGGAGTAAGAGCATAAATCTCCTCTGATGTTGAGAAAAAGATCATTTAATTTTAATCCTTTATCATATTTTAAAATCTTACCTTTTTTAATCACACTCTCTTGAAGTCCCTCCTTTTCTCCTGAAGCTCGTACTGACTTGCCTGCTGTCAAAACAACAAATTATGAATATTGCCAAGACGCTGAAAACTTTAGAGTGAAGCAGACATTCATAATTTCAGATACTCAAGGACATATTTCCCTCCAGCAGATCTGTTTTGTCATTATTTTCAGCTCAGTAAATTCTGGTCAGCCATCCAGATGTTTCAACAAGTTCATAATTCAAGCAGCTTTCAACAGATTTAATTGATTAAAAGTTATATGATTTGGAAAAGCATCCACATCAGTCATTTTTTATTGTACATTACTGTATAATGACAAGAGTTATTCTACGACACTCAGAGTGTGGCAGATCCTCTCTGTTGTGATATCTGGAGACATCTGGTATAAATCTGTCATGAGCCTGTGCTGTGGTTGAGTCAGAGTCTGAGTCCTCATAATTAATCTTCTTTATTTACAATGAGGGGGGCTGCTGTGTTTAATTGGGGCGGCTGTGGTTCAGTGGTAGAGTTGATTGTCTCTCAGTTGGAAGGCTGGGGGTTTGATCCCAGGTCCACATGCCAAGACCCTTAACCCCAACTACCCACGGTGCTGTCATTGGTTTGTGAACAGGGATCTTTAATAATGATGCTGCTTCACATAACAGCCTCTGCCGTCAGTGTGTAACTTTGGTGTGAATGGATGGATGGGACATTTGATGTATCAGTAATGTAACGTACACCAGACCCATCTCTGACAGGTGCTCCGTTGTGTTCTGGCTGGGTCTAATCTCCATCTCCAGATCAAATACATAAGACTTCTATGTCTGCAGAACAGTTGACCAAGTTAACAGATCTGCTGACCCTTTTTTCCAAACTAAATCAGTTATTAAGCAGTCAGTCAGAGTATGGGGAGAAGCTTATTCAAAAAGTCCAAATGCAGTCCAAATACAGGTCTGATGCCAGACTTCCACCAGGTCTGTCCCTGGTCTGTCTCCATCGCCAGTCAACACCAAGCAGCTGAGTTTTAAATGCAGTACAGAGCAGGACCACCAGACAGCTGGAGTCATATGTTTAAGGGTCTCAAGTCTTATTAATCTACAGTCAGTTTTAATCCACCTTTGAAAACCTCAAATCTGTTCACTCCAGACATGGTTCTGCTTGTTATAATGGTTTGTTGGTGTAGATCAGTGACATTCAATCTGGCATCAACAAGTGTTTGGATGATGTTGTGGCGTCTGACTTCCTGTCGTGCTACATATGCTTTGTGCTGATTGGTGTACTGTAGCATCCGGCATAAAGAGAAGTTTTGCTCATCATCCATGCAGGGCTTCATATCTGACATAGAGCTAAAATTAAATTATTAAATTGAATTAAACTAATTAAATTGATGACAGGCCTTGGTGTTTGAGGCCCATGCCTTCAGTCTTTCTTCAATGACCTCTTTGTTTAAGCAAGTCTGGTGAATTTTTTTTTTATTTTATTTATTAATTTATTTTTTTGATTGGACCATTTTGAGTAGTTCACAGACAGATTCAGGGATTTCTACAACACATGGATATGTAGCAGTTTGAGAATGTGCACACTTTTAGCATGGGCATCCAGCATTGTCAAACAGAATCAACAGCAAAAATACCAAGGCAGCGGCATTAACTACTAATAGAAAACAAACATGTCACCAGTAAAAACAGCTTTCTTTTGATTGTGACTGATTAGATAAATGGTGGCAGCTGAAGTCACCATGTCTTAAATTTGAATGAACAGCTACATTCATTACAGTATTCACATTAACAATGTCTTTACTGTTTTGATCCTGGGTTAATAAATCTGTCTCATGGAGTCACCAGCAGAGCAACACTCATGCAGCCCAGTATCATCGTGTTCGCTGGTGTGTGCCCCAGTTCCCTTGAGTAAACGCTTCCTCATGAACAACCCAGTTATCTGTGGACCGCTCAGGATGTGGTCTCAATTCAGTCTCAACACAGGGTCAAGTGTGTAGAGGACCTTTTTAAAAATGGTGTTTTTGGATCATTTCAGCAATAAAGTACAGACTTCAGTATCCCTACGTGCAATTTCTACAGGTTTCTACAGGTTTGTAGTTTCATAAACACTCTTCTCACCGTCTCTGAACTCACTGCGTAGATGAGCAGCTGAATATGGACCCTACCCATCGGGGTATGGTTTCAGCCATTTGTTTTTGGAATGTCCCAGGCTGGCTGAAAGCATTCTGAACCTTCTCCTTTATGTGTGGCAAAGACATCAATCCTCACCCTTTCACTTCTGTCTTTGGATTTGTGATGCCGGATGGGGCACTGCCATTATTGGCCAGACAACTGATTCTTTTAAATTGGAAGAAGAGGCACCTGACTTCATTGTAATTTTTAAAATTACGCTTTAATCAACTTTTTTTTTTTTTTTTTTTTTTTTTTTACCTCCCTACCCCCTTAATATGTGGGGGTGCTTTTCACTGTTTCTGTGCTCCCTCTTGCTTAAATGTTTTAAATAAGTGAAACTTCAGTGAACATAACTGAATGATAAAGGAGGCACCAGCACACAGGTCAGTAAATGCCGATGTAGTCCAGCAGAGAATAGCTTTGACACCACTGTTTATCTGAAATGACATTAATATTCACAGACAGGACAACACTGGCTGCCTGCAGCGAAGGCCTGGACCATTCGCTCCTGGTGTGGCTGGTGGCGTGGGCGCCATAGCAAGGTGCATGTTTGTTTTGACCCACACCAGCAGCCCGCTGCTTGCATAACGGCTGGTCATATATTCAGCGCTAAGGCCACAGGCTCAGATGTGTTGATATTATCAACGAGGTGCTGCCAACACTGAGAGATGCAGCCAGGACGAGCTGAATATGTGAACGGCATATGAATAAGTGCTGCACAGAGAGAAAGTTGAAAAAAAAAGAAGGAAAGTTGGGAGAAAGTTTATTGCTCATATTTCCCCTCCTTCTACTTACTTACCTCTGTAAAACTTCACTTTCACATGTCTGAGGTACAAGTTCCACATGATTGGCTCCAGAGCTGCTTATCAGGGAGAAGAAAGGTGCCAGATAAAAGAGGTGCAGAGTCGTGAAGGATAGCTCCCACTCAGCCTCCAGGAGAACACTTTCCCTCTTCTCTTTGGAAAGGAAAACAAAACATGTATTTACCCTGTGCTGCTGCAACAGGATGCACGCCGCCAAATGAGCAGGCGATCAAACAAAAGACTCACAGAGCGTGCTCAGACTTCTCACCCTCCTGCTTGGCTTTTATCACTCCTCCTCCTCCAAGTCTCCACCGCAGAAACAGCTGGTGCTCTGCTAAACGCTCACATATTAGAGTCATTCATCCTCACCTCAGCGAGCGAGGTGAGGATTCTGTGGTGACAGAAGAGGAGGGAGTGATTTAGAATTGAAATTAAAATTTGGGTCTGCAAACACTGAGCATGATGTGCATAAATCCACAGGAATTATGGCAGATATGAATCAAGTTTGTTTGCAATCCTCTTCTGTTGTGTCACAGTTGAAAAGCAGATTCAGGGAGGATCCTGCAGTCAGTGAAACACATCAAACGAAAACATTTCTCTTTCTCTGTTTGTCTCAGCATTCATTGGTTTGAAAAAAAAAAAAAAATGCAAGCTAGGGCTGTTTATCTGGAGAATTACACAGAGGGTCTACAGACAGGTCATTACGCTTTCTCTAAATGTCACCGGATCAATACGCTGGAAGCAAACGTGTGAAAAGTGGAGAGGAGATGGGGTTGTGCATCAGTGATATTACAGATGAACTATGTTTCTCTTTGCGATACAGGGCACCGAAGTTGACCAGAATTAATTGAAATATCATCAACAAGTGAAAAACACGATTGTTAATTTAACGATAAATAATAATGCCGAAGAAATTATGAAAAGGGAATGACTTCATGGACCTTTTTATTAGCCTCAGCATTTGCTCTTTCATTTTAGTTTTAATTAATTCTGCAAACCTGAGTCATTCATTTGTTCCTCATCCCCACGCAACTTTTCCAATTTCCCATCACAGTAAAGGAATGTTATTTCCGGAGTTCGTTTGTGCAACGTGCGAGTATTTACCTGAATTCAAAGCAAATCATTTTGAAAGGTGGAGTTTAAACTGGCTTCAAACACATACATCAAACATCCACCAATGACAGCGCACCCAGCAGCTCGATGCCACTAATGTGTGAGTGTGTGAGCTGGGAAAGAAGAGCATAAAGTGTGTAAAGTGCAATAAGGATGAAAAACACACCAATAGCACTATTAATATTGATATTTATCTACATTTATCTGCCAATATCTTTCAGAATTGATTTTAAGGTTCCTGTATTGGTTTTTTAAATCTCTTAAAGGTCTTGCTCCTTCACGTTTATCAGATTTGCTTTCATCATATGAGCCTGTGAGAGCACTCAGGTCTTCAGGCCCACAATGAGGCTGCTTTCTGTCATCATAGCACCCGTCTGTGGAACAGCCTGAAGACCTGAGAGCTTCACAGTTTACACATTTTTAAAAGCAAACTCAAGACCCACTTAGATTTATTCTACTTTCTTTAATTTGTTACAGTTTTATTATTTATTAAAACCTTGTGGAATTAGTTTCTTACCTTTTGTTCAAACAAACTGTTCTACCTTCAGTGTTTTCTCATTAAAGGGACTTCTAGATATCTGTCTGATCCTAATCCACAATTTAAAATGAGACTATCTGCACCAATATAGGTTATTTCTAAGTCTTAGCTTCCTGATCAGGTCAGACAGGACTTACGGCACATCTAAGTCACTATGATAACACCACGCAAGCTGACGGAGTTTAGTTGTGAGAGGAGTGATCTGTGTTTTAGTAGTGATGCTGGACACTGGAGCTGAACTGTCAGACGGAAAAAGGACAGAAGAGAAGAAGAAAGCTAAATGGGAGAGTGATCGCAGGGGGCTAAAGGCTAAACCGCAAGCTAAAGGCTAAAACACAAGCTAAACTGTGATAATGTTCCTTCAACCCACATGCAGCAGTTATTCTGCAGTGATCTGATCAAACTTGAGAGTCTGTCAATAAAATGAAGAGTGAGGTTACGTTAGCTCTGATTGATAGATGACAGGACAGAAGGATTCGCTAATGTTACACGTTAGCCTATGGATACATCTCACCAGGCTGCCAGTACTGCTAAATATTAGCTGACTGCTAAACTGCAGTACAAACTGACAAAGTTTGCTTGTTGTCACATTTCAAACAACAGCACTGTCTAACTGTTGATGAATACCTTACCTCGTCATGTTGTATCCGGTAAAAAGTTGTCTTGAACAAAGAGAAGTAGTGTTAAAAAGAAGATCTAATCTCCATTCATTTCCAAAATAAACACACACCTTTTTAAGAGTCATTTCAACATGACAGTTTGCGTGATTCCGGCCAAAAGATGTCGCTGTGATCCACTTCAAACTGAAAGTCCTCACAGCCTCTTTAAGATCTTCTGACAGTGATGTAATAAAGCTTCTTGTTCCATCACTTTAGCATGCTAACACAGAAATGTGAAGACACAAAGAGGAAAGTAATTATGATAATAAACAATCTGTCATTACTTGAGCTGGACAGATGTGATGTATTGTTTTAGAGGAGCTCTAATTTATTTACTTTTTTCATAAATAAGCCCTGAACCCTCGTGGGAAGATTTCCCTGCTTATGCTGTTTTAGCTGTTTTAGCTGTTTTAGCTGTTGTAGCTGTTTCTCTGGAGCAGCTCATGACGGCCCTTCAGCTCTCTGCAGTAAAACTCTTTCTTGCCCAAATTATTTTGTTGATATCAATCACAGCAGATGATGAACATCAACCTGTTATCCAGAATGTGAACAAAAGTCTGATGAAAGATTAAAATGACTAAAATAAGTTGAGTATTATTTTAAATAAGTATTTAAATGAGAAAATTTCAGATAAGGACAAAAGCCCAAAAAATAGAAAAAAAAAAGAGAATTTGAGAAGCAAATTAAAAAGTAAAGTGAGAGAACATAAATCATGCTTTACTTATTTGATGAGCTTAAACACTTAAACTAACAAATTAAAGTTAAAGCAGGGGAATATGAAAGTAATAACTTGCACATTAAACAGAGCTCATTTCTTTAGCCTCTGACGAGTTTGTTTCTTTGTATCCTGTAAAGAACCATATTTCAAAAGTCAATTATTTCTGCATTTTCATGTCCGTGCCTGTGAAATGCTTCGCACATCACTAGCAAGCAGTGACAACTGGAAATGTCAAATTCCTTGAGTTGAATTCCTGTTTTTTTTTCTTTTTTTTAATTAACACGACAGGGAAATAAGAAAGCCGTCCGTGTGCATATCTCCTTACTGGAATCTGTTTCCCAGCACTTGGACTTCATTTCTTTCCTGACCTCCACATGTCTGCCATCATCACAACACCCCAGAGACCTTACTGGAGCACAAACCTGTCAGCTGCTCTGTTGTGCTGCCACTCTCAGGCTTTAAGACTGTATGATAATCGAGCCTTCAGATTGCTGTTTTCTCAGGCCTTCTCATGCTATGAATAATGAATGGGAGTCATTTCTGGTTGTTCTTTGCCTGCCAGCTTTGCAGCGTTGAAAGACACACTGGGGGCTTTTTTTTGTCCTCCACAACCTGCACCCTGACTAAGATTGAAACCACAAACTGTACTGTAACATCTGTGATCGACGGAAGGGGAAACATGGTCTACATCAGACTGAGCAAGGTCATCGAGTCATGTGATAGCTGATGTCAGCAGCAAAAAAACCTCTGAAACAAAACAAAACAAAAAAAAAATGTTTGTCAAAGGCTGATTTGTCTTCTCTTGTGCTGAAAATGGCCTTTTTGACCTCATAAAACCGTCATCATGTCTCAGGGGATTCATTTTCGATACATTGTGAGACTTTATTTCGAGATTAATCCTTGAGAAACCGTTATTGAACAAGCAGGAGAGGAAATGAAGCAGACACACGCACCAGCTGTCAAGGTTGAACTGAGAACACAGCTGTGAGAGGGAGACACGACGAATGTTGTCACCAAGAGTGATCTTTGAATGTCAGCACTTCTGTCCCACCCCGCTCGTTCCTTAAAGGTATTTCCTCAACGCTGCATTCGTCAGGCATTGTGCAATGATGCAGCCAGGGTTATTTTTGGAAAAAGGCCTGCTGGCTGCACAGGAGACCACGAGGATGTTTTTTTTTTGTATCAGAATTTTAGGTTCCAATGCAATTTTTTTAGTCCCATTTCTTTCCTTTCTGGCTAGCGCTGTGTTTGCACGTTTCACACTCCTCCAGCACATGTTAGTTATTTGAAATCTTTTGTTTAACACTGCAGGATCCTCTCTGACTTTCTCTTTGTAGAAGCAGCAGCACGGTCTGCAGGCACATTTCCTGTTTGTTTGTTTCACACATGGGTTGTTTTTTTTATTTCCTTTTCTCCATCTACCATTTTCACATGCACATACATTAAAATTCACACACACACACACACACACCGGCTGATGTGTGCGTACACACGTTTCTTAATCTGTTGAAAGAAAGAAAGACTTACAGTACTCAGTCTTTTGAGGTTCCATTATTTTTTTTCATGCTTCGCCGTCCTCTGCTCCCATGTGTGTCTCACAGACAGCAGCACAGCGCTGTCCCACATAAACACCTGCAAATACAGTATCTTCCCATCTTAATGTGTCGATTCTCCAAAGTCATTTTCAATTATGCTTCAGTGGATTCTGCATTAGAGGAGAGATTGTGCGGCGGTTGCCTTAGGTGAAAACATGGAAAGTTGCCAGCACATGCGTGCGCGCGCGTGTGTGTGTGCATGTGTGTGTGCCATACTCGAGCAGAACTGTGTGTACGCCTCGGTTGGTGTGCAGAATTTCATAAGAGTGAGGCTCAGGGTGAGTGTATATTCCACAGATAAACTCCTTGACAGCTTGTACATTATGACTCTCCTTGCTGAGATATGCTCTGCTGATGGGAGCAGTGATTATTAAAACCTGCTGGATGTTTTCCTGCCTCTGCAGAAAACCTGATGCAACACAATCTTCTTGTTTTATCTTTTTTTTGCTCTGATGTAATGTCACCATTTTTATTCAGCAAGGCATTTTAATGGGCTTATTTTGTATGTTTTATTTTTTATTTTTTTTTCTGATGAAAGGTGGCGAGGATATAATGTGCATTAGCAGATAAAGCACATTACCTGCTGCTGTTGGCATGTCAGACAAGGCCATCACAGGCTTTATGTGATATAGATCCATCTTTGAACCTTGCAAAAGCAGTTTATACATTTTTACCATCAACTGGAATAAGCAGGACAACATTGAATTCAACCATATGAGTCAAGTTTCATATATATATACATATATATATATATGTATGTGGGTGTGTGTGTGCATCAGTTTTACGTGTCCTCTGGGAACTCTTCCATTATGTTGTGGCCTTTGCAGCATGTTTTTCTAAATGCTGCACAGGTCAGGCTGACTGAATTAAAATAATAACAGATTTATAAACACCTCTCCTTGGGGGGGCTGGTGGCCTGCCTAGGTGGCAGGTGCGGACGTGGGTGCTGGGCATTTCCCCTCAGGTACTGCAATGGGGCCTGGCTGGGCGGTTCAGGGGCACTAGGTGTGGGTCTGGAATCTGATGGGGGGCTTTCTGCTGTGGGCTGGCCTGGGGCAGGTTCCGGCTGGCTGTTGGGGGTGGGGTCGTGGGTCTGCTCCTCAGGGCCTGGGGGATCTGTTTGTGCTGCTGCCTGTGGGTCCCTGTGGCATACCCTTGTCTCTCTCTCAGTGCCTCTCTTGCCTGGGCTGCATCCACCAGGCCTCTTATTGGGCACCTCATTCACCCTTGCACACAGCACTGTACATAGCAATCATACACACCGTTTTGAAGCACCACCTGGCCGAGGAGGGACAGCTTAGGTGGTGGGGGAGCTGCCTTACATTCACATGGCGTGGTCCCCCCTTATCCCTGTCTACCCAGCCCCCTGTTTTTAATGCAGGACATACCCCCCTGTGGCAGGCTGTGGGTATGGGTCTCTAGCCCATGACCTGTCAGGCCCCACCTGCCCTGGTCATTTTAATGCACCACATTTTTCTTTCTTTTTTTATATTCTTTCCCACATGGATTGAAGGGTGTGGTGGGTGGTGCTGGTGGCTGAGTACTTGCACCCGGTCCCTTTGCACATGGGCCCTGGCACTTTGTGGGGGGCTGGTAAAGAGGCCTCGATGGACTCATGCTGTGCCCAGTGGTCTCCGAGGTCCTTGGGGTGCGCCTAATAGGGTGCTCTTGCGGCCCTGGGTTGGGGTTACCCAGCCCTGCGGCCCGGCAGGACTCTGAGTAGCTCCCTGGGTCTTTGGGTGAATGGCTTACAAGCATGTGTGTCTTAACTGCACAGCTCCTGTCGGGGCCCATAACTTAGACCAGATGGGCTCTGTCAGAATGAGTTAAGTCACTTTGTAAGCCCAACACACAGCTTGGTTCCACTATCACCTCCTCTCTGCATCACCCTCCCTGATTGACCCACCTCTCTCTATTGGATTATCACTTCTTAGGTGTTCAGCTTGGTACACTTCCTACTCTCCTTTTCTTCTTTCTTTCTTTCTTTCTTTCTTTCTTTCTTTCTTTCTTTCTTTCTTTCTTTCTTTCTTTCTTTCCTAAAAAAAGACAGGAACAGAAGCATCCCATCTCCTTAATTGACAACCCCCCCCGATCTTACACTGTAACTCTATTTTTTTTTTTCTTTTCTTTTTTTCTTCACGTAGGTGTTGCACTGCCCTCTCTGGCTCGGAGTAGGGTTTTTCAATGAATAAAGTTTTCTAGACTAGTCTCCAGAGAGGGTTGGTCATGGTCAATGAAATGCACTGAAACATCAGAACTTTCAGCTGCCACATTAATCTCAGAAAATGTTCACTACCCAAGCGGTGTTACACTATGAGTTTAATGCAGACGGTGAAAAAAAAAAAAAAAAAAAAAGGGTAAAAACAAACAAAGCAGTTTGATTAGATGGGCCTAAGCAAGAAGTGGGCGGGCCTTGGCTGAGCTGGGCCCACCCATAGATACATAGTTGGTGGGAGGGATGGGAGGCAGAGTGGCTCCTCGAGAGGTGCCGTTTACATGTAACAAAAAGTATTGTTGCGTTTCGGCCTCTTATTTACACAGACACTTTTGTTGTGGGAACTTTTAATTGCCATGCGGGAACCGGACAACGACAACGGTTAAATGGCGGACATACCATGTTGTGCTTGTGCTGCTGATTGTGCTGACTACCTTTCAACAAAATGTGCATCTGTTGCTCCACTTCTGCACTCAGATCAGACGCATTTAATATATCCACCAGATGATCAGCCCACGTTTTCTTTGGTGGCAAGCTACCAAAAGACTCTGCAGTTATATCGCCACCTACAGGCCTGGCATGCATACTACAGCATTTTCAGTCCCTCAGCCTTTTTTTTTGTTGTTTTTTTTTTTTTACATTTTAGAGTGAAACACTGTGAAACGTTGCTGTATAAACAGGGCAAAACGTGTCTTGTTACTGTTAAAAAATAGGGCCAACATTTCAGATCTAAATGTAGACTTCTGTGTTGTACAGAAAAGTGTGAACCAGTACGTCCAAGCAACACTGAAAGAGACACATAAGACTGGCTTTGTCTTGTCCTTTTTTAATCAGAATTAAAGGGCAGCTTCTCTGAATGAGACTATTATGCTGAAGTCGATTGTTCGGTCTGTGACAGTGAACTTTGAAAACGCTGTTTCTGCCTGAATGTTGTCTCGAGTGCCGGCTTAGTGTTTGGGATTAGAGCTCTTAATAATCCATCGGTTGAAAGAAGCGGTACACAAGCTGCCAGTAACAGCCTAATTGCCCCGGGCAGCTCATCCATCCCTTCGTTTTCTCTGCCTGCTTGCTCCTGCTCACCCGCTCATGGATGCTGAAAGCTTCCTCTTTGTGTCTCAGACGGAACGGCAAGGAAACACCCAGGACAGGTCAGCAGTCGCTGCAGGGCCAGCAGCACACAGACAAACGCCTTACAATGTCCACTGTGGGCTGTTCTGACTCACTGAGCATTGATCTGCAGTTTCTCTTGATGTCTAGACATTTAGTGTGGGTGAAAACAGGACTGTTTTTAGACATGCAGGTCACCTACAGTGATGTTGAAAGCATTGACCAGCACATTCCATTGTGAAATGTATACCAACTAAGTGCCAGACGATGCAAGGCTGACAGTAACATGAGACCTCACAGCAAGGTGTCTGACTACGCTAGCCGCAGGAACCGCAGGGACGTCACTGAAGAGTTTCTAAGGGCTTTGTGGCAACCCAGGTGCTACAGCCATGTCAATGTATTTTTCAGGAGCATTCTTTTGTGTGCTTGTTGATTTGTTTGATAGCATGTCTGAAATAATCAGATATCGTACCTAAGAGAGATACCTCTAATGCACTCGGTGACAAACCTAAACTGTGGAGATTCTGCTGTGCAAAAATGGTGCAGAGCTTTCATCACACATTTTGTCACTGCTTCGTGACATTCATCATCCCTGTCCTGACTCATTTTTTTCCCCCCTTTGGCTGGGAGGTAAAACGCTGTTTGCTCCTCAGTAGAGGGCTGTGCCTCAGCTGCAGAGGTAAAAACCATCCACGGAAACATCCAAACAATATTAATCCTTTTAGAAAACATCCACTACATAAAGCACTGATTCTGGACTATTTTTGCTTGGTCACACTGCTTTGGGTTACAGAATCTGACAGGCTAAGTAATAGAATGTTGGAGCGTGTTGTGGGCTGAGCACTTCTCAGATAATTCACAAACATTCAGAGTCCTTACTTTGAAATGATTGACGGTGAGCGAATACTGAAGCGAGGTCTTCTTCAGTGGGCTTTGGTGATGTAAGCGACTGTGTATCTGAGTTAGTTTGTGCTTTAACACATCACCAGTTCTGTCTCCTTACAAAAGATGGCAGCGTCTCAAAGATGCAAAAGAGACAATCTAAGAAAGATCAGGGAGATTTGATAAGAGGCTCTTTGGCTGCAGACATGAATAAATCAGTAGTTTTACAGGCACTGTGTGAAGGTTTTTTTTTTACTTATTCTGTAATGTTCTCGCACTTACACCGATGCCTCTCCATGACCTCCAGGGTAAAATTGTGATTATCAGAATCAGCAGTCTTTGTGCCTGCACCCAGGTCTGAATTTTCACGGAAAAAGCGGTGATGTTGCTCAGAGTCACCCTGATATACCTGTTTAGAAGTTTGGCAATGAGAAATAATTCTTCTAACCGTAATGTTTTTATTTTTTATTTATTTATTTGTAACCAGAGCAGGATGAAAAACACTGTTGTTTGAGACAATGAGACTCTACAGTCATGTAAAAAAAAAAATCTAAATGGCTATGAACAGATTCAGTGCCTGTGCCACATCATGGCATCAGGACTTTTTTTTTTTTTTTTTCCCCTCGTCTGCATTATCTTTTTAGCTGAGCACTGTGTCTGGTGACAGCGTTTAAAAGACATATGCATTGATTTTTTAATTCTAGCAGTGACAGCTGTGAAGATGTACATATATATACATATACATACATACATATACATACATACATACATACATACATACATACGTACATACACATACATGCACATACATGCACATACATGCACATACATGCATATGATTCACTGCTACTAGTGACCATCACCAGCCCTCCCTGTAGGCTACTCCATCAAATCAAACTTTATTTAAACCCCGATGTGAGCTGAAGGGGAGGGCTGTGTTACACCATAGTATGAGTTAAGGGCAATATAGTGACAGAAAGGACAAGACAAACAGGGAGCAGGGCAAACAGGCAGGGACATTCACTTAAGGTTGCAGTCCAGGTGCTATGCAAATCTAGGTCTGTGCAGGCAAGAGAGGTCATAAGAAATCAGGGACACCAGAGATGTGGGGTCTTGATAGTAGGTTGTGGGCTCAGGACTCAGGCATCAGAACTTTTACATGCAACGATGCATCTGCTTCTCTTTTTCACTTACTGTAATAAAGCAGAGATTACAAAGTGTTGTTTTGTTTTCTTGCAGTTAATACTTTTCTGAAGTGTTGAACAAGGGATGCACTGATCCGCAGACAAAGGGCCTCTTCATTAGTGAGATCTTTTCAACCAAGTTCTATGCTCTTCCGTGTAAAAAGATCTGTACATTTAAAAAGACAAAAAAAGAGCCAAATAACATGAAAGAAGATAATCACAGCAGCTCAAAGGTTTGGAGGTATTTCACTTGTTTTGATGCTGAAGTTTACAGTTAAACTGTCATTTCAATCAAGGAGAGACTTAAACACCAGTTCAAATTTGTGAAAAGAATTAATGCAACAATTTTTAACATTACAGATTTTGCGGTTAGACCCCATTAAGTATAAAATAATAATAGGGGGTATAGTGACATGAAAAATATGAATATCCCCCAATGGAGTCTAGACACTGGTGGTGGTAGATGGTCTGGAATAGGCTGGATCTGGTTGACTTGAAGAGGACTGGAAGCTGAAGAACTGAGAGCTGAAACAATGAAGACTGGAGGTGTCTGGGGAGGAGGAGGGTTGTGACCTGAGCCTGAAAGAGAGCTGACAAGCAGAAGAGACAGTATTTAAATTTTGACAGCTAATGTGATGATTGGCTTACGAGTGATGCTGAGAAGATGTGATTGGATAGATAGAAAAGTGACACGCCCCTTGATCAGCTGACGAGAGAGAAGTGGGAAAGAGAAGGAACCATAAGAGTGAGAGAATCAAGACAGTCTTCCTGATTGAACTTACACTAAGCTTCATTCCTGTTAGTGTTGGAGAGAAACTCACCACACATTTAATAATAAACGTTTTTCAATTTTCCAGAACAGAATTCTCTCATGTCTAATCATTATAAACGTCTCATGTATTAAGGAACAGAAAATGCTGAACTGATACTGCTATAGGACTGAATGGGTCTGAGTACCATAGACCCAAATCCCTCCTTTGAACCACGAGACATGACTTTAAAATGATGGATGAATAAAAACAGGAGATGACATCTCCTCACGTACTGACGCAGTATAAATGACCCAGTTCTGAAAAATGTATTAAATTCTTATACCTGAAACTACTTATTTAAATGTTGCCATCAGCAAAATTTAGCAAATCTTTTATGAAGAAGCGTAGTGCTGGGAACACCAGGGGCACATCAAGCAGTGTCTGTGAAATCACACAAGATAAGACTTCTGTAGAGCAGTCAGCTTTTACCAACCAGAATAAAATAAATACAGTCAATAGACGTTTAACAAAAGTGTTAAAGTGTCGCTCAAGCATCCTCAGAGATCTGAGCGTTTCTAGTTGTATGATAAGGAGAGGAGTTGCGTTGTTTGGTGTCATTTTACAGCTGCTAATCAAAATAACATGAGCTGTGATGTCTGCATAAACGCCACAGATTTATACAGACATGTGAAAGCACACCCAACAGAGAACTCCGAGTTATAAAGTAGAGAAGTCACCGGCGGTGGTCTGTCAGCGTGGCCAACGATAGCCAGATAGTTGATGATTAGAAGTGAAAGTGAGATTTATTCAACTCCAGTGTTTGTTAATGTTCGGTTCAAGCAGACTGACTCAATTCTGTGTATTCAGACAGACATGGATAATATATTCAACCAGTTTAAAAAAAAAAAATCTGAATGAAGAATTTTACTGGAACTCAAAAATACCTTTACAAAAACAAATACCTCAAACCTGTTTTCACTACAGGTATCAGCAGTACTGGTCTTTGATTTATTTGGTATTGGATCAATTACAAATTTTACGGTTTGCCCCACCCCCTAGATTTTAGTACATTAAAAATAAATGAATAAATAAATAAATAAATAAATATATATATATATATATATATATATATATATATATATATATATATATATATATATATATATACTCCAGAGTGTATATATATATATATATATATATATATATATATACAGTGCTTAATTTGTGCCGGAGCTAGCCGGAGCGCGCTCCGGGACCTCTTGGATCGGATCCGGGACCTATTTGATCCGCTCCGGCACCTCTTTGATCTGCTCCGTCACCTTTCCTGTCAATAAATAAACTGTGTTTTTAGCTGTGTTTTCTCTGCGCTTTAATCCTCTCTGAAGTGACGCCTGTTGGCTTATTTCTTATGCATTTTACTCAGAAATTAGGTAAAACGGGGGGGGAAAGTGATTCATGCCGTCACGCGTCACAACGCCATGCGCATTGCGAAGGTATTGTTTCCGCATCGGCACCGCGCAAACAACACTTAACAGCCAGGTGACTGACAACGCTGTTACACTTGGCCTGCTAAAATGTCAAAGCGACAATCAAAACTCTCAAGTTTCTTTAAACCAGTCGGTCAGCCAGACTCCAAACTGGCCAAAGTTGTTCCGGAGGCAGAGCCCGGCTCCGCAGATACGGGTGGTGACAGCATGATAGCCGCTGAAGATGTGGTCTGTGCAGTGCGAGTGAAAACGTGGTGTAAAGTCCCATCATTGTGTGGGCATGATTAGCGCATCATTGCTTCATTTGTATATCGGCGTTTTCCAATCAGCAACTTGGACAGTCACTGAGCGAGCTGCTTGGTGTTGTTTGTGCGTGTGCGTGAGTGTGTGTGTGTACACAGTTGCACCGTGATTGACACTTGACAGTGACAGACTGACACTGTTCAGGCTTTCTTTTTAAAATAATATATTCAGTCCTAATTCAATTTCCCCTCCATCTGAAGGGAAAACATATGGAGTGAGGACAAGACAGCCTTCCAAATACAGACCTTTTTTCTAATTCTTTCTTGATTTTTGATTCTCAGGCTTTTGTTAAATTTATTGTATATATTTTTTTCTGGCGTGGTGCTTACATGACAGTGACACACAAAAAATCCCATTAGCAATTAAATGTGTTTATTTGCAATATGTCAGTTATTTAAATTGCTCATTCCAAATTGATTCCAAGTGTTCTGATGGGCCACATGGTGTGCCAAATGTTTCTGCAAATGTTATACTAGATAAATGTGGAAATTAAGGTAAAAAAGAAGATAAAAACGCGTTAAAACCCGAGAAAAAAAGGTTTCTTTCGGCGCACAATTTCGAAGGGGGACCCGGCACCTGATTGGGGACAAATTAAGCACTGTATATATATATATATATATATATATATATATATATATATACAGTACATATCCAGATTACATAAAATAACATGCATACATTATCAGCTGTGGTAGAAAAAGAAATGCCTTAGCAAAGACATCATTTAACGTGATGTACAGTGATGTCCAGGTGTAGTCCATATGTACAAACAAAGTCTAAGGTGTTGCCTTCATATGTGTTGGGCCCCTGATATGTTTGGTAAAATTGAAAGAATCACTGATTTTTAAAAAGTTTACAGCAAGAGTGCCTTTCATATCATTAACCAGCACATTAAAATCACCAAGAAGGAGGATTTTCTCAAATTTGAGTATAGATGCAAGGAATTCACTGAATTCTCATAAAAAAAAGAAACATTAAAACCAGGAGGGCGGTAAATTAGAGCACAATAAAATGGGTTAGCACTCCCAACCTTAGTCACTAAGAGTTCGAATGAGGTGTAAGCTCCAGTGCTCACCCTACGGCAGGAAAGATGGTCCCATGAGCACCACTAACCACTGTTTTTGTCTCTGTCTGGGAACAACTTCACTGGTTTCATTTTAAGTGGTCAACACAAGCCACACACTGAAACTCCTCACTGTGCCCACAGCTGATAAAACTTTGTGTTGTGGTTGTCTTTGCTGTTTCTAAACCTCAAAATGTATGCAATAAACGTTGAGAATGTAAAGTACAAAATACATGCATCCAAACTTTTTTTTTTTTCTTGCCCCAATTTCAGCTCAGTGTTTAATCCAGACTTTAAGACTTTATTTGACCTGTGAATCAGAAAAAAAAAAGCCTCAGGTTTAAATTTAGCTGAATCTTTGGAGTAGGAGAACATCAGATCAGACAGAAATACACCTCCATAAACATGAAAAAGAGCGCTCAGATTTAACACAGAAGGGACCCAATTTAAAATACAAGATCCTCTTGTTCTTTTGGCTAAGTGCGGATTACAGAATCTGAATCAAGGCGAGGTTCTGCAGGAGGAAGTTTAATTCTCAGCCAGCACTTTGCTGGCTCAAGAAAGGTTAACAAGAAGATTTTCAGCTGGCCCGATTCCTGCTTCAAATACTTAGTCATCAGACTCTCAGACATTTTGTTCCTGCGACAGCTCTGTTTACTTCTTTCCCTGTTCGACCAAAGTTCCCTGGATTGTGTCCAAAGAGCAGGGCTGTGTCGAGGACCTGTGGCTGGAGCAGAATTGCCTTTGTCATCCCCCTAGAGTGTGTTCCTGGAACAAAAGACTGCAACATTTCAGACAATTGCAGTGGAAATGTCTGCGATGCATTCAGGCGTCTCTACCTCTGACCCCTCAGCACTGCATAGAATGCTGCGGTTCACCGGTGCAGAGAATGTTTTTCAGGCGCATCACTCAACGAGTGTTCAGAGTCCTCAGGCTTGATTTTGCCGCAGGGTTTCTCTCAGCGAGGAAACATTTCCTCTCCCACTTTCTGAGCCCTCTGCGTCTCCGTGTGACAGACAATTGAGTTGTTGTTGCCTTGGTTCAACTCCGACAGCCACCTGATGACGCCTTCATCTTCGGACGTCTGATGAATATTGATTTGGTGTTTGCTGCTCTCATTGTGCCTCTTTGCGTTTCCATTTACACCAGCATGTATTCATAAACAGCTCTTGTTCAGCGGCAAACAAGCCGATGTCAGCTCTACAGTAAGGAGAGCGAGAGATCATAACCTTTTGTTTTCGTAGGAAGAATACTGCAACCAGTGTCTCTCTTTACGTCCTCCAATGCTTCGGGGTGGTTTTTGTTGTTTATGTGAGTTTGAGAAACTAAGATGATTTGCTCGGAGTTTTCATCCTTCAGTCTTTGAAGTGAATTGCTCTTTTTCCTCTTTCCTTCCCTCGCTCATTCCCAAGAGCTTGGTCAAGTGTTGTACACCAACGCTGAGCTGTTCTGCTTTACTGGCAGCCATCTGGCAAAACCTCACAAACATTCCCTAATGCAATTTCTGCCTTTTTTTTTCCTTCTTCCCAATCATTTGATGTTCACACAGAGCTATGCACTGCACTACGTCTCTCTTTTTCTCTCTTTCCCTTGCGTTAATGGATGGCTTCACAAATGGAAACCTCCACTCAGTGACTGCGTACGGATGCTGTTTAGATATTTTTGAAAGCTTTGTGTTTCACTTCGCGAGAAAGTCCAATTTTTTGGCCCTAACTAAACTCTTTTCACCAACTCCTCTCATTTTCAGAAGCAGTTTGCAGAAAAAAGGGGTGTTCAGAGAAAGCTTTATTATGCTCCACAGTTGATTATGCTCTTTAAACACCAACGCTTGCAAGAACAAACCGTTATATTGCCCGTCTGCTAAGTCTGTTTCATGGTCAAAGACTTACTGTGAAAATCTTTCACCCCAGAGAGTCTAATGCAACATCCTGATTCAAATCGGCCTAAATCTCTTTCACTGATATGCACAAAAACATTTCCAGCGCGTCTTTCAGCATGGGCCTGAATCAGCCAATAACTCCCCAGAACGGCTCACAAACTGTTTGTTGATACAGAAATAGAAACAGGTTGCTGAAGTTTGGCCCCAAAATGAAAATGTGGTAGGCTGCAGTGACAGAAGTATATTTTCTCCCCTTCTTTGGTGCGACTTGTCCTCATTGTTTATTTCTACATTACAGCCAGACAACACAAAAGGACAGTTAGTCAGTCTTAGATGACTGTAAAGTGGTGACTGAGTGGCAGCTATGGGTCAAGTAGTGGAAAGCCATTCTTGAGTGGAAGTAGACAGCTGAAAAAAAAAAAGGCAAAGAATTTAAAATGTACATTCTAACAGCTTTCCTCAAGCATTACAGGTATTTTTCTGGTACTAAATAAAACTAAAAATTGAAAGTTTAAGCAGAGGTAGTTGGTGTGCCCACCCATCCTGTTTCTGCCTCCAGCTTACATCTAGAATCACAGCCGAGTGTTTTTTCTACTCCTCACCTCTCTGTTTGACGTGCCTGGACTGGACCCAAAGCAACACCACAGCTTTGATGTCTGTTTGCGCTGCTCTAAAATGCACGATCCAAGGTAGGGATGTAAATTTAAAGCATCCTCTGTGACGGTCTTTGGAAATGTCAATTATTGGGGGGTACAAGTAACCGAAATATTTTTTTTTTTTCTCAATAATATTTTCCACAGCAACATCCATTTCATTACCGCTGGTACTGCATAGCTACAGAACATTTTACAGGCGTCCAAGTTGTTTAAAACCCTGAATATCAACATGTGGAGCAGGCTCAAAGAGCAGGGCCCGTCCTACAGAATGTGGGACAACAAGAAAACTGAACAGAAACTTTAGTAGTATAGGGATGTGCTGGTTAATAAATAAATAAATAAATAAATAAATAAATAAATAAATAAATAAATAAATAAGAGGCTTGTAAATACTTAATCGCAATTAATCAGATTGATCGTAATTAATGGCATACCATTATTTGACGCAGCGTTTTTTAATTCAGATGAATTTGACAGATGACTGAATCAATAAATATAAATATACATGAGCTTAAACAACAAAATCATGTTTACTTTTAACCAAACACATTTTTTTTTCTAAATGTAAAGCACACTATTAGGAACATTACTGCATTTCGAGCAGGCAATGTTTTGAAGGCTCATCTACTAAATTCAAGGTCTCAAGGACTTCTTTTAAACTTGAGCATATATTTTTAATCATTCACTTAAAATTACAACTATGATGACCAATTACACTTTGGAAAATAACATTAAGTAATGCTGGAGATGACTAAATCTTACTTTCACTTCTATAAATCAGCTTCCTGGATGTTATTGGCCTTACTGAAAGGACTCCATCAGCGACTTCTTTCTGTGGGTCTTGTTGTAGTTTGGAGATTCTACTCCTCTTCCTCCGTGTTTACTTTGCAGCTCAGAGCTGTCTATTTTTGGGGGCGTTTTCTTTCATTCATCTTCTATACCGCTCATCCTGTTCAGGGTCGCAGGTGTCTGGAGCCTATTCCAGCTGTCTTAGGGTGAGAGGTGGGCGACACCCTGGACTGGTCTCCAGCCAATCACAGGGCTGACACACAGAGACGGACAACCTCTCACATTCACACTCACACCTACTGGCAATTTAGAATCACCAATTAACCTATGGGCATGTTTTTGGACTGTGAGAGGAAGCCGGAGTACCTGGAGAGAACCCACACATGCACAAGGAGAACATTCAAACTCCAACACCAAAAGGCACACCGGGCAAGCTGGGATTGAAAGTAGTGACCTTCTTGCTGTGAGGCTGCAGCACTAGCTATTGTGCCACAGTGCACTTCAGTGTTTTTAGACATTTGTTTAAATTTGTGGGTTTTCCACAGTAACTTATTTGTTTTCTGCAAAGTGGACGCTTGAGCATTTTGGTCATCAGCTGTAAAATAGCACCAAACAGCGCTCACTCTGTGCCATCCTCATGGCAACAATCACAGTAGAGCGAGTGCACATGAGCTGATTGAGTTCTTTTTTTATTTAACTTAAATTTTCCATCCACCAGGCTGAGCAAGGCTGTCTCCTCCTAACTGTTTGTTGTCAGTCTGATGTCACTCGGGCGCTTCCCACATTGGGGGCATCGTCTTTCGCATCGCTGTGACTCGTATGCCAGGAACTTGTGCAAGAGAAATGTTCCATATGTCTGGAGTGCCACTATAAACTGTGTTAAAATGCATCAAGTTGTTAAGTGTATTCTTTTCTTGTAACTGATTAATCATAATTCAATCAAGTCTCAGCTATTAGAAACAGTTTTTTAGACTTACAGCTTCCCGTTTGCTACTTAGATGTTCTCACTGAGACAAACAAAGCATGTCCACTAGTTTGGTGTCGGTTGGGAGTGCAACCAGGTCAGGGTGGACATCACCCACTCAGACGGAGAGAATGCTGCTGGGCTGTGAACATGCTGGCACGCCAGCTTAGCCAGTGTGGGAAATGTTACTGCTTAGACTTTCCACCAGGATGTCAGGAAGAAGATTTTTCTGGTTAAGCTCCAAGAAAAAAACTACAAAAAGTTAATAAAAAAAAACAAACAAACAAAAATAAAAAAAACAAGAGAGATTGATGACATCCTTTGATTATTCAAAGGTGTAGTTTGGGTGTAACAAGAATAAAACCAATCCCTCCTCAAGAGCCAGGTGCCCCATCTATTCCAAACAGTTTCTGTATCCTGCTGAAGCTTTCAGTGATGTGCTCTGTTAAAATAAGCCCACTGAACCGAACAGCATACAGTACCTGCTCCCCTGGTTAACATCAGAATCCTGACATCTGGTCGGTGTCTAGTTAAACAGCAGGGACGCTGATAACAGGATGGAGGAAATCTCTCATAAAGCCTTCAATTAGCATCGGTCAGTTAGCCCCAAAGTGCTCTTCGGTTTTGGAGGTTTCTCTGTTGCATCCCACAGATTTTAACCTCTCCAGCCGTCTCTCAGCTGCATCTGTCTGTTTTTGTTTCCCACTATTTGCAAACAGACCTCTTTTGGCAGATTGATAATTCTTGCTGGCCAACCAGGATCTGCAACTGAATTTCACAATACGACACCACTGTATCTTTTCAGAGACAGCTTTACTCTGAAAACCAGGGCTGAAAGTGGAGTTAGTGAAGCCCTGAAACTGTTTTCTGTGAAACAGTGACAGGGAAAGCTAAAGCGTCACACTGTGGTGACACATGACACCTGCAGGTGTTCAGCAAAGAGCAAAAAGGCAGAAATACCTCTCTCCACCCGGCAGCCTGTCCCACCGTCACTGTGTGTCAGCCAGAATAAATAAATGTCACAACCTGACGATTGTTGCTGAGGAAAAGGTGCAGAGTGATGCAGACTATACAAACAAGTGTTGGTGTATGTGACGGTAACAAAGGGCTTTAAGGGGACAAATCACCACCATACGTGTACTAGTCTACATACAATCTTTAACTATATTGTTTGACACTAAAGCTGCAAAATCTTTCAAAAGGAGTTTAATTTATTACCTTCAACTCTTAGATCAGTTTCCAACACAAGATTTGAAATGACCTTTGACGGATGGGTTGTTTGGTCTGTAAGACAGCAGGAAAGACAAAATGTACCTAAACAATGATAGTGACTGAAGTTATGGTGTAAGTGTGGATTTGCTGTTCATCATGAGACTGGGGTCCACATTCGAGATTTCCTGCTGCTTAACAGAAGGTTTTTTCTTGCCGCCATGATGGAGGGATTCATGATTGGCTATATGGATTCATGTTGGGTGTTGGATGTATATATGTATCTATGCATATATGTATATCCTTAAAATGAGGAGCTTTGTGCTCTATTGTAAAGTGTCTTGAGATAACACTTGTTATGAATTGGCGCTATACAAATAAAGATTGATTGATTGATTGATTGTAAGTCAAGACAGCTGTATATATCCAACTAACTGCAGAGGGACAGACAGTCTCAAAATGGATCCACTAAGTTGGGCTCTCAACACAATCGATAAGGTTTTCTCAACCAGTCAAGCTGAACCAGGAGAACCTAAATGCCCTGATGGAACATTCCTAGCTGGGTCTTATGTGGAACAAAGGACTGGTCATAAAAAGTCAAATACGGACACTAGAAGACAGTCGAGAATGATGTCATACTTCTGTAAATGGAATACAAATTTATAATAATCTGATGATATGTGGAAAAGAGGAGACTAAATATTGAGGAAATGGGGACGGGACTAGATAAGCTTTGCTTCTCCCGTCTTCCCTTTCGGACATGTACAATTTGATCAACTATTGACAATGTGTGATGTCGTATAAGTGTGCTGACGTGACCGAAATTAAAAAAAATAAAAAATAAAAATAAAAAAAACAAGGAGCAATAAAAGTCAGAACATTTATAGATGTAGATTCAAACATATTGAGAGAAGATTTTTAAAAACTAAGTCGAGTAAATCTTGAAATCCTGAAGCGTAAGATGACATGATATATACTTACAGAATGTTTCTCTAAGTTTCAGCAAAGGCTCAGCATGTTTTTTTTTTTTTAACAATAGAAGTATTAGGCCTCTTTTAGTTGCTGTAATTGATGCACTATTAAAATATTAGCATGGATAATCCTCTCTGCATCACTTAGAACGCTAAAGAATACAGGCTAAGGTCAAATTGAACTTGTCAGTTCGTGAAGACTTAATATGATTAGAGAGCCAAGGGCAGGACAGAAGGGGCCGGGAGCGCACTCTGAGCTGCCAACAAAGACTTTCATTTAGGCTGAGATCGTCTTATTATGTTGGTGAAGCAACTACAGCCGCTGATTGAAGTCAGCTGTGCGGCTACACGGCTTTTAATTTGACTCATCAGTGAAGATGCTCTTCACTGTGAGGTATAGGAAACAACCGTTTAACCGATAACAGCTTTTGTTGACTGAACTATGGTGCGGGTTGACAGCACCTAAAACCTTGATTTGCTGCTGCTTACTACTGTTAAGTCACAGAAGTTCACTTTTCTTAATAGTTTCATGAAGCACATTTTAAAGGTGGACATGTTTCCCTGTCCTGGTCGTTTAGAAACGGACTGATTTACGTTAAGTAGAAGTCCCTGTGACAGCACCACACTGGATGGCAAAGTTCAGCAGAGAGAAGAGGGATCTGTGTGTTTCCCTTTGATTCAAAGATGGATGCTGGAGCTGGACCGTCAAAAAGAAGGACGTCAGAGCAGAAGAAAGCTGAACAAGAGCGTGACAGAGCAACAGGTTTCTATCAGCAGTCCCAAACCTTTATAATTCAGATTGGTCTGTGCTCAAAAGGTAACATCAACCATTGAGGTGGTTTCCCAGCAGTGAGGAACTGAATTTATGATTTAGAGTGCTGAAAATGTTGAAGTGCATACGGTCTGAATAGAACGCTGTATTAGAGGACACAGCCCTTTCTGTTCCTACCAGTCCTTTTGATGGAAGATTGCCTGTTTCAGAACCAGTTCCCTCAAGAAGTCTTTCTGAAATCTTAACCCTTTGAACCTGAGGGTCCCCGATTGAGGGCTTTTGATGTCACACAGAGTGAAATGATGCACAAATCACTAAAGAATAAAGTGATGTTGCTACATGAGTATATAAACATTTTTTTATATATATATATATATTTCACAAACGCAATTCAAATAAGAACTAAATGAATTACCACATATCAAACTCTGTACAGCCCCTCTGTTTTAACCCACTCACCACATCTCTGGCTCTACCACTGCAACGCTACATGAGAAACAAAAAATAAAGAAGTCAGATGAAAGCAGAAACTCCACAGATTCCAGTGATATAAGCCAAATCTATATACAGCAAAGTACCAGAGAGAGAGAGAGAGAGAGAGAGAGAGAGAGAGGGCAAAGAATCACAAACAATAAGAGTTTCACCAACTGAAAGTTAAACTGAATATATGAAAACTGTTGTATTTGGATGTATTGATCAGCATTAGAGCTACACAAATGAAATATGAGAAAGTTGAAATAACACAGGTGGAGCCAAACTGTGCCCAAAGAGAGCTCGCCTGAACTCTCTGCACTAAAACTTCTCTAATTTTGTTCAAATTCACTTCATCAGAGTCAACCTTTGCAGAGACCATGTTCATATGTTGTGTTCATATGTTGGACTATGGTCTGATAAAGGTTTAAAGCTGCAGCTGCATTATTTTCAAAGAGAAAAAAGAGCTATTCGTCTGGTTTATTTTTTCCAGGTGAACCTACATTTTGCCCTTTTTGCTAGATGCCATCTTCATTTTTCAGATTCAATCTTCAGAGACCTGGAAAATTCAGCTCAGGGTTTGAAGGGTTAAAGATGGGTCCTGTTTTATTTTTGTCTGAAAGTCTGATGGCCATGAAACATTTCAGTGCACTCCAGTAGATTTTTGAGCCCGGAGCTTCAAATCAAAACAAATGCAGCTAAGTCAAAGTGTGCTCAAAGATAGTCGTAAAACATGACGGAGATGCTCCTTTCCTTACCACAAAAAAAAAGTCTATTTTCTGTAGATAAGGTGCTTTTCTAACCAGATGCAGTGGTTACATTGCTCTCTTAGAAAGTAAATAAATAACACTGACCAAACAGGGTTTCTGCCTCTCTGGATGAGTTGCTCCTTTTCTGGTTACCAGTCGACTTCTCGCTTTTGGAATAGGATTTTGTACCTTTTAAAAAAATAAATAAATAAAGCTGAAGACATGATGAGGTTTAGAGAAACTTTGAAAGTAATCTTTCAGAGGAGCTCTCTAAATTTTTCACAAACAGTTGTTGCTTTTAACAAAAAGCTTTACACCAAATCGAGGTCAATTAGGCGTAAAAGCGCCCGCTCAGTGATTTTCTTTCATACAAAATATTCACACAACGCTATCGCTCGTTCTTACTTCTTTGTGGAGCTAATTTGTTGCTTTTTTCAATCTGGACTTGAACGAAAAAGCAGACATTTGAGACTATTATGAAAGACTTCATAATAATACTTATGTTGGAAATCACTCATGTTGGATAAAATGTTATGTAACCACAGAATCATGTCGCCCCGTGTCTGTCATGAGCATTTCCAGCTCCTTTGTAGTTTTTACTTTGTGTGATGAGGGTGGGTAACTTTCTTGGTTTAAGGCTGATGAGCTCTTGTGAAGGTTGGGAGTGTTAGCAGGGGGTCACGCTTCACCCCTCCTCCCATTCAGAAGCTGATGCCTCCCTCATATCCATGCCAAAGACATCCCCACCCTCCATTTAAGAGATCTGAGCGTAAGTATTATGTTGACCAGATGATGAAGTCAGGTCTGGCAGCAGAGCTTAGAGCTTATCCTCGTCATGCCAGGAACAACATATGCTTTGGTGTTATTTATGAAGCCTCCTCTCATGAGGATCCAGCAGTGTAACATAGAGGCCAACAGCGTAGCAGAGCATAGCTTCTGCTCTGAGACGAGATCATTCTCAGCACGGCACTCTCCCCGTACTTCCACTCTAATATGCTGTCTGTCTGATTCATTACTGCGCTTTGTAATCGTAGCAACTGCTGTGTCTCTCAGAGGCATTCAGGGATGAATCTGAATGACAAGAAGCTCTTTGCAATTTCATTGAAGTCCCATTCCCTGCTGAAGCAGCACGAGCAGCCGGCTCTAACCAGAACAGGAGAGAACACTGGAATAGGTATCATCTCCACTTTCCTCATAACACTGTGAAGTAGTCTGCAAATCCAAATGGGAGTCCTGCCAGGGCTGTGGGTGGGGGCCTCGGTCCCTGCTGACAGAATCATTTGAAAATCCTGGGCACATGATCGCCAATGGAAAAAAAAAAAAAACACGCAGAAGCAAGTGAAGTCCTGAAAATTCTGTAATATTCTACATGAAGGCAGATTTGGTAGTTAGGAGTGATGATGGATTCATGCAGAGTTTCTAGGGACCAGGCTGGCTAACAGGCTCATTCCCACTGTTAAATTATTAAAGCCCATGGGTTCAGGAACATCCACATGTTTTTGCTCTCGTCATATTTTATTTCATAGTAGTTATTGGGAGGGAATTAATTATTAACAGTACTGGGTCCCCAGACATTTTCCAATGGCTCGTTTTTGTCAGCCGCTATAGATGATTGGTTAACCTTCCCTTGTTCTAATGCCAGAGGTTCCTCTGCCACACACAGAAACTGTGTACATGCAGTACCTCGCCAGCCTCAATCTGCTTTTTGTTTTTCCTGTAGGGTGTGATATTGCTTTCTTTTTCATCACTGCAGAATAAATATCGTTTGACATGAGTCGTGCAAAGTCCCAGTAGTCTTTAGTCTGTTTGTTTACCCATTAGATTGTCAGCGCTGTGCTTTTATCTGCTTTCGTTTGCGCCTGCCTCTGAGTGCCTTTCCTCCGTATCTCCTCCACAACAGATCCACAGACTACGGCTCCACATATGAGAGGATGAACGACAAAGTGGGATCCAAGACTGTCCTGAGCTACCTGTACGTCTGCCCAACCAACAAGAGAAAGGTAACTCATTCTGCAGCTCCCGCTACACCGTGGACTAACTGGGACAGTTTGTGTTTTTCTTAACTGCAGAGAGAAACAAGAGATCTCTCTTATGAGAAAGGCTGACCTTACAGCTCCCCTGTCTCCTTATTATCTATATTCCAGGCATATTTTCCTGTCTGATCTTATTTACAACAATACAAACACATGTAGCTGTTAGCCTGATCATTTATGTCAGTATAGTGCTGAATAATGCAATGACTTTACATAATTCTATCTAAGATTCCCTCCAGGGTTATTATTGCATAATAATAAGAACCGTCAGTCAATTGAAAATTGTACTATGAATAATCACAGTATATGTTGTGGCTAATCACAGCTCATTCCAGTTGGACAATAACCTATTTTGCAACATTATAGCTGCAAACACTCAGGAAAATGTGTTTGCATAACCAAAACCAAATGTTGGTCCACACTCCAAGTTAAGCATATGAGTCAATCCTACCACTACTGTCAGTGAATTAAAGATAAGCTTTTTCAACTCAAAGTGTTTTTTTTTTTTTTTTTTTTTTTTTCGGCAAACAGAATGCTCACTTTCCCTTTCTAATAACAGTTTTAATTTAACTGAAAACAGTTTTAATCTTTAATACTTCCAGTTGTTCTTGTTGTTTTTTACAGATGCCTGATGCTCTTGTGCAAACCAGCAGTGATGTGCACAGACAGAAGTAACAGATTGTTAAATCTATTAATTTAGATCTGAATCATGATTCAGCACAGCTGTTTAATACTTAAAGACAAACGGAATTCCTAAACCTCTCAAGTATTTTACCCGGCCTAACCTAACCCTTACAGTACTGTGTTCCGTTTAGCAATTTGTGTGTACCATGGAGATTTATTTTTGTAGATGGCATTACTCTCTTATAAAAATACAACCCCAATTCCAATGAAGTAAGGAAATTGTCTAAAACATAAAAAAAAAAAATAAAAAAAAAAAAAAAAAAAAAAAAAACGCTTGTTTGGAACATTACATAAGCAAACAGGTGAGTGTCGTGATTGGGTATAAAAGGAGCATCCCCAAAAGGCTCAGTCCTTCACGTGCAAGGATGGGGCGAGGTTCACCACTTTGTGAACAACTGCGTGAGCAAATAGTCCAACAGTTTAGCAACAATGTTTTGCAGTGTACATTTGAAAGGGATCTATGAATACCATCATCTACAGTCCATAATATCATCAAAAGATTCAGTGAATCTGGAGAAATCTCTGCACGTAAGCAGCAAGGCTGAAAACCAACACTGAATGCCCGTGACCTTTGACCCCTCAGGCGGCACTGCATTAAAAACCAACATCATTGTGTAAAGGATATTACCACGTGGGCTCAGGAAGACTTCAGAAAACCATTGTCAGTTAACACAGTTCATCACTACATCTACAAGTGCAAGTTCAAACTCTACCATGCAAAGACAAAGACAGATATCAACAACACCCAGAAACGCCGCCGGCTTCTCTGGACCCGAGCTCATCTGAGATGGACTGACGCAAAGTGGAAAAGTGAGCTGTGGTCTGACGAGTCCACATTTCAAATTGTTTTTGGAAATCATGGACGTGGTGTCCTCCAGGCCAAAGAGGAAAAGGACAATCTGGATTGTTCTCAGGTCAAAGTCTCAAAGCCAGCATCTGTGATGGTATGGGGGTGTGTTAGTGCCCATGGCATGGCTAACTTGACCATCTGTGAAGGCTCCATTAATGCTGAAAGGTACATACAGGTTTTGGAGCAACATATGCTGCCATCCAAGCCACGTCTTTTTCAGGGACGTCCCTGCTTATTTCAGCAAGACAATGACAAGACACATTCTGCATGTGTTACAACAGTGTGGCTTTGTAGTGAAAGAGTGCGGGTACTAGACTGGCCTGCCTACAGTCCAGACGTGTCTCCCATTGAAAATGTGTGGGGCATGACAACGGAGACCAACGAAGACAATGCCCCGGAGACAACATTGTAGTGTTTTCAGTTGAATAACGGTTAAACAGGATTGACAAACCATTGTATTCTGTTTTTATTTACATTGCACACATCCTATCTTTACTGGAATTGGGGTTGTACAATTTCTGAACAAAATCAAAGTTCAGCATGAAAAATTAAACAGGCGTGACTGCTTCATGCAAGAGATGTTTCTGGCATCACCAAATGTGGAATTTAATAACTTGAAGAAACGGAAAACAGGGAAAAGTGTCAGCATGCCAGCTGCCAACCATCTGCCAATGCCTTTAATCAGCTCAGGAATTTTGTCAATTATTTTTCTTTTTTTCTGACATTTTACAAATTTAATTCACTAATCAGATGGTTTGCATTTCCCCCTTCCATCTGCTTTACTTTTATGTGGATTTAATTTAACTGGGAAATGTTAAAAGAAACCTTTTGACTCCCCTGGTATCAAAATTCACATTGGCTTAATTGATCTGGAGAGATAAGTGGTTCTTTAAAGTATTATGATTATATTTGCATCACTTACTGCAAAGATCCATGCAGAGGAAATGCTCTGTAACCCTCTCACTGTGATCAACCCAAAGAATCAGGGAGTCTACGTGGACTCCTCGAGTCTTCTGTTCTGAGCAACAATTTGATTGACAAGTGTAATCCTGCAGTTTGAGGTCAGAGGGCTGTGAGCTGCGTGGGTAAAGTAGGAGGATAGTTGAATGCTAATGGCCTTTTTCCATACCAATGTTTATATGGTTCACTTTACATCTTTAAATGTGTCTTAAAAACACCATAAAAAAGAGTACCGTCAAGACTGTGTCGCTTGGAAATCAGCATCTTGCCACTAATTATAACAGATTCTATGCATATGGTGGAGATGACGTTTACACAGCAATAAAGTGATATGTTACCCTGGTTACAGAAATTAGGAGAGATTATCATTATAGCTTTACAGAGAGCTTGACACGGTAATTGGAGGCAATTAGAAGTAAAACAGTGGGAGCAGTGACCATTTAGGTCTTTTTTTTGTTTAAATTTCAGCAATACCTCAACCACAAAGGACTGAGCCTTAGCCTTTGTACTTCCTGCACAAACCACCAAACGCAAACTAGCAATGCTGGTGACTTAATGACAAGATCTTGGACCAGGTATCAGAAATAGAATTATAATTGTGGGGGATTGATATACTGCAGGTAGAAATGGAAGAGAAATGATGACAGAGGCATACAGTAAAGGGGTTTTAAGTGCTGAAAATCTAAAACCAAAACAGCACCTGTGTGTCAGGCTTAGTATTTGTTTTTGATGAATCCAGCATGCTTTGTGCTTGCTTCTTTTAATGCATCTTTGTAGTCACACCGGTGAATTGAAAGCAGCCCACCTTTTTAATGTCAACAGATTGTATTTAAAGTGTGTCTTCAAATCCTAAATGGTCACAGAGACACAACAGAACTTCTGAAGAGAACAGGTATCTAATCTTAAATGCATCTCATACTTGTTGGTTTTTCTCTCATGCTGTCTGTATTCACGGTATTAGTGGATTCATGAGACTTGAAATCCTGAGCCTGCATTTTTTTTTTTCTTTTGGCCATCAGGGAGTGACTTAGCTTTTCAGAGAGTTGCCCGTTAACTTCATCAGAAATCACAGTCTTCTCAAACTATCGACTGCTTTGGTTTGAATCTTCTAAAACTTTGCTCTTGATCAGTTGTTTCTTTTGTGAATGAAGCTTGAGTCCTTTCCTTAACCCTCTGGCGAATTGTGGGGACTGCAGTGTTCAGCTGTTTAAAGTCATTTTCTTCTTAAGTTAGAGGTCTCTGTGGTTGAGCCTCTAGAGAGCTCTCTGCTGCTCCATTCCATTGAGCTTCATTCAGTGGTCAGTCGTTGTAACTGCTAGTCAATTTTCTCTGACTCCAAGATGACAGACAGACAGACAGACGGACAGTTATGGACCCCTGCTGACATGTCCTTTCAGTTCTTCAATTCCAATCAGTCAATCAATAGAAATGTTTATATACAGTAGCATCTAAGTTACAGTATAGTAGTAGCAGAGAGTTAAATATGATCCAGTTCAGGTTAAAGCTAGAGGATAAATCATGATTTAGGGCACAGGTACATGGAGCTCATACTAGAAAATATATAAATAAATTGAGCACATTTTTGTTAATCAGAAAGAATAAGGGGCTGTGAAAATTAATATCCTTCTCATCATCCATTTATTTTCATTTCTGGGTCCAAAATAACAAAACATCATCTTGATCTAAAAGTGGTTTACTTAAAAATGGTCGTCCACAAACTTGTCAGTAATGTCATGATTTTTCCCTCCTGGTATGTTTTATGTGTTGCAGTATTTTTGGATGTGCTACAGGTAAACATTTCAAACATTTTAATGTGAAATAAAATGTTTATTGAGACATATTACCATATGAAATTAAAAGGTCAGACATGTTTTTTTTTTTTGTTTTGTTTTGTTTTTTTCTTTTTTGGAAGCCTCGAGATAAGGTTTGTTGTGATTTGGTTCAATATATATAAAGACTGATTGATTGATTGATTGATTGACTGACTGATTTTTTTTTTTCTTTTGTGGTTCCACACCAAAAGAAAAAAATGTCTTTTTTATTTATTTATTTGTTTATTTGTACTTCATGACCCTCCTATCAGTGTTTTACAACACTCACTTTATGAACCATGAGCTAGCTTTTTTGTTTGTTTGTTTTTTTCATAATGTGGTGACTGAACTAATGTTCTTCACTGTTCTCATGACATCACTGTAAATTTCTACCTACATCCAATCCCAACATTACAAATCCATCTGGAAAAGATGAAACATGAAAAATGAAGCTGTGAAAAAAAGCATGATTTTTTTTTTGTTTTTGGTCCATTTTTAATATGCAGACTTTCCCCTTCCCAGAAAATAATGAAAAATGAATGAGCAGCTCTGAAAGATACTGATTGAAGGACTTATGAAAATTTGAGGACCTTTGAAACTGTTGCTATAAACCACAAAAACAGAATCATAGTCAAATGTTAATGAAGCCCAGAATTTTTCCACCATGTGAAAGATGTTTAAAAAGCTAATAAAAACACACTTTATGTTTGGAAATAATCAGCCCATCCCAGTTGACCTGCCGTGTAAGAGAAATGCTGGTACAAATAAAACTAGACTCAGAAAAGAAAGGCTGACTCCTGAGAGGACGTGATGAGAGTCGTCAAGGTGCTCGGGATCATCAGCATCACTTTCCCAAGGCCAAGCCAAGGTACTGACCCTGAATGCGTTTGCATGGCGTGGGAGTTAATGGGACCCTGCAATGTTGAGTGAAACCGTGTCTGTGTGAGCTGCTGCTGAGTACTCTTTATGACTCAGCACGTCCGCCTTTTTGATTCGCAGTCGATTTAACTTCACATCAAGTGTATGGCAGAAACTGTCCCTAAAGTCTGTTCATTGATGATCTTACACTCTCCTCTTTCTTTACTTTAAGAGGAAATGATGTCATTATTGATCAAGTAGAATTAAAAATCATATAATTCAAAACATGGTACAGTTCAAGAACCCCAAAACTCCACTCTTTTTCATAAATCTATAAAAGACGTCCACATTGAAGTAAGAATTTGAGTAACCTCTTACTTATAGATGTATATGTTTGGTTGTCTTTATGGATTTTATGCAATGTGGTGGATGATGTACAGATGAGCAGCACTTATCCAGCTTTGAACAATAAATAAATAAATAAATAAATAAAACAGAATCACGTTTTACTAAAACCTAATAAAAGTATTTTACATTGTGTTAAACCAGTAACGACAACCAAACCTACAGGATGTTTTCCCCTGGGTTTACGTTATTGTTCTACAAGATAAATCACCGTCCTGCCTGATGCTAAAGATTAATTATTTAACTCTGTCCTATCCAAGAACTTGTTGCAATCCCTGGAGGATATTTTGCTCTAATAGTTGATCTCCAGCTCTGCCCGTCAGCCCGTTCCCCTCCGCACCTTATCCCTGATCTAATTATCTTTGTTTGCCATCCCTTAGATGGATGGAAGTTTACCTGGCTGCGTCTCTACTTTGCCTCCATGGATCCGTGCAGCCCTGTGGATACCCAATCACTCATAGTTAGATAAAATCGTCTGCTGCTCTGTGTGCTATTCCTATCAACCTCAATAAAGGTATCATTATATGTGTACTTCCACTTTCCAAGGAATATCCCCTCTTACATTGTCTTGAAAAAAAGGTAGAAGTTGTGACCTTTTCCAATGTCGCAGTATAGATTTGAATGATAGTAATGACATTTAGTGCGAAGCCTGTGAAAATGACAGCTCCCATGAATCTTCTGGGCTATATTTTGATGCCATTTCTGTGAGCTGGGTGTGCACTTAGAGCTAAAGCAGTTTGATTGAACGCCTGGTGGATTAGGTTAATTTGAAAATAAAGACATGCACGTCTAGAATGCCACTGAGGAAGCGAGACAGTGAAAACATGATAGCTAAATGTGGGTGATTAAGTCCTGATCCATGGTTAATGAGCATATTGCTGCGACAACTCTCTGTTAAAGCCTCCCGTCAAAGACACACTAAGCTCAATTGATCTGGCGTGACATGATTCATTTGCTGCAGGGTGTCTCTCTCCTTCCCTGTCTGATCCATACCTCCACTTACCTCATGATCTGACAACTACCCGCTTCTATCTCTGTGCTCCAGCTTATGCACAGCTCAACATCAGGTTGATAAAACACAGCGGTTATCGCCCTAACCTCTATCGATTTAGTATTGTTACCCTTCTCGCAGGCTGAGTGGATGCTGTGAGGGAAATCTTAATCACCCCCTTGCTAATGCTATCGCTCACTGTGATTTTGGAAGTGAGTAATTATTGTATGTGGCTGATTGTTTTAGGTAGCAGGAGAGAAATTGGCTGCTGCTCTTTTTTCTCGCCTTTGTATTGGCTCGGAATTGGTTGTGGGCTCTGTTAATCTCAGTGGTGTCAGACAGAAACTGGCTTGTTACGATAATGTGTAAGGTTGGGGAACAATGCGGCTGTTTTCACACTTATGTGATGTTAAATGAGTAATGTGAATGGGATGATGCTTTCTAGGCACTTCTCCAGTTTAAAAAAAAAAAAAAAAAAAACGCACTTCCCTAAGCAGCTACGGTCCGATACAGATAAGCTCAAAGCCGTGCATTTGAAGGCTATAGTCACGCAAGGAACACAAACCACTCTTCAGCAGAAAGGATGTAATAGTTAAATATGAAACATACAGAATGTACCTCCATCTCTAAAAAGGTATTTCTGCTTTTCTATTACACCCAAAGCCCTGACAACTCCCCAAAAGAGCTCTATAAAATGTAATTTCCTTTTCATAATAGACTCTGCTGCTTACTATAATAATATATAAAATGATTACTGCTTTAAAACAGCATATTACAGCTGACAAGCCCCAAAGACAGGCAGATATCAAAAGGCCTTGGTTTTACACAGGGACAGGTAATGAATGGCAAATCAGCGAGCAGCAGCCAATGAGAAATCCAGGTTGAGAATTTGCTGCCTGTTTATTGGTGCTTAATGAAAAACAATTCATCTAAATCACCACCGGGGAGGGTTCTCTGTTAAAACTGTGGAAAGAGGGCTTACATTTCTGTCAGTGACAAATGTGCTGCTGTTTTTCCAATCCAAATTGAATTGACGAGAGAAAAACACATCCATTGGACCACCAGCCCCGCCACTGCCTGCGAATTCTACCAACCTGGGTGTTGTAGTTTCATCCCAATGAGTTAAAGACTTACAGGAGCACAGTTAAATCTGCACCATGATGGTGTCAAAAGATTTTGGGGCTTATTCACAATGTGTGCTTGAACTTTGCGTATGAAAAATTGAAGTACAAATCTGGGATTCATCAGTATAGTCTCACTTGAATTTATTCTTATAAAAAAAGTATACTTCCTTAGACTACTTCCTTAGAATACTTGCATATGCACAAATAATTATGACAAACTTTCTCCAAAAATGTAAACACATACTCTTTTAACTTAATGCACAACATATTTAAGCTGCTTCCAGTAAAAGAAAAAAAAAAAAAAGCCTTTAACTCATTGGCTGCCAATTTCGTCTATAGATGTCAGTTCTGTTTTTCAACATAGCTGGCTGGAGGACAGTCTGGCAGAGCTTGTCTGTCAATATCAGGATTGTAAACCACTAAAGGTGGCAGCGGTGCTCGCTTTGGTTGAGAGATCAGCAGAGATATGAGAAGACGATGCGAGATGACAGAGACATGGGGAGACGTTGCAAGTCAGAAAAGTTCAGGCAGCTCACACTCAGAGTGTGAGTCGTGGTAGTTCGGAGAGAGAGAGTGTCGAAGCTTCAGAGACGAATGCTAAAAACTAATGAATCAAAGCTAGTTGTCTCTGTTTTGTTTTATTTTATTTTATTTTTTTTGGTCAAAAACGGGTGTTTTTTGGTGAAAGCAGCCTCTGTTGTACTGCTGATTACAATAGATCCTGATGAAAGAAGAGAGTCTACTCTTATTTTTGGTAGTTTCAGTGTTTACATGATCATAGCACACATTATTCTGTGCGTCTTGAAAGCTCGGTCAAAACGGCTGGCAGCCAGTGAGTTAACAGAATTCAACAACAAACTGTGAGTTGACTGAATGTATCAAATAACCATGAATTACTCTGATTCTGATTCATTAATACACACAAGGTGGTCAGAACAAAGTTGCTGGTACGCACGTGTCAGGAATCCCACAGTGATTTTGCGTACGCACTTGTTTAATGCGCAGTGTAAGAACATTTATCACTGAGGGTCTTTGTTCTCATCACCCTGGATTGCAGCTACCCACAGAAGCAGTTAGTTAAAAGTTTGTTAACTGAATGAGCAACAAGTGAACAAAGCTACAAAAGTTCAAAATGCAGACAGCAGTGACTTAAAACAGATAATATGAGACCCATGTTAGCATTTCAAAAGTAACAAAAAAAAAAGTTAAATAAGGAGCCTTTTTTCTTAATAATTTGTTAACACACAAGTGTTTGAGATGTTTCATTTCAGGGAAGGCAAATTATTATTAACCAACCACCAGTTTAACAACTGAGTGAATTATAACTTGTGGCATCATGCTAACATCATCTGGCTGTGGGATAGTCTTGATTATGATTGGTCAAAACCATGGACTGTATAAAATTTGGGTGTAGTCTCCATGACGTCACTCGTCTGTTCCTGATACAGTCAAACGAAGTCAATCATTGGATATGATGCAAACTTTGAGCTTCCTTTCTAACCACTATAGGGCGCCCGTCAGTCACGTGAGCTGAGCTGAGCCTCTGATTGGACAAACCCATAATCCTAATATCTGATAAACCATGGTGTTAGAAAAAACTCACTCTAAATATCTAATAATACATTTTTTAAATGCTTAATCAATATTAAGCTTACCAGCAAGTGTCTGTCAACAAATATTTCCATATTTTCCAACTAAAGTTGGCAGTCAGGGTGATTAAAAAGCAGTATTATTTTGCAACTGGCTCTTAAAAGTAATTGATCATTAAATGGACGGTTCATGAGATTATCATACAGTTAGGATTGTTGTTGTGCAATACAATATTGACCATAAACCTGATTTATATGGCTCTGAAAATTATGAAGTTACTGTAAACATCTACTGATTTTTTCAATAATAATAATAATAATAATAATAATAATAATAATAATAATAATAATAATAATAATAATAAACAACCCTCTCTGTATAATAGAGTAGACAAAAAAATAAAATCCACTTGATTCGCTTTTTTTGTCGCATTGCTGAATCATTCTTTTTTTAAGCATTTGAAAAAGTGAAACCTGTATGAAAAACCTAATGAAAACATGAATTCAATAGTCTTTTCCAAAGCATTCAGTCTTCTTTATACATATTACACACCTATTCAAACACTCGCTCCATGGTCGAGGAGAAATTTCCTGTGACCATTTTATCTGCTTCAACAAAGACTCTAAATGTCATTAGCAGGAAGAAATATGCAATGTGGAAATTCCTCTTCTTATTGAATTTCTTAATAACTGTGATAGCTCTGGTGGAAATATTCCAAGCATGAAATTAGGGACCTCTACCACTGTGGCTCTGTTAGATTTGAAATTACAATTCCCCTGCTAGGAGACATGCTAAGAAGTCATATGCTACGGAGGCTAGCTGATAAAGAAAATAACATCCACAGACTCATGCATGGCTGCACAAGCTTGTGTTTTTATAGGACTTAATTGTAACGAGACTCAAAGCTTCATCACTGTCATGTTTATATTAAACAAATGCTCTCAGGGTGTTCCAGACGACCTGAGTGTTTCATCTGTCTTGAGTCGGTTTTTTTCTCTGTTTCCATTTTTCATGCCATTCTTGTGGCTGTGAACAACCTTGATCTTATTTTTGAGGAGACAGGATGAAAACTCTAAGTCTTCACTTCACAGTGTACAGGAAGAGCCACAGCGTCGCATTCATGAAATGAAGTTGAAATATAGAGGAGGTGTTTGCCAGGCAGAATCCTGACGTGTGCCAAAAGGCCAGGCCTTATTCTGCTGACACTGCTCTTGCCTCTAACGTCTCTCTCCGACTTCTCTCATCTCCCTATCTTTACTCCAACTTGCCCTTCAAATCCTTCCCTCCCTCGTCTCCACATACCCCTCCCTCCCATGTGTGCTCCCCTCTCCCTCTCTTCTCTTGGCTCTCACAGATTATGGTGTTGACGGATCCTGAGTTTGAGAGCAGTGTGCTCATCAGCTCTGATGAAGGGGCCAGTTTCCAGAAGTACCGCCTCACGTTCTTTGTGCTCAGCCTTTTATTCCACCCCACCGAGGAGGACTGGGCCTTAGCCTACAGTCACGACCAGAAGGTGAGATTGCGCCTGATGTCATCCCTCTTCCTCCTCATCATTATCAGCATCACAATGAGCTGAATGTCACTTATTAGGCGACATTTATAGCTTTGTCTCTCCCCCAGTGCTTGCTGGAAAGGCATTGTTGGATAGGATAATTTTGTAGAATAAGGAGAGAAGCATCCTGATATTTGAGCTCACTGAAAGCCCAGATTTATCCATTTCTTATATTAATTTGTGATCATTTTTGAAGTCATGAGAAAAAAAAAGGTCTTTTGAAAGCTCCAGAGCCTCACGATTAGAATTAAGACCACATATTTCAGAAGCTGAATGTGATCACTACGACTGTCTCTCAATAAATGCAATGCCAGCGGGATTAATGCCAACTGTGATATTTTTTAATAAATTTTGGAGGCTGTTTCAGTTTTTAATCCTGAGCAAATTGAACAGTCTGTAGTTTGAAAAGGAAAAAAAATTCCAGGGACAAATGGCCCACGCTATTCCTGGACACACACGGGTCTTCTAAAAAAAACACTGATCAATTACAAATAAGCATCTCAGTAATTTGGGGTTGTACTTTTTAAAAAAATATATATTTTGAAATTTTAGAAGCTGTGACAGTATTTTTGGTGTTTATTCAGCTGGATTGTTTTGCGACACGACATGGGGACTTGTTGGTAGAAAGAGCAAACCAAAGCCAACATAACAAATATTCAGGTGTGGAAAACTCATTGCATGTGTGTTGTGTGTGCAACATGCAGTAAAAAAAAACAATTTATGTGGTTTTTAAGTGAGTTACTCATTATAACTGGCCTGCTGGCTCCGATGCATGATTGACAGACTCCAGACTAGATGACTGTACATTTCACTGGCTGACTCAGGCCGGTTCCAGTTCTGTCTTGAGAGATCATGTTATAATGGGATCATGTCAAATACTTTCCCTGTGGTACTGCTTTTTACCAATGATCCTGTGTTTAATGTCGCAGCATTCATTAAAGATCCTGTGTGTGTGTGTGTGTGTGTGTGTGTGTGTGTGTGTGTGTGTGTGTGTGTGTGTGTGTGTGTGTGTGTGTGTGCGTGTGTGTGTCTGATAGGCTGAATGCTTCACATTCTTAAAAAGTCCCTTTAAAAAAGGAAAACATTTTCAGTTTGCTGCTTCGTTAGGGGGCTGTACTGTGGCGCAGCTGTTAGCGCTGCTGCCTCACAGCAAGAAGGTCACCAATTCAAATCCTGGGTTGGGCATGGTGTGCCTCTCTCTGTGGGTTCTCTGTGGGTACTCCAGCTTCCTCCCACAGTCCAAAAGCATGCTCATCAGGTTAACTGGTGATTCTAAATTGGCTATAGGTGTGAGTGTGAAAGGTTGTCTGTCTGTGTGATTGACTGAAGACCAGTCCAGGGTGTACCCCGCCTCTCACCCTAAGCCAGCTGGGATAGGCTCCAGCCACTCGCAACCCTGAACAGGATAAGCAGTATATAAGGTGAATGAATGAATGAATGAATGAATGCTTCATCAGAGACACAACCAATACAAACTGAGTAATTCATAAATTCACTTTAGTTAATTTTATGAAACTTTCTAACTTTGCCAGATAAGTTCTATGGGAAATAAGAGACCGTTCTTCTATCAGCTGAAATACACCAGATGCATCTCCAGTCTGCCTCTGCTCTGTCACAGCACCAGATCAGATAGATCTATATTCAAGTCAATTTGTCGACTCACACTGGATCTGCTCTGGCAGATCTCATTCTATTTTTGCCTGATGTCGGAGCTGTGACCCGTCAATTCACTGTAGGGCAGATCGAGTGGGACAGGAAGCCATGCACGTAAACCAGCTAAAAACGCCCAGTGACTTTCAAAATGAAACAAACCGTGTCAGACCAGATTGTATTCATTACAACAACAAACCGACAGAATGAGTGCAGCCAGACCAGGAATCAACAGGTCTGACGTTTTACGGCCCAACATGAAAGAGGAGAGGAGAAGAGCATCAGTGGAAGTGCTGGAACTCCTCGATCTCGTGACTTCAGCTTTCTGGTACTCCTGCAAAATGCTGGTCTGAACACGCAGCTGGTGTGTGCTGATTGATGAGGAAGCACAGTCAACATGCAAAGGAGCAGAGCGGGACCAGAAATGCATCTGGCACCTAATTTATAAAAGATCCCATAGAATCTTTACTAAAAAATGTCTGGATAAGGCATGCACACAAATGATTCAGATGTATAAAACTGTTACACTGTTAAACTGTACACACATCTGCACGCAAAGGTCCTTTTACAAATCAGGGTCCACTTGGAGAAGCCCGCATGTGGAGAAGATTCCAGCCCTGGCACGACCATAATCAACCATCAACCATGTGCCAAAACTTCCACCGTTCTTCATTACAAACGAGTAGATCTGAAATGTTTCCATGTTTACGGGACCCCCACTGACTCCATCATTTAGTTTCAGAGAGGACACGTCAGTCAGCAGTCTGCCTCACTCTTTATTATTATGAATCAAAGGTTTGACTTTCTATTTTAATTGTTGGATACAATATTAGGTGGGAAACTCTGTGCATTCTGTGACTAATTCTAAGGATGTATCGAACTGATGATAGTGTCAGAGACGCCTCGTCTTTATCTCCACACTTGAATTATTGACAGAAAAAATATGAGCAGCTGATGAAGATAGTATGGAGTATAGAGGTGGTGAATTGTATGAAGCACTGCCGTGTCTCTGTGCACTCTGTGCGTCTTGACGCAGGGATCTTTATTAAAACTATAAACCACACCTGATGATGAATGCACGATATTTAAAGATTTTAATGGAAACTGTGGGCTCTATGGTTTCTGTATTAGTCTCATCTTAAACTCAATGTCAGTGATTACATTAGTGTCCGGTTCTGTGAGGTCTCACCAGGATAATGAAGGTGAGAGGGCGCTGAAGGAACATGTATGTGGCAGACAAAGTGACTTATTGGAAACAGCTCACAACGTGTGATTACAGCCTAAATGAAACTGTTGGTTTGAATGATTGTGAAGACGTGAATCTGTCAGTAAAGTTTGATATTTAGTCAGATAAAATGTGGGAAAGACATCGACATGTCTCTGCAGGCTTCAATTCACCACTTAACCGTCTCTGTCGCCAGTTTCCCCTGTCCCCTAAATGTACGTATGCCTGGTTCAGAGTTTGCTTACCAGTGTGCACATTTTACCATTGGGTTTGTTTCCACTGATCATAAACTTTGTGTGGGAAAAGGCATACGCTGGTTTCAAGCCCTGTTTCGTGCAGATGCAGCGTTTATAAATGAGGCCGCAAACCTAACCCGAACCATTTATTGAAACCTTAGAGGCTAACTTATCATATACTAGCATTTGTAAAAAGTCTGCTCACATAAAGTTAACATATGATGGAAATCCTGTTAACAGGCTAACAAAACCAGGTTTTAACCATGGCACAGATTTGGCTGTGAAATAATTCAGGAGGGGTGTTTTTTGATAGTGATGGATTGATTCCACAGGGCTCTTTGAAGCAACCTTTTCCTGGACATGCGTATCTTGGAAAATCATGGGTAATCTCCAAACGCTGTTCTGTCTTTGTGGCCTTTACAGATAGTGTTTTGGCAGTAGCTTAAGATTGTTAAAGCCAATCTTAGTGATCTCCCTTAAAACTGAACCCTGAGACACAGAGCGGTGAGTGTGGCTGTGTTGTTCTGATGGAAAAGCATCATCTAAGCCATTACAGCAAAGGTAAAGAGAGCAGTAATGTGTCTATTCTTCCTGACTTCCCTGTTTTCAGAGCCGAGCACAGACTCAGTTATTCTCTGAGAACACTGTTTGAGCGAGCGCTTATCTCAGGCATTATGGATTATACTTCAGCAGCCAAAAGTAACATCAGTGTCCTAAAATGATTCTCAAACTCCCATTTTCCTTACCCGTCTTCATCACGGTGTCACCTTCACCCAGCTTTGTCACACAGCGTGGAGCTCAGCACAGCATCTTCACACAGTGCAAAGAGATTGTACCCAGCTAGTCTTTCATTAAGGTCAATGACTCTGACCTGAGAGCGACAGCGATCATGCAGCAGGGGGGGAGGGTGCAGGAGGGTGATGATTGATGAACAGTGGTGGATATATCGAAACTGTCAACGATGCAGAGCTGGAAAGGTTGTTACCTCATGAGCCAAAGTCAGGCATGAGCTTGATAGAGGTTCAGTTGTTAGAATAGTTGATCCTGTCTTCACGTATTAAAAATGTATCTGCTCTCAGCTGAACACTGAGCACCTCAAGACTCTCTCAGGTGGAGCAGAGGCCTCATGCTATAAGCCTCATGTTGAACAATGTTAAGTCCTTACCTGTTGGGCAGCTCATTACACTCTTTATGATGCAATATTTATATATAACTCAGAGCCTGAACATTATTGAAACAGCTAATCCAGCAAAAACGAAACCCCTTAGATAGTTTTAAGAAATGAAGAAGAAAAATACCACATTATGGCTGAAAAACACCGGCTGTGTCTGCGTTGTAGCTCTGCTCTGTCACAGCGTCGGGTCAGAGGTTTCCATTCAAGTCAGTTAACAGATGACTGAGGTGAAGTCGTATTTTAATGATGCTCATTGCAGCAGAGACATTAAACAAACATCAGGCAGCCAAAAAATATGGAGTTACAGAGTGTAATGTATGAGGATGGAGCGTCCATAAAGACCACCTGAAAAATACTAACTGTGAAAGAAAAACTGATGGTGGACCTCAAAACGGCTGTTTCTAAAGAACAACAGGAGGGTAAAGAGTTTGTTACTGAGAAATGTAAAGAAAGGCATCATCATTTCATCAGTATTATATTTGAAATACAGATCTTAGTGAGATATATATATATATATATATATATATATATATATATATATATATATATATATATATATATATATATATATATATATATATATACATATATTGAAAACGAGGGTTGTCTTAAAATCCTGTTTCATCTTATATTCATCCATCCTAATACGGCCCCTATATTAAAATATGCTGATTAACTTTTTTGTTTTGTTTTGTTTTTTTCTTATTTTTCGTTTGTTTTTTTTTCATAGGCTTGTCAAGTCAAGGCTTGGTCATCAAATAAACATTTAAATTTTCCACACTGGAACTTTCTATTTGGGTTTCACCATTTTTTTTTTCTCAGGGTCTTAACTTGGTGGAAACATCTAGACTGCTGATGTAAAAAAAAATGGCCTGAGGACAAATCCTGAATCCATGTGTGGGAAATATATGTTTGTTTGTTTGTTTGTTTGTAAGAACTGATAAAGTTACCATCGACAACTTCAAACACCCACCCCATTTGAGGATAATGGCATAGATATCACAGCACATTAATAAATGGTTCAAAGCCTTTAGAGTGATTGTTGCTAATTTGCAACACCCGTCTCTAAATATGACTTTTGAGATGATAATAATGATAATAATAATAATTTGTAGTGGAAAAAGCTACAGAAACTCAGGCATTAGAGCAGGCTTTTTGTGTAATTTCAGATAAGGTTATGAGGTTTCCAAAAAGCATCAAGTGAGCAGGTAGCCAGTTGTGAGTGCCCAGAGTTTACTCATTTCAGAGTTGTCTGAGCCGAGAATGTTTTACAGAATGAAACTTAACAATCACCACTTGAAGCTCCTCAGGTGGATCCGCAGCAGCTCTTTGATGGAATTGCAGAAAAGCTGAGGAGCAAGTCCAGTTGAAACAATGCAGCCTTTACAAAAAGAAAATCAGTAAAACAACATAAACTTTGAGTCATGTTTACACTTGAAGCACAGCATTGATGATGTCTTATTTGTTTTGTTTTTGTTTGTTTTGTTTTTGTGCAGGGTTTCCAAAGCCTGATTGAAGTGGCACTTTACAGATAAAGTTACTGATTGACTGAGCTGAGGCTACGCCTACATGTTCATACAGATTATTTTTCCTTCTCCTTTTCCAATAATTATAATAATGATAATAATAATAAAAAAATCATGTTCACACCAGATGAGCTCTTAAATATTTCTCTGTCCACACAACAAAATAGAAAGCAGAATGTATCTATATGTGCCAGGCCAGTAGGTGGCGGTAATGCGTATTCAGTCAGTCAAAACAGCGTTGGTTTGACAGTGTGTCAAGTGTGAAACTAAAAACTGATGGGCATAGTGAATATATTTAACTTGGCATTGTTGTATAATGAAAAGGAATGTTTCCTTTAAGGCAATGCAGGCAAACCTGTAGCCCGCCATCTTGCATAAACAGTTTAGTTCATGTGAATACTTCCCAAAACTTCTTGTTAGGCTGTCCACACAACAATTGCAAAAAGAAAAAAAAGAAAAGAAAAGTTAGTGTAAGATTCACAATGTGGTGGCTTTTCAACCTAGATATACAGTTGATGAATGTGATGTGATAGTGATGTCTGTCAACCTCAAGTGTCAAATACAGAAAATGATGCCCTATACATGAGAATAAAAATTGCACTTCTGCAACCAGAAAACCAGAAACCACTTCCGCATCTAAGCAAAAATGTCACATAAAGGATAAAAGCCTGGTTCAAAAATGGTTTGGTTCTAAATAGTTTATTTCTCTATCAGCTCAGTGGGTTTAATTTATTTTCTCTCCTTTTTTTATACTTTCATTTATTTGGGATTTTCAGAGTCATTAAATGTAGAAGTTTTACCAATTTGAGGGCATGGCTGACTTGACTGACAGGCGGAAACCCTGCTGTCTGCAAAGAGACTGAAGCCCCGCCTCTTCACCTCAAATTACCTCAAACAAAGTTAGGTTGGGTTCAGCATTTCCAACGTGTCTCCTTCACACAGGCCTCAAAACTCTGTATCAGAAACAGATTGGTGATGTCATAAAGACTATGTCCACATATTTTACAGTCTATGGTCTCAACCCACATGTACTTTTGCCACTGAATGTTAAATTGGGACCTATGGTCCTGGTTAACGATCTGAGACATGAAGAACAGATTATAAACAGCCCATGTGAAATATGATGTAAGAGTTCATTTGGATTAAAACTTGATTATCTGTTATGTGGGTTTTAGAATTTTGGTGCCTGATTACATCAACTCAGCCAAAACCCTTTTGAAGCTGCGCTGATGGTGAAACATAAGTAAAGACCTTATTCACAGGAAAGCTAATCACATGGTACAAAGGCTTGTAGAGAGTAGCATATTAGCTTTTAGACGGTAATGTTACCTAAAGTCATGGACATGACTTCACACTATGTACAAACATACAGGTCTTAATTGAAGTCAGAGCATAATTTAAACTAAATCTTCATCAATATAACCCAGAAGTTTTTGAGCCCATGCATCACTTTGAAATCTTAAGAGTGCAATAAAACCGAACCTTGAAAAAGTTCAGAAAGACTACCTGAGTCTGTCATTGTGCATGTTTAATTAAAGCAAATAATGACAGATTTCCACAGACTTGTACATTTTGTTTAATGGTCAGAAAGGTCATTCTCAAAAGGAATTGTTTCATATATAATTTGATATGTGTCCTGAACAGGGGATGGAAAAAAAGTGTTTGTTGGATTGTTCATGATTAGCTTTATAAAACACTTTCCTTCTCTTATATATGTACATTTTTCTAAATCACATTTTCACACATCAAACACTTCATCTCAGAGGGCATAACAAGTCAGACAGATTTTAACTTTAATTTGAGCTCCAGCATTAAAAGTCAGCATGAAAATTCAGCTGCTGCTATTTTAGACTGCAGAAGTGACTACCAAGGTGAGCACAGTAGCCAGGTTCAAGAAGTTTAAATCCCTGTGAAGTCTGGGTGGGAGTCAAGTTGAAAGCGTGGTGCTGTGAGCCTTCAGCCAAGGTTCTGGGCAAAAACCTAAAATTATTCTGATGGATTGCAAGGAGTAAAAACTAGTCATCAGTCACAGCTTTTACATAACTTCAAAACACTCTTTCCTTATGTTAATTAAAAACAGCCCTCAGCAGCTTACATTATCTTTAAAAATTACAGCATATACAAAATATGGGGTTTGCTTGGCTGGCCCCTGAAATAGACTCCCACGATCAATGAGGGTAAGAGCTATTGATCTCACTGATTAAATACACCTCAGTCATGAAGGTGGGCTATACATCAAGCAGCCGAGTAGAGAGTTCAAGAAGGCAGAGGCGGCAGAGGCGGCAGAGGCTTGGATTTGGCACATCAACATCAAATAGGCAGTCCAGGTCAGTGTGTGAAGTGGAGATTACTGGCATTATGAGGGTATGAGTAATGAGGCTACAATGTGAACAATCATCTTGACATCTCATCAACTACCTGAAAGGGCTCAGGTATGATTACCATTAGAGATAGACCTGTTTTCAAGCTCTCCTGAAAGTGTCATCCAACAACAGTAACCGCCTCCCCTCAGCTGTTATTGCAGATAAAGGATATGTTCTCCAGATAGTTAGTTTTAAGAGGTTTACACTGATATCACTGGATGCTTAATTCAGCCTGATTTCCCCTGCAGCACAGACGTCTCATCTCTCTCTACAGATGAGCCTGCAGCAAGAAGCTTTAATATGCTCATTTTCAGTCTGTAACCGGCTAATAGTTTTCAGACTGGGTCATTCTGCATTTAATCAGCTACAAGTCGGTGCTTAACCATAGTTAAGTGCAGCCCTAAGGACCTAACTGTAGAAGAAAGAGTGAAAGTCTTTAGTGAGACATCAGAAACCATGTCAGGACAAATAGGCGTGAGTGAAGTATTTGTTGTAATTTTTGAGTCTCTTTAATGACTGCTTTTCAAAAATTAACATTCAGGTCAGTTTTTCTCCTGCAGTAAATGAAGGTATTTATAGACTCAGAACTCTTACTGACCTTTCCAGGCTCTTATCTCTTGACTGTGAGGGTTTTTATTTATTTATTTATTTTTTTTTTTGTGGAGACAATTACTCATTGATGTAGTCCCAAGCTGGCTGGAGAAAACAAGGCCAGTGATGCTGCAGCCAAGCTGGAGAGTTATGTAAACAGGCAGACAGTACAGGGAAGTGGCTCCACACACAGAATGGATTCAAGTTGTCTTTTTTTTTATTCCCTGTAAACTGAGCTACTAGAGGAGTGTGTGTTGGGACCGAAGCTCAGAGAAGAACAGGATGTACATTTTATGTGTTCCTGTTTCTCATACCTCTTGCCCTTGTGCTTGGTAAACTACAGTTATAACTCTGTACTGTGAATATATATTAGCATCTTGAGCATGTTTTTGTTACCCCTGAGATATACAGTAATTCCCTACAAAAACATTCAAGGAAGATAAAAGGTCTTGATGGAATTGTATAGTTTCTCTGCTTCTTATGCCTCAGTGGACTTGACAGTCAAGGCTGCGACTCTATTGGACTGTGTCATGAATAACTCATTTTATATTTTGAATCATGTGAATGTGAATCATGCAGAAAATACTAAAGTGGTACCAGAAGGACAATGTACAGCTTAAAAAAAAAAAAACAATAGCACCCCTTGAAGCATTTCACTGTGGCTAGCTTAATTGGTAGCCTTGATTAAATGTTGTTAAACTCGCTAGTAGCACAGAACATGAAGGGTGTAAGTTTAAAAAATAATGAACCAATTGTTGATAAGAAGATACGAAGCAACATCCTATATTTCATTAAAGATTAAACACTTGTAAGATTGTGTTTGTAATAGATATTTGTGTAAGGAGGTTTGTATGTATTTATACTCTGAGTATGTCCAAGCGTGTTCAAGACAAACACAAGGCTGACTGTGTTTCTGCATGTTTTATAGTTTCTCAATAAAACTGTAAAAGCCTTCAGAGTCTGTATGCAAGGAAACAGTTAAGCAGTCTGTCAAGATATATTTCAAATTTTAAAACATTTGAAAACATTTGAATTTTATCTACATGAATGTCAAAAAGATCTGAGCCATGGGTGAACCGGCCAAACACAACCTGTTAAGGCATCATTGCACTTATCTCACAAGAATTAACAAAGCTGAAGAACGCATGATGGTGTGAGTTTCTTCTTTTTTACTGTGGAGCTATAAATTCACTGACAGTGATTGACTTGTTAAACTAGTTGACAGCACCTCTTTAAATCCGCTGTAGAATGGAAAGTTCATGACTGACATATTTGCGTTTCATGCTCATGTTTTAAAAATGTGCCTGTCAGCCAAGTGCCACCTCTGAAGAGTGCCCTGCCATCTGAAGGTGTGTGTCTTTTTTATTATTTTTTATTATTATTATTATTTCCTGCTGATTTGTGGCATTCTGACCAGCCTGCAGAAACACAGGTTGAGCAGTGACAAATTGAAATTCCCCTTCCTTGCATTTTCTTTGAACCCAGAGCAGCAAATAACCAAAGTTACACTTCAGAGAAACAAAGAGAGCCACCTGGGTATATTTTCATACTGCAAGTACTACGTTTTACAGGGACAAGGGCTTTATTGGTTCAGCTATGACCTCATAAAGAGTCATCCATACAGAAATGGAGTGCATATTCACACTGCACCGCAATTGCATTACCCCAAGATGGTGCACACCAGCCCTGAGGTCCAAGCTAACATTTAATTTGTGTGTTTGTATTTCTCCTAGAGAAGTGGCAATCTATTAAGACTGAGACTGCTTTGACTGGAAGCTGGTGACTCAGTGGCTACAGCGACTACATTACCGACTCACAACCCCAACGAGTCCAGCAGAACTCTCTACGGCCCTGAGTTGGCAGCCCATTTCAGGCGAAGGATTAATGCCATTAGCCCAGTGATGGATGACTAAAAGTCACACAGTACTAATACGATAGATCATGAATGCATGGTCAGAGAGGGAGCTGTCTTTGGCAGGTTAATTCCTGAAGGCATAATTACTCCCAGTGATGGAAAAAGTAGAGAGACAAAACAACAACTTGGCAGCACAGATGGGTCACAGTCATCGGCACCATCAAACAGAGATTAAAAACAAACTAAAAACAAAGTCATAAAGGGACAGTGAAAAGGAGCCAGGCCATATAAAATGTTTACTATATGAACTGGAAAGAAACCCATTCTGAAGAGAGGACAACGGGTCAGGCACAGCCCTGGTTCATCAGGTAATGCTGTGATTGTTTAGCACCCGGCGTGATGAAACCGGAAAGGAGCTCTGAAATCAAAGGGAAATTATGGATACGGTGAAGCACTGACGGGGACATGCCAAGAAGAGGCGGAACAGATGGAGGAGTGCGTTCTGATGGAATAGCAGATATCTATTGTCACTCTACTGTCAAAACAGCAGATGGAGGTGGCCTGCCAAGCTGACAGCGGACTGTATCAACAGAAGTGAGGAGAAACTTTTCTGCTTGTTGGCAGCTTTTGCTAAAGGTTAACTATAATAAGCATTGATTTCATGACAACAGAGCAACTATCGGACCTTGTCCTCGGCTCTCTCAGACGTTGTTATGAAATTCAGTTATAAAGTATAACAGGAATTTGGAATGCCATTAAAAGCAGTCTGCAGCTGTCATACAAGACTGGAATACCAAAATGGTAACTACCATAACACCACAACACCACATTCACTCAAAAAGGGTATTTTTAGCTGTCTTTTATTCTTAATGTTGATTTGCCAACTACAACAAGTAACCTCTGGTACAGTTGGTGCTTTTTTTTAAGAAGGAATATTATGATTTTAGACTTTATACTATGCCCCTGGTGCCTCATACTAGTTCCACATGATTTTCAGCTAAAATAAATAAATAAAAGAAATAAAATCATGTTTTCCTCACAATGGTGTTTGAGAAAACACCATTGTGCCTCTATCTGAAAGACTTTGTTTTAGCTGCTGTCTCTTTAAGGCTCCCTGCTCCACAAACCCCTTTCTCTCTGGTTGGCCAGCCCTCTGGAGCCCAGGGCAGGGATGTGGGTAGACCTCGCTGTTTGCGGTCAATCTCATCTAACATGTCATCAACCAGTAAGGAGATCCTGATGTGATGACATCATCATTTCAGCAAGGTGAAGATCTCATGCTATTTTTAGAGCAGGCTGTTGAGAGCAATTAACGGTCATTTTCAGGAATTTCTACAACATGTGACCAAGTAGTGATTTTAAAATTGAAGCACATTTACATCCTTGTTTAAAATATTTCAAAAGTATTGTCAACATTACCTGTTTGCCCTATTCCCTGTCTGTCCTCTCCCCCTCTTTGTATCCTCATCCGTCCCCTTTCCAATTTGTCTTGTCTCTTCTTATCCGTCACTAATTTCCCCTCTTTCACACTGTGGTGTAGCACGGCCCTCCCCTCCAGCTCACATTGGGGAATAAATAAAGTTTAATTTGATGGAGTAGCCCACAGGGAGTGCTGGTGATGGTCACTGAAAGCAATAAATCATAACTATTTATGTTTCACTGCAATAAAAAAATGCATTGGTCTTTAACATTGACATCGAACACACTGTTCAACTTGAAGGACGTATGCAGACAAAGGGGGATATATATCTATATCTATATCTATATCTATCTATCTATCTATCTATCTATCTATCTATCTATCTATCTATATATCTATCTATCTATCTATCTATCTATCTATCTATCTATCTATATCTATATATATATATATATATATATATATATATATATATATATATATATATATATATATATATATATATATATATTTCACAATATAATCTTTAACTTACATTATAGTTCTGAATCATAAAAGGACCATTTGTGAAAATCTACTGTCAAGATTGTGAAGATTTAGTGGTATGTGATTGGTAGTTTTTTAAAAATGTTGTTAACCTTTAACTATGAAAAGTTAAGAACAAAAAAAAAAACAATAAAAATTACAGAAAAGCTTTATGTGTTATCAAAAAGGATAAGAATAACTGTAAACTTGTAAACTTAAAAAGTCCACATGTGAACAATGTTCCAAAAAAAAAAAAAAAAAAACAGAAACCTTAAAACTTAACAATCAGGTATGTCGCAAATTTGCGACAACAAGCATCAAGGGATTTAGATAGAAACAGCCAGTGAGGACACTGAAGTTGGAAACAATGCTGATCTCATTGTTGAGGCTCCCTGGTGTACTGCCTGTTATGACATGGTTCAGTCCTTTCAAGCACTTTTCAGATCACCTTGATTGATATCACTCATGCCATGCATCACTTTTCAAGAAGATGTTCCATTGTTACATTCCAGATTTAACAGTCTGCTTGTGAAAATGTCCTCTGGAACACTGACACTGAAAACCATGGTGTAATTCCTCCGTGTGTGAATGATATGATATCTAGTGTGAACAGTATTTGACTGGTCATAATGTAGAGAAGAGTCATGAGTGCAGTCAATTTACTCTAAATTCAAAAAACACTCAAATCCAGGTCAGGGACGTCCAGGCCAAGATTTCTTTTCAATGCCCAGCTTATTGAGATCAGCTCCAGACTGAACTGGATCAGAGAAACAATGTTAACGATCAGATGTTATCTGGACCTTTATGCATTTAAAAGACGAATCAACTGCTGGATTGTCGACAGGGCTAACAGTCCAAAAGTACAGACTTACATCTTTGTCCTTGGGAAACACCTTGTGTCCTCTGAGCTTGTTTAGAATTCAGCTGATTGAGGAGCGTTTGATTTTTCACCAGCTGTCATAACCTTTACACTCTGCTTACACGGCTCCTGCCTCTCCAAAGCTGTGTGGCCCTGTCAGTTCAGGTTGTGCTCACCACAGAGGAGAAACAAAGCTGTCAGGTGAGGGGATAGAGAGAGGAGGCTGAAGGTGAGGGGGCTGTTGGCAGGTGCACGTGAGGTGTGTGGAGTGGTAGAAGAAAGGAAGGGCTGATGGGAAGTGGGGGGGGGGCAGTAAATGAGAGCAAATGAAGATTGATGCATCATACGTGATTTCTTATTAAACAACTAATTTGAGTCTGTGACAGGAGATTCGCTGACATCCTCCACTGCTGTGACAACAGATTAATAGATATAAGTGGATCTGTATTTCAGCTTGTTTATTATTTCAAACAGGCTGTTTATTCCTCCATGATGCTTCAGCAGAGCCAACCCAGACATGCTTACGCCTTGCTTTGTCACACAGACAGCGATAAGGGAAAACACTTGAACGGTGTACATATTAATGCTCAGTGGGGGAGGGTCAGTGTGACATTTTACATCGATGAGCAGCGGGGAAAAAAATGGATGCAGGGTCTTCTCTGAGCTGTACTCTCGCAGCATGGAGTTGAGGTGTGTGTGCTTGTGTTTTTTTTTTTTTTTTATAGCTACGAATAATTAAGAAATGTATTTTAGTCACTGTCGTCCCGCGAGTATTCCTGTCAGTGTGAAAAAAATCAGGGCAGCATGAGGGCATGAAACGTAATTTACCAAATCTTGACTGGAAAGCTCTTGTCACAGCCTTATGGCAGCCTCACTTTGTGAGAGATAAATTGGATTATCCAAAATATCAGCTCGAACAGTGTATCGATTTGTTTTCCCAGTTGCATTGGAGGATTGTGAAATGTTGCTGTTTCTGGAGAGACACTGACACACTGGTTTTCTTGAGAAGAAAAGCACACACGCTTAATCATTGCAGCTTCAGATTTGATCAAGTTGGCAGGTTTGTCCAGTAATGTTTAAAGTAGACGTGTTTTAATCCTGTAGGAGCCGATGTCTAAAATGTATTTCAGGTTGTTTTTTATAGGAATCAAAAGTTTAAGATCAGGTTTGACACTGAAGCATAACGTAAGATCATTTGGTCTTCTCTTGTGTTATGTTAATAAATGATAAACTTACTTCTTTTTTAATCGTGACCCAACCCTGACTCTGACTTTTAAGGATTTTTTTACCACCCTCACCACACCACTCAACCATTTGTTGCCCTCACACCCCACATCTTCTGTAGCTCTTCCTTCAGCCCTTGGTATTTCTCCAGCTTCTCGTGTTCCTTCTTCTTCTTCTGATCTTCTGATCCTTATCTACCAGGACTATGTCAGGCTGATTGGCTAACACCATCTTGTCAGTCTGGATCTGGAAGTCCCACAGGACCTTGGCCCGCTTGTTCTCCACCACCTTAGGAGGTGTCTGCCATCTCGACCCTGGGACCTCCAGTCCATACTCAGCACAGATGTTCCTGTACACTATGCCAGCTACCTGGTTATGCCGCTCCATGTATGCCTTGGCTGCCAGCATCTTACACCCTGCTGTGATGTGCTGTACTGTCTCGGGGGCTTCTTTACACAGCCTGCATCTAGGGTCTTGCCTGGTGTGGTAGATGTGTATGATCTACTGCCATGATTAGCGCCTCTGTGCTGTCTTTCAGTCCAACCTTTTCCAGCCATTGGTATGTCTTCCTGATGTCAGCCACTTCTTCAATTTGTCGGTGGAACATGCCGTGCAGGGGCTTGTCTTCCCACGATAGCCCCTCCAGCTGCTCCTGTTACTGAGCTTCTGTTGCCTGAGGCATTCACTTAGCAGATCGTCACTGGAAGCCATCTTCCTGATGTACTCTTTGAGGCCAGCTGTCTCTTCCTGGATAAGTGGTTCTGACGCTCACTAGTCCTCGGCCTTCCTCCTTCTGCTTGGTGTACAGCCTCAGGATGCTGGACTTCAGGTGAAACCCTCCATGGGAGGCTGCATGCAGGGAATTGATGTCTCACTCACTCTTTGTGTACAGCTTGATGTCATCCATGTAGAGGAGGTGGCTGATGGTTGTCCCACTTCGGAACCGGTATCCATAGCCACTCTTGGGGGTTCAGGCCTATACAGAACAGCAGTGGGGACAGGGCATCTCCTTGGTATATGCTGCATTTGACACTCACCTGTGCCACTAGCTTTGAGTGGGCTTCTAGGGTTGTCTTCCAAAGCCTCACCGAGTTCTGCAGGAAGGTTCGTAGTGTCCGGTTGACCTTATACAGCTTCAGGGACTCCAAATCAAATCAAACTTTATCTATAAAGCACTTTTCATACATTTAAAACGTAGCACAAAGTGCACTCCAGTATTTCAGTATCCATATGTGGGGCACTGAGTTGTAGGCCATCTTGCAGTCAATCCAGGAGGTGCACAAGTTGGTGTTTCTGGACTTGCAATCTTGGGAGACTGCCCTGGCAACCAGTAGTTGGTGCTTGGCTCCTCTGGTGTTATTGCCAATTCCCTTCTGTGCTCTACTTATGTATTGATTCACATGCCCACTTATCTTAATTGCTGATCATACAACATACATGTTCCCTATAAAGTTTACATCAGCATTTACATACGAGCAGTTCTTAAAGACGATGAGTCATCAGGATGACAATATGCTTTCCTCATCTTTGAGTAAAACCAACCCAGGTAAGACAGGAGCAAATATTTCTGTTGATTAAAGATGATTATGCAATATGAATAATTCAGCATGCTCCAAATGCCTAATGACTTTTGTTCAGTCTCATTTTTGCTGACGTTTGTATATCTTTTGCCAAAGATCCAACTCACTGAAGTTTCCTCTAGTCTACTTGCAAGAATTATGCAAAGATAAAACTAATAATTAGATTGTTGTTTTGAGAGGTACTTTTCTTTCTATTGCTTTTTTTTCATGCTGCTATAGGTCATTTGGGGTTCTTTTAGTTATCTTGAACACAATCAAACAAAAGCCACTTATTTTTATCACCTCGTGTAAAATATTTTTTTCCTCTCTAACCAGGTTCCCTCAGGATATGACCTGTTTGTTTATAACCTCCTCTAGTCTTGCATATCGGAACATTAGTAATTTACTAATTGGAGTGTGAAATTATAGGGAGTCTTCCATTATAAAATGCCATTGCACAAATAGGGAGGAGAGGATCAAAGATTTATGGTTCAGAAGTGCTGTGTTACCAGAAAAAAATTTCTCTGCAATTTCCACCTCCTCCCCAGCCCATATAGTCTCAACCCCATTTCCCTTTCCCTTTCACGATCCCCCTAATGATCGTAAGAGGGCTCGGAGCCCATAAATCTGAACAGTAGGGAAACTAAGTGTCTCATCATTATGCAGCCTCCACCTATCCGCTCAAAGAGCACCCGTGTAAGGCCCCCAGGACAGGAACGGCACTTGTTTAAATCCAATCTCATTCCAGAGAGCTCTTCATCACTTCTTCCCCCTCCTGCACCTGAAGACGTCCCATGCCATATTGTTGTGTTATGTGTAATGGGGATGAGCTCAATTACTCTTCCGCTTGACTAATGGTGATGACTGAGTTAAGTTGACTGAGTCATTTCCAGTTCAGGTAATGCTGTGCAGGCGCTTGCTCCCTGAAGAAATTCTGAGCTCTTCTGAGGCCTCCATTGGACGGCTCTGACCTTGGTAGGATCTGGGTTCAAATGCACAGCTGTTCATGTTTGTGTGAAGATAAAATAAAAAGAGGTTGTTGCAAACTTCAGAATCTGGCCAAAAGAGATGACGTCCTTAGTTTCCCCTTGATAACTTGCCTCAGTAATTATTTCATAATGAGTTTGTGGTCTCATTTACTTTCTTTCAGCCGTCCTTTAGTACAGAGTGTTATTCCTCCATCATGGTTTCATTTAGCGTAAACTAGACTACAGAGCAACATGTGCTACTGGGTGTCTTGACCTTATTAAGTGCCAACACTATCAAATGTTAAAAAAAAAGAAAGAAAGAAAAAAGTTTTTCAGCTTTTTCTTGTACAAAAAATGTAAACTGAACTAATTTTAACACTTATAATGAAAAGGCCTGGTGAATTTATTTATACATGATTTTAAAAAAATGAAAGTATAAACAACAAGAAACAACAAAGAGATAATGAATGTGGCTTGAGGAAGTGAGAGGCTTGTATGATTTAGAATTTAACTAAAATGAATCTGAAATCAACTGCAACCTTGGCCCTGTTAATTTTGCTGTACAATGATCTTGAAGTAAAAAAAAAAATATATATGTATAATGTAAATAAAACTAACTAATTGGAATGTATTCTGAAGTCGAAAAATATGTGGTGTGGTGTAAAAGAGAATAACTGAAGCTGATCATTTCAATTTCAACCTTAAAAGGTGCACAAGGCTCCTGGATGACCTGTAGATATATGCTATTTACCACTGACTTATAGAAAAAGAAGAAGACACACTTTATTAATCTCCTTGGGGGAAATTCAGTTTTTACACTCTGAATCATACTACACACACACACACACACACACACACACACACACACACACACACACACACACACACACACACACACACACACACACGCTTTTTCGCACAGATGGAGAGCACAGAGTGATGGTGCTGCACACTCAGTGCCCACCTGAACAGTTGGGGATCCAATGCCTTGCCCGAGGGCACCTTGTCAGTGCTCAGGAATTTATGCTAACACTTCTTCAGCTAATATACCCTTATATGAGTAAGATTCAAAGTTGTTAACAACAATAATGGACATAAGGTCAGACTCAAATTCTGAGTGAGATATGAAGAGACAGTCTTACCTCACTTTGTGTTGAACCCTGGGACCTATACTACAAAATGAATGAAAAATCACAAACAAGTTTTCTGTCTCGACCTGATAAAGTAGATCACTCTCTGCAGTCTGGCTCTGTTAAAAGACAGTGTCGTGAAAAAACAGTCAACTGTAGAGGGTCATCACATTCAGACCATGACAAAACTGATTCAAGCAACCTTGATTATGGTGATATTCTTAATCTGTATGCTACCTCAGATGTCTGGTTTTGACATGGTTTATTTTATTTTGAAATTCATTGTTAAGGTAGTTTCCATGCACTACTTCCTGTTCTGCTTGATCTTCCCTACTCTGAAATGACACGTCACAGCTCTGACATCCAGCAAAATAAGGATGGCTGCATAATAGCTGCGACCCGCCCATCCAGCCACACAGCTGAACTGAAACGGAACAGATCCAGTGACGTTGACACATTGATTTCAATAGAAACCTATCTGATTCGGTTCTGTGATGGAGCGGAGCGAGACCAGAGACGCATCTGGTGAATTTCAGCTGTAACTGTTCAAGGGTGTCTTTCAGTTACCATATTATCTGTTCCTGCACCTTCCTCTACATAATCAAGGTGGCAACAATCAAGTTTTTTCAAATTTCTATTTCTTTCTTTCTTTCTTTCTTTCTTTCTTTCTTTCTTTCTTTCTTTCTTTCTTTCTTTCTTTCTTTCTTTATTTATTTATTTAATTTTATTTTTATAATTGAGAGAAGTGTAAAGCATTCCACTCAGTACACAATTTAAAATCAAAGTGCACTTTTTTTTTTTTTTTTTTTTTGTAAAAAAAAGATGCATCTCCAGTCCAGCTCTGCTCCATCACAGCACCAGATCAGATAGATTTCCATTTAAGTCAGTGCGTCAACTTACACTGGATCTGTTGCATCAAGGTCCAGCTACGTGGCTTGATCGGCAGGTCGCGCCTAATCTTTAGCTACCCTATTTTGGCTGGATGCTGGAGTTGTGGCGCATCAGTTCATAAAAGGAAAGATTGAATGGGACAAAAAGTAGAGAACAGAAGCTACCTAAAAGAGCCTGAGACTTTCAAAATAAAACAAACTGTGTCAAAAACGGATCGTATTTAGCTTTACCAATGTAACAAAACATCACAATGAGTGAAGACACACCAGGAATCAACAGGTTTGAGGTTTTACAGCACAACATGAATGAGGAGAGGTTTATTAATAGAGAGGAAAGAGCGGGAATTCCTCAGTCCCACGACTCCAGCTGTCCGTCAGTCCTGCAGCTTGACAGAATGAACACGCAGCCGGTTAGAGTTGACAACAGAGTGGTGCTGGACTGCAGATGCATCTGGTGTAGTTGAGGCTTAAGAGTGTCCTCTCCATTTGTCTTTCCTGATGACCCCCTAAAAGAGCTCTGTGATTGAGCAAACTGATTGGTCAGAGGGCAAAGTTTTCAACAAACTGATCTCATATCCCAAGCATAACCTATCCTCAAGCAAGTGAGGAGTCCAGCATAAGTAACTGTTGTGATTTAGCCTGGTAAGAAGTAAACAAACTTCAAATTAGAAAATCCAAGTCACCTTGAGAACTACAAATCTGACGTGGTAGTGTACACCCCTGAAGCATTCCTCTGCCATGAAAATGCAACCAGCAGTGACAACAAATAACTGCCTGACTCATCACTCTCCAGCAGTTTAGTCCAGCATCACTGGAAGCTCCACTTTAGTAAAGCTAGTCTCTGAATTTCTCAGACTGCTTCACAGTTTTTTGGCTTTCATGGAAACTGCGTGGCAGAGCCAGAAGTGAAAGCTCTTTTTTTTCTTTTGCGCTGCCTCTGAAGTTTAGAAAACTGTATTTTTCTGTGTGACGGTCAACATTTCCCAATGTCGATGGGACATTTAACCTTATAAGTCAACTCAGGACTCAGGCTGAGGCCACAGTTCGCTCCCAACTATACTAAATGCCACTTGATCACATGGCAGTTTTTTTTTCTTTTCAGCTACAGCAGAGTGACAGTGAAACATGGCCAGCCCTGCGATGGGGTTTGCTTTGGCTCACTTTTACAATCCTGTCGCTTGAACATGAAAACACCCAAGTGAAAATGTGTCATTTTATTATTTTACCATCAGAACAAAGCAGACCAGCTACAGGTGTGAGGCACCCAGAGAGCCATCAAAGGAAAATAATCTGCAGAAACAAAAGATGAAGAGACGGACAGATGGAGGTTTTAATGATCATGTAGAGGCAGACATGAGCTGGAAAATTGAACAGACAATTTTCTCCACAACCTAAACAACTGGCACTGGCCCTCTGTCAACATCTGCTCTCACTCCAGGGGGTCTCTATCTGTGGAAACAGAGCAGGGTGTTTTTTTTTGTTTTTTGACACTTGCCCTGAAAAGTATGACAAAGGTTTGTTTTTGAAAAGGAACAAAACTCCTTTTCAGGGGGCTACTGAATTTTTTTCCTTACAACAGTATATTTTTCTACTTATCCTCCAGTGAAAACTTTGCAGAGATAGAAAAACAGGTGAAGGCACAATCTGGATAAGCTGTCCTGCTCTGTCAGGGCCTTAGATTTTGGAGCCATGTGTTTACAGTCAGCAGAGTGAGCCCGGGAAATAGGAAATGTTCTGTCGAAGAAAATGAGCAAGTTACTTTGGCAGCTAAGGTTGTGACTGGAAGGGGCTCAGGGGACAACTAACACTCCACCTGCTGCTGGTAATTGCCATTCTTACCCGATGCTGTTCTTCAACACTAACACCCGAGCATACATAAACATACATATCTGCTCCTGGGCTTTTCTTTCCCTCCAAAATAATGTGTTTGCACATTTGTCTCACAGATAAAAAAAAGACTGTTCCCTGTTATGTTCCACCCATAGGAGGCTGAGAGCCCACCTAAAGAGGAGCCGCAGAGTCCCTTCAGTCCTTCAGCACGCAAACATTGTTTGACTTAATCCATCCTAATGATGCAAATTTATGCTGTTAATTATTTCTAGCTGAATTGCATCCTGGTTAAACGTTTTCAGAAATGCAATGGGGACATCAGACTCAAAGTGTTCAGGGAGAGAGAGGATGACATTATTCAGGATTACTCTTTTCCTTTTTTTTTCCCTTTTATTCCTTTTCATTTGCATCGATTCCATAAAGAAAGAATTTGCATTTTCCATTTCCTAACGTTTCTAATGTGGCTGATATTGTTGTCTGGGACTATAGATTGCGGTGTTGAAGAGTCCTCTTCGGATAAGCTCTTTTAATTCGATCCTTATTTAACAGGAAGCAGTGAGTGTTCATCCCCGACGGCTCTCCTTTCAAGATCTTTCTATGTCATTGTAATCCTCGGCTGACACCTTTCTGCCTGCTATATATATGACTTTCTTTTTTCATTTTAAATCTTTGATAAAGCTTACTGTGGGCCTGCTGTAACGTCACACTGAGAACACTGGTTTGGTTTTGTCAGTGTGATCATGTTCATCAGGAAATTGAAGCAGGAAGACTTTGTTCTATTGAAGGATGTTACCTGAAATCCAGAAGTCTGTGTTTTGGAGAGGGGAGAGGCTCAGCGCCCTCTGCTCATTGAGAAGCAGCGGTTGAAGATCAATACATGCGACTGAAAATCAAAACATGCTTTCACTCCGTCCCAAACTCCAGAAAAGCCACTGGATTTGTCGCTTTTTAGAGAAAAAGTCTCTAGAGGGGTCTGAAAGTCACAAAAAATAGCGACAGAGCTGGCAACACTGTCCTTCATACCACAATTATGTGTGACGTTACAGCCAATCACCGGTGGCATTATCAGATTAGGATCACGTGATTAACCCTTTGGGTACCAAAATTTGGCACTGAAAGATGAGACAAAATTCCATATTCGGTACTACCAAAGCATTTCGGTCAGTGACACAAAAGAACCGAAGTTCGGTTCCCAGCCCTATAGAGGGCTTCTCTGCAGATCTACTGTCACAGCTTAACTGCCCCTCATGTCTTTGTATAAAATGAAAACAATTAAATACAAAAGATAAATACATATTTCTGAAGATAAGGGCGGCCTTTATTGTGATTGTTTGGCTGTAAATTAGTTGCTTCCCCCTTTGCATCACATCCACACGGTACACAAAAGAATTCGGCACATAAAAACAGAAAAATCTGCACTTTTTAAAAGTGTGTCTTTTGTAATGACCAACTTTCAACTGTATAAACTGTAACATGTTAACTAAAACAGAGGGTTTCTTGTAACGTTGGACTTTCATCTGATCCGTGTCTGGTCAGTTTCTGCTCTGTTGTGATTTGGCGCTGTCCTCTATCACCTCAATCAGCCTACCTCTTTCCTGCACACCGCCTCACAATGATGAGCCTCATGTTGTATTCCTAGGCTTCTTCTAACCTCTAACCTGCTGACCCCAGGCCTGGCTCCACTCATTCTAACAGTTCATTGTTGTGCTTAAGTGAAATATAATCAACAAAAAACACAAAGCAGTTGATTCATAATGTTGTTTTATTGCCTGACTTCCTGTCCAACATAATCTGCTTTGTGCACATTGATATATCGTCACTCCAGCATCCTGCGTCTTGTGCATCAGTTCTTGAGCGCTCAGACCTGCTGAAACCTAGCGTAGCAAGTGTGAGTTCACGCACTGGCTTGAAATTGAACCCATCAATGGTTCCATGTTGGGGTGGGGACATATAGTAGAAAGTAGCTGTCAGTATGAGGAACTGGTGATGTGTCCAGAGGGGTCCGGCAGTGGCATAGACCCCGCTGAAATGTGAATGGCCACTTCACTTGCAAGCAAATTGTACAAGCTATTCTGATTGGTGCTTGAAGTCACGGACAAAAACTTCACATATCTGTTGCAGGATACAGGCAGGTTATGGAGTAGCAATGTCTTTTTTTTTTTCAGACAGCAGTAGCTTCCTTCATGGAGTCATCCCTTGAACTCCATTCTTGTTTGGTGTTTTACTGATCATGGATTTGTAAACAGAGATGTTAGCATGTGAGTCTTTAGCTGACACTCTAGGATTCTGTTCCACCTCATTAGGCACTCTGCGCTGTGCTTTTTTTCAGTCAACTTTTTCCATTCAGAGACAGTTTGTCTTACTGTGGGGCTTTTATAGATACTTGTGTTACCCTTTCCAGCTTTGTGCAAGTTGTTAATTGTGGGTCTTCTGAGAACTCTTTTGTGGGAGGCATGATTCACATCAGGTGGTGCTTCTTGAGAAAAGCAATCTCAAAACTGGTGTTTTTTTTTTTTTTATAGGGCAGGGCAGTTTTAACCCATGAACTTCCAGCTCAACCGTTCGGTTGAGCATTTTTTTAAGTCGCAATATCTTGTTGAAATGTGTTGAACTGAGTCAAACTTGATTGAATCTTCTCTACAGCTCAAAATATTTTTTTCTAAATTTTGTGGTTTCTGATTTTAGTGCCCCAACAAACAGGAAAAATACAAAAAACTTATTTATTTATTTATTTATTTATTTGTTATTTTTTGGATGGAACATTCAAAGGTTAAAAATGAAATAGACTTCATATCCCTTGAATTTAAAAAGTGAAAGTTGAAGGGTTAAAAGGAGAGGTAGTTAAAGGGTTAAGCAACACCTCCAATCTGCTGTTATAAATAGACTCCAGCTTAAGCAAACTGTTTGTCTATTATTGTGACTTAAATGAAGATCAGAACACATTTATGACCAATATATGCTGAAGTCCAGGTAACTCCAAAGGGTTCACATACTTGTCCTTGCAACTTTGTGTGTGCAGCTTAATACTGGGCACCAAATTCAAAAAGTCTGGAAACATCCCTAAAATCTCTGTAAGCAAGTATGAAGAACTGCTAACTCCAGATAATGATCTAAAGACAGAACATTATCATGATGTTAAACTTCCACTCTAAAAGCTCCCATGGATCATTAGAAATTATGTTATGGCTGCACCAGCTGATTTGCTTCAAAACTGTAGCCGTTTCTCCATTCAAAGTTCACTAGTTCAAATTTGTATTCTTTGGAAGTTCAGACTTGACTTCAGTCTGCTGAAGTTACATTGGTAAAAGGGGCGGGGAAAGTCCACATTCGGGTACTTGGATCAAACTTGTTTCGATGCAGACTTTGAACGGGAACAGTATTTGGGCTGTGACTGACGACGTTTCACAAGTATTATTAAAGTAGCACATTGCTTTACTTCGGCTATGCTCACACTGGAGATAAAAGTGATTTTTTTTTTGCTCAAATGTGACTCACATCTGCCTTGTTTCTGACAGCCTGAACAGCAAAAACCACACTGAATCTGACATTTTCAAGTCAGATTTAATGTGACTTTGACATCATTCTGGAGTGAGACACATCACAGTTCTGTGGGATCATACTCAATGAAAACTAGCATGAAAGACGGCAGTGACAGAGTTAACCAGTGGATGAATAGTGATGTTTAGACTTTATTAGTAGCCTGAGTGCTGTGACTGAGCAGCAACACTCACAGCTGAGCGGGGGAGGAGGGTGTGTTGGCAAAGTGAGTGAGAGGAGCACAGAGAGCAGACAAACTGAAACGTAAGTTCATGTTTGTGTTTCTAGTAGTCACTGAGAGCTTGGAGGGAATCGGGCAGGGCTCATACAAGCAGCAAATGAAGCCCAAATAAGCAGCTACACTTTAGGAAACAAGCCCCCAAAACCTAGGGCCATGTTTGTTTCTCTAAACACTGCTCTGTGTTTGACGTCATCAATTTTTTAACTGAGCACGAGGGTCACTTCAGGAGCATGAGCTGTTCGTCTCACAGTCCACAGACAGGCCACATTTAAAAATGTAATCTGGAGAGCCAAACAACAAATCGGATTTGAGCAATAAATCTGAATTGAGCATTAAAGCCCTCAGTGTGAACATAGCTTTAGTTTCCTACTGCTGAAAGCCACTAAATTAGTCCCATAACGTCTGGAATACTCCATAGCGCAACCTGAGATGCGCTATCACTTAACTGCTCAACTTAACCTCGCTCTCTTTTCATCCAAAGCATTTATTGGATATGCTCTCGGAAGGTTAACTTTACTTTGATGTTTCTTTATTACCTGCTTTTTTTGGTTTCACAACAACAGTTGCTCTGAATGTGGAGGCTTGTTGTTTGAAACAGAGCAGATCTAAGCAGTCTCTGAAGTCCATGGAGAGATTTCAAAGGAGGTGGGAAAAATGAGCTCTAACTTGTACATATGGCACCATCGTGAGACAATAAATACTTCAACACACATTATCTCCCTTTGTTAAAAAGATTGTGTAAAGTGAGGGCCTGCTACAGGAAACAAAAAAAAGAGGTTGCAGTGAATGAAAATACCCCCCACCCCCAAATAAAATAAATAAATAAATAAATAAATAAATAAATAAATAAATAAATAAATCAGCCTTGTTGCAGTAAGCATTTAAAATGGCAGGTCTCAATCCTTCCCACAAACTAACTTCTAAGAAATCTGTCACGGTGTCTCAGTCTGGATGGATCCACTTTCAGCCTTTTTCCTGCCTCTGTCTGAAAGGTGCTGTTGAGCTTGAGCCAAAAAGGCTGCTCTGCTACTGCAGTGCATTTCTCAACTCAATGACTCTCCAGATGGCACGTATCTTTAGTGCTCAGCTCCCTTGTCCTGAGCTGCGACAGCTCTGCCGCGCTCTATTGGGCTGCAGCGTGCCCGCCCTCCAGAGGTTCTTTTAATGGACTTTAATTTGAAACACATGATCGGGACAATACAGACAGTACACTTGCTAGCACAATGGAGATAATAGGGTTCCTTCTCATGCATACAGGCTTAACAATTCACAGAATAATTATGGCTAAGTGGGGGAAAAAAATCATTTCCTGGAGCCCCTATGTAGAAGTGAGCTACATCATATTCTGCACAGATTATGAGGTGCTGCTTTATGCACATCTTGACCTACACAGCAACCCTGTGCAGTGCAGTGCACAAGAGCCCCAGCCTCATCTCATTGGTCCTAAACTGAACAATATATAGATAAGTAAGTAAAAAATAATTTGGATTTTAAACAAACAAGTGATGCACAAATATGCTGTATTTGCTCCTATAGTCTACACCCAAAATCATACATTAAGTACAATTCTTCACTGGATAAATCTTTGCCTTCAAATAAAAAAAGGAGAAACTGCATCCCACCAAATCAAACTGGCTAAGAGTGCCTTTGGCAGGGAAAAAAAAGAGTCAATTTTCAAATGTGGAAAAGTTGCTAAGAGACACCATTTCTCCTCTAACGCTGTGTTGCGCTGCTCCAGAGGGGTCAGACTGACAGAAAGAGTACTCTGAGGAAACAGTGAGCCTCATCTGAGAAGGGATAGCAGACACACACACACACACACACACACACACACACACACACACACACACACACACACACACACACACACACACACACACACACACACACACACACAATACCAGCTCTTTAAGGAGGAATGGTTTATGACCTGCACTGGGGAAGGTCACTAGGGAAAGCTTTACGGGGCCTAGGATTAAAATAATAATAATCAGACCAGTTTTTGTTTATTGAAAACCAATCCATGACATCTGCAGATCTTTCACAAAATCCTTGATTTTCATGTTTTGGGTACATACACTCAATAACATGGTGACACAAATACAATCGATGGTCCCAAGACCTGTTTTAATGTAACCAGCTGTAGGTAAAGATGCTAACTGTGGTGCTTTATTGTGAGACTGTTCATGTTTTCAGGAGGCATAGCTAAGAGTGGCACCAGCTACTCCTGGACTTTGGTTAGCCACCCTGCCTGGCCATCTCCTGCAGAGCTGTCAATCAGTTTATCCACTCAGAGATTCAAAACCTGAACCTCATGAACTATTGGAAGACCAACTATTTGGACTATTCCTATGTAAAACATTTATTTTTTGTGTCATTGATCATACCTTAGTACACTGTTTTTATTGCGATCTATGTAAAGAATTTCAGTCTGTGCCCCTACCTGCCCCCCCACATCCCCCACCACCACCAAAAGAAAAAAGAAAAAACAAAACAAACCAAAACAAAAGAATAATGTTTTTTTGTGAGACAGTAAAAAAAAAAAAAAAAAACTTAAGATGAGCAAACAAAACCAAATACTTTGGGCTCACGGTAACAGAAACTGAAACATCCTTGAAAATGAAGCTCCTGCCAAAAGCACAGAATAACTGAGTGGAATTGTTCTGATGAGTCTCAATCATAACTGAATTAGAGGGGCAGGCATTTTGGAATTCTTTGATAAGCTGGTACATGCAGAATTAACTGTTACAGAAGCAAAGGTGCTTTAAATTGATTGTTTATTGTGTTGGACGGTTCGTCCCGGTGCTCATTGCTCTCATAGGCTTTTGCCTGGTTGTGTTTTCACTATAGTTGCATAGTAAGTAAAACAGATGCCTGCTTGATACTGAGTGTTGAATTACATTCTCAGTTCATCATTCTGTGTCTATGTCATTTCATAACATATTGTTGGCCATGTGAAGCTGGCGGGGGGTTTTCAGGCATTCTGGTCGGCCTTAAAATACATTCCCTAAATCAGTTTGCTGATATTGTTGAGGTAAAGTTAAAAACAACAACAACAACAACAACAACAACAACAAAAATATAATAATAATAATAATAATAATAATAATAATAATAATAATAATAATAATAATAATAATAATAATAATAATAATAAGTTAAAGACAGATGGTAACAACTTTATATACACACTGAGCTCTGAAGCTAGCCCTGTGATTGACTGGAGACCAGTTCAGGGTGTACTCTGCCTCTCAATCTAAGAAATCTGGGATAGACTCCAGACACCTATGACCCTGAACAGGATATGCAGTAAAGAAGAATGAATGAATGAATGAATGAATGAATGAATGAATGAATGAATGAATGAGCACTGAAGCTGAACGTTATGTTGACCTCAAAATCCTGAACTATTCCTTCGATTCAGCAAAGTTGTTGTTGTTGTTGTTGTTGTTGTTTTTTTTAAGATTTACTGATTGACAGAACTGAAAAAATATAAGAAGGAAGGCCAAATATTTGTGCGTGTGTGATTTGATACAACGAGTAGACACCAAAAAGGTTTGGGCACACTCAGACTAAAGTGAAAGATGTCTGTGATAAAAGTTTTGTAGGAATTTCCAAACGACTCCCAAAACAAATAGGAAAGAAGCAGGAGGCTGTTTCGTCCGAGCGCATGCTCTTGCAGAGATGGGTCATAAGAGCAGGATAAAGAAGTGACGCACCCTTCTCGCCGTCATCTGAGAGTACAAACAGTACCTGTGTTGCTGCCATCCAGGTGTGTCGCCTGCCATCGTTTGATATGTAGCTAGAAGGCAACAAGATAGTAGAACAAGGGATCACTGAGGGAATGCAGAGGTGGTGGTGCATAATAAAAGTGAGCTGGAAGCAGCACAAGATGATTTCGTCAGACTTGGCTGGGCACATATTACTGTTTGACACTGATTATCACGTGAGATACGTTCAAATCCTTTGAGCAGATTCTAACAACAAGTGATTAAAAGCTCCTCAGAGTTCAAGATGAAAGGCACTCTTTACTTTGAGAAATAAGTTTATATAAACATGTGAGGTGTGTAGGAAAACTGAGGTTAGAATTATCTAAAGGTTCAGGTTCTTGACTGAGACAGAGGCCCCTTTCAGCTGTAATAAGAGTAACTGCAGATGTTAGAGTGTGCTATAGATGAGAATATATGGCTCTTATTATTCTAATTCCTCCTATAAAGTCTGAAAAGGTCAAGAACAAGTGGACTGTCCATGATTAGCAACAGAAATAATTGTATGATGCATCTTAATGATTCTACTTATATCAATTCAGTGTTGGCTTAATAACCTGACACCGAGGTTAATCACTGTGTCATGAGCACGAAATTACAAATGACACACCGTCATTTTCTATGAAAGCGTCCATCTTTCAAAAGGTCTTGATAGTATAATCAAAGTAAATTATGCGTCTGTGGTTGTGTGATTATGTAAGCCACTAAATATCCCAGATGAAACTGTAAAAGTACGGGTGTAAGTGGTGCTTGGAGGTTGATTCCTGATGTAGGAGGGATACTTTGTGACTGATAGGTCACACTTATTTAAAAAAAATCTGCCAAAAATTACAAAATGAAACTTATGTTGAAATTTACTGTTCAGTTAATTAAACTTTTCCAAAGATGACAGAGCAGCAGAAGCTCACAGTCTTAACTTCCCCTCGTAGTAACGTAGCAACACGTTTTTCATAATAGTGTGTTTTTGGTCTTTGTGATTCAGTACACACAACTGAGCCTGAGACCGAGCTCTGGGGAATAATGCCTGACTCTTGTGGTGAACATTTCTGTTCTGCTGCTAACTGCTAATTATTTCAAAGCAGCTGGCAGAAACTTTTGGGTCCATGCAGGCAGTGCCTGCGGACACAACAGTTGTATGCCTGGTGTTATTATAAATCTGGTTTTGCAGCAACTGTTTTATAAATGATTTTTTTTTTTTTTCACTTAACTTAGAATAATGAAATTTTGAAGGAACAGATAAGGCTGTTTTTTTGTAAGCAGCTGCTGAAAGACAAAAAATGATAGGGGAAATTTGTTGTTGTGGCTAAAAGGAATTGTAGTAAAATACTTTTTTGAGAGATAACGTCTTACAAATGGGGGACACCTTTCTGCACTACATAACAGCAGCTCCTCTACCTTGAAGGTCACCATCACACCTGGAGTTTAACGAATACAGATGTGTTTCAAATATAGGAACTAGGGTGGAAATTTAGTTCTGGGGGATAAGTTTACCCCTGAAAACGGCTCTACCTTCAGGGTCGTACTTCTCAGAAGTCCAGGGACTTTGAGAGGTGACTCCTACAAGCTGAACATCTATTTATGTCACAATATATTCTGTTCACAATAAGATGACAAACGGCTGTGATTGAATTGGTTTAATAACTCCTAAACAATGGTCTTCTCTGAGCCTGAATGTGTCTCCATCAGCCCCTGGTGTTCCAGTTTGAACAGTGTCCCTGTAAAGTGGAGACCTTCATATGAACATGTCAGTGAATATCCAGTTTACAACAGCTGTTGAAACACAGAAGAAGTCCTTAGGAATGCATCCTAATTTAGTTTGATATACATGTTTCTTCATATCCTCATCAGGTAGGTATTTATTGGTGATGATCTGAAGCTGTTTGAGAAGGAGGCATCCCAATGAAAGTTGTCAATCAGTAAGCTTTTAGACTGAAACACTGGTCGCTCTTTGCCATCTTCATGCCATAGACAGGGAAGCAGCCCACTGTTTTGCCGGTCAAAGCTGACACGACTTAGACCAGCGACCGCTTTATCCTCAGTGCTTGTCTCCTTTCAAGTGTCAACAAATCCACTTGCAGTGAAATAAAACATGATTGAAGCCAGCACCAGCTATGTACCTGGATGCTAACAGGTGAACTTCAGCCCAAACCAGCTTGTCTGTCTCCTTCTACGGTGTAATTTGATAAGGCTCTGTTGTTGTCTTACTGCCCTCTAATGGTCTGGTTGTGTTTTGCAATTACCTGTATTTGTTTCTCCATACATTATTGTCCTATTTTGCCCTGATTATAAGACAACCCCTTTTTTTCCAAGATCAAACAACAGAAAAAAAAAACTATGATTACCAAAATTTACTTTGTTTAGAGAAACTATTTTTTTAATTGAAATTTTGAGAAAACCATGGAAATAATAGAGACTGCTTTCATTTTTGGTTGTAAATACAGTCACTAAGCTCTGTATTTCAAATGTAATACTGATGAGAGCTCTGCAAATGATGCCTTACGTTACATTTCTCAATAACAAACTCACTCGCCTTCCTGTCAGACTCTTGGAAACAACAGCTTTGAGGACCACAATCAGTTTTTCTTTTACAGTTCGTATTTATCGTCTGGTTGTTTAGTGTCTCTGCTGCACTGAGCGTCATTCTCTTAAAATTAAAATCATAACTTCACCTCAGTTGTCTGTAAACTTGCCCAACTTTTGACCCCTCCCCCCATTGAAATGGAACCGAACAGAGCAGGTACCAGTGCTGGTACACATGACAGGTAAAATCATACACAGTTTAAAAAGAGGAGCTGGAGTGAAGAGGGTTTGGACTTTGACTATAATCCCCATTTGCTGACTGGCCTCAGAGACAGTATTGGTGTGAGCTGTCGGCTGAGTACTCTAGAATGAGTTTACTTTGTAGCCTGCGCAAACGAATAATATGCTCAATTTCTACACACTGTCTCTTTACACTTTAACATCTAGGGAGCCAAACCTGATCCTGCTCTGTGTGAGCATGTGTTTGACTGCTAAAAGCACAGCTATACATCCCTTTTTTCACCAGCTAACTCATCATTCACTGTGGAAGTTTAAAAGGAGAAATGTAGAAAATGAGCTCTTGCGGTCTTTGTGCTGGCGAGAGCTTTGATGGAACCCGACCCTATGTCTGCAGTGACGGGTAGTAAAATGACTTCATAGATCAGACAGTCTTCTCTCTTATTATTAGACTGTGTCATGACCAGTTAAGAGCTCTGCATGCTAGGATTAATGAGACTTTTAGCGCTTGTTTATTGTGCCATGGTAAAATAAATAAATAAATGAGAACGCAAGCAGGACTGCCAGTCTAAAAAGACAAATATTCTCTTTGTGTTAAACCGTTTTTATCTCTGTGGAGTTACAGCAACACAGCATCACTGGAGCTGCCTCTCACTGAGAATTGCCCAGACGGTTTATTTGCATAGATCTTCTCTATACCTCCCTCCATAGGAGCATCCTTACTGCTGTGTGCTCTGCAGGCTCTATAAATTGTGAGGAATAAAACCAGCCGGCTTCTGCCCTCCCATATGGGCAGAGTCAAAGCAATGCCAGCAGAAGCCTATTGATTTAGAGCACTCTACATACAGGCATCACAAATTTATAGGAGACTTATTCAGAAGTTATAAAAGTGACTTATAGTAACAGTAAGGGACACAGGGGCCTATAATGTGGAAGTTATCATTTCCATAATTTCAAATGTCTTGATTTTTTTCTTCTTTTTTTTTCCTGAGAACTTTTATGTGTTGGTAAAGCTCTTTGTGCTTTGATGTTAATGCGTAAACCTTTTCTGGGTGGCACAGTGCTGCTGCAATGCTGAACTGTGCAAGTGTTAGAAAAAAAGGAAAAAGTTTTGCTCTGTGTTACTGCAGCGCGTCAGAGAAAAGATGTTATTCAGGTTTATATACATTTTCCAACATTAGGACAGAATCCGAGGTGGAATAGGAGCCACTCTTTGAGTTTGTGACAAAGAATCTCTGAATAAACCCTCTAAAGTTTATTCTTTCCTGTGTTCCTGCTCTTGATTCACATAATAGTCAAAATGTATCTTGGTTATACGGCTTTGAAAGTTAAGAACACCAACTCTTCAAATGATCACTTTTTTTTTTTTTTTTTATGATTACAACAACAACAAAAAAAGCTGGCTGTTTTAAATTGTCTTTTATTCAAGCAAATAAGAATACACTGATTTCTTCTCAAAAGCTCTCCAGGAATTGATAACAGTCATGATTTTTTTTTTTCTCTGCTTACTATGGCCAGTATAAGAGACGAAATCTGTCAGCCGTTTCCACAGGCAACAGTTGAATAAGTCAGCATGGTTCCTGAGTCAGGCAGGGGACAACTCCACCAGATACTAAAAACAAATCAAATTAAAGCTGCAAGCATCAACAAGCACACCCACGCCTACGTGTACCATTCTGGGCATGTTGCTGCATATACAGCAAGATCTGTAGATGCACATGTGTATATGAGTCAAGAGTAGAACTGTGATTTTTAATCACAGATTGGAACACATGAATTCCTGTTGACAGTGGGGGACGTTGTAGTTTGAGAAAAAAAAAAACCCTCTGAGACAAATATGTACCTTATAAATCATCAAAATTGAACATTTAACTCAAATTTCCGAACTTCCTGTTCAGAGTTCAATATGGTGACTTTTTTTTAGGTCTTGGCATGGTAGATATGCACACCAAAAATCCGGCTCGTAGCTGAAAATAGCAAGAGTGGTTGCTTTTTTGACTCATAAGGGGGGAACTGTGGAGCATGTATCGGCATGAAAGCACTGGATTTATTTTTCACCATGACTGAATTTTGCGGCAAGGTGTGTTCAGGTATAAGTTAAGCTGAAGGCATGCAATTTGTGGTTAAAATGGCGTAAGAAAGAAAGAAAGAAAGAAAGAGGGTTTCAAGAGGGCCTTTGCCCTGAGTTGCGCCCTGAATATACTCAAGCCAATGTGAAGCCAGCTTCATATATTTATATTTATATATATATATATATATATGATAATGGCTCTCCCACCTATCACCACATTATGATTCCACGAGATGGAGCTAAAGACAAAGAGAAAGTTGTCATTACCAAAGATTTTATAATGGGGCCATCGTCTCCATGACATCACCCATTTATTTTTGATAGGGAGGTTTAATGCACATCATCCATGGGAACTACATTAGAAATCCTGAACTCAACCTTTGGACAAGGCAAAGAGGCGGGTCTTTAGCCTCTTTACAGACAGCTACAGGGTGTCCACCTGTCAGTCAGGTCAATGCTGGTGCGTGTTTGTGGTTGTTGGTGGTTCTCCAGCCAGGCCTAAATGGACTCTCAAAGAACCAAATAAGTAGTAGCAGCTCTTAATTCTGGTGCCCCTGGTGCAGACGGCTCCTCTGATGGTGCAAGACAGCACAGAGAATTACACTCACCTGTTCCGGGTGGAGTTCAGGTGCCCCTGAGTTCTAAATGATAGCAACTGATTGTCTGACTGGAAATGATGACTGCGGTGTACGTCTCAGATAACAGAGGTTCTAATGGTTTTACTGGTATGTCTCTCATATCCCCCACAGCCCCTGGTTCTGTGCTTGTGCCTGAATAAGCACCATTTTTTCCTGTTTCAACCAACATAGAACCGTCCCGAGGTGTGAAGAACAGGTGCTCAGCTGGCCCCACTTCCTTTCTGGGCTAGAGCAAAGGACCGACAACACCAGGGGTCGGGGTGTGTGTGTGTGTGTGAGGGGGGGGGGGGGGGGGGGGTTAAAAAAACAGCCATTCATAAAAGAAGAGCGGCCAAGCCAGTTGTCTGTAGTGTTTCCTCATTCAAAACCTGAAATGAAGGCAAAACTGAAGCAGCAATGCATCACCTTTCCTATAGATCGATACATACTTTATTTTATTTAACAGACTAAATAGCCTCACGCTATTTATCACTCTTAAACAGAGATGCTGTTTATTAACAGTAAATTACATTTATAAACTATTGTATTTATTTAATTTACAGACTAAAACAATATTTCATCTCTGTGACATCACTCTTTTTTTCCTCCTGTAAGGAAGTGGCTGATTTACATTGTATTGTTTACTGGAATTGACATGTGTAAACCGTTTATGGGAAGTTCTTGTTGTTTTGTTTATTTATTTATTTTTATAATTGAACTGTGAACGATGAGTTCGCTCAATTTGAAGTCTTATTAATCTCCACAGTAATGAGCTGAAGGCAGAAATATCATGGACAGTTATCTTAGTGGAGGGCTTTGTGAAACCCATGGAGAGAAATAACTTGAGGTGAAAAAGAAAACATTATTACTTTTTTTATTCAGGTGAGTCTAATGCTATTAAAGCTTATGAAATAAAAATGCATCAGCATCAAACACAATTATATTACGAGTCGTCTGCTTAAAAGATATTACCACTGTTGGTGTTAGTGTTGCATTTCAAATTTTTTTTTTTTCTTGCAGTCGTTGTCACTGGAAACAAACCATGAAAAGTAATAACATCAGTGACAGTCTTTAACATTTTCATCCTGTTGCTTCGCACAGCCTCCAGAAAAAATCCATAATAGTTTATTTTTTTTTATTACAAAATGGAACAGACAAGCTGTCAATAGAGAACATAGTAGCGGGTAAGAGTGATCAGAATCGCAGTGGGAGAAGTGTGCTGCATCTGGTAATGGCTAGAAATCCAGTGAGGACGGGGCATGTGTGGGGTCAAAAAATGGTCCCTCATGGGCTTCCTGTCGCTAATTGGTAGCACAGGTCCACCACATTCCATCCCCGGCTGTGAGAATAATGGTGTGTCCCTCTGTCTCTGTCTCACTTTAAGCATCTTTTTCACCGCGGGCTTTTCTCAGCTCACACCCAGCGCTCTGGAAAGCCATCATTATTATGTTAGCCCGTTCTGTGTGACTTTCTGCACATTTGGTGGATGGTAAAGTAGCCTTAAAGCTAACAACTTGCTTGCTGCGGTTTGCAGCACAAAACTAGCAGCAGGGTCAGTTGTTGTGTTGTGTGAGCGGTATGAAAACTTGTGTCAAACCGTCCACAGGGGACATGTCTGCATGACTAACGCTGTGACTCCTTTCTAATGGATTTCAAGGGTAGGCAGCCATCGCAGAGCAGTCATCCATCTTTTATTTGGATTCATGTTTCATCTTAAGCAGAGGTGCACTTAAACCAGCCTTTAAGTAGTTGGATTGCTAAAGCTAATGCAGTAATGTGCATGTCCCTCAAGCATTTTCCACACACCTCTGAGAGGGAAAAAGGGCATGAAAATGTTTTATGAAACTCATCTTTCACAGGTTGGTGCGTAAGCACTCCTGTGAGGGACCAGAGTTTCCATCAATTTGTTTCTCATTTGAGTTCAATCCATGTTTGATTTGCAGCCCCTCCTCACGTAGTTTTGTTTCCTGTAAGGCTCAGTTTCAGGCTACGAGTTGAAAAACCTGAAGATTTATTCCCAATACAGATAAACTAAAGTCCAGTAGCAGACTAACTAAACCAAGAGCAGGAGAACAAACTGTTTGTCATGCCTGTATGCCCGCAGCAAGCTTCATACTGTTTGATGGTGAAATGGAATGGAGATGGTGTGACAAGAAATGGATTTGTAATGAGACTAGTATGTGAAAAACCTAAACTCTGATCATAAGTTGTTTTTTTTTTCCTTGACTCTGCTTATGTGTGAAATGTGTTTCGAGGCCTTTTCCATCTATCTCAGTTATCATGAATTATTCCTGAGGTGTAAAAGCTACTTACTCTGTCAAGCAGAGGTATGACCCTTTGGATGCCACCTTTTTTTTTTTTTTTTTTTTTTTTTTTTTTTACATTTTATCTTTGGATGTGTCAAATGTTGTACTAAACAGATGAGTACATAGATAAATATTAAGGTAAATAAAGTGTCAGTTTTTAATTTATTTATTTATTTATTTATTTATTTAATAAAACCTGAACTGCTTATTATAGGACAACAGCCCCTGTGAATTAGGTGTATAACTTAAAGGGTCTGTGAGGACTTACTGTTTGAAGTTGATTGCAGCGACACTGTTGTGATGACATGACTCTTAACATGGCCTGTGTTTGGTTTGGAAATGAATGGAGATCTGATCTTCTTTTTAACACTACTTTTCTTTGTTCAAGACAACTTTTTACCAGGTACAACCTGGCAAGGTAAGGTATTCATTAACAGTTTGAAAATGTGACAACATGCAAACTTTGTCAGTTTGTACTGTAGTTTAGTAGTCGGTTGTCTGAATCCTCATGTCCTGCTCATTTACCAATCACACCAATGGTTTAGCCAGTGTTTTAGCCTTGAGCCTTTGCTCTATCACTCTCACTTTAACCTTCTTCTGTTCTTCTGTCCTTTTTCTGTCTGACAGTTCAGCTCCAGTGTCCACCATCACTACTAAATAAATCCCAGAAATCATTTTCAGCAGAGACAAACACAGACCACTCTGCTCAACTTTGTCAGCCAGTGTGGTGTCGTCATAGAGACTATGGAGTGCCGTAAATAGATCAATTCCTGTCCAACCAGATCAGGAAGCTAAGAAATAGCATTTAGAAATAACCGACATTGGTGCTGATAATCTCATTTTAAATTGTGGATTAGGATCAGGTATATTTTTAGAAGTGAGACATTTTCAAGATTACAGGGTTAAAGTCCTTACAGGGACTTTAACCCCCAAAATATCCAGTGTCATGTTTGCAATATGTGGACACAACATAGACCGTAAAAAAAAAAAAAAAAAAAAATTGGACATCATCTCGCTTGCCTCCAACTGTGGGCGCCATAAAAACTGCTCCCCCTGGTGGCTGGCTGCAGTATATGTTAAAAACTCTCCCTATTCATTCCAGATGGGATGTGGCCAAACTTTAAAAAGTTATTACATGTCATAGAAACGTTTCTCACATCCGTATTCTGTGGTGATATGAAGATACTATTGGGATGTGTTGTGTTCAATTCCTCTTTTTTCTGAAAAGTTTCCTTTTCATTGGTTAGTAGACATTAAAAACAGAGATTCACTTCACGTTTAGTGATGATTGGCAGCTGCCGTTCTTGTGCAGTTTTTTCGGAATAAATGAAATACATCAGGAAGGAGAGTTAAGAAGAGATAAGACCTTCCAAAAATTATTTATATATATATATTTTTTTCATTTTTGATGCTATTTTTTGTAAACAGTGGGTTAAGAAGGAAAAGGTTGAGGCCAGTAGTCAAACCAGCAAACACACTACGCTGAATGTTGTTTCAATGTATCATCATGAACAGATGAGTCTTTAGGTGTTCTCTACAATCCCTCAGTCAGTTTGAGCTGCCGTCCTTTGTCGGCACCCGCTGCTGTCGCAGACTCCATCGGTGGTGTGGCAGCCGTTCGGCTGTGTTTGATTTATTGAAGCGAGTGGAAAACTATGAAGCTTAGTTTGTGACAGCTCAGAAGCTTTAAAATTTAAGATGTCATTGAACTGATGAATGGAAGGAGGGGAGGCTCAGCCTGCCTGCTGGCGTCATATGTCACTGTCTAAAGTGATGAGGGACCCTGCCTGTCGCCTGGTACACACCCCCGGCAGCTCCAGTGGGGGACCTTATGTTACTGAAGAAGGAAGAACGGGAAATGTTATTTTCTTTAAAAAGGACGCCTGTGGAAAATATGAATTAGACTTTTCTCATTTCTGTAAAGATTTAGATGAAAATGTGCTTCGAACTGGACTCACAGAGAGGTGCTTTGTTCTCTCGCCTTCACTGATCATCGTCTGGAAATACAAACAAACACATGGTCCTCAAGTGTTAGCTGTGCGATTAAGGTTTAACAGCCTGGTTTACGAGCAAAAAAAAAAAAAAAAAAACTGCTCCAATCTGCGAAACTAGGCCACTCTCACTGAACATGTTTTCAGAACAATGTTAGTGTCATCTTTAAACACAGGAAACACACCTGCTAACAAAGAGAGTTCGCTCCATGTGTAGCTGACAAACAAATTTGCATCTGGAGACAAATGTGTGTCCTTTATCTGAGGAAGGCTGTGATGAAAGGCAGCATGCTGAAACATTAGCATGGAGCTTTACTGGAGCTTCGAGATCAGACTTGGGCAAATCACAGCCCTTTGGGCATCAATGTGTGGCCCGTGGGACGTCAATCATAAATTGGAACATGAATTTAAAAAAATGTATGCTGTGCATGCAGTACAGCTGTGTCGCTTTTATTTTGAAAAGGGTGATGTTTGAATTATTTCTGTACAGATGTACTTGCAAGCATGAGCCCTGCACGTGAACCGGGATGTTCACGTGTGATGTCCGGTGATAAAGTTCAACAAATCCAAATACAGATCCTCCATCACTGATGATCACCGTGGCTATCTCAGAAATTCAGACAGATTTCAATACACCTGTCAAGTCCAAGGCAGACTAGATTTCTCTCACTGAAGAGTTAAAATGAGGTGAAAAACATTCAAATTATTGTTTGTTTGTTTTTTGTCTAAAGTTGTTATAAAGGTTTTTAGTATTTGTGGAGACTTACAAGCCAAATATAAAATGAAACACTGATGCAATAATAGTTTTTGTTTTTACTGTTCATCACTTCTGACCTGCACTTCAATTCCACATGTTTAGAATATCCTTTTTCTTCTGGCTATTAATAGCAGCTAATCAAAATATAAGTAAGTGCATTTTCCAATGGGGAAAAGTTCATACTGAGCAGAGTTAAGTTCATGTTATTGTTGATGCGGCCCTCTGACACGATTCAGGTTTCTAATTTGGCCCCTTATAAAAATGAATTGCCCACCCTTGTTCTAGATGGTGAGGGGAAAAATAAAAATAAAAAATAAAAAAAATAAGGTGAACATGGAAGGAAGCTGCTTCTAGAAAAATCAATCAATACAAAGTTGAGAAATGTACCTGGGTTATTAATTGTTTGCCCGTGCACCAGAAAATGAAATTAGCACATTGAAATTGGGCCACTGGCTCCATCACGTCATCTCTGCCATACATCATTCCTTGAACTAATGTGTACCCACTCTGTGGGACTGTTGGTTTTTACGGCGAAAGGTTTGAGGCCCACTGAATCATACCAAGTTATGTGCTGATCCAGCTTAAAGTGGCCACATTAGTGTCATTTCTATTTCGGTTTTCATTTATTATTTCAACGCAGAGCCTAATTGGAACCTATAGCTCTAATGTGTAACAAGAGGGGGAAATAACGTTTCCTATATCAGCGTAATGATGATAGCTGTTCAGCGCTCTGTCAGCCCATCTCTCACACTGATGCTTTATGACCCCCGACTAACCTCAATCCTGGAAGCATTCAGCCACGTTTCAGGCTCACAAGTCATTCTTACTACTTCAGACTCAGTCAGTCTAATTAGAGGCTCCACCGCTGTAGAAATAATCATTTGTCGAGCTAACAAGAGACTTTTTCCCCCTGATATCTCTGCAGCTGTACAGCTCGGTTGACTTTGGAAGAAAATGGCAGCTCATCCACGAACGCGTCACTCCGAACAGATTCTACTGGTGAGTCATGCTCTCTTACATTTCTACTCTCCTTTCTCTCTCTCTCTCTCCCTCTCTCTCTTTTTTAACCCTGCCCCTTCTTTCCACCTTAAAGTTTTGTTTACTCAGAAATGCAGAGGCTGTTGCTCGTGTCCTGCGCCACTGAGCAGGTGATGCTGATGGCTCAGAACAAGGTGTGTGACTGACTAGTGATGCTGCTGAAATCCTGCACATTTTCTCCCCCTCCGTCGACACAATCAGGCGAGGGATTAATCTCCTCCTTCAGAACACACTTTGCATTCAGCATCTAAGGAAATGTCACGTTCCACTTCATTCCTCACAGGCGCTCCGCTGCTTTCAGGTATATTGTACGTAAAAGCTAAATCACTGTTTTCACATCAGTGAGGGAAGAAGATGGGCCTGGTTTTCTACAGATTGTGAAGCTTGAGTACAGTAGGAGGAGCTATGACTAATCATGGATCCGGGACGTCCCTGTCACTGCTCATCCTGTCACGTCCACTGCTCATTCCCCCTGCAGTGTACCTACTATGTTTGAAAGTGCACACTCATCACAAATGTAGGCACAGATCTATTCAAGCTCATTGCTCCTAACCCCTCTCTGAGGTGACTGGGGTGTGCCTGGGATTGCCGTCGGCTACATTCACTGTAACTTGCATAAATCTGTACTCACTGTGGTATAATCCTAAATTATGTTCGCCTTTCACGGCCAAAGCCCCTTCAAGGACATCTGAACACTACAGGGGCCTCTGGCAATGGCTAGGCAGGCCTCCAGTTGGCTGTATTTGGACAATGGGTTCATCAGCCTCCAAAGAATGCAAAAGATCGCCACAATGAGAAGGTGTACCCACGCCGTCTAATCCACGAGCAGTGAAAGGAACAATGAAGCAAGATCTTAGCCAGATATGTTCACATATTCAGACTGTGTGCTGACCCTGCTCCACACATGCAACGAGCGAGAGAATAAATCTGTTTCTTTGATTTTGTTGCATTTCGCTGGAAGGTGAACTCCAGCAGCTTTGCATGTGATTGCCATAATGTGGCATCTAGAGTATATGGGAAACAGGCAGTGTGATCTCACAGAATACATGAAATGACCCAAACTCCTCACAGTGGATTACATGATGGTGTCACACTGTTTACTCAGAGTTACATATGTTCAAACAAAGACAATGCAAAGTCAGAGCAGACACACCAAGAACCTTTACTACATAAAAAGTAGTGACGCGTCATGCTTAAAAGATGCAGCTCTAAGAGCCAATGATTGTCGTGAATCAGATCAGTTGACTCCCATCAAAAACTGCCGACCCTCGAATTTTTTTCCTTTTGCTGCTCAGCTCACAGCAGAACTTTGGCTGTGTTCGAAACTACCTACAACACGTGAATTTAGTATGTAGTACATACTGCATACTGACTACAGCTTTTGAATGTAGTCTGTAGTCTGACTGTTCTGTTGGGTCTGTTTTGTAGTTAGCTACTCTGGTTTTCAGTTTAGGAAAATGGAAGTACAGCTGTTTAACTTTATTATAAAATATAAAAGTAAATAAATAGAATCAAGCAAGGGAAGAGAATGGTTATTATATTTTTCAAAGAGTTCTTTTAAAAAATTGCAATGTTTGTGTTTTGGTCCTTTTAATATGGTTTAAGGCACTTTTTTAATTCATAAAGAAAAACAACAAATTCAGGAAATATTTCAGGGTCCTGTTTTTTTTATGTTTTTTGAAAAGGCATTAAAATTATATGACAGCATAATGATCACATTTGATTTTTATTCTCAAACCAAAAGGTATATCACTTATTGAAAATAAATCCAGAACAGATTGTCTTTTTATTTTTGCAGCTCATGGAAAAACTACTTCCATATGATCCATGTATTTTATTTTATTTATTTTTTTAAGTTTCTTGGTGGTTTGTACGGGCTTTGATGAATATGTAGAACTAAACACCTCTTTTAAGACTAGAAGTGAGATTTAACAATGTATCTTTCACATCACTGCACTTCTATCACACGGTCCATCTCACATTACAATTGTTGTAGTAATTCATCCAAACCTGAGTGCCACCCACATATGCCAGGTAGACTGGTCTGATGCGTACTGAGAAAGTTTCCCGGATCAGAAGGACGTTCAGGGTTTTTTGGCATACTGCCTACTACATACTGAATTTCAGCCAAATCAGTAGGTACTGATGGTGGCGGTTTGGAAAACAGCCTTTGTTTTGTTTGACTACATGGCAGCCATGCAGCCAATAACCTGTGAGGATATAGGATCATACCATTACATGATAGCAAGGAGGGGAACACAGTCAGGTAAAGCATATTGCCCCCATTCAGGAAGTTAGACAGCAGTGAGGAGGAGAGTGCGTCACATCGACATGTGAATATGAGCGAAACTTGCAAACAAAGCAGCATCTGGCTCAGTGTCTTTTGTTTATATTTCTTTGTTTTTGTGCAAAAAGAAAAAAAATATATAATTAAAATATTAAAAGTAAGAACACTTGCTTTTGTAACAGAACAAATGCACTAAATGAGGCAATTATGAGGCTTCTTAAAAACACTGACTGCAAAAGGGTTTAATAACACACATATCATTCATATTTGTCAGGTTAGGCTAAAATATGAGGCTACATATAATTCTTTATTAGGAGCTGTTTGGGAGCCCAAGAGTCGGCTCCTGTTTGGGAGCTGATCCAAAAGAACCAGCTCTCTGAAAAGAGCTGAACGTCCCACCACTAATAAAACACACACATAAAAAATAAATTAATTAATAATAATTTTAAAAGAAGCTTTCTCCTTTCTTTTGAAGCTGAGCCATAACGCAAACCTGAGGAAGACAAAAGTCAAAATGTTTTATTTTTTAGATGTATAAGTTAAAGTAGCTACAGCAGGGACTCTACAAGCTTATTTAACTAATTTTAAGAAAGTTCCAGGTATATCTAATCAACTTAGGATTCCTAAAATGCCAGATATCAACTAACAAAAGTGTCCTTAAGCTTTTTAATTGTATTGAGGGCCTGTGGATGATAGTTTGTACAAGTATTTCCTGTTTTTTTGGTCCAGTACTTCATCCAAAGGAACATTAAAATCCCCCAACACAGAGTCCAGGAACTGATTCCCTATTTCATCCAAAAATGTGGTTCGTCTCCTCAGTTTGTCTGTTTGTACTTTGTATGAGGTGTTTTTATTTAGTTCTCTGTATGATGTTTCTTGTTGTTTGGTTTGGTTATTGTTTGCTTTTTTGTTTGTGAATTAAAAAAAAAAAAAAGAAAGAAAGTTCCACCCAAAGTCATAATGATGGTTTAAATGTATGTTCTACTGAGGAAATTTACCGTAGTTTATTTTATTATCAGAAAGTCTATTTATTCTGTTTATGGATGTAATACATATATTTCCTGCTGCTTCCAGCTCACTGATCAGCTGCTTGTGTCTAAAATACAACCAAACTAAAACGTGAGTGATATTCTTCCACATGTGCAGCAGTGAGAAAGACTGAGTTTCAGCAGTCTGGGAGATAGATGGGAGACATTCCTGGAAGCTGCCTAGACAGTCAGGAATGATGCCTCTTCACCTTGTGGTGCAGGTGTGAAATTAGAGCCCAAGAACCCAGAGAGCGAGTCAGATGATACCAGCGGCTCACAAACAGACACAGTCTCACTATCCTGAGTTTGCTGCCTCTCTGGTCGCTGCTATTTAACCCACTTTCTTTAATTTCCAGAAGTGATGTCTAAACTGACTATTCCTCAAAGTTTTCAGTTCTCACTTTTTTTTTTATTTAATATCCCAGAATAAGACATGAGATTAGATAAAATAATCCTTTATTCATCCCACAACAGGAAAGTTTACAGATTTTCAGCAGCAAAGTGAATAGTACAAAAAAATAAGTCATTATACAATATAAGTGTCTACACTCTCAACCTTCCAACAGTGCGCTGTTTTAAGTTGCTGAAGAGGAAGAGTGAGCTGAACTAACAGACTTTACAGACATTACTCCAAAGAACTATGTCGAACGAGGATGCCTAAAGATCAGAATTCTTATTTTTCAGTGAACTTCACCAAATTCAAAAATGCCCTGACAGCTGATCAACGCTCTGCAGGTAAAGAAAAATGAATGAGTTGTGTACTAGAGTAGCGGAAAACAATGGCACAATGAAGATTCTGAAGTAAAGAGTTAATGATGTTCTAAACAGAGTGTACACTTTCAGCAGCATCAGTGTTTAGTCTGGACTTTATAAGAAAGTTCAATTGAATAGTTCAATTCCCTCCATATGGAAGTGTGCTCTAGTTGTCCCTCTTTTCAAAGGTGGAGACCCATCAGACGTAAATAATTACAGAACTGTTTCTATAATCTCTGTAATTGCAAAAATCTTTGAAAAAACTCATCTTCCAACAATTGTTTCACTATGTCACTCAAGCTAATATTTTACCTCCATACCAGTCTGGCTTTTGACCTCATTTTTCCACAACTACTGCTCTCCTTAATTTCACAAATGACCTGTTCTCAGCCTTTGACACTGGCCAACTTACAGGTGTGATTTTAATTGATCTTTCAAAAGCCTTGGACATGGTTGACCACTATCTGCTTCTTGACAAACTTCATCATATTGGACTGAATCAAAACACTAACCTTTGGTTCAACTCTTATCTTCACAATAGGTATCAACATGTTTATGTCAGTAGTTATCAGCGTTGCCAGATGGGAAACATAAAACTATCGTACCAGAGCCTCAGAATTATCGTATTTTGGGGGAAATTATCGTACACCCGACAAAATAATCAAAATAACTGATAATGATCAAAACAACTGTCTTATTGTTGCGTGAAAATCACAACTGATCACTCTGTTTAGTGTCCTACAGACACTTTTGTGATCATTCATCACCCTGCCCCACATCAGCAGCGTTTGATCAGCAGCTCGAGGCTCCGGTGCTCATTTTTCTCTCAACTGGCTGACCTCCTCCTGACGGAGCTCCTCCGTGAATGGCCGTCAATCGTTCTGAGACGAATGACACTTAAACTATGATTGGCTGGAAACGTCACATGATAGACGCATTTAGGGTTTACAGATAAATCCGTCAGACTGGGGTAGATCTGTAACAACCACACGAAATTGTCAAATTATCATACATTTAGCCTTTTTTGGAATTATTGATCGTACAGAGGGCTGAATTATCGTACAAATATGATAATTATCATACGTCTGGCAACGCTGGTAGTTATCTATCTAGTGGAAGGTTAGTTGATATGGGAGTTCAGCAAGGTTCTATTTTAGGTTCACTTATTTTTTTCCCACCTTTATTAATGACATACCTCAGCTGTGCTCAACCTTTAATGTTCACCTTTATGCTGATGATACTGTTATTTACCACTCTAATCCTGATATATCACAAATTCAGTACAGCCTGCAACACGATTTTAATACTGTACAACACTGGTTCAACAAAAACATACTTGTTCTCAATATGAAATAAAATCTTGTTCTATGGTATTTGGTACCAAACATTCAAATACCTTGGTCTTTGGATGGATCCTGAGCTTACTTTAAACCACACATTGATTACATCTGTAAAGGAATTTATGACTCTCTGGGTTCTCTCTACCCATCAATCAACTGTTTCTGTTTTGATGTCAGGAAAAAAATTGTTTCACAACTGTTACTTCCCATACTTGATTGTGCCAATGTTGTTTACCATAACATCACTGACTGTCCTCAAACCTCTCAAGCTTTGTCCGATTTTTCTTAAAACGTCCTTTCAGAACTCACCACTGCCTCATGTACGAGGCCCTCAACTGGCTTCAACCTAAATCCAGGCGTCAGTTTCATTGGGTCTTGTTTCTTTTAAAATGTATTCATCTACATGTCCCAGCATACCTCAAACATTACCTGGTCCAGAATACAGCTCCATATCCTCTCAGATATATGAATAATCCATTTTTCATTGTCCTTAAAATCCATAAAGGAATAGGTGTGATTGGAATAATCTTCCTCCCTCTTTAAGGTCCATTAATTCCTTTTTTAGATCAAATTTATTTTCCCATATGAAAACAAGTTGTTTGTGTCTCTGATATTGTTTTTCTGTGTTTGATTTGATTTATTTCTTTGCTGTGGAATTCTGTTGCTCCTGATGTTGTACTGCATTGTAATGTGAACGTGAATGAGCAATATTTTTGTGAGCTGGTGATGGGGTGGGTGGGGTGTGGGGGTTGTGGGAGTGGTAGAGCAGCGTGTTTTGTGTTTGTTGTGTATTATTGTAATGTATGTTTTGTTATTTTGCGTGTATGTGTGTTGGGACCCCCTCGAAAATGAGATGCTGCATCTCAAGGGGCAATCCTAGATAAAGTGAAATTGAAATTATATCAGCAGTTGTTTATTAACCAGGCTCTGCTTCTGCATCTCCTCTCTGGCTGTTTTTTTTTCTATTTTAACAAATCAAATTCACAGAAGTTACAGAAATTAAGTCTTTTTTGTGTGTACTTAAAATCCTGACTTTTACTAACATGTACTGTGAAGACTAAGTGATCTTGGAATAGTCTCACTTTTATACAATTTCTTATTCATTATCCTAAATTTGAAATAAGATCATATTTCCTTTGAGGACATGAAACTGTTTACAACAAGTAAACTGAAAGTCTGTTTGGAGGAAACACGCCAGGCAAAGTTTAGCAGTGAAAAGTGAGTTGACCAAGTAAGAAGCAGGTATTGTCTTTTTTTTCTGTTGGGAAGGGTTTTTGTATTTTGTAGTGATGGTGGACACTGGAGCTGAAAGGTCAAAAAGAAAAAGGAGATCAGAGCAGAAGAAAGCTAAACAGGAGAGTGATAATGTTCATTCCAGCCCACATGCAGCAGTTATTCTGCAGTGATCTGATCAAACTGGAGAGTCTGTCAATAAAATAAGTGAGGTTACGTTTGCTCTGATTGGTGAGGTTGGAGTTGGTAGATGAGCTCTGGTAGGACATAACCAGGATTCACTAACGTTACAGACACGTTTCAGAGCACCGGGCTGTGAGGAACACTAAACAGAATGTCTGCTTGCTTTCTGGACACTGAACTACAAACGGAGTTCACAAAGTTTGACTGTGTCACGTGTCAAACAATAGCACTACAAATAAATATATTACCTCGTCGCTTTGCATTCTGGGAAAAGTTAACTTGAACAAAGAAAAAAAAGATCTGCTCTCCAAAAGAAATGCATGTCTTTACAGCAGAGGGTGATGGTGCTCATGGGAAACAGAGTCTTTATCCTAAAAACAAACAAACAAACAAAAAACACTATTGATTTTAGTCAATGATGTCTCGCTCCAGTCGATGGCAAATGGACAGAATGGACGGATCTCACAGCACCTTTGTGACTTCATATTGACAGGCAGACTTCTACCATCTGATAGTCAAGGAGAGGAATGTGCACGCTCGTGCTAAAACCACAACAAGGAAAAAATACATTTTACAGAACACTGATTTATGGCTCTGTGTTAATCCATAATGTTGTGTTTTGTAGTTTGTCTTTTGTCTCTCTTTGTATTTCTCTGTATGTAACTGTGTTTTTGCTGCTGCCTGTCTTGACCACGTCTCCCTTGAAAAACAGTTTTTTTAACCTCAGTGGGACTAACCTGGTTAAATTAAGGTTAAATAAATCAAATAAAAAAAAAATAAAAATACCAGAGTTAGTCTGAAATACACTCAAGGTTCTGTCCATCTCAGGTCAATAATTTAGGAGGGAAACTGCTTTTACAAAACTTACAACCCTCCAGCCCCCCGTGAGGAAGACAGCGGGTCACGATCCTGGTTCTCATCAGTCGTGCAGTCCTGAAAGCTGGGAGATTTACAGTGTCCTCTTTGCACCGCAAGCTGTAACTCAATTCATGGAGACTGTCTAAAAAGTGTAATATTAAAAATGATGCAACATGAATATTCAATACCTGGAGTGCTATAAAAAAACATACTAATGTCCTCCTGTTAGTTATAATTCAACAGTTAGCTTAAAAAGAAATGCTTTTAGATCATTTGAGCGTAATTTCCGCTCTGCCTCACTTCCAGTTCCCCAGTGAGAAATACGTAGGCCTGCTCCGTATTTCAACTACATTTAATCAAAGCAACCGTGCTTTTGTTTTTGATACTCTGCTCTGCCCATTGCCACATTATAGTGTAAAAAATTGTGAGCATTTCACTTTAAATTCTAATTCAGGAAAAGAAACTGTTCGTCCTTCATCTCTGAGATGCAGAAACACCTTTGAATTCTGCTGGATACCTGAGGATCCCTGTTCGTCTTCCTCCCTTTTGCTCTGACATTTCTTCTTCTTCTGTTCCTTCACATCCGTTTCAATCTATTGTAGTTATGATTACGTATTCTTCCATGGTCTGCAACTCTCTCTCTCTCTCTCTCTCTCTCTCTCTCTCTCAAAGGTCTGTCTCGGGCCTCGACAAGGAGCCAGATCTGGTTCACATGGAGGCTCATACACCAGATGGAAGTGAGTATTTCTCTCTTTCATACACACACGTACAGACACACACACAGAGAGAGACACACACACACTCACACACACATCAAAGAGGAGTAATGAACAGGTCTCTACAGGAGCGGATTCCTCCGGGGAAATAGCCGTCGTCCCCGGGGAACAGCACTGGCTCGCCCCACCAATAAACCCAGCGCATGATTCCTGATTAATATGGCCTTTCTCCTTCTTCTTCCTCTTCGTCATCCCTTTCTCTCCCTGAATGTCAGCTCTATAATTCTGAATGGCAGAACCACGCAGGCCTTCTATAGGTTATGCAGGTGGAACTGTTTATGTCAGCGTCTGATGTCAAAGTAGTGCCATTCTGAGATATAAGCCTTACTTTTTCCCCATATTACTCCGCTGTGATTGACAGGTGGAGATGCTTGTTTGTGACACACATAATAGGAACAACTCTGCTGCTGCAAGGAGAGCTGAATTAGTCTTAGAAAATGTCAGAGCACATAGACAGGTGATGTACAGCCCCACCCACACACGCTCTGTGCATTCACGTGTCTTCAACAAGTAAGATAAATGAATATTTAACAATCAGTGTGACTAAGTAAACTCATTCTTCATTCAAAGATGTCCTCAGTCGCTATCTTCTTACCATAAAGGTGTTTTTTTCCCTCGTTTTTTTTCTTTACAGCTGTTTGTATGATGATCTTTATGACTAGAGCTGTCACGCTTCTTTGTGTCTCTCTCCAACATGACAGATGTGCAGTACGTCACATGTAAAGCTCAGATGTGCACAGAAGCCAACAGGAACTACCCATTCCACGGATACATTGACATCAGCTCTCTGGTGGTTCAGGATGACTACATATTCTTACAGGTAGGGCTCCAAGCTGTCAGCCTCACGCTCCAGGAGTTTATTCCGTATGAAATGTCACTTTGTTTGGAGTTATATAAAAAACAAGTTTTGGATAAATAAATTTAAATTGAAAGAAAGAAAGAAAGAAAGAAAGAAAAAAAGAAAAAAAGAAAGTTTAGATGTGCGGTTGTGGCTCAGTGGTAAAGTCAACATCTCTCAATCAGATGGTTGAGGGTTTGATCCCAGCTCCTGAAGTCCCATGCCAAAGTGTCCTTAAGCAAGACACTGAACCCCATATTGCTCCCACTGTGGGTCAGTGGTGTGTGGATGAGTATGAATGTGTTAGCATAAACTGATGGTTCCCAACAACTGACCAGATATTAGGTTGACTTTTGTATTTTGAACATGCAAAAAGCATACAAAAATAAATACAAATAAAAACAATAACAAAATAACATTTGTAAACAAAATAAAGAGTATCTTCCCTTCTCCACCTGAGAAATGATGAAATAATGTGTGGTTAGCAGATGTTTATTCAATATACACAGCGAATAGTGGCGGAGAGGAAGTCCCCCTCCCTCTGCTGCTTTTGTCATCCCCCCTCTGATCATTCAGTCTGTATCCCCACCTCCTGTCAGACTTCATGAACTGTACTTGTTTCCCTGACAGTAGATGATGATAGCTGACCTGCCATGAGTCAACTTAACTTTCTCCTAAACAGTAATAACTCACAGACTCTCAAAGTAACTTGAGCACTATTGTGAAAAAGCAACAGTTTCTTTCTTCTTTGTTTGTGTGTGTGTTTGATGCAAAAGTCACTAGAAATGTTCCGGCCCTTGAACGCACCTGCAGTGACAGGTGCATGTTGGACAGACAGTTCTGCTGAATGTGTCTGAAAGATTGCTAAGTGGCCGTTACAGGAATGCATTCCTTTTATTTTGACGGATTAGACACACAGTGGAGAAAATGTCATGGACGTTAAATTCCTGATGGTCTACCATAGTCTCTGTAATGAAAACAAAGCATGAGTTTTTATCATCAGTGATTCATTTTAGCTCATCATTGTCTTGTCTCGTCTCGGAAATACTGGTTGTTGACAAAGACTGTTGTCACAATTTCTGTTAACAAGATTAACCCTGGTGGAGATGAAGAGAGCCAGCAGACACCAGAGCTGCTGTTGCAGACGCCCCCTTCACCTGCTTGGTAGGAGGTTGCGTTGAGCCTTCCTCTCAATATATGGAGATGGGGATGGCTTGATGTTAAATGAAGACTGCTTCTTTAACGATAGACAAAACCAAGAAAACATTAAATAACAAAATCACTGAACATAGAATGTGTCAGTGGTATTTGTAAATGAAACAAACAACTCAGGGAAATACTGCAGACTAATAAGCTTTGATAGTGAACCATCAAAAACTGAAAAATACAGTCTGGACATCACTTCTTATACTTTTTGAAGTAGGCGTCATTCGTCATGCAAATTAGTCCACAAAACTTCTGATTGGCTGAATTCCTAGTGGCCTCATTTTGTGTTTGGGGTTCACTACTGTCCTCAAAAGATGCTTATTTATTTAGTCTACGTACAGTCATGAGTGGTACAACTTTGGAAAAGTCTCTGGCACAGATTCTTCTGTGTGTGTGAAACACAACTCTTTCTCATGACTAGAGATAGAAGCACACAGAGAAATCAAAGCAGCAAGCATCTCTCAAGGACAGAGACGGAGGCAGCTGCACATTCTTTAGGGGGTCAAACATGAAACATTATCTGAGGCCTGTTTACTCAGGATACGCATTTTTTTTCAAGTGGCTTGAAGAGTGTCTGCACTTTAAGGTTTCTGTCAGACCTTAAGGGTAAAATATATGCATATAATGGCACTTTGCATTCATGTAATGTATGTATGAAAATGTGTGGACAGCCAAAAGGTCCATAAGCAATTTTTTTTTCATCACTAAGGGCTCTTAAATGGTCGCTTGTGACGAGGATGGGATGCAGAGGATGTAGCATACACACAGTGCCCAAAACCCTGCACTCACCCAAACACTGCAAATAAAAAGAAAAAACATGCACAGTGAGAAATAAAAAAATGAAGTGCTAACAACCACTCACACACAATTAAGGAAAAGCGAGGTGCAGGTGGTGTGAGGCCTACACCTCCCAGGCACACAAGAAAAAGAACAGAGTTAACAAGATTGCTTCTACAAAAGAAAAAACAATCAACCTAACTTATAACAATGAAATACTACTCTAAAAAAAAAGACCAAGGCAATCCATACGCAAAACGGATCATGTATTGAACCAAGCTAAAACATATGAGAATAAGGAAAACATACTGTGACGGTTTTGTTAGTTGAATTCTATCATTGTTATTGTGGTTAGTCATTTCTGGGGTCTCAGCCAGGTTTTATCCTGGCAATAAGTCAGTTTGAAGTTGCAGTTGTTGTGATTTTCTTCCACTTTAAAAAACTAAACCAACACACAAGGTGTACACGTGTTAAACTTGCAACCTTGCAATTAACAGAAGGAATGAATAAAACAAAGTAAAACCCTGCGTTCCTGTCGTTATCTAAACAAAAATGTATTAAGTGGATAAATCCACGCCCACACAATACAAACCCCACATGATCCTGATCAGAGGAGAGAAAAGAAAATCAAAACAAAACAAAATACCCTAATATCTTTTATCAGCTTCTTTTCAGGAAAAGTTCAGTTTAATCTCTTTTTTATTATTATTACTTGAAACGCAAATCAGTTCAGAATTCATACAATGTTCAGTTTTATGTTCAGTTTTAAGTTTGAGATCAGGAAGGAGATAGAATGAGGAAAAAAAAACAGACAAACCAAACAAAAACGAGCGTACTCACAGCTGCTGAGCCAATTTGTCAATCAAAAATAAATGCTGTTAGTCAGTCAGTCAGGTAGTCAGAGTCGGTCATTCTTCTCCTCCTTGTTTTCTATAATCCAAGAAGATCCGTAAATCCACATTGCATAAATCCACTTTTTGTTCACGAGACAATACGGAAGAAGAGTTCACCGCCACGAGGAACAAACTTTTTAATTAAAAAGAAAATTGAAAAACGCCACCAACAACAAGGTGCCAGACGGACGTCACACCGATCTCCTGGGTCCTCTCGATGATGTTGACGACGCCATAAAAAAAGATGCGTCCCCTCCTCCACGCCACAGGTGCGGGCAAACAGCATGAAACGGCTTGTTACAATACGCTAAAGTAACCTAAACAAAAACAAAGTAACTAGCCTAAACACAGCAGCAGTGGCAATCGATAAAAAAAAAAAGATAAATTTAAATGTTAACACACTGCAAAACACATTAAAACATCTTCATCTTAGAAGATCCTAAAATTAAACGGTTTAGACACCTTAGAAGAGCAGCATCAAACAGGTATCAGCCCCAACCACCCAGAACAAAGATCTGTGACACACAAACACACACACATACAACAAAACAAACATAAGGCAAAGTTGCAACAACAGATGCCCTGTGTGTGTCCAAAGCATACCCTTACCCCACGTCTCTGTCGTGCTACAGTTACCAGCACCAAGGTCTAAGAAAACGAGTCGGATGCAGAGGGGCAGACAAAACCAGCAGCCTCCTGTGTGCCAAAACAGAGCTGCTTATATGGGAAACTGAACTGTGTGACCGAGACTATGGAAGCCTAATGAGGACAAAAGCTGGTTACACTTACACAACACATACATAAATCACCGTAACATACATGCCTTGTATGTTTGGGGGCAGGTGCAAACTCTTTCACTCACTTTGTGATATACGAAGGAGAATTCAATAAACATCAACCCTGAATAAACGTGTCATTTCTTATTACTTTGGGAGTCACTCTAACAACCTTAATTATTTTCTATGAGATGGGGGTGTTAAAGTAATTAGTTTTATGTTATTTCTCAGAACTCGTTCAGTAATGTTGAGCTGCTTCAAAGTCTTACCAAAGTCAAAGTCACATTGATACAAACTCCAAAGATCCCTCAGTTGTTTCCAAAATGAAACACACAAAGATTAGAAATCTTCCTCGTCACTTGATGAAATCTGGTTCAGGATTTATTTATAGTGTCATCTTAGTTTTATCTTGACTAGCACCTATGGAGAGACTGGACAGGTGGGTTACAGATGCACAACACTTCATCAGCTTTGAGGTTTATTTATTTATTTATTTTTGGATTGTGGGAAATGAGTTAAACATGAGGAGGTGGAACAACAGGAAACTTCAGTTGAATTTGTTTTTAGACATTCAAATAGAAGCCCAACCTTTAAGATTCAGTTTCTCGTCCTTTCATGTATCTTGTTACTTTTATTGGATTGTTTTCCTCTAAGCTTCAAACCAGTCTGCAAAAAGCAAGCTTAACTAAGAGCGCATTCACACCAGCCTTGTTTAGTCCGGTTGAACTGAACCCTGGAGCGTTTACCTCCTTGGTGTGGTTCGTTTTGGTTCGTGCGAACGCTGGCCTCGGACTCTGGAGCGGACTAGTTATCCGTTCCCGGGTCCACCTGGAAGGGGGTGGTCTCAGACCGCTAACAAGTGAACTCTAGAGCGGTTTACTTCTGGTGTGAACCCTATCCGCACCAATCACAAGAAGCACACCTTTCTATTTATATACATTTATACATATATGTGTGTGTATATATATATATATATATATGTACGTATCAGAGGGCGCGTTAACCTATTATTCTGTCTTTGACTGAATTTTGTGACGGAAAAATCTGAAGGCTGCCCATCATTTTGACGGATTACAAACCCCAACAGTGATCCAGTCCACTTTAATTGTCACACAGCCATTCAATAATTACATATCTCACCTGCAGCAGAGCCCCTGTCTAGCCAGTGGATAGTGTGCATAATTAATGAGGTATTGTGTTGTCCTGTTTATGATCTCATGTTCTCTGACGTGCTGGCTTGCCTTATCCCATTAAAAGTTGGTATCGATTGGCACCACTACGACTCACATGGGACTGAGACTGCCTCTCTCTTACATCGGGACCACATGCTCCTGGATTTCCTCCCGGTGAAGCAGGTTCTGGCAGGATCAGGAAACCCGTCTTTCAAAGAGACACACCAACTGCTTATTACTTCACTGGGTGAAATGTTTCCAGACTTTAAAACGCTTGCTGAAGTAGTGCTGGTCATTCCAGTGTAGCAGAACGCTTCAGCTCCCAGACCAAAATCAAAGCAGCCTCAAGAAGTTGTCTGGCTATTCTCCTCTGACGGGAAAGAGCGTCAGAGATCTCTCACTGGAAAAAAAGAAAGGAAAAGAAACACATGATCTGTTTTAACTCGAAAGCAGTTCTTTGTTGTTGTTTTTTCAGTTTAATTAATAAAAGCGAGTTCTGCTTGCTGTGAGAGCGATTTTCGTCGATTATCTTTATTTTCTATTATTTGTCTGTTAGTTTATCCATTATTGTGTCTTTCTGCCTAAGAAGCAATAAATTGCCCTGCAGAATTAATTTTACATGTTATATATTATTATTATTATTTTTTTTTTTTTGACCGTCTGATTGCAGAGTGTCTTCTGCGAGGTGCATGTACTAATATATTATTTAATCGGAGCAGTCCTACCAGCCGGTCATATGTGCGGTCCGTTAAAGACTGCTGAAATGCCGTCCAGATCAGGAGCAACATGAAAATGAGCAGCCGATGCTCCATGATGTACAGTAAAAAATTGCGAGGGATTTGTTGTTTGATAACCTACCAGTGTGGATTATTAAAGCAGTTGTTTAAAACACTGAGGCACTGGAATATTATCCTGAATAGAGAACCAAAACAATGCCCTAAACAGATGGGGTTTTTTTTTTGTTTTTTTTAGATCACATTTAATCACATTCATATCAAAAATCAATTCAACAAGTGCAATGAGACTTTTACTGCTTCTTTTAATACTGGGACCTATACGAAGAAGCAAGTTCAAATTACCCCAGCATCTTTGACTTATCTGGCTTTACTAACCCTGACAGAAAGGATAACAACTGCATAACAACTTAATAAAGTAACCCAGAGTTACTAGGAGCAGAGGAAGCAGCACGTGACTAATCATACTGTAAACCTGCACAGTATTCTGTCACCAGACGGTCAGTTTTTCGAACTCAGAGCACAAAACACAGAGAAATCTACTTAAAAGAGCAGAAATCATAGTACTGGCAGTCAAATGTGAGTTCAGGCTTGTGTTGCTTGAGTGGACGATAGATGTAACTTGATTTACTTCTGTTTATTCTCTGAAACTGATTTTTGACTGACATAATATTTCAGCTGCAGCTCTGATGGTTCCAGACAAAGTGGAACAGAATTAATGAAGAATGAAATCCAAATATACCTTTTATACAAAGTCCAGGAACAATGTCAGTCTCATGATGAACTACAGAAATATGTAACACTCTGCTCTCACCTGAACCAGCTGTTTGTGCTCATGTTTTCAGGACAGCCTTAATACTTTGAATATCTATCCCGGCCGCTGCCTGCTGTGTCACTTTAATCATGATTTGTGCAACAGAGAAATTTGAAATGGTAATGTGCTGAATTTCAAGTAATGCTGATGCAATTTGTAGGTTGTATTTTAATTCCCTTTGCAGCATGAATATTATTTACTTTGACATTGTGCAAATGAGGTTTCATATATTTTAAAGTCGACCAAAAAAGTCGGCATAATCACTCAGCGAGACAGCTCAACACAGATTTTATTCAAATCCAGCTCCAACAGCTGTTGTGATTGTCTGCCAGAGGTTATTATTATAATCATTATTGGTGTCTATTTTTGAAGCACCTATGTGCATGGACTAAAACATTTGGTTATATTTTTCTGGCCACATCTTCACCTGTTCTATAAGTATCCTCTAAAGAAAGGTGGCTGTGAAACCGTCACACTATGGTATGCTTGAAGACACAACCATCTTCGGATCAACAACCTGAAGACAGACCTGCAGCTGATAAACTGATACAGAGATGATCCATGCCAACCAGGAATCTTCCCAGTCCAGAAAAAAACAGCCTGTATGATTTATAAAATCCTCCACACCTTGACCTCTTCACCTCTGCATGATACACCAACCTGCACCTCACACTCCAGTTAGAAAATCTGAATCCCACTGTCACTGGATGTGCAGCGTATTAATGAAGGTGTGATTATTTCAATAAATCAATCGTATATTTGAGTATGGAAGCCCGTTTCCACCTGTGGAAAAATGAATAAATAAACTTGGCTTTGTTGAGATTATTTTTTACCAATATTAAATCATAATAATGAGTTAACAAAGTCATAATTATGAGATAAAAAGACATAAATCTGAGATAATTTTGTCTCATAATGACACAATATCTCATAATTTGTCTTTTAATCTCATAATTTTGATTTTTTTATCTCATTATTTTGACTTTATATCTCAGAATTATGACTAAATATGGGCCAGAAAAAAACAACAACAAAAAAAAAACCCTCAACAAAGCCAAGTTTCCTTTTTTTTTTTTTTTTAAATGATGGAAATGGGCGTCAGTATTTGAAACCAAAATCACAAAATAAAACAAACAAAAAAAAATAAAAAAAAGAGAGAGAGAAAAAGAATTATTTTTAAGCAATGACCCAAAGAGACAGGATGTCATAGTTTGTTGGCGCAAACTGAAACTGTTGAAAATAGAAATGAAATATATTTGATTTAACTCACCGCTGCCTTAACCTCAGCACTACAGTACAGTACAGGGAGATGTTCACTCACTGAGAATTTTGTTTTGCCCCATGCACACTCTCAGCGTTGTGCATGACTTTGTCATGTCTGCAATGATAAGGGAAAATATAGTGAGCAGGTGGTTATGTGAAATACAACCGCAGGTCCAATGAAGTTGGGACGTTGTGTAAAATGTAAATAAAAAAAGAATACAGTGTTGTACTGTATACTGTAAAAAGACAAGATATTTATAGTTCAAACTGATAAACTTTTTTTTGTTTTGTTTTTCCAAATATTTGCTCATTTTGAATTTGATGCCTGAAACTGTCAAGAACTCAGAACCAGAAGAGGACACAAATGCAAACTCAGAACCGAGATCCGTAAAAGCAGAAGGGTTTATTAAACAAACCAGGTTCGATACACGAGACGGGTAGTCAGCCAGGCGGGGTTTGGTACACGGAATCAGGCAGTCAGACAGGCAGGGTTCGGTACACAGGTAACAATCCAAAACAAGGCAAAGGTATCCAGGAGACATGAGGCAAAGGGCAAAATCCAAAAACAAAAACAAGGTTCATGAGCAACAAGACAAGACCGTGAAATAACGGCTGGAATGAGGACTGTGAGGTGCAACGAACTGGCAACGAGACAGTGAGACACAAGAGGTTAAATACAAGAGGTAATGAGGGGTGATGACACACAGCTGGGGAAGACAATCAGGAATCAGGTGTGACAGACAAGGCAGGGCAGACAGGAACAAATCTAGAAGACAGAGACAAGGGTTAGAGATTTCAAAATAAAACGGGAAACCAAAACATGAATCAGAATGTGCAAAAACAACAGAAATTACAATTAAAACACAATTATGCTTCTTGCCGATGGAAAACCAAACCAGTTCTTAGGGAGAACCAGAACGAGATTAGAAATTGTTGATATTCACCACTGAAGCTAGAACAACTAAATTATCTTTTGGGTTGGAGTCCAGCACGTAATAGTTTAGTCATTTATTTTGATTTTCCGTGTGGTACTTCAGTTTCAAGTCCTTACATGGACGTTCAGATGGGATACATTTACACTAAAAGGGAACATCAAGCTTCGAGGCCACGCACCCTTCTAAGAACACACACGTGAGAACTGCTCTGCTGTTAAAGAACTGTTTGGAAAGCTCTCAGAAACCTTGAGAATAAATTCAAGACAAATCTAAAGAAGATGTCAGTGAATGAGGCTCAACACCCCGAGGGCCACCTCCAGATTATTTTTAGCAGCAGTTCTAGTAGTAGCTTCAGTGATGCTTTCCAAGCTCTTTAATCCCACTAAATGTTTTATTTAGAGGAGAAATTGGATTTTTCATTGACCCACTCACCTGAGCCACCTGTAGGCAAATCCCTCTCCCTGAACCCTCTCTGGCATTGGCAGCACATTAGACAAAGAAACAAAGTTGTTCTCCAAAGAACCCTCCATCCTGTGTGACCTCTCTGAAGTCTCTCAAGTAAACCTGCAAACACTCAGGCTAAACCTCCCCTTCAAATTTAGCACTTTCACATTTAAACACGTATGCGTCACAGACGAAAGATCCTGAAAGGGATGGAAAGAGAAAAAAAAAATCAATCATACCAATTTCTCTTAAAGTTCAAACTGCCTCTGGTTACCTTACCATCGATCTTTTACTCCTTCGCTTAGATTGCATGTGAGACTGGACTGCAGTGCTCACTGCTAGCCACCTACATTTCCTCCCCGAGCTTGTTTTCTCTCTTCTGAACCATTCACACCACTTATAAGATCAGTAAAAAAAATCAGCCCTGTCTTAAAACATAATACTGATATTGCCTGTCCTCAGCAGAGAGCCAGGAGTTTGATTTGAAGGTTTGCTTGTAATCAATTTCTTGTCATTATTGATGAGGAGCAAAGCAGGTTATAAAGCTGCAGGCTCACTTTACTCTGTGTGTCTCCATGTGTTTGTATAGAGTGCTCGGCTCCCGCGGCCCCAAGGCTAATGACAAGCACCCACCAGCACTGTGTTGTCTCACTGCATGAGCCAACATCCAACAGCTTGCAGTGTTTGTAGAAGGTCTAGACCGTTACAGACGTCTTCCCTTCCTCCAGCCTTCAAATGAGGCTTGGTTAGGCAACTTAAAGATTTCTTCTTGACAAAGAATAATGAGACTATTGATTGTCTTAAGAGATATTTACCAAAGTTCACTTTGAAACCGCGAAGTGCACTGACACCTAGAGAGAGTAGCATCTTCTGAATGCAAGCCGGGACACTGCTTGAGACGGCCAAGAACAAACGACAAAATGTAATACAAAAACAATTCCTGTGCATTCAGCAGGGCCCTGAAAGTCAGCAGGACTATTAGAGGGACGGAGAGATTGATGAGAGCTATCATTCTCCACTTTAATTGATTGAATAAAATATGATATGGTGTCAGTAATGAGGTTAGACATGAGGCCTTGATGCAAGGTGTCCTTAATTCAGCAGCAGAGCTCCAGCACAGCAGTGGGAATGAAATACAGGCTTCATGGATCTTTATTTTTATTTTCATTTATTTATTTATTTATTTATTTATTTATTTATTTACTCCAACAACATGGATAAACTAAAGCTAAAGCTTCGGTTCTCAGGAGTAAACTCTGTATATTCTGAATTTGAGATTTTCTTTTCTTTTTGTGTGTGTGTGTGTGTGTGTGTGTGTGTGTGTGTGTGTCTGTGTGTCTGTGTGTGTGTGTGTGTGTGTGTGTGTGTGTGTGTGTGTTGTAGGTTCCTACATCAGGACGTGCCACCTATTACGTGTCCTATAAGAGAGAGTCCTTCATTCAAACCAAACTCCCCAAGTACTCCCTGCCAAAGGTAAGTTTTTAGATTTTGAACACTGATGATGTTTCTGGGGGAAAAAACATTTTCTACACTGTTAATCTGCTGGTTTTACATTAAAGCACCTGTGACAAGTTTTTTTTTTAACTAGTTAAGAAACTGATCTAAACTGATACTGATGTCTGGATATGAGTCAGGAAAATACATCAGACCTTTAGCAACAACTTAAGCAATTTGTATACTTCAGTTTTTAATGCCTGAAACCACTGCAAGAAGGTAGCTGTCAGAGCAGACAATGAACAACATGCCGAAGGAGAAGCTTTATAAAAATATAAAATAAGTGAGATTATTAAAGGAAAGCTGGATGAGATTTTTGTCAGATAACACTACCTGAAGCTATTCAGCAGGAAAATTTCAGAGCTCAGAGGTACAGTCTCTCTGTCCACAGGAGGCATCAGAATCAACACAAACTGAAAGTTCCCCACATGAGCTATAAAAAACTCTGTAGAAATATTAAGACTTTATAAGATTTATTAAAGAACCGATAACACCATAAACAACAACTGACAGGTCAGTGTTACATGTACAGTTTTTATCAAAGATGCAATGTCCTCAGACTAGAGAGGTATGAAGCTCTGCATCATGATTGCTTCTTGGTTTTGAGAAATAAATAATGAAAGAAAGTTTAGGACATAAACTGTGCCACAATGCTCCTAAAAACACTAGAATTATTTCATGCTCTAAAAGTATCAGCTTATTGAAGTTAAAAATATATTGATTGTAGACTGAACTTAACCACATACTATTGCAACTTCCGGGTCATAAAGTGTCAGCATTTCTACAGGACATGATCCCTTAAAAGTATGTATTTAACCTTCAAACAGGTTTATTGAGGTGTTACATCTGGAATACACTCACCGTCCACTTTATCAGGTACACCTTGCTAGTACTGGGTTGGACCCCCTTTGACCTTCAGAACTGCCCCAATTCTTGGTGACATAGATTCAGCAAGATGCTGGAAACATTCCTCAGAGGTTTTGCTTCATGTTGACATGGTAGCATCACAAAGCTGCTGCAGATCTGTGGGCTGAACATCCATGATGAGAGTCCAGTGAATTCATTGTTCAGGAAACCAGTTTGAGATGGTTTGAGCTTTGGGATATGGAGTGTTATCCTGCTGGAAGTATCAGGGGATGGACATGGACAACCATGCTCAATTTACACCTGCAGCAGCCTGAAGAAATCGAGACTCATCAGACCAGGCAACGTTTTTCCAGTCTTCTATTGTCCAGTTTTGGTGAGCCTGTGTGAATTGTAGCCTTAGTTTCTTGTTCTTCGCTGACAGGAGTGGCACCCAGTGTGGTCTTCTTCTGCTGTAGCCCATCTGCCTCAAGGTTTTACATGTTGTGTGTTCAGAGATACTCTTCTGCATACCTCGGTTGTAACGAGTGGTTATTTGACTTACTGTTGTCTTTCTATCAGCTTGAACCAGTATGACCATTCTCCTCTGACCTCTGGCATCAACAAGGCATTTTCGCCCACAGAACTACCACTCACTGGATATTTTCTCTTTTTCAGACCATCTCTGTAAACCCTAGAGATGGTTGTGCGTGAAAATCCCAGTAGATCAGCAGTTTCTGAAATACTCGGACCAGCCCGTCTGACACCAGCCACAAGAGTGCGTTCAAAGCTTGAAACTATCCCACCTTTTGGGGGCTCAAATCAAAAGAAAGCACCACACTTGCACCTCCAACTCTTTAATGAGAAACCTAAACACTTTCTGAAGTTGCTGATGGTCTCCTGAATTTGCTACAGACAATGCTGAGAGTGTTATAAACCGTTTTCTGCAAAAAAAGTTCCAGATCAGGCATCAGTACCCATCCCTGGAAAGGCCACATCAGATGGGTCAATCTGAGCTTGTAATAACTTGATTACTCATAAAACAACTTTAATCTCAGAGTATCTAGTGTGATCAAACATAATCTTGATGCTGCATTTGAATTAGTCACAATCCAAACTGCAAATTCACGTGGATTTGTTGAAAAATCTGCATTAAACCACCAGCAAAGCACAGTTTTCTCCATGTTTGTTGGAGCACTCTGCTCTTTTAAAGCCATACACTTGGAATGGAACAGTCCTCTAGGGTGAGCTACACCTTACAGTTTGTCATCAACCATTTATATTCACACCACAGCATTGATCTCATGACCATTCCCACCGGGTCAGCATGTTCTAATCCATCACCTTCCTGCCTCCAGTCATAACTCCTCTTAATCTCTCCCTGCTCTCTGATAGGATTTACACATTGTCAGCACTGATGAGAAGCAAGTGTTTGCAGCGGTGCAGGAGTGGAACCAGAACGACACCTATAACCTCTACCTGTCCGACACCAGAGGGATCTACTTCACCTTGGCGATGGAAAATGTCAAGACCACGAGGGGAATCGGTGGAAACCAGATGCTGGACCTGTACGAGGTAGGCTTCTGATGAAACCGGTCATCCTGAGGGAGGAAAACACACAGTGAGGTTTTTATTGATTGAATAAATGGGATGCTGTGGGGAGTATCACTGATCAGCCATAAAGTAGCAACACGTGCTGACACACAAACAGAGCAGCAGAGTTTAACTAAAGCTACAGAGGCTTCAGCTGCTATGTGAGTGTAGAGCTATGGAAGTCATTCAGCGCTCACTGATGCTGAAGTTTAAGAGTTAAAACAAACATTTTATTTTTAAATTTATGTGATTTAAAATGAACAAAATAGTTTCTTGTCAACCAAAGATTCAGATATCATACTGCTATCTCGATCACGTTTCTGGAGCGTGCACATTGTTTACTCTGTGAAAACATCTGTGTGATACATTGAGTAAAATTTAAACCACTGTTTTTAACTTTGATAAAGTTTGGCACCAATTTTTGAACATGAGTCATTCGACAATTTCTCAGAGGGACATAAATTGGTACCTTTTTTAGTGTCTATTTTAAGGTGCACTTAAGTGGCAGTTCTGGGGTCAGTGTTAACTCATAATTTTTTTTTTTTTCTTAAATTTAATTTTGCACTCGCAGTACCTGTCCTCCAAGCCTTTGGTGTGAGACACTTTTGTTGCTGTGCTCTAAAGTTTAACTTTAAGACGGTATTGCACTTTTCACTGGTATTGCCAATTTTTTTAAGTTCTTTTTTTTTTTTTTTTTTTTGGTAGAATCTCATCAAATGAAAAACAAGTATGTGTTATTTCACATGAATTCCAATCATATTTAGCAGTTGTAACTACTGGAAACAGAAGTGCCACAGGAAAATTCCACGTGGCTCAAAGTGGTGGTCAGGAGCTCCGTGAGGCGAGGCTATATATCATCAATGTCAAATGACCTTTTAGGCAGAAATATAAGTGGAAGTTTTGAAAATTCATGGTGTAGGCTAAAGTGAAAACGTCACTTCAACAACGTTTTGTAGAACTCAAACTCTGGTCACCTGGATTAAAGTCTTAGTCCCAACATTTTATCGTCTTCTCTCATCATCTTAATCTCATCTTCCCTCTGTGGACTCCATCTCTATCCCAGACACACGACCTGAGCTCCACATGAGGACTGCTTCATCAGTTCCTTCACAGCTTTCAGTGTCATGTAGGTTTACATCCTGGTATGTTTAAATCCTGGCTAACTTCCTGCTAAGGCCAGTGACAGGACTTTGTGCTTGATGACTCTGGAGGACATGGGCTATAGTTGTGGATTAAATTCATATGTGAGGTAGAAATGTTAAAATAAGTGTGTTGGAGAAACAGTTTGTGGAGTGAGAGAAAATAATACCAAAACATATCAAAATATATGATCCAGATTAATGTATACAATGTGTATTATTTGTATAAAATAAATTGAATATACCTTAGTACATTTTTTTATTATTCCAATCTATGTCTGGCTTTTGAAGAAAAAAAAAAACTCCAAGACACGCCGCTGTTTGCTGTGTAGCAGGCTGTAGTGGACGGAGCCTTGTGCCTTTGTATGGTTTGTACCACTGCAGGGGGCCAGCCTAGTCTCTTAAGACATTCATGTTCAGAGGCCAAGCCCACAGATGCTTACCCAACACAAAGTATTGCAGAATCTCCCCGTTTGCCATGACGCAAAGACAGCTTCAGGCAGTTTATGTGAAGAGATGGAGGAGAGGGCCACTCTCCTCTGACAAGTCGAGACTAACACATCCCGCCACACCTGCAAAAAGAGGCTCCACGTACATTACGGTGTGTGACAGTGCGTTCCCATAGAAACCGCGTTCACACTTCCTGCGAAAGCGATGGTAAAATGCTTAATTTATCACCGGCCAAGACGGCTCCACTCTGACACCAACCCCATTGTGGGGATCGTTGTCACACACTATGGAGTTATTTGTCACAGTGTTTCTTTCATGAGGAAAATCTTTTAAAAAGGCAAGAAGGCAAAACTAAATTTTAAAGTCAAAGCAAAAATCAAGGCTTCAGATCACCATGAGTCACACACCAGGCACACGTTTTAAATGCACTTTGAATTACGGCTCATTGATGCTCCTTGTGATAAAATAAGCTGACATGATTAGATAAGGCTGCACGGTAGCGCAGCTGTTAGTGCTGTTGCTTCACAGTGTTTTTAAAATAAAATTTAAATTATGACTCAAGGAAAAACAGTCAAGTGATCACTGATTTAATTTTCTAAGTGCATTAACTGCAGACAGTGAAATCTCATTTCAAATGTGTTGGTAGTTATGGACTTTTATTGAGTATGTATTGTTTTAAATACTGGTATGTTTGTTTTATTATTGTTGTATTGTATATTTTATACATCTTCCTGCCCAGGGACCACAGATGAAAATTAGCTTTATAGCTAACTCTGGTTTGACATGTTGCTTTGCATGGTCCCTGTCAAATAAACTTATTAACTAACAGCAAGGAGGTCGCCGGTTCGAATCCCGGTTCGGGCACGGTGTGCCTTTCTGTGTGGAGTTTGCATGTTCTCCCCGTGCATGCGTGGGTTCTCTCTGGGTACTCCGGCTTCCTCCCACAGTCCAAAAACATGCTCATCAGGTTAATCGGTGATTCTAAATTGCCTGTAGGTGTGAGTGTGAGTGTGAAAGGTTGTCTGTGTCTCTGTGTGTCAGCCCTGTGATTGACTGGCGTCCAGTCCAGGGTGAACCCCGCCTCTCGCCCTTAGCCAGCTGGGATAGGCTCCAGCCACCTGTGACCCTGAACAGAAGAAGTGGTATAGAATGAATGAATGATTAGATAATAACACCATTCCTATACATCCCCCCGTGTATCAAACCAAACTCACATGAAACTTCACTTCTTCACACTGCAGCCAAATAGATCTCAGCTAGATGGACATAAAGGAATCAGGAGTCAGACAACAAGCTCAAAGACACTTGATGGGACAAACTGCAGAGTTTAGAATAACTACTGGATGTTAAACTAGCTGGGACGTGTTTTCAGCTTTTGACATGGTCATGTGATCTGTTTTAAAATAAACACATCGATAGATTACGATCGAACAAAGCCGATGCAGCCGATCTGTTTCCATCTACTTGCTTTACATACAGAGCCTTGCTGCAGAGTTTGATAACACTTGCTTGTCTTAGAGGTTTGCATTACAGGCTGTGGTCATCCATCTTGCTGACAGCAGACGTACAGTATGAAGAACATGCTTAATGGGGCTCACTGCCATGCACCTCTGGACTTGTAATGACCTTGTTAGCTTACTGGATAGCCTATGTATGGCTTTGCATTAGCATTCATAGCAAGGAGGTGAATTCCCTCATTCTCTCCTCCCTGTTGGACCCAGTTTATCACTCCCACCCTGGCAGGTGTGACTGAGAGAGTAAAGAAAGTGAGATATTGGCCAGCAGCAGTGGCAGCAGTGTGGTAATTAACAATGCCATTACCTCTCAGGCACAGTATGGGGTGCACGTGTGTGTGTTTGTGTGTGTGTGTGTGGCTTCCATTACCATGCAACAGTAGTTTAGGCCGTTCAGCATGCAGTATGAGATTATACTGTGTTTTTTTCATCCTGTTTGTCAGGCCGTCACAGCTCTGTTCCTGATCAGACCCTAAACAAGAGATAGATGGTGCTCGTTTTTTTTTCTGATACATCAGATCCATTACACAAGAGAAGATATATGCTGTGGAACTCATCCCATTTATTGCTGTTAGACTCTGACAAACTGCACCTCACAGACCTAATGTTTCAGAGAGAGGCAGCAGCTCCAGCCAGACCAGAGGGGAGACAGCACTGTATGTGAAAGTTGTTTTGTTCTTCCACTTGGAAGTCTTGTCTCCTCCCTAGGGGCCTTTATTTCCTCCTTGCAGCCTCCTCCCTTGAACCAATTATGTTATTTCCACTCTGAGAATTGTGCAATTATCCCCTAATTTAGAAGGATTATTTTATTGTCAATCAGATTGGATGAGGGCAATTTCTGTAATCAGGAGGCTTTGTTGTGCAAACTAATTTTCTCTTGACATCAGGGCTCTGCATCACGCGCTAAAGCTCCCATCAGTCTACAAGGTGGTTAAGCAGGTGGCTCCACAACCGTTATCCTACTGGCTGGCTGCGTTTGATGGCATCAAAAATAATTTATCCCCCTCACCTCGCTACCAACTGCTTTGACTGATTGAAGACGTGAAGTGGAGTGTTTGTCAGTGGAGGGTGGTTTATGATTAGGATGATTCTGGCACTCAGGGTGATGTGGCACACTTTAACTCTCAAAGCTGCGATTTAACAAATGAACCCTCTTTTATTTTGTAGAATGCTAATTTACCTCCCATTTAATAGTTGTTTATTCCCTGGTTGTCAATAAAAAATGATGCATCTCCTCATCTCTGGAATCACTCAGGGCGCCGCTCCATTTTCGTTATTTATCGTAGGTTTTGATGTTTTTTTAAGTAAAATTCACTTTATTCTGTGAAACATGAAAATAAAGTTGAAAAACATCAGATTGTTAATGAACGATTAAAACCAGTGTATTTTTTAAATAGCTGTAATTTAGTCTGAAGCAAGGTTATTATAGTTAACAAAAACCATGGGAAAAATTGAAAAGTAGAGGTGAAAAAACATTTTCATTAACTGAAATAGAAAAAAAAAGTGAGGGGTGGTTTACAAGATCAATAACTTATACTGTATTTTGAGTTTGAATAACTAACTGAAATAATCACAATTAAAGAGGAAATGTGTTTTGTTTTAATCTTTGTCTGTCTGTCTCATACATAAACTCACTGTTTTGGGTGGATATGAAATGTTTTTGTTCGTTTTGCCTGTTACACGCCAGTTGGCGCATAAGCAAGCAGGCATCCACACTTTGTCAAAATTTGCTTATAAACCATTAAAACTAAACTGAAATAATAATTAAAAAAAAGTAAAAAAAAAATAAAAAATAAAAATAAAGAAAAATGCAAAATGATAATAACCCTGGTCTGAAGCCTGGAACTAGATACTGATGGTAGAAAAATGTCAAAGACAGTCTCCAAACTCATGAATGCGCTCAACAACACTAAGTTGTTGTCGTTTCCAAATACTGTTTTGACCTTAATATAAGAAAAGTTTTTTTTTTTTTTTTTTTTTTTTTGTAATAACGTGAAAAGGCTGGGTCCTCTTGTAACCGGGTCCAACCATTGACACATGCCGATACTTATCTAGGGTCACTACATGACCAAACAGCAGAGGGCGCCAATGTTTTCTAATGCCAGTGACCTCACTGTGGCTGCATGTTCTGCCAATCACAGCAGAGACGCGACAGGTGATGAAAACTAGAGAGGCGCTGTGATAGCTGTGAGCAAGTTAACAGAGGACTGAGGTAAAGATATAATGTTAATTTTGGCATAATGATGATCAATGCAGCAGAGATGTCAAACAACCGTCAGGCAGCCAAAATATATGGAGTTACAGTCTGAGGATGGAGCGTCCATAAAGACCACCTGAAAAATACAAACTGTCAAAGAAAAACTGATCGTGGACCTCAAAACGGTCATATCACAAAAAACTGACAGGAGTGTGAGTGAGTTTGTTATTGAGAAGCGTAATGAAAGGCGTCATTAGCAGAGCTCTCATCAGGATTACATTTGAAATACAGATGTTAGTGACTGTATCTACAGCCAAAAATGAATCCAGTCTCTATTATTTCCATGATTTTCTCAGAATTTCAATTAAAAAAAAAATTTCCTTAAACAAAGCAAATTTTGGTTATCAGAGTCTTTTTCTGAAGATTGATTGAAAGGGGGGCGGGGTCGTCGTATAAACGGGGTCTACCTATATTCAGGTCAATATGGTGAGTCAAACCAACTGACTCTTGAAGTCTTGTTGGGCTGATGGACAAATCAGTTTTATACATCATTTGTATTTATTGTGAAGTATTTATTGTGAAGTATTTATTTATTTATTTATTCAAAAAAAGAAAATCAAGGTTTTCTGTACTTCTTTGTGTAATCCACTCGGCCTCCCTTACTTCTTACAGAGGCACTCACAAAGACAGCAGCACGGCTGCTAAAGTGTTCATGAAGTGAATGACTCCTGGAAAAAAGCACAGCAGTCTCGTCGGTCATTTTGAAGTGGTTAGTATTTCTCCACGTCACACCTCGAACAAACCACAGTCTGCTACAGAATTTGTTCAGCAGCTGATGCAGCTAAAGGCAACCGCACGACCGCTTTATTCCAACATCTCAACAAGAGGGACACAGCCGAGCGGGAGAAATGTGCCTCACTCCAAGATGCATGAGGCTTCTACAGTCCACAAACACCTGCTAAACAGCAGCAGAATCCTCTTAACGTCCCTCACATGACAAGAAAGAGACTCAGTGGAAAGCTACAGAATACAAATGTAGTTTCTCTGATAGCGAGCTGGATGGGATGGCATTTTATGCCACAAAAGCAGACACACTGTGCAGTGGAACCACGCAGCCTGACATGAGTTTACAACTAATTCTAACAACAACAATTTATTTCTGTAAAGTGTCTTCCTGTCCGCCTCTAAACAACTCTTTTTATTATCACAATGGTGAGCTAACTACCCAGGAGCTGACATTTTGTTTCAGATCTTTCCTCCTCTGAAAAAGGCGAAGAAATATCAATTCAAGATGGTGTGAATTGGTGTGCTAAGAGTACATTCAAAATGGAAAGACTGGTAAACCAGTCAGATTTTTTTTTTTAATTATTATAATTATTATTTAGAGTGAAGGGAATGATCTGTTAGAAGAGGAAACGTCAATTTAAATAAACTAAAAGTATATTTGTGAACATACTTTTTTTCCCCCAGTCTCATAGGAGCCACATACTTCACATGACGCCCGCTAATGGACTTACTGTGTCTGTGCTTGATGTGAAGAAATGCAGCCTGTTAATGTCCTGACTGCATTACAACTGTCTGAGATTATGAGACAGTTTTTTGATTTGTCTTGAGCAGAAGCAAAGTTTTGCAACTACAGTTATTAATGCATTAGAGAGTCAATATCAACATTATTATTCTGAAAATGTTCTAATCTTTATTTAATTATACCACTAACTGGAAACCAATCATTTACTGGTTTGTGAAGGTTGCTTACAGAGGAGTCTTGGAAAAGAACCCACTAATCTCAAGAAAGAAAGTTGTATAATAAAATAAATAAATAAATTTAGAATTCTAAAGACTATGGAGGCTCTGAGTCTAACTAACTCTGATTTTTTTCCCCTGAAGTGATACAAAATACACAAAAACTGAAAACATTTTAATATTGTGTACGTTTGTAGAGGTGCTACAACTTTCAAATTGACTCATGTCTGTTTAGATGGATTTTAGATTTACCAGTGTGGGGTCAAGTCAGTGGGAACAGTGGTTTTAGGGAATCCTGAAACCAGACCACATTTGTGATTTTTTTTTATTTGGTGATAGAATTCAAGGGGGACCTCGACACTGTCACAGAAACTGTCTGTGTTCTCATCACATCTGTTCGGGCTCCTGCAGGGACAGACACCTCCTGGTCTTTGAAGTGACACGGGGGGGGGGGGGGGGGGGGGATCCTGAAACAGTGGAAGAGTAGAACAGCATGGGAGTGATTGTATATGGAGCACAAAGGGAACAGGTATTACCCAGAGGTCAGAGAGGTGGGGGCCTTGAAACAGACAAGATCTGAACCAAGTGACAATGAGTGAGAATATGAGGCAATGCAGAATTTAGATATTGTTATTATTATATTATTTATTTAGATACAGTGACCTGAAAAAGTGGGAAGATTTATACAAAGTGGGAAGAAAAACCTATCAGGAGCATCCTTGTTGTTCTTGACGTGTTGATGCTCCATGAGGAGGAAAAATAATTAAAAACAGAAAAAAATAAAAAAATATAAAAACATTTGCACTAAGTATGATGTTGCAAGCAAACACGTCCGAGACGCTCAAGCGGAAAAAAGAAATCAAATCAAAATAATTCCTCTGAAGTGAGTAATGATAACTGTTTTAAAAATAATTGTCAAATAACTTTGCAGTAACTCTTCCTCTTCTTTTATGAAAACATTTTGGATACTATATATATATAATTGACTGAAATGGAAAAATAAAAGGCACTAAGCTGTCAAATGTGGTAATGCTGATAATGCATGATAATAGGACCAAGTCAACAAGGTGCAGTGCTGAGTTTGGTCTCAGCAAACCGGAGAAGACTGTGATCTGACTGAAGGTTCAGAGGTGCTGTGCTGTGCTGAGATGTTTGGGAAAAATGTGCTGATTCTTCTCCTCAGCTGAGCTGTTCTCCTCTTACGTTTTCTCTCCTTTGTGTGAAGATAATTTGCTGATGTTAAATGAACCATGAAGCTAGAGACAAACCAGAAAACAGTCTCAAACAAAGCTCTGTAGAACAATAAAACATAACACGTCAAATATTTTTGTAGCTGCTTGCATGTCGTAGCAAAAGTTATGACTCATGCTCTGCGTGTGCGCTCTTTGATCACATGTTGAAGCACGGATCCTCTTCTTTTCTGCTTCTACTCACTTTGACGCTCAGCAAGTTGCAGCTTTCGCTTTGAATCTTGATGACAAAAGGCAGCAAATAAGCAAATTCCCTGAAAAGTGTGAGTGTTCCTGAACACGACAGTGCTGTGAGTAATCTGAGCTGTGACGAGCAGATCTTTGTCTGCATCCGTCACTTGAAGAGAGCAGAGTGTGGGAGGTGTGAGTGGTGGGCTGAGAGAAATGTATGCGGGGAGAGACACGGCTCTTGTTTGCAGGTGTGTGACTGTGAGTGATAGAGGAGGCAGAAGAAATAAATAATCACAGCAGTGATTGACAGGTCCAGTAGGATAAGGATGGTGAGACCCTCGTTAGCAGCATCCATCCCGAGTGCCATGTTTCTATGACGATGTCAGATGCGCTGCCTATTAGTGCCACTTACACTGACGAGCCCCTGCAGGGAGGGAAACAGCCAACCAAAGCCCCTCACTATGGCAACTATTTGGAGTGACTCTGTCTTTTACATCACATGTCACACTTTAGCTGTAAAGGGCGTGTTTAATCCCTGAGAGACAGCTAGCAAGGAGTTTTATGTGAAACATGCATGACTCTGTTTTAATGGGTTCATCGGTGTGTGTGTGTGTTTGTATGTTGGTGGATTCAGAATGACTAGAAGAAAACAGACAAGGTGTCACTTCCCTGCAGTCATCATTTTGTTCTGTCTGGATTGCCGAGATGTGTAAGGATACAATTACAGATAGCACTTAGCTCAGACTAAAATAAATACAGCTGACTCTGCTGATGGTTTCTGCCAGTCTGTCAGCTCCAGCAGGAGCGGATAAGCACAACATTTGCATTCAACTGTGCTGGTGTCGCAAAGATTGCTGCCTCAATACCCAGGGTGCCCTTTCTGATGAGGGTGCTGGGTTTACCTCTTTATCCCTAATGGAGAGAGAAATTGTTGCAGGATAGATAAATATGAAAATGTTCTCCCCTAAAGCGAAGCTGCAACCTGATTTGTGTCTGTGTCTATCAGGTGGCTGGAATCAAAGGCATGCTGATCGCTAACAAGAGACAAGACAACCAGGTGAAGACGTTCATCACGTACAATAAAGGCCGGGACTGGAGGCTCCTGCAGGCACCTTCAAGTGACCTGGATGGGAATGACATCCACTGCATACTGGTAAGAGGCTTTGTAGCTCACTGAACTGAAAAAAAAAAATGGATGGCAATGAAAAAAGAGAATTGTACTCCAGTTCAAGGTTCATTGTCTCTCAGCACACTCTAACGGCTGATCAGATGCGTCTCTGGTCAGGCTCTCCTCCATCACGGCACCTGATCAAATAGGTTTCTATTCAAGTCAATGTGTTAATTTACTCTGGATCCAGTCCGTTATGGTCCAGCTGCAGCAGTTCGCAGCGTGGAACTGCTGGAACTGTGACATGTCAATTCACTGTAGTGCAGATCGAGCAGGACAGGAAGTCATGCACGGAAACTGCCTAAAACCACCCATTGACTTTCAAAATAAAACAAACTACGACAACAAAAAACCAACAACATGTGCAGAACCAGGCCAAAGGTCAACAGGTTTGAGGTTTTACAGCCCAAAATGAATGAGGAGAGGATCATCAAGGGAGCGGGAACTCCGGCTGTCTGGCAGTCATGTGGTTTGCTATACTGAACGTACAAGTGCTGTGAGTTGACATCCACAGTGAACACCCAATGGAGCGGAGCAGAACCAGAGACACATCTGGTTTATTTGGGCAGTAAGAATCAGAACCAGATTTTTTGTCAAGTATTGACAATAAATTGAAACAATGACAATTGAAACAGTAAAAAAAAAAAAAAAAAAACTAAAAAAAAAAAAAAAAAGGTAGCATAAATAAAATAAAAATAATAATGTCAAAAAGAGAAATTTTACAAATATATACACTAAAATATGATGAGATAAACATTATAACACGTACACGTGATAAATAAGCAGTTGTGCTTATTATAAATAATAAGTGTTTGTGTTTGTGTGTGTGTGTGTGGGGGGGGGGGGGGGGGTGCATCAGGGGCCTTGTTGATGAGTGCAGTGTAAAAGCACAGAATAAGACACCGATATTACTTTGTTTTGGGATCAGTTTGAAAGAACAAAAGAAGAGCAAAGCTGACAGAGCTTCTTTTTAATCCTGATTTTTAATTTGAAAGACCTTCTGTGTTTTTCTCTGCTCTCCTTGGAAGCTTTGTCAGGTATTCATCAACAATAAAAAAAGAGTACTCAAAACACCTTGTTTACAGTGTGTTTTCAGTGAAGGTTCAAAACGTTACCATAGAAACCTCCTCATTGTTTGCTGAACATAAGATTCAAAATATGGTTTGGGGCTGTTGACATTAGTAATATATTTTACAAAGTGGTGGTAGGGTATAGGATGTCAAATTACGCAAATGCAGTGTGTTTATGTTGATACCAGACCTACAATTAAAAGGAATACGTGTGAGGGTTTTTTTTTTTCTGTATCATGTAAAATGTAAAATAACTTTTAGAGAGTGACCATTACCTTGAAGACACAGATTTGAAGTCTGTAAGTTTCAAATATGCCTCTTTTACACAGTCTAGCACCATAAACTGTATTGTATGGTTTTGAAGCCAAAAATTCCAACATCACGGGTGCCACAGGTGTGCAGCCAGAGTCTGCGCAGAGTCTGAGACTAAGTGTAATCTCTTCTTATTCTACAATTACAATTTCATTTAGCAGACGCTTTTTTCCAAAGCGACGTACAACACAAGCAAGAATTTTGACAAAAAGGAGAAACTTTATCAAGTGTAATTTATTCTTAACTCTCCTTCCTAATATATTTTACTATTCCCGAACAAAACTACACAAAAACGGCAGCTGTCAATGATTGTTTAATGAGATGTAAAACCCCATTTTCAACAATAGCTTATGTTAAAGAAACTTTTCAGAAAACAGAAGACTTGAACACAACACAGCCTAATAAAATCTAAATATCACCACAGCATACGGATGTGAGAAACATTTCTATGAGGTTAAATCTTTTTTTTTTTTTTTTTAAAGTTTGACCACATCCCATCTGGAATGAATGGGGAGAGAGAGATTTTTTTTTTTTACTTGTACTGCAGCCAGCCACCAGGGGGAGCAGTTTTTGTGGCAGATGACGTCCATTTCTTTTTTATTTTTTATTATTATTATTTTTTTTTTTTAGTCTACAGCTAGCACAGCTTCTCAATCAATAAGAATATCATGGGAAGGTTCATTTATCTCAGCAGTTCAAGTTAAGAAGTTAAACATAAATATTATATAGATTGAGTAAAAACAAATGAAATTGTAGTAAGTGTAGCTAACGGTTAATTAAAAAAACAAATTCAGTATCGCATATAACTACACCATATCATTAGGTCAATAAAAAAATAAATGGATTTTTAAGACAGACATGTTTGCCTTCTGGAAAGTATGTTCATTTATATGGGTTTAATACTTGGTTGGGGTCTCACTTACTCTCCTTGTGGAGGATGTTCGTGGATGTCAAACATCGCTGGTATTAAAAATCCTGTTTTATTGGTCTAAGGATTTAATCTAGTTTTTATAAGATACTGAATTCAGTGTTTTTGTCAGGCCATAATCATCACATTTGAAATAATAAATTCTTGAAATATTTCACTCTGTGTGTACTGAGTTTGTAAAACAAATTCACTTTTCCGCCATGTTCTAATTTTTCTGAGATGCAAGTGTTTGAGTCCTCTGTTGTTAACTATGGATCTGGTTATGCTGCCTTTAGTACTGGCACGGCATCTCTACACACTCTTCAAGCTCCTACAAAGAGAGTTTAAGTTAAAGTGTTTCAGCAAGACCTTCAACTATAAGACTGAGAGTTTCTTTATTTAACCTACAGTGCCTGTAAACATTGTGAGGGGGTCAGGGTCAGACACTTTACAGCACGCTAAAAAGAAACATCCTTTTGTTACTTTTTCTGCAGCCAATATTGACATTGTGAATACAGTTCACTGTTAAATGAAAGTGGGATGAGGTTTGTTTCGCCTGGAAACACTAATTACACATGTCCAGGACAAAGCAAAGGTATGAGAGGTAGGGCTCTGTCCACAGGGGGCGCCAAAATTGACACAAAATTGACACAACTTTTGTGTCAGAATTGACACAAAAGTTAATCACAGTTCTTCACATTAAGGGTAAGGTTGCAGGAAAATGGGTTGTTAGTGTATCAAAGCTTTTCTTTGTGTTTGTTGGAGGAAGTAATGGCATGATAAACTCTATTGAGATGGCTCACCATGTCTCAATAATTAGGCCGATAAGGTGCTGTCAGATGCAGAAACAGAGCCTGTGTTGTCTCTGTCCAACCCTCATTAGACAGCCTCCCTGCTTCTTAAACGAAACGGTTTGACTGTTCGGAGGAGTCATGTCTCAGACATAAGGGGGACTTCTTGCTGTTTAAGAGGTGATTCCAGGGCTTACAGGTTCTCTGTGATTGCACATTCATATGACATTTTAATTACTGCTGTGGATTTCTTTTCATTACCCCGTTCAGTCCCGCTGCCCTTGATGTCCTTACACCAGTGACACGCTGTCTGCTGCAGAGATGAAAGCAGACAAGTTTTTTCTTTTTTTTTTTTTTTTTCTGCTCTGTGAACAAATGTAATTGTCTTCTGTTGTGTGCATGCCCCGGAGACTTGGCGTCATACTTTAATGCAAATTTCCTCCCTCTTTGTATTAATGACAGATTAAATACAATTAGTAAAACTTATGAAGGCACAGTCGGTGCTCTTTGTAAGACAAATGAATCAAGCTTATTTGTGATGGTTTCGTTTTGGTGCTGCAGTTTTTTTCTTCATAATCTCACAGGAAAACATTTCACTCCCTGCAAAAATAAGCCAAATCTGTCTCACATGTATTCAGTGTTGTATCCATGACCTGTTTTTTTTTTTTTTTTTTTTTTTTTTCCAGCTATGTTTTGGATCAACTTTCCCACAGATTTTGGTCAAGATTTTTTCTAAGAGAAATGTTTTAAAGTGACTACTTTTATAACATAAAGATTGGCTTCTTCATGTATAGGCTCCTTGCATCTTGGGTATAACACGGCTCTAACCCTGTCATCCTCATTGTCCTGGTGCTGAGAGTCCTGGCTTGCTGTCAAACATGTTGATTCTGTACTCTGTGTTGTTAAGCTGGTCTCTGTGGACCCTGATCTGTTCACTGGGAGGTTTCTGAGTGCAGTTACTTTGTCCGCTCGCATGGCTACAGTTCTCATGGCTGCCTCCAGCCATCGTTCCCCCATGGGTCCCTGAGCCACAGGCAAGAAAGCTTTTTTTTCTCTCACAGCCCAAAGCTCATGTCGTGTACACCAGTACTAACCTGGTTCTCAGAGGTTTCACTCTGGCTGCTTACTGAGTTAACAACGATGAGGAGCATTCCATCCATTTGAAAACTGAATATCACTGAAAGTGAAGGCTGAACAAAATATATTCCAACTGCAACTGAATTGTTGTTGCTGTGCGGCACCTTAGTGGCTGCTCGTTGCAGCAGCTCCCTCTTCCTTGTCCTTTTCTTTCATTTTTTTCTTCTCTTTTTAGTTCTGTTTGTATTCTGATGAATAGAATCCAGACACCAACTGGTCACATTTGCAGTGGTGTTTTTACTATTTTTGTTCCCATGTGTGTCCCGGAATCCTACATGTAACCATGGTCTGATTGTTTACACACAAGATCAGCTGTTAGCAGCTGTTAGCAAGGCCCAGCTGTGACTTGAGGAGAAGGAGAAGAGGATGACATGCTGGCGCTGCAGTGCCAGCTAAGAAGAGACGAGATCGTCCCGTCCTTCCATCCATCGTTATTGGCAATGTAAGAACTGCCTCTAATAAGATGGAGCCGTGCTAATCCAGCACCAGAGGGAATACCAGCAGAGTAGCATCATGCTATTCACAGAGACATGGCTAACAGAGCTAACACTGGACACCAGCACCATGTTGGAAGGATTTCACCTGCTGTAGGTGGACTGGTCAAAGGAGGGAGAGACTGAACAGACTGGTGAAGAAGGCCAGTTCAGTCCTGGACTGCCCCCTGGACCCTGTGAACAGCACAGGACAATGCTGGCCAAGCTGATGTCTCTGATGGACAACATGTCCCATTCTCTTCACTAGACATTTTAACTTCATTTCATGTCAGACTTGTTCATTGGTTCTTTACATATTAATTGTGGTTAGATAGTCCTGTACATATTTTTTTTCTTGGTTGCATAATTTTTATATTTATATATAATTCCATTTGATAATTTTTATTGTAATGTTTGCACCATTCATTTCCTTGTTTGCTGCTGTAAGTCTTTAATTTTCCCTGTTGTAGGACAAATATCTAATTATCTAAATGTAATATCTAGCATCTTATCTAATCTTATCTTAATAAAGAGGACCATTAGAACACCCTGGTAATACTCTCTCTTTACAGTAACCATGGATCTATCTCCAGCAGACGTCTGATCACGACTGAGCACCTGCTCCTACTTGGAGTAGATGACATGTAGCTTCTACTGTAGTCACACATCGACATTCTTTTCAGGCAACAGCTAACCTTCATCAAACATTAACAAAACGAAGTTATTTGTCAAATTTATTTTGTAAACAGCGAGACTTATCAACACTGACAGACGTGGAATTACTTTGAAATGTATAAATTTCACAAAGTGCCAAAACAAACTGGAGTGGGGCTCTGAATGAGTAATATTCTTCTCCTTGTCAACCAACGTCTTGTTCTTTATTTATTTATTTTTTCCTACAGCCTTTCTGTTCACTTCACCTCCAGCTGCAAATGTCAGAGAACCCGTACCTGTCAGGAACAATCTCCACCAAGAGCTCCGCACCGGGGATAATAGTCGCCACAGGTAAGACAATTACTCAACACAAGTTCTACACAGTAAGATGACTATGACAGGTAGTAAGAAATCAGTGGCTGTATCTGAAATGTTATGGCTCTCAGTACATTTAATGCAGTTCTCTAACCTTCATTTTGAGAGCACTGTTCCAAATCGAAGCAAGTGCCAGACTAAGACTGCACATAAAAACAGAGATGTTTGATATATTCACCAGATTTTGGAAGAAACTGACAACCTGATAGCATCCAGGTCCAGTGCTCTGTGAATCATAAGCTAAAATGAGACACGTGGCGTTTCAGTGAAAGTATAATAATAATAATAATAATAATAATAATAATAATAATAATAATAATAATAATACATTTTTCATGTATATTTATATTTGTAAACCAGTGTTTCTCAAATTGTTTTCAGTTCAAGGACCACTAAAAAAACCCCAAAAACCTCTCAGATCACCAAGCTAAATAGCCAACAATGCTCACTGCCGTTGAATCATCTTGCTGCTGCACCGTCTCCTGTGTTGGAGGTTTTCTTTGATTTTCTTTTTACCGTTCCCATCTTAAGCCACCGATGATTTTACCTGTAGGCTTGTTAATGGAGTAATGTTAGCTTTGTTGTTAACATTCCATGGTGGACCACTAGGAGGTGCTGGCAGACCACAATTCGAGAAACACCTTTGTAGACTACGCGCATGTTTCCATCCTCTCTTGTAGCCCTGTCTGTTGTAAAGTAAGCAGGTTTTTATACAGTTTTCAACCCTGAACTAGCACTAATACCAGGTAATGACTCACCTAGTTATAGATGTGTGGGAAACTGCAGCAATTTTTATGACACATTTTCAATGTTTTTAAAATTGTACATACAACAGAAAAAAGTGAAAGCAGAGGCAGAGAGATGACTGAAGAGGGAGAAATCAAATGTTTCAGAGGTCGTTGAGTGCCAGCTTAAAAAGTCTGCTCTGTGTGTGTTTGTCCCTGGATCTGTCTGTTTTGTCTTTGGTGTGTGAGAATGCTGAATAAACATACATTTCTGCTGCTATGCTCACACAGTGTGTGTCTGTGTGTGTGTATATGTGTGTGTGTGTGCGTGTGTCCCTGGCCTTGCCTTTGTTTTGGCACTGTGACTCACTTTCCCCGCTGCGCCTTTTAAGACGTCAGCTGGTGCAGAGATCATCTCACCAACATGACAAACACCACACAGATCAAACACACGCCTATTTACTGAGCTGTGGCCAAGCTCATAGAGGAGGAACGACAAAGGAAGACGTTAGTGCACACGCTCAGTGCTTTTTCTTGTAGGAGAAAATCTTTGGTGGAGTTATGTTGTCAAAGCAACATAGAGAGACATCTACCTTTCTCCACGTCCCATATTATGTTTCCTTCCACTCTGTACTATCCTTGTGAATTGACAGACTGATCTGGGCAACAAGCCAGACAAATGGATTGATAAATCCCTAACGTGGTGTGATTGGCATCCTGCATTAAAAACACACGGGGCCCTTTTATCTGTGATCTCTCAGCAGTTTTGTTGTGTCATATTTTCTGTTTGCATTTGTCTCCCTGCAGGAAATATTGGAGCCGAGCTGTCCTACAACAATGTTGGCATGTACATATCATCTGATGCTGGCAACAGTTGGAGACAGGTAAACTTCTCCCTCAGACTTACACCAAATGACAGATTCATACAACGGTTTGAAAAATTGATGTAACAGCAACCAGCTCTCAGAACTGTTGTGTTACTATGGCTTATTTTACAGCACAAGATTTGATTTGATATTTTTTAAACCTTGGGTTTTAAAAGCAAAAATAAATAAATAAAAACCGTGAAAAAAGTACATTTTCGTAAAGACATTTCCAACAGGTACAAGTTTTGTCCTACAGTGCTGATTGTGGCAAACAATCCCAGAGCATTTTTGGAAAAAAAATAACAGGAACTAAAGAAGAGGACTAAATTAAATCAGAGAAGAGAGAGTTTTGGAACACAATTTTTTCCCAAATTAATTCCAAACATGACGTCCTGATGTGCAGCCAAGTGACAACCTCCGGTATGAAAATATGAGACAATGTGGAAGTGCTAAAGTCTGCTGTTCCTCGAGTGTCCACTTGAGGCTGGCTCTGGAAGTACAAAAAGTCACAAACACACCAAGACAAAAAAAAAATGTTTTCACAGCCAAAATAAGCACATTTACAGCCTGGTATAAAGAATGTCTCCCGTCCGAATCGCTAGTTTCACTTACAGCACGCACTGTACGGGGGATGAATTTTTTTCTAACTGGGCAATTTAGACAATATTAAGATCGCCAGTTTGTCCAATCAGAGGCACAGCTCAGCTCATGTGATTGCCAGGCGCCCTATGGCTGTTACTGTGGAGACTCACAGTCCGCCTCATTTCCAATATGGCCGCGCCGGCCGTTTTGCTTCAAAAGTCTGTTTCAGAAACAGACGGGTGACGTCGCAGAGACTGCGTCCATTAATTATACAGTCTATGTTTGCAGCACACGCCTTGCTAATTTCTACTGCTACAACAGAAGTCATCTTTTTTTTCAAAGCACCATTTATTATATAGTCTATGTATCGATCATGTTTTCTCTCTTCCTTCCTCCTCCACTCTGGTAAAAATGCTGCAGGAGCTTAATTAATCATATATTTTAAAGTTAATCACCATTGAAAACCAAACTTCTCATTAAAAAAAAATAAATAAATTTCAAAAGTGAAAGCTTGGGGATAAAATATGCAAAGTAAGAGTAACATATTTACTGTTAAAAAAAATATTTTGGGATATCTAATGTAATCCATCAGAATAAAAGAAATTAAAAATTTGGTGTTATATTTATACAGGTGTGGATGTCATTGACATACACTGATCCATGAAGTCTTCTTCTTTGTTTGTTTTTTTTTGAGTATTTCTGTTTTGTTTTGTTTTTTTGTTTGGGTCCTTTTTTTGGGGATTTAGGAATTTTTTTTTTCCATATCTTTTTGTTAACAAAACTGTGATTACAAACAAATTCCGTGGTGCGACAGCCTGTTCTTGTCTTAACAACAACAGAGAAACATTTCGACAACATATGAATACGCAGAAGTTTGAGGATCTGCCTGTTTAGTGTGAACATTAAGCACTGTTACTCTATAGCCATGTTTAAAATATGGGACAGTGCAGTACTTCCTCTTTAAAGTTGATAAATCAAGCTAGAAGGTAACAGAGTCTGTAACACACTGAGAGAAGATAAACACAAATGTTTGATCAGTTTTTCAGGAAACGTTTCATGCTTGGTTTAAAAATGTTCAGAACTGGAAACATCTGCTTAAGGATGAAGGTTGATTTTCTGTGTGCTTTTAGATATTTGAAGAGGAGCACAACGTGTGGTTTCTGGACAAAGGAGGGGCCCTTGTTGCAGTCAAGCAGCCATCTGTGCCAACCAGACACTTGTGGTAGGTCCATTTAGGAAACTCTTGGACTCGCTTCTTTCTCAAATTGCTTTTTTCAATTTTCCGCAGCTATTTTTAGATTGACTCAAATCTTGTGGTCCAAGAAAAAAAAAAAAGCTTCTATATATTATATGTGAAACTTGATCCATTTAGTGATGCACTTTGACGGTAGCCTTTGGAAAGATGAATTCAAGACATCTTTTTTTTTTTTCCAAACCACTTATCATTAGTAGTCTGCAGTCTGAGCCCCCTCCCCCTACTTTTAGTGTTTTCATTAACACATTGCCTTCTCCTGCCAAATCTGTGGCCTTGCCTTGCCTCAGTGCAGGCTAATCCAAGTGAGACCAGATCTGTTCTCCAGTCGCTTTTGCAACAATTCTGAAATTAGTTTTAGAGCCAGTCAAGTGTAGCCTGCTGGGTCTTTGTCTCCCGACCAATTTAAGTGTGATGGTAGAGGAAGTGAAAAAAAATGACAGAGAGAAAGAAGCCTGTGTATCTCCATAGACACTGTACAGCAGCGATGGAGCAGTGTAGCTCTCTAAGCCAGTGTTCAGTTAAACACTTCCCCAGCCTGAATCTCATAATAGGTGCATGTCAGCGCTGTTTCTGTTGTCAGTGCTTTTAGCCAAATGAAGGCAGTGGGGGGGCTTTTTGGAGTCAACCTGGGGAGGCTTTCCTTTCTTCCACACACAGGCTGTGTCACACTCAGGTACTCCTAGTTGTTCTCACTTCAGCACCGATGTTGATAAGTTGTCAGAATCAATAGAGCCCGGGCCCCGATGATGAAAGCTGTCCAATTTTTTTTCTTTGCTGCCTCCTCCTCACTCTGCAGTTTTGTACTGAGACATAAAACGGTTCTATTCTGGTCTTGTTTTTATTCTTTTCACCCCTATGCAGACTTCACTCAGGACCAGAGCTGTGGCACTTTTCCTTTTTGACATCTGAAAGCAGCTTTGGGCATCTTTCTTCTGATAACCAGACAGACTGTCTCTTAAATATCCCTTTAATGCTCCGGTTTTTCATATTTACCCAAAGCTACAGTAGCTAATTGCACTGAGACTCTGAGACTTGTTTGTTAGGACAAGCCAGTCATCCTGATCCCAACCTAAACCACCCCCTAGACCGAGTCCTGATAGAGACTGCCTGTTTCCATGCCATCACTGTTGCTGGGTCTGTGATGCAAATGCTTTCTGACACTCCCACACAGGATGAGCTTTGATGAGGGGAGGCAATGGACCCAGCACAGCTTCTCCTCGGTGCCTCTGTTTGTGGATGGAGTATTGGTGGAGGCCGGCACTGAGAATCAAATCATGACGTAAGTATTGAACATCACAGAAAGGTGATATTTCTCCGTCCTTTACAGGGCGTCGGGGCTGGCTGAGTGAAAGGTGAATGGCAGTTTTCTGTTTTCTGTTTATCCCCTCGAGGGTTTTTGTCCTTGCAGCAGAGAGGCCAGCCAAATGGCGGACCTTTAAGGAAGGCGTCCATTTAAAGCTCAGTGGTATTTAACTTTTATTACGCCCCATGTTTGAGTGGCAGGTAGAGGGTCATGCAGGCTTTTAGTCAGACCTTTATGATAATCAGTGAACTGAAATGTCTTAATGGGACTCACGTCGATGAAATCAAAGACTGTGCTATCCTGACTTTTTCCTCACAGTGATTTATAAAAAACAATAATGACTGTGACTGAATTAGCCAAATTCATTAATAACAAATAAAATCAGTAAAGAATTTATTTCACACTTGACACTCACATCTAGACCGTGTGGGCCTGCTTTTTGAAATTTTATTGACGGGAACCAAACCACCCCCAGACTACTTCAACTTCCTATATCCACTCTGCTGTTAATTTGTATTTACACCCACACATATCTCAATAATAAAAAAAAACACTGAAGAGCACAGAATGGGTTTGAAATCCAACTTATTGCCAGAGAAAAATTAATTTGATGGAGTATGACATAATTTATTTTAGAGGAAACAGAAAAAAAAAACTGTTGATAAAAGAAAAAGAAAACTCTTTGCTTCCTTCAAGAAATGTCTAATAAGTTGCTCTTTTTGACCCTATATAATTATTGGAATAATTCATGTGTGGAAATGAGTGGGATATGCCATTCTGATGAAACAGCCAGCAATTTTAATGACTGACACTCAGCGAGGGGCAGTGTTGTTTTCAGAACAGGAGTGTTTCCTGTTGTGCTGTAAACATGTTAGGGAGACGAAAAATAGAATTAATAAAAAAAAATAACAGACTGAATGATGGTAAGCATACTTATTAGTGTTCACTTTATTTTTAACAGTTTATCTGTGAAGATGCATGGACATGGAAGCTTAAGATTACACAATGACGTTTTGGTCTCGTCACAAAGATTAAATACGAGGGCTGATTGATTAAGTTGTGAGCATCATATTTAAGGGTTTGGACATTTTTCATTATTTTTCAACATAGTCCTCTTCAGTATCTGTACAATTTTACCAGTGATGTTTAAGGACCTCAGTGACACTTTTAAAGAAGTCCTTTTCTTGACCGTTCAGAAAGTCCTCCACTACATGTATGACATCATCATCTGACCCAAAGTGGGTACCGGAAATGGTCTTTTTTTAGTTTTGGAAACAGATGAAAGCCTGTTCGAGCGAGATCAGGTGAATAAGGCGGATGATCAATCAATTCAATGCCACAATCATTAATGGCAGCCATGGCAACGACAGACTTGTGAACAGGAGCATCGTCCTGCTGGAACAACACACTGAGTTTACTGAGCGGTGCTTGAGTTTAATATTTTCTCTTAACTGCCTCAGAAGTGATGCATAAAATGTGCCACTGATTGTTTGTCCTTTCAGCAGTATTTATAGCTTAGCTTTATTTGTAGCTTTATTGACCATTTCTGGGGTTGAACAGTGACAGACCTTCCAGGACGGGCGTCATCCCCAAGGCTCTGCCTGCCATCCCTAAATTCCTCCACCCACCTTTTCACTGTAGCACATGAAGGAGCATCATTCCCTAGTGTTGATACCATATCAGTATGGATATCCTTAGGTGATAGACCTTTCTGATGCAAATGCTGAATCACTGCTCTTTCAGTGATTTTGTCCATTTTGTTAAAGTCTCTTTCCTTGTTTACTTTAGAGAGCTACCTCTACAACATACACTGACCAAATGACACCAGTCTGCAGGTACACAGCCTTAAACAGTCAGGGAATAGTAGAGCTGAAAAAGGACATCCCTGCTTCACTTCTTCAATACAAGACTCACAACTTATCAATCAGCCGTCGTAGTTTCATTGATATAAGTCAACAGTCATATCTAAAAGGCTGCCAAGAGGCTAAGAAGAAACAAGCTCGCCCAATGCACTCAAAAAAATAACTGTAACTTCTTGAAATAAACAATGATTCTACTGAAAAAAAAGTGTGTTGGATGTGTGTGTGTGTGTGTGTGTGTGTGTGTGTGTGTGTGTGTGTGTGTGTGTGTGTGTGTGTGTGTGTGTGTGTGTGTGTGTGTGTAATTGAATGAGAGCATCCATTTTGAAAAGGGGCAGAATTCTTTTTTTTTTTTTTTTTTTATGTTTACAAAAAAAATTAAATGGAACTATCATGTTGGTGAGATAGAGGTCTTTGAAACTCATTTGATTGGATGATAAAAGTATTGTTTGTGAGCAGCACTGCACTTATGTCCATGACAAATTCCCCCCAGGGACAAAAAGTTTAACTTATCTTATCTTATGCATTACATATGATAGGCACTGCAAGGTGTTGTATAGCTAAAGGTTCAGTTCAGTGCAATAAAAATGCCATTAATGTCACAAAGGTACTTAGATTCAGATGCAGTCAGCAAAAAGTAGGACCTCTTTCTGTCACCCTCCTCCTGCTGAGTTATTCCTAAACTTGAATTACTTGTAAACCCAGATGTGTACCACCCAGCACACCACCAGACCCACCCACCAAAATAACCAAACAAAATAAATCCATCCATGAATATCTGCCAGCTACAAGTGGGTTTTAAGCTAAATGCTGTGTTGTGAATTTTTGTATCTTTGTACATGAAAATATTAATGTGGACTGACATGTTTGAGTTTTGCTGCCTCATGACACATTATTTATTAGGAGCAGTAATAGCTCACACTTTCTTGGCTTTAAAAGTTCGTACCTGTTCATGAAGCTGTTGTAAAATCAAGTCATTCATCTTGTCTAAATTTAGGCAGTGATTGGAGGCTTTAGATGGAAGCATATTGCTTAAAAAGGGAAGCTTGGTATAGCTAAATTTATAAACTTTTTTAACTTGGTTCAAAATCATGTGCTATGAACATGAAAAAGCTCTTTCTATTCTACTGAAATGAACTCTGAGTGAGTCTTTTCAGAGCGTAAACGATAAGCTCAATGAAAATGTGTTCCTTTTTTTGAAATGGTGCCTGAATCCACAGAAAACCAGACCTGACTGAGAGAACTGTGGCTCTTTATATATTTTGTATTCATCTCTTGTTGTGTTGCTTTTTGATTGACGGTTGTAAACGGGGTTTGTTGTTTACCTCTGCAGATTTTTTGGCCACTTCAGCCACCGCTCTGAGTGGCAGCTCATCAAGATAGATTACAAGTCCATCTACAGCAGGAAGTGTACAGAAGAAGACTATCAAACCTGGCACCTACACAACCAGGTATGAAAACCCCCTGACCACGTGAAGTGTGATGGCATTAAAAGATGAAGCCTCACGCTGTCTCCTCTTCCAACAGGGTGAGCCATGCGTGATGGGACAGAAACAGATTTACATGAAGCGCAGGCCTGGAAACTACTGCATGCTAGGAAGAGACTACTCCAGAATCCTCTCAGCTGAGTCGTGCATTTGCCGAGCTCATGACTTTGAATGGTAAGAGGATGTGTGCCTTTGAACAATAGCTCCTTTCTTCAGAATTGTCAGGGGAGATTATGTTCCTCCTCATTGTCTGCTGAAGGAGAGCTTCATTAACAACAGGGTCCTTTCAAACGAAGGGCTTTACATTCTTCTTTGAGGATTTGAGTATGTTGCTGTTTTAATTGTTTTCTGCTGGTTTGTTGCCAAATATTAGTGTGAATCAATATGAAAGTGATTGAACAGGTCATTTACATCAAGTCAAAGCTCCTGTTTGCTAAAGTGGAAGAAAAAAAAAGGTGCTAACTTACTGAAGAATAACCCTTGAATTCTCTTTTCAGGTGAGTCCACCAAATAAAAAATAAGTGATGTGACCTGATTGATAAAATCAAATCAGGAAGCCAAAGTGCCAGCAATGAAAAAAAAAAACAAAAAACATAAAACCAGTTCAACACATCCAAGCTAAATGACCAAATACATGAATTCAAAGCTTTGAACGACCATAACTGAGTGTTACACTCTGAGGACTCGTTTATACGACAACGGTTTTAGGATGAAACCAAGGGGAAACATCCGGTAGAGAAAAATGAAGCCTATGCAGAAGTGCTAAAAGTTGCTGTACATCAAGAATCCACTGGAGGCTGGCTGCAGAAAGACCGGAAGTCACAAACACAACAAGACAAAAAAACAGACTTTTATAGCATTAAAACACATATTTAAAGCCTGGTTCAAAAAATGTCTGAAATGCTAATTTCACTATCAGCACACACTGTACAGGGGGTGAATTTCTTTCCAACTCAGCAGTTTAGAAGATATTAGGATCATGTGTTTGTCCAATCAGAGGCTGAGCTCAGTTCACGTAACTGACGGGTGATGTCACTGAGACTATGTCGGTATTTTATATAGTCTATGGATGGAACGCAAAAGTATTGTTGCTTTTCAACCTCTTGTTTACACGTGAACGCTATTTTAGCCGACCTAAAATGCAACTTTTTTAAAACGCCCTCCAGAGTGGAATTTTTCTGAAACGCTGCAGCCACTGTCGCTATTTAAACAGCAAGCCAAAGTTTTCAGTGAAAACGCTGACGTCACGCTCTGCTCTGTGCATGCGCTTTCCACTTTCGTTGTGGGAACTTTTACTCGCCATGCACAAACCGGACAACAACAATGGTTCAATGGCGGACTTACCGTGTTGTGCTTGTGCTGCTGAATCTGCTGACTGCCTTTCAACAAAATGTGCATCTGTTGCTCCACTTCTGCTCTCAGATAAGCAAATTTAATATATACACCAGATGATCAGCCCACCTCTTCTTCGGTGACAGACTACCTAAAAACTCTATAGTTACATCAGCACCTACATGCCTGGCATGGTACTACAGAATTTTTAGCCCCTCAACAATTCCATGTAAACAGTTTTTTTCTCTGGATTTTATGCATTTTTGAGTGAAATGCTGTGAAGCGTTGTTATATAAACGGGGCCTGAATGTTGGGGATGAGTCATCACAGTCGGGAAAGCATGGTATTTTCCCAGCAGTCACATTTATAAGTGACACTAAGTAGTAAACAGCAAATGGTAAGGCCTCCTGTTGCTAGATGCCACAGGAATGTAACCGGACACTGCTGTGACAGTTTTTTTTTTCTTTTTTTCAGTTGATGCACTAACTAGGGACAACAAGAGGATGAGCTCAGGTTGTGCTTCTTAATGCTTCAAAACACATTGGAGTGCCAGCGCTCCACAGAATCAAATCTTTATTGGTATTTTAACCCCCTTTTCTTGCATTGTGATATGAATTACTAGTTCCCCCATGCAGAATTGTACTGAAAGGACTGACAGGACAGGGTCCTGTTTGGTAAATATTTTACCAAAATGAGCTTTATACAAAAGGGAATCAATGCTATTATTTGACAGCAGATTGACTTCTCTATAAGCCACTGTCTGCAGTTATTTTGCTATGACTTGCTGCCAAAGAAACCACCCTGCCTATAGTATGACTCATGGACTGATTTCTTTATATAACTGTCTAACTGAAGCAGGGGTTGGTTGGATGAATGTCCTTTGATGATTTTTTGATGAAAAAGCTGCTGTCTGTGTTAAAATAGAAATCAAAGATGCAAAAGGATAAACATACAGACACATCCCATAAATAACGAGTCATTTAAGGGAGTTTTTATGGTCTGTTGCATCTCGACTAATCTTTACTGCTTTCTTCTTCCCCCTCACATATCCACTCCATGTTGGTCTAACAGCTGCATAAACAACAATATACATCTGTTGCAACAATCACAAGCGTTTTATGAATGACTTTTTTTTATTTATTTATTACAATTTAAAAACCTTGTTGTCTTTGAAGAGACACATTTGGCAGAGCAACCAGTGAGCAGACGTTTGAAGAAAATTACCTTAATGGATGCTCTTTAATACAAACATCACAGCTGACGTTTCTCTTTAATAAACTGGTTTCAAATAAAACAGCCCAAACAAGAATGTAGTAAGTGATATTTACTCTGTTTTAATGATTTGGGATATGAAATGGACTCAAGGGACAACAATTGAGACAGGCAGCCAGGTCAAGAATGAAGGTCTGTTTGCTCTCTTCATCCTGGTTCACCATTTTTAAGCCCTTTAAGTGGAGTTCATTCTATATGCTTTCCATGTGTCTCATTAATTTACTCAATTTGCTGTGTGTTTTTCCAATAATCTGATAAGTTTGGGATCGTTGTTCACTATTTGCTCATAATGTCTTTGTCTTTGGCATCCGTCTGCAAGTTCGCTATGCCAGTAATTCTGTTGAGACGATGTAGGTGGTGGCGGCGGGGGAATCAGGGGGTGGTGTGAATAGTTTCAATTTGTATGCAAATCCTAAATGGTTATATTTTTTTTATCTTGTAATGACAGGGAGCAGAAAAGAGCCATCCCAAACATACAGCCGTTCTGTAAATAGTGTTTGTAGAAGGTCAGAGAGTGGGTGCTAATTGGTTCCCATTAAACAAGCATAGAGTTTGTTTTGTTTTCTTTCAGTGTCTCATTCTGATTTTTGCCTGTCTGTCTGGCTCCATCTTTTCTCTGCAGGGAATCATCTGGTGCATGCTTAAAATTCTGAGAGGAGAATATAAAATCCATCAATGCAGAAAAGCCAAGATCCTTTTTACGTGATTCAAGGTGTGAAGTGCCTGTCTGGCACATAATAAGCTTGAGTACATCCTTGTTAGCTTTGTGTGAACCAATGATTCTCTCCAAGGTGGAGATCTCCCTGCAAACAAAGATATTACCTGGAATTAATCCTGTAGTGTCATGTCTCATTTGAGCAGTGCTGGACAAAGTACTCATCTCCAGTACTTCAGTTGAAGTATTGATACTCATGGTCAAATCTTACTCAACTACAAGTAAAAGTTGCTCAGTCAGAATTTGACTCAAGTTAAAGTACTAATGTACTTACTTTAAAAAAAAATTGTTAAGAATTCAAAAGTAAAAAGCACATTTTGGGGTGGCTGTGGTTCAGTGGTAGAGTAGTGGTAGAGTCGCCCCACAATCAGAAGGTTCAATTCCAGCTCCTGCAGTAACATGCCGAATGGTCCTTGAGCAAGACACTGAACCCCAAGTTGCTCCCACATTTGTTCAGTGGTGTATGAATGTGGTGTGAATATATTAGATATAGCTGATGGCTTCTGCCATAGCATCAGCCTGCCATCAGTGTGTGAATGAGGCTCGCAGTGTAAAAGCACTTTGAGTGGTCAGTAAGACTAGAAAAGTGCTATATAAGTACTGGTCCATTTATCATTTTCTAATGTCAGTACTTTGCAGTGTTGTTTTCTTAGTGCTTTTAAAGAACCTTGTAACTCTCTGAAACCACCTCATGATGTACTGACTTACATGCAGAACCACTCTGCTACAAGAAGTCCATAGAAACACCTGTAAACACTTAAGCATGAAAATGCAACCGAAAACAATAAGGACAGCATTGTCATTTAACCCCCCCACACACACCCCAAAAAAGGGGCTTTTTTTCTCCTCACACATTCACTTATTGAATGTTTAGTCCATTACAGCGAATAAACTACAGCTCTGCTTTCAAGAACTCATCCTCCTGTTGAAGGACTTGGCCACATGACTCAATAAAATCCGTTAACCACAACCCAATATCCTCCCTGCATTTTTCCATGTCTGTGGAAAGTGATAGACATCCCTAAAAGATTTCTGAAATCTCAGACATCGTGCTGAGATATTGCTATGGGTGCGCTGGTTTCTCAGCTTGAGTTTCTCCTTCCATCTCCAACACCGAGTTTTGTTTGAATGAAGGCAGGAGAGCCTGCTACACAGAGCAAGGATGACGGATTTCCAAATCCATCCCAGATTTTAGCAGTGACTGTGATTGGTCCCATCCTATGAGGAGCATAGCATTTGGCTAATTGCATTTTAGAAAAGAAAAACACCAACAACTGACTTCAGCTATGCCGAGTCTAAATGGAAAAAAGTAACAAAGAGCCCCCGGAGTGGAAAAGTACAATATTTGTGTTTAAAATGTAGTGGAGTGAAAGTCATTAGTTCCCAAAAAACAAATACCCATGTTGAGTACAGATACTAAACAAATTTACTTGAGTACAGTACTCAGTACAGTACATAAGTGTTGCTTAGCGCCTGAAAGAGTGGCAGCTTGTTGCAGCAGCTCTCTTTTCGTTGTTCTTATTTCTCCTTTTTTTTCTTATCTTTTTAATTATCTTCATATTTTGAGCCTATCGTTATCTTTTATTTTTTTTTGTCTCATTTGTTGGCGATAAATACCAAACAGGTTGTGTTTGCAGTGGTGTTTTTAGCTATTTTGTTCCTATTTGTTGGGGGATCCTACATGTAACAATGGTTACATTGTTTACACACAAGACATCAACTGTTAGCAGCCCATAGCATGTTGATGCAAACTGGTCCAAAGTTGCCTGCGAGCTGAGGAGAAGGAGGCGAGGACACTTGTTGGTACTGCAGTGGGAGTTAAGGAGAGATGACATCAACCCCTCCTCCCATCCACCGTTTTGGAGAATGTAAGATCTATCTGCAATGAGATGGATGAGCTAACTGTGCTAACGCAGCACCAGAAGGAATACTAGAAGACTAGCATCATGCTATTCACAGAGACATGGCTAATGGAGCTAACACCAGACATGAACACCACACTGAAGGATTTCACCTAATGTGAGCGGACAGGATACAGGAGAACAAGACTGAACAGGACTGAACAAGACTGAAGAAGGCCAGATCAGTCCTGGACCCTGTGGAGGTGGTGGCTGACACGAGAATTATGGCCAAGCTGACTTCTCTGACGGACTTTTTTTTTTTCTGGTTGACATTTATTATGTTATATTTTTTATATATTTTTGGAATTTTTGCACCTCACACTTAGTTTGTTGCTGTGACTCCGGAATTTCCCTTCAGGGACCAATAAACTATGTTCTGTTCTGTTCTGTGTCCTCTGTTCTGCTCAAGTAAATGTACTCTGTTACTGTTCAACACTGCATTCGAGATGTGTGATTAAAATTCATAAAAAAAATAAATTCACAGATTTTGTGACTAATAACATTATTGTATGTATTACAGTGAAACAGTGAAAACTATTCTGGGTAGATTTTGCATTGATATTACCATTTAACTGTCTCTAGATGGGATCTGTTTTTTATATATATATATATATATATATATATATATATATATATATATATATATATATATATATATATATATAGATAGATAGATAGATAGATAGATAGATAGATAGATAGATAGATAGATAGATAGATAGATAGATAGATATACTAACTGTAGTCTGCACTACACTATAAAAAGGAACATCAAAAGTGATGACCTCCACCCCATCCAGCTAATTTAAGTTGTAAAATAAACTGGACAGATCTATTGTGGACACACAAACTTGTCTTGTTTTATTTTGAAACAGCACCTGGAACTTTTCTATTGGTGGTGGACCATTCTAAAAGAGCATACATTGCAATGCCATGAAATGAAGAGTATGCTTTGGATTTTTTATTTGTGAACTCAAATGTAAGTTATCTAAAAAAAAAAAAAAAAAAAAGAAAAAAACAGACAAAACAGCTTTTCATACCAATCCAGTGACAGCAGCATCTTGCACTCACGTCTTGACACCTAATCGTGGACTCCAGCGCATGAATGCACTGCACTTGTGTGACAAGTCTGTGTATTACATCCCATCCTTAGATGCATAAATTCCAGTGGTTGAGATGTTACTGATTTTAAAAATAGTGTTTTGCTTTGCAACACATTTGTATGTCACCATTGGGTGTGTGTTAATTATAGCTATCTCTTGTCGCTTGAATGTTGCTAAGTGATTGTAATCAGTTCTCTACAACAAACATGTGTCTCTTCATTAAAAATTTCCAGTCCAAGGGCTGATGGTACTCCTGCAACATTATTTATTTATTTATTTATTTATTTATTTATTTATTTATTTTTCATCCTGAAAAATGCGGTAAACAGAAACAGGGCCATCAGGATAAATTAAAACCAAGCCTTGTGCCATGACTGCTTCTTCTGCTGTGAAAACCATTTAATCATAATATTTGAAAGTTTCTCAGTACTTGAAGAACAAGAGAAAAAAAGTGTGATTTGAAGTTGAAATTGATGCTGAAGAAGATCTAGATTCTGTGTCAACGCTTACTTTTAGCTGAGCTATTAACAATTTCTCTCACTCAAATACACCACACTAACCTTTAACCTTCATGTCCACGTGCACCTGTGTAACCAATCTGTCTTGACAGCTTGTTAATGAGCAGCTCACACCATTGTAACTATAGAATCAAAGTGAACCAGTCAGTCAGCGGCTTCTTGGTTTGCTTTATTTGTTGAGCTTGGTGATTAAATGCCAAATCAATGCTGTGATCATTATTAGAACAGGCATTTGCTTACCTTGCTTTGTCTGATGTAAATTACGGTGGGATTGGAAATGGGGGCAGGCAAGCGAGAGTCAGTCACCCTTGTGTGGTGACGCCCCCCAACCCTTCAGGGGGAAATTTTGTACACAGTGGTTGCTCTTGTGCAATTGTCAGCAGAGGCTTAAATCAATACATAATAATGATGAGTATGTGTGCAGATCAGGTCTCTGGTCCCAAGAAACAGAAGCGGAAGAATCACACTGTAGATACACATGGAATGAAGATGTGTCCTTTTTCACATGCTGGTATTGATCTGTGCCATGTGGCTGTGCTTTGTTGTCAAACAGTGATTACGGATATGAGCGAAGAGGAGATGGGAACTGCAGGCCGGCCTTCTGGTTCAATCCCTCCACCATCTCCAGGAGCTGCAGCCAAGGCCAAAACTACTTCAACAGCACAGGGTGAGTCACGTGACATTCACTAAGGGTTTATATCAACCAGGGTTGTGTCAGTGAATACCCATACTGAGTGGCACTTAGACAAGCAGTCAGCTAAACTAATTAATCACATTTTTTTTTATTATTATTGTAGGAGAGAAATGCTGGTTAATTTTTGTGTATAAGCTGGGACACAGCCGTCCTACAGCTAGCCAGCTTAGAACTAAAGGTAAAAACTGAAGGTATTTCTTTCTTTCTTTCTTTCTTTCTTTCTTTCTTTCTTTCTTTCTTTCTTTCTTTCTTTCTTTCTTTCTTTCTTTATTTATTTATTTATTTATTTATTTATTTATTTATTTTATTTATTTATTTATTTATTTATTTATGTTTTTGTTTGTTTTTTGCACTTGTAGACAAGTCGGTTGGTCAGGGTTTAAATTTATATTTAAATTACATTAAAGGATGTACATTCAGAACAACTTGAGGACAGACAATCCATATTTTTTTCTTTGCACTGATGTGCCTACTCTAAAAAAATGTGATAAAATATTTTTGAGAATTTTTGCATTAATATTGATGTCACTTTTTGACCTATAAGGGAAACTAGACCAGGAGTGCCCAAACTTTTTAACACCAATGGCTGCGTTTCAGGATGTGACTAATTTTTTGAATATTTATTTAAAATTTTAATAATAATATTAATAAAAAATCAAGTTACCATTATCTCATCATTTATTTATTTATTTATTTATTCTTTTATTCTTTTTGTTCTTTTATTTATTCTTTGATTTATTCTTTGATTTATTTATTTATTTTTGTTGTATTATATTGTATTCCATAATACCATTTTTTTTTTTTTTTTTTTTTTAACGTTTTCTGAAGTGTTGATTATCAATGATCCCATTTGAATGTGGAAAAAAAGTGAGTTTTTATTATTCTTAGAGCAAAACACACATCTCCAGTAAAAACAAAACAAGAGAGATAAAAGGTACCAGCATGTCCACAGAGGGCGCCAATATCAATTTTGTTTTGCAAGACATCATTTAAATGCTTTGAGTGATTTAGATCACTTACCAAACTCATGAGTACTATAAACATGTTTTGTTTTCTAAAGGATACAGATATTTTCACCTGTGTTGTATCGATTTACCTTGATTATGTGTTGCTGCTTGTGCCACCAAGCTGTGTCCTCTGTGCCAGCTTCAGTCTCCCCTGGGGGCTGACACCTTGGACAGTAGAACCACAGTGGGACTGTTTTATTCACTACTACTGTGATTAAACTTTGGAGGCATCATGCAGCTTTTGTTGTCAGTCATCATTTATTCTGATTTGTGCAGTTGGAACACACATCGGCTGCATCAGCGCAACACTCCGCTGAGTTCAACCAAACACTTCTCAAGCCACAAGCATCAAGGGGATAGATTCAGAAACTAAGAGGAGGGACTTCACTGTCTTCAATAACACGCTCATGTTTTGTTTCTGGATCTTTCTGCAGGTATCGTAAAGTGGTGTTGAACAACTGTACAAAAGGTGTCAAAGAAATGTACACACCCAGAAAGCAGCAATGCCCAAACAGACCTCCAAAAGGACTCCAGCTGACCACCAGGGACAACAAACTCACCGCCAACCTGGGCAACAACGTGACCTTCTTGGTGCACCTGGATGAGGTGAGATCCAAACTAATAAGGCTCCTTAAAGTTGAAACAGACTGTCTGAACAAATACCAGATCAGCTGTTTGAAAGTTATGTTGCCTAACAGATTGGAACCAGTCTACAGCTACCTACACTTTGCAGACAGAGCACAAAATCAGCATTTATTTTGAGCTGTGTTCCTGGCTGCCTTTTACATTAAAATATTCCCCCTCTGCAGTCAGTTTATACTTATCTGTAGGTTCATAATGAATCACCTCCTTTGAATTACATAAATACAGGGACATTGGTTTAGCTCAGTTTGAAAAGCAGGCACATTTTACTGCGGCCACAGAGCTTATTTGACTGGTCACTTAGGACAAAAAGATAAAAATTGAAAAATGTACTTGTAAAGACAGCCTTGGACCCCCCAAAAAGTTGTCTGGTCATCAGATAAAGTGAGGTTTCATTACTTGCAGGCTGCACGTTAAAATTCTAAACTTATTCTCATTTTCACCAAGTTTGACTGCTCATTTTTAAAATCTTCCCAAGATTTGTGCCTGCATCAACCTTACTGAAGCTGACAGCTCCTTGAGGCTGATCAATGTCCCGTTTGATGACATTGCCCGTTTGAGCTCTGTAACTGAGTTTCTCAGTGAACCCAGACTACCAAAAGAAAACCTCTGCTGTTTTTACTGTGGTTAATTGGCAGCTCCATTTAAAGAGGCTGTGAGGACTTTCTGTTTGAAGTGGATCACAGTGACACCTTTTGGCTGGAATCACATGCACACTGTCATGATGACATCACTCTCATCACAACAAGCAAACTTTGTCAGTTTGTACCATAGGTTAATAGCTGGCTATTTTAGCTGCTCACAGCTCAGCAGAGATGTGTCTGTAGGCTAACGTGTAACATTGGTGAATCCTTATGTCCTGCTCATCGACCAATCAGAGCTAACGTAACCCCACTCCTCATTTTATTGACAGATTCAAGTTTGATCAGATCACTGCAGAATAACTGCTTCATGTGGGTTGGAAGGAAAATGATAACAAACAGCTTAGCCTGTATTTTAGGCCTGAGCTAAAGCAATTTAGAAAGAAATAGCATTTAGAAATATCCTATATTGTTTCTGAACTGAAGTGGAATAATTCAAAAAGATATGATATGCATATTACTACTTGTTTTTTGTTTTTTTTTAAATCAACTTTGTGACATTTGGTGGAGTTAAGTTTTGGTTGTCTGCCATGTGACATGGTCAAGCCACTTTCTCAAGAGAATTGAGTATTTGCAAATACAGTAGTGAAAAGATTTGTTTAAGCATTGTAGTCAAATCTTAATTTGCAGTATTGACATTGATGGTTCACTTCATTGCGCTGAAATGGTAAGAAAACACTGAAAAAGAGTCATATATATATTTTTGTCTTCCATTGTGTGTCAAAGGCCATGCTGATTTGACTCTTGTCACTTCATGAAAACCATTTTAAATCACAGGGTAATGGCATCCTAAGGTGCTTTTTGACTGCAAGAATTTTCCCCAAGAACTAGGGTACACAGCATGTGCCTTCTGAATGGAGAAACTAGGGTCTAAATTTAGTTTTGGGGTCACTGATGTCCAGATACCACAGAAAGTGGAACATTTCTGATTGGTAGAGGACCCTCTGTGTTATTAATTTCATCCTCTGTCCTCAACAACATTACACAGCTGTAATTCACTTGGGTTTAATAACTCTTAGATTGCTGAGTCAGAGCATCCCCTGAACTGTAGCACTTGTTGGATGTTCCCAATCTGCAGTGGTCAGCAGCTCCTAATAGTGGACTAAAAAAGGAAAACCAGTGATGTAGGGACCAGGTCAAAGATGACCAAATCTCATTAATTTGTGTGGAGAGTGAAGACTAATCAGTGTGATTGGAGCTATCCGAGTAAAAACTGCTGTAAAAGTTAATGCTGCCACTGATTTAAAGATTTCAGAGCACACAGTGTGTCACAGATCAGTCATGATGTCAGTGCTGACTGGGTAAGGGAAAAGGGGGGCATTGACGAGCACCATCTTGTTCTCTAAATTCTGCCCATGTCTTTTTAGATCAGCGATGAGATCACCCTGATGGGATGTCAGGGAGGCCAGCACAGGATTAGGCACGTGTTCCCATTGTTTATGTGTATAAGAGACTAGAATAGAAATTTAATGAGGAAACAAGCTTACTGTCAACAACTTGCCTTTAATTATTAAAATACATGAAGTGTATACACTCTCCGACCACATTATTAGATACATCTATTTGTCAACACAAATATCTAATCAGCCAATCACACGGCAGCAACTCAGTTCATTTAGACACAAATACATGGTGAAGGAAAGCTGCTGAAGTAAAACTGAGCATCACAATGAGGATGAGATGAGATTTAAGAGACTTTGTATGTGGCATGATTGTTGGTCTGAGTATTTGATAACTTCTAATCAATAAGACTTTCCACACACAACCATCTCTAGGGTTCACAGAGAATGGTCCAAAAAGAGAAAATATCCAGTGAGCAGCAGTTCTGTGGGACTAAATGTCTTGTTGATGCCAGAGGTCAGAGGAGAGTGGCCCGACTAGTTGGAGATGATTGAATAACAACAAGAAGTCAAAGAACCACTGGTTCCAACCACAGATCCGAAGCAGATGGGCTACAGCAGATGAAGACCTCACCGGGTGCCACTCCTGTCAGCTAAGAACAGGAAACTGAGGCCACATTTCACACAGGCTCACCAAAACTGGACAATAGAAGACTGAAAAACCTCTCCTGGTCTGATGAGTCGCGATTTCTGCTGCAACATTCAGATGGTAGGGTCAGAATTTAGCGTCAACAACATGAAAGCATGGATCCATCCTGCCTTGTATCAATGGTTCAGGCTGGTGGTGGTGGTGTAATGGTGTGGGGAATATTTTCTTGGCACATCGTTTCAATGTCACAGCCTACCTGAGTATTGTTGCTGATCATGTCCATCCCTTTATGACCACAGTGTACCCATCTTCTGATGGCTACTTCCAGCAGGATAACGCTCCATGTCTTAAAGCTGGAATCATCTCAGACTGGTTTCTTGAACATGTTAATGAGTTCACTGAACTCAAATGGCCTCCACAGTCACCAGATCTCAATCCAGTAGAGCACCTTTGGGATGTGGTGGAACGGGAGATTTGCATCATGGATGTGCAGCCGACAAATCTGCAGTAATGCTGTGTGATGCTATCATGTCAATATGGACCAAACTCTCTGCGGAATGTTTCCAGTACCTTGTTGAATCTATGCCACGAAGGATTAAGGCAGTTCTGAAGGCAAAAGGGGGTCCAATCCAGGACTAGCAAGATATACCTTACAAAGTGGCTTGTGAGTGTTATATAGATATACAGTATATACATATGTGGATGGATAGTTTTATTAAACCAGCTTGTTGCTGCACGACAACACCAAAGACCAAAGGTTCAACAAGAAACTGAGTTTAAAGACAAATTTTTTATCTTTAAAACTCAAGATAAAGCTCACAGAGCCCTGAAGCACAAATCTTAAAGTTTTAGTGGGTCTGGTGATTCCCATGGAAGCCTCACTCTAAACACTCTCTAAAGTTTAATAGAGTCAAATAGCTTCAAATCGCCCACACAGAGCTACAGTTCTGAGCCAGAAGCAAAAGTAAAAGACCTCACCAGAGACCCTGTTAGTGAGTGAGAAGTGCTATGTTTGGAGCCGGGCCTGCCAGGCGGCCTCATCACAAGGACGAGTCTGTCTCTGTTTCTGAGGTAGAAAACAGTCCGCTGGTATTAACTGCAGGCTTTGGGGCATTCGCAACCACTGTGCTTCCTGTAGAAGCTCAAGGTAACTGTGTGTCCCCAAAGGTGTTGTTTCTGCACCTGTCATATAACTGTGTTATGAGCTGAGAGATTGGCGGTCTGTTTCTTTAGCAGGAGGGAGTTTAGTCTGATGGGGGGCGGGGAGATGCTGTGATGATGTGATGAAAGTTAGGGAGGGTAAAGGAAAAAAAAAAAGAAAAACCTTGTGGCAGCAGCCCTCTTTGAGAAAATCCTCAAGATGAATTTAGACTTTAATTTATATTCATGAAGCCTGCACTGGCTGTATATCTCGGGGAGAGCAAAAGCCCTTAAATATTTAATGGGTAAAATACTGTGGCAAAAAAAAGACAGAAAGAGAAATTATGAGGAATAATATAATCAGCACAACCTCGTGGACCATTTTCCTGGTCAGGAATAGTTTTGTATTCTTTCTGATACCTCTCATGCAAAGAACTAATTATAGCTGTTGGGAAAATGACTGACTCCTCTCAAAGTGTTTGCCTGAGAGCTGCTTATACCTCAGTGACATTAAGCCTAAACAATACACGAGGACTTTAACTTCTGTTGTGTCTGGCATCAAAGAGAGGAGACATGGAGGATTTGAGACACTTGCTTGTTTTTTGTTTTGTTTGTTTTTTTTTCTCTCCTGTCAGCCTGTTTAAAGAGTTTGTTGTTTGCAGTATTCACAGTATGGAGGTGAAGAGAGTTTGTACAGGAGTATGGCATTAAGATGCTTCTGTCTCAAAGGCATGACATCCTTGTGTTGCAGGAGTTCCTTGCTCAAAACTGCATGATGACATAGAAATAACCTGGTTTCAGCAATCTGACTGCAAGGACCAGGTTTGTGTTGTGCCTCTGGTTCATGAAAGCTCCCCTGAGTAACTGCAGTAAACAATATTCTGAGATACTTTAACGAGTCTTAAGAAAACTGACACTCAAATCTGGGGCTGCATAAAAACAATGCACAACAATGTTACTACAACTATTATTCATTGCTGCAAATAATGATATTTAAACAAGCTGCCAAAAGTCTCACAGAGTTCATGAGCTGACAGTATCCTCATACATGTACATCCTGCTGTCACAAGCAATTTCACACGGCTTTCTTTCTTTCTTTCTTTCTTTCTTTCTTTCTTTCTTTCTTTCTTTCTTTCTTTCTTTCTTTCTTTCTTATTTTTTTATTTAACCAGATGAAAGTCCCTTGAGAGTGAGACCTCTTTCACAAGGGTGACCAGGGGCCTATAGCACGAAGCAGGATTAATACCTTAGAGAGGTAACTTTAGGGTTAACCCTGGTTTACTGATAGCACAAAACCGGTTCAATTCTTATCAATCAAACAATCTTTATTTATATAGCGCCAATTCATAACAAACGTTATCTCAAGACGCTTTCCAAGTGTTAACAGGTCTAGACCTGTAAATTGTAATAAAATTTATTAACAGAAACCCAACATCAAGACAAGATAAGAAGTCTGATCTCATCTTAACCCACCATGAGTACAGCACTTTGCAATATTTAGCACGTTACAATGGCAAGGAAAAACTTCCCTTTAACGGGCAGAAACCTCGGACAGAACCAGACTCATGTTAGACAGACATCTGAGGAGACTGTGTTGAGATTAGAGAGAGAGAGAATGGGGGGAGGGGGGAGGGGCAGAGAGACAGACACAGGGAGACATAAACACAGAGTTCATATTTCTGTGTCGTAGTGATGATCATGGAGAAACTGTAAAAAGCCGTAGCAGCTGGAGTCTGTCAGGTCCATGGCAGCAGGCCGTCCACAGCAACAATCCAAAGGAACCTAACAGACAAACTCAGAGACTCCCAGAGAGATCCATGGTTAATAACTTTAATGCAACATTAAGATTAGAAGTTAGACTGACAGATAGAGAAGAGAGGGAAACAGGAGCCTTGTGTGTCAGTTCCCCCGGACAGTCTATACCTATAGCAGCATAACTAAGAGCTGGTTCAGGTCTGAACCAGCTCTAACTATAAGCTTTATCAAAAAGGAAAGTTTTAAGTCTACTCCTAAAAGTAGAGAGGGTGTCTGCTCCCCGAACCTCAACCGGTAAATGATTCCAGAGAAGAGGAGCCTGATAACTAAAGGCTCGACCTCCCAGACTACTTTTAGAGACCCTAGGTACGACGAGCAGGCCTGGATGCTGGGAACGCAGCGATCTAGGCGGATAATATGGCACAACAAGCTCTTTGAGATAGGATGGCCCAATGCCATTAAGAGCTTTGAAAGTCAGAAGAAGAATTTTATATTCTATTCTAAACTTTATGGATAGCCAGTACAGAGACGTTAACACCAGGGAGATATGCTCCCTCCTCCAAGGAGATCACCATGGGGACTTATTCTGAACAGCTAACCTGCTCCAAAGCAAGATGAGTTTGAGGTTGAATCTGATTCTTCAAAATGCCCCACCTACTGGCCAATCAGCTTCTCAGAAACAGGCGAGGTGAGAAACAGACTCCCCTAAATCAAATTTAACCATACAGTTAGAGTTAATATACCAGGGAGGGATACTCAAAGCAATCAAACTTTATTTATAAAGCTCCTTTCATACATTCAAAGACAACACAAAGTACTTGACAAATAAAAGGATGTAATGCTTGATGTGAAACAGCACATTATTCTATCATGTCATTCCTACTCTTCATTCATTGTGTTTGAAGGCTTTCTTTACTAAAGAGGGAGAGTGTATACGAGTCCAGCTGCTGATCTGTAAACTGTTAATTTGGGTCAGACATTAACTCTGTATTGTGGTGACAACTTTAATCTTAATTTAAACATGATGATACGACATGAAACAAACCACTTTATCAGACGCAGTGATGTTTTTGTACTTATTTTTCATTTGCCCCCACGTCTTTTTCACTCCAGAGGGATGAAATTGGAATGAGATAATAACTGCAGCACACACAATTCATTTTCCCAGTATATTGATTGGTGAGATACACAAGTGTGATCAGTGTCATATTGAGCCATTGAAGAATAACTTACTTAGTTACACAGTCTGTTTTACGCTGCCATGCATTCGGTCTGTGATTGGCAGCTGTCACGGTGTTTCCCCTCTCTGTTATTTGGACTTTTTCCTCCTCATATTTCGTTAATATTAAACGTTGTTCTTCACAAGTGACGCACGGAGCTCTGTCACTCTGTTCTGTGTGTTTAGCGTTTATGACTGTGATTGGTCAGCTGCCTCTGAGCCCTCCCCTTAGACGTGCGCGTTCATGGCTCTTGATGAGACAAACCTGGGTTGAGTTATTGTGTTGATAACCTGCGTCGTGCTATCGATTATCCTGATTGTCACTGTTGCACTTAGTCAACCCTGGATTGATGTGAGTTATCCAGGATACACAGACCGCGCTTCGTGCTACAGGCCCCTGGTCAAGAGAGGCAGCAGCTCACAGTGAACAAAACTGACAGACAATAACAACACATTAAAATTTTAAATACCAGCAATTTGATAAGTAAAGTTCAGGAGTTATTTGAAGATAGAGCGGAAGGCTTCCAGTGGAACAAATTCTGACAATTTCAGTTCAGACTGGAGGGCATTCCAAGCAGAGGGGGCAGAGTAACTGAAAGCTTTATTTTTTTCTCCCCCATTTCAGTTCGAACACGAGGAGCAGAGAGATAGAAAATGTCATGTCATGATGAACTTCTTGAGGCAGGATCAGATGTGTTCTCAATTTCCTGAAGAGAAATAATTCATTTCTGGAGTCCCTGTTTTTTGGTTGTTGCCCTCTCAAAGTCAATATATACTGTATCATGTAAAAACATCACATGATGTGAAACAGCCCATCATCTTCACACCTCTCTTCACACTTCCTTTAACTAATGGACTGAATAATAAAATATAACCTTTAAACTAGTCAGTCTTTAATGTGTGAAGAAGAAGATGATGATACATTTTTCACAGTTATCTTAATCCAGTCCAGCAGTGTCCAACTGTTTCCTCTTCTCCTGATGTATGAGTGGCATAATTCCCTCAAACTTATTCTTTTTTTAAAAAAACTTCTATTGGAATTTTGTTGAACCCAGAAAGCCTCATTGAGAGTGAAAATCTCTTTTACAAGAGTGTCAAAGCCAAGACCAGCTGCAGCACGCTCCAGCAAAGTTACAACAAACACGTCAACATATTCCGGATCACATCACACAAAGTCATCATTTAAAGACTTCACTGACTTCCTCCTCCACTGCCTCCAGTCTGCGTTTAAACACATTCAGAGATCAGCTCACTCAAACGCAAGTTTTTTCTGCAGAAAAACCAGGCTACATGGTACCACGATGGTTAGAGCTGCTACAGGCAGTTCCCTGGGGTTCCAGGATTTCCAGGACCCCCAAACATTTCATAAAAACTTATTATTAAAGTTTTCTTTGTTTTACAGCAATTATTATTGTTTTGTGACATGGTTATGTTACTAGTAAGCTGTTGAGCTGTCAGGTAACTAACATTTTTCAAAAGCAGGACAAAGCAGCCTTAATTAAATACTCGCCTCTTGTCAAATTGCACTAAAGTACAGAACTTGAGGAAATGCATTTCGTTACATCATGTTACCGTGTTCCAGATTAACACTGTTTTATGCCTTGATTCTCGGAATGAGACCATAATGGACCCAGGGGAAAGACAGTCTAGCCCTGAGGATGATGAGGGACAAGGATGTGGAGGGCCCCAATGACTGGGTTTGCCTTGGGCCCCCAAATGTCTAAATATGCCCCTGGCTGCAGCCTCACAGCAAGAAGGTCACCAGTTGGAAGTGCCAGGTGTGCCTTTCTGTGTGGAATTTGCATGTTCTCCTCGTGGATGCGTGGGTTCTCTCCAGCTTCCTCCCACAGTCCAAAAACATGCCCATCAGGTGAACTGGTGATTCTAAATTGCCTGTAGGTGTGAGTGTGAACGGTTGTCTGTCTCTATGTTTCAGCCCTGTGACTGGATGGAGACCAGTCCAGGGTGTACCCCACCTCTCCCTCTGAGACAGCTGGGATAGGCTCCAGACACCTGTGACCCTGAACATGATAAGTGATACAGAAGATAAATGAATATATGAATCCTGACTATGGCCCTGCATGTTTTGGCATGACTTTCACTGGCAATGCTGAGCTGACTACAGCTCTGCCAGCTCAGAGCTTTACAGCCCTCATTTGTACTTTTATGAAAGACTCTGTCACTAACATTTTCCATTTTCCGTAGATATTTTTGGCTCCAGAATAGCTTTTTAATTGTCCCCTTAAGACATAAAAAGTAAAAAAAAAAAAAAGGTTGATTTATACCTTCTGAACTGCATTCATTATTCAACGACATCTAAGTCTGTTTCAGTTGATGCTCATATTTGTGTGGCATCTCTGCATTACACACAGTGTTTCATTTTTGGCTGATGAAGTATCGCTGTGATCTGCTTTACAATTCTTTTAAGTCAGTTTGAATATTTATCAGCCACATCTCTATTTTCTACTCTGGACACATTTGTGAGGAAATGTCCCGTACTCCTTTTTACACGTGTTATCTTTTTATGAAACTTATGACTGGCCCCCCCTGGAACGCTAAATGGAATCTCCTTCAGATCAGCACTGTGATCAGATGGGACTGCCGAGGAGTCCCTGCTGAAGTATCAACTGCAGTGTTCAATCCAAACTCTGCACGGCCATAACATCAGATGTTTGGCTATAAGCAACCAAGATGATGAAGGAAAAGTAAAAGAGGTTTTTCTTGTGAGATAAGACATTATATATATATATATATATATATATATATATATATATATATATATATATATATATATATATATATATATATATTTTTTTTTTTTTTTTTTTTTTTTTTTTTTTTTTTTTTTTTTTTTTTTCAGGCAATAGTGACACACACAAGTTTAGGGAGCCTACTGTTTTTGGTTGTTTACAAAAGTTGACAAAAGGGGCCCCACCGTGTTGATATCCCCTGTGGCACATGCTAAAAAAGAAAACAAAGTTTGTCCGATCGCTGCCTGGATGACGCCACTGTGTGTGGTTAAACTGAACAGCCAAAATACACCAGATGTGTCCCCAGTCATCCAGTCCAGGCTGCTCTCAACTCACACAGTTCCAACTTCATCCCTGCTCCGGCGGGTAGCAGCAGATACCCAAGACCCCTTGTGACAAGTCTGCTTTTTTTTCCACAAAAAGGCAGATTAAGTAGGACACAAAGCCATGCACAGACACCACCTAAAAATGCCCAGTGACTTTCAAAATTAAACAAACAGTGCCAAAACCACATTGTATTTGTCTTGACTCTCTCAGGACTCTTGTGTTCTGCAACGTGCCGGACTGAGAATGCAGCCCATGTGAGTTCAAAGTTTATGAAAACAAAAAACTAAAAACAAACATGGAGACTGTGGAGGAGGAGTATATGTCTTGAATAATAATAATAATAATAATAATAATAATAATAATAATAATAATAATAATAATAATAATAATAATAATAATAATAAATAAATAAAACAAGGCAGCAAGTTCCTCACTATCTCGCAAAGTTCTGCCATTGTTACTTCTTCTTTGTGTCTCATGAGAACTCTGTATCAGGTAGTAACAGCAACACTGCCCCCATGGTTTCCAGTGGTACTGCTCAGTTTGGTCCGTATCCGTAAAGTTTATGGAAACGTGCAGAAATATAGACGAAATGAACGCAGAGCACAGGCAGAAGGCTCTGTCCATATTGTTTAATGTTGAGCATAAATGGGCCTTTAGGTTGATTGGTTGCTCTTAGTTGTCTCCAGGTGCGGGTGTGTGACAGGTTTTTCATCTCTACATGTTGGCCCTGTGATAGGCTGGAAGCTTTTTCAGGGTGTTTCCTGTCCTGCACCCCAATCAAATCCTTGTGTGTGCAGCGGTCTTCACAGTAAATTCATTACATCTCATGATGTCTTTAATTGAAACACCTCTGAATCTGACATAAGCAGACATCACAATGGACTAATAGATGTAATAAAAACAAAAACATCTTTTCTCTTTTCGTACTTTGCCCTTTTTTCTTCATGGGAATATCTTGGACTCTACCGAGTCATCTGAAGAAACAACAAAAATGACATTGTTAGATAACTCTCAGCAGGGGTGCATTTGTTCCCACATATTATGTTGACGCCGAGGTTTCTGGTTTGACACACACCTGAACAAATGGTGGCCCTGTGAGTCCAAACCGTTGTCAGCCTGAACAACAGTTCTTTCATTGTCAACCAACACTGATGTCCTAGCCTCAAGGCTGCCGCCATGATGTGTTTGGATCCGCTGAGTCCTGGGAGATACACACACAAAGAGTGACATTTAGAGCGATGGGCCAGCTTCAGTCTCATGCAGATTAGTCAATCCCATTGTGGCTGATATAGAGAGCAGGCCTGAACACAGAACGGACAGCAGACGTGGAGAAAGGCTGAGTGACATCAGTGCCACCAAGCCAGAGTCCTGTTCGCCTGCCAGATCATTACAGCTCTTAGACAATGCCTGCGCTGTCAAATCCTGCTCTTTCCTGTTCTCTATTCTCTCCAGCTACTTATGGAGGATATCATTTTCCAGACAAAGTGACATAAAATATCCCCAGAAGCCTCAACTAAAGCCTCCCATGTTTTCACACTTGGAAGCACACAAAGAAAAGAGTCAGGGGGTGAGGAAGAGAAGGAGCAAAAGAGCAGCAAAGACACAGAACAATAGTTGTATGTTTTTTTTTTTCTGTTATTGTGCGTTTGCCAAAGCTTGCATGCTAATGCAGTATTACAAATGAAGATCCCTGTAGCATTGCGCTACAATGTGCTGAGGGGAGGCTGGGAGTTTGCCTTCCCAGGCTTGAGGGATGAGAGCAGATTCGGTCGCTGTGGCAGCTGGAGCCACCAACACTCGTGCTGTGTGCTGATCCTTGGATAATGCCAGATGTGATTCCCAGAGGACAACGTGCAAGCAGCTGAAGACTCGCACACCATGCAAAGGCAAACATGGTGGGGCGGGGTGGATATACACAGACGCTCATGTGCACACGCTTCCTGACACGCATTCAAAATTCCCTCGTTTCTTCTGTCACACACACTTAGTGGCTGGAAATGTAAAGTTATGTTAATGAGAAATGCCAGACTTTTGACAGGATTATGAGTTTTAGAAAACAGTGACAGACAAGCAGATCATCAGAAATCAGAGCTGGCTGGCATCAATCCTTCACTGGTAAATCACAGTCCAAACAATTCTGCTGTCTGCAAGTAAAAAAAAAAAAGGTTTTCACTCTTTAATCATTTTTTTGTTTATTGAAGAGTTTGTTTTTGCAAATTGGTGTTTACTTCATTTCTTGAAAACAAGCAAATTAATGCCAGTTATTTGAAAAAAGTTCGCCTCTGATGAACAAATCAAACAAAACATTTGAAACCAAGTGCTCTTCTCACATGAGCCACATTTACACTTTTAGGGTGGGAGAGAAGTGACTGGAAGAAGAGCTGTAATGAGCTGGCTCTATAATTATGCATGAGTGGCTTGAGATTTTCTTATCAGCAGTAGAACATTGTTTGTATTCAGTGTCTGCTGCAACCTTATCATGGCGCACAGTTGTGTTTTTGCGTGCAGACATTGAGGAGCGAGGAGATAATATCTCAAAGAGGCTACAAGCTGAAGCCTGCAGGTGGATGCTGGCTTATATAGGGCTGAAACTTAAGAGTGGAACACTTATGAAGGTGGTGAGAAGAGACAGAGACCAGAACCTTACATAGACAGCCTACTGTGTGGACATGTTTGTGATAAATATGTGTTAATTCTGTGCAGTTTGAGCTAGCTTCCAGGCAGAGCTCCATTCATGACTCAGTATAATAAATGTTTTCACAGAACTTAGAAAAGAAGGCTGCTCTCCTAGTTTTTGCCTCCATTAAATCCTAGAGAATTACCATCATTTGTGTTCAAGAGTTTGTGTTGTGTGAACAAACAACAGATCATATTACAACCAGCTATCACACAGCTTTGCCGAATACTTGGTATGAGTTATGGATTTCAAATAATCGTGTAACCCTCTGATGCATTAATTGTGAAAGCCTGTGTTTTTTTTTTTAGGGCATGTAAACGGTATGTTCATTTATTTTTTTCTTCAAGTTTTTTTTTATTCATATATATATATATGTATATATATATATATATATATATATATATATATATATATATTTATAGCAGACAACACTGATATATATCAGTGGCGATTGCTCTAAGACTGCAAGGGAAGCTCAGCTTCCCCTAAAATGTCCCCAAAAAAAGTGTTGATATGTCCTGCTGTGTGTACATTTCATTGCCTAAATATGCGCTAGAATACCTTCATCTTTTGTTCTGAATCAGCTACTTATCACAGGTAACTGGTGCCACTTCCTTCTCATTCATCCCCGCAGCGTCTCAGCGCTTTAACACAGTCGGACGCTGAGCGTCTTCAGACTTCAACAGTGTAGGGTAGAGTGGGTTGTTCCACTGTGGAAACTGGACGGTCATTGGATAAACGCTGGGCTTTGTCCCGCCCATCGGACGCTCAGCGTCTCTGGGGGTCTATGAGGCAGTGGGCAGGCCTGGACGCTCAGCTTCTGCATGATGATTGGATGATCTTTCTGAGGCTGAATACCTTTTTGATTGACAGTGAAATGAGCCAATTAGCGATCTTAGAGTAAAACTCTCTACCGGGGACTTTCTAACTTCTACATTCAGTTGTTCTGGACTGATCCGGAGGCTTTAACGATCCCCAGCGAGTTTACCTTTCTTAAAAACGACGTGCGATGTGTTTAAAGATTCACTCTCATTTCCTTGAAAAGGAACGGAGGGTAGAATTTACGTTTAAATAAATAAACAAATTTATGATGTAGGCCAGAAAAAAAAATTGAGCTTCCCCTCCTTGACTGACCAGCAGCCGCCACTGAGATATATATATATATATATATATATATATATATATATATATATATATATATATATATATATATATATATATATATATGAAATGAAAATAATAGACAATAATACATACTACATTGATGTGACTGTATATCACAATTATCGTTTTGTTTTTGTTTTTTTTATTTGTTTTGGACTCGAAGGCTTGACAGGATATGCCAGCATGGGTAACTGTATCTGTGTGTCAGTCATCTTGGAGTCAGAGAAAATTACTTGCAGTTACAATGACTGACCACTGAATGAAGCTGAAAGGAGTGGAGCAGTAGAGAGCGCCCTAAAGGCTGACTAAAGTCTGTATATAAATAACAATAAAAAAAAAGCATCAGTGTGCAACTCTTGCTGGGTTGAACGAAAATGTATAACTAAGACCACATTAACGAACTCACACCAGCTTTCCATAGCTGTTAAAGCAATCTCTATCTCCTTATGATTGCAGAAGTATGCATAAGATAAACTATTTTAATACTTAGCAAATAGTTTGAAGTGACTTTCAAATAGGATTTTTGCCTGAAATGTCCTTCTCTATTATGTAGCACAGATGAATTAATGTCAACCAAAGAGCAACATGACATTCAGTGGAAAAGGGCAGTACTTAAGTCAACATTTCAAGAGCTGTTTTTTTCTTTTTTTCCCTTTTTTTGTTTGTTTTTTCTAACTGAGGGCAGCAGATAATGAAACAAACAAAAAAAGGTGATGCAAAATGGTCATATTTTCACTGTTTGTCATCGTCTACATTTTGGACCAACATTAACAGTGATTTCAGATTGAGTTTACGGGCAGCTTAATGAGGTCTGATTTTCACTTTCATTTCTATTGCGGTTCCTCACCATTAACATTATGGATGGCACAACTGTTTCCCTACATTGGAAGACAAAACTTTTGGAGCTTTCTCCACAGACTGGCTGTAGTAAAGAGAGTGAACAGGGGTGAAATTGAAAAAACACAGCAGATTTGTTTTGAACAAAGATGCTTTCTGTCACACTTTATTATTTTTATGCTTTTTTTATGAGCAAGTGTTTGGATTCAGTTAGGTATTCGTATTATTAGAAAAAAAGAGGAATAGTTTTTTAAAAAAATTAATTGATAAGAGTTACATAAGACACGGAAATTCCCAGCAGTTGTTAGTGTCTCTCTAAAATCAACACAAAACGTTGCTCTACTTTAAGCTCCTCAGTGTTTCATTGGTTGGTAAGTGGTGTGCAGTGGTTGGCTTGAGCTAAATCACTTCCATGAATGCCATGGCCCCAAAATGTTTCATCAACATAAAATGTGATTGTTCATTTAGGTGATAATTTGGCTTCACTTTTCAAAGTGGGAGGAGATGAAAGCGCACCATCCATATTTATATACAGTCAACTGTCCTCAGCTGGTCTCCATGCCAAAGTGTGCTGCGTAAGCATCATTTTACTTACCTCTTTTCTACAGCCTTGTTTTTAAGACCTCTTGCATTTTGACTTGTCTGATCATAAAAATATCATATTGGGCTGACTACAAGTTCAGTCTTGAAGAAAACGAAAAGAGGAAAAGAAGAATCTGCCCTCAGGACCTTATTTTTAGAGCTGTATATTACTCTCTGGCTAGGTAAATTGATATTGGGGTGCTGCATATTAATATTTGCTGTTCTGCTCATTGATATTTGGTTTGCTGTGAATTTGTGTCGTGCCACGCTCAGCTTCCCTGAAAAGCACCGTTTGTCCCTTCGGCTCTTAAAGTGGATGTGATTGGCCGGCAATGACATCTGACTGGACTGCTGATATTAGCAAACCAAAGTAGCATTCTCTTCAAAACGTTTGCACCATGCTGCTGAGCCATGGCACTCATGTTAGGGTGATAAAGGTTCTTTTACTCCGACTGACCAGGAAAATGAGCTAGAAGCTGAGACAAGACCTATAAAATTTAGATCACACTTCTGAGTGGATGCTGAAGTGGTTTCATTGTCTGGCAGAGGTCTTGTGCCATTCTATATACAATTCTACAATTCTACAATTTCATTTAGCAGACGCTTTTTTTCCAAAGCGACGACTACTAATATAGTCTTAGTGGGAGCCTAAGCAGTAATGCTGTATAAGACTCTGGATGCTAGATCCCTTCTGTGGAATCAGACCACTTGTTTTTCTGCACAAAGAGGACACTATCCTTCCTGGCAACAATAATCCTTTCTCTTTTCTGCTGTATTGAAGATGGACCTTTAAAGGCAGTCTTGGGTTGGTTTTGTACAGCCTTTCTGATGGATGCCTTCATGTGTAAATACAATATCACGGCACGATATTCATGTGGTTGCATCTCTCTCATGCTGTGTTTCAGGGTGACTCTTTGCGAACCAACATCCAGTTGGATTTCGGCGACGGCACAGCTGTGTCCTACTCCAACCTGAGCTGGACCGAGGAGGGGATCAAACATGTCTACAAGTCAGCGGGAATATTCCGTGTCACAGCACTGGCAGAGAACACGCTGGGATATGACAGCACGACCCTCTTCCTGCATGTCACATGTAAGTGCTGCTCTTCGGAAAGTGTCCACGTGCTGTCCTGCCATCAAAACCTTACCAGAGAAACTCATCTGAATACACTTATCAAGAAGGAGGATATATATATGACCAAGAGTCCAAAAGCCTAAACAATATTCTAACTAAAAAAAAAATCCACAAAGGCTTACAAAAGAAAAGACACTGGAGTACATGACATGACAAGACGACAACCAGAAGACAAGACGAACTGACCCAGAACTGAAGAAACACTGAGACAAATCAGCACATATGAAACTCATGAGGGGTAATCATAGCAGGAGGGAAACACAAGAGCAGGAGGTAAAACTAAACCACACACAGGGAGCAAGGAGTACAAACTGAACAGGAAACATGACAGAAGGCTTGACATGGAAACACGAGGAGAACATACAAGATGAGGATCTGTAAGAAATAACACACAAGATAACTAATGACTCAAGGAAAACAAGTTAAATCCACAAGACCAATAAACACAAGGAACACACACATGACTAAGTGGCTCAGGCCAAAATATACCCGGGGTATAATTAACCTGGGCCTCACTAACCAGTGTGGGTCCAGTCTAGACTGGGGTTATCTTTTGGGCTGTTACACCGGCTTCACTCGGACACAGCAGGTACTGGCAGATGAAACAGATGTTGCTTAGAGGGGACTTCTCTCTGAGGTTGGATCCTGAAAGACTTCTGTCACTGTCAGAAACCACTAAGTGGAACCAAAATGCACTTTACTTTTCGAATCAATGAATCTCAATAGCTTGGAAGTGGTTCACAGTCTAGTCTTGTTAATTTTCCAATCCAGGTTGGACTGGTACTTTAACCCCAAATTTCACCAGTGCAGAGAGGGGGGCTTTTTTTTTTTTTTTTCTTAAAAAAATAAATAAATAAAACAAAACATGATAAACTGCCCTCTTTGGTGGCAAATATGCATGTTAAAAAACATTCCTGGTCAGCACAGTATTTAAAAAATCACAGTTCAACACTGAATCTATACACTTCTCGTGGATACAGATCCTAACTACAAAATAACATGAACTTTATCTATCTATCTATCTATCTATCTATCTATCTATCTATCTATCTATCTATCTATCTATCTATCTATCTATCTATCTATCTATCTATCTAGCTATCTATCTATCTATCTAGCTATCTATCTGGGCTTAAGGCTATAAAATGTGCCGTTTTGAATAAATGTGTAAATTGCCCTTTAAAACACACATAACTTAGTGCCCTCTTCAGTGGCGAGAACGCCCTGTATACATTTTTTTTTTTTTTTTAACATCTGTGCATGCCACTGCCTTTTCATGTGGTAAATAATTGTTTATTTTGCAAATGGTGTAATTTGGTAAAAAAAAAAAAAAAAAAATTCTTCTTACATATATTCATACATTTCTGCTCAACTGTAAGTAAGCAGCTCCAAATTATTGAAGATTTGTATCAAAACACTTGCATTACACTTTGTTTGTTTGAGCCACGCAGCCCCGACTGTGAGTCTAGTTTTTCTTCAGCTTTTGTTATGTGAACTGTTTCACTCCGCTGTAAAGTACATATACAGTCAAAAAATGACTTTGGTTATGCTCCCACTAACCTTTCAAAAGAATGACAAACATTGAACCCTTCGCTGCAATGTCAACTTTTTTCTACTCTCTGCTGCCTCGCTCCAGGTGCTGAAATGTGTTTAACTGAATGACAGCCACACTGTTGCTCTGTGTTCAGCTCATCTGCAGTGAACTGTACTGACCTCTTACATAATCCAGCAGCTGTGATAAACTTTTTTGGGGAGGAAGGTCATAAAAAATAAAAAGCTCATGCAAGTTTCACTGTGGCTAAAAACAGAGACTTCGAAGTAAGATGTTACAGTCGCTGCAGCCAGTTCACACACACACAGATTCACACACACACACACACAAGGACAGTCCCTCCTGGCTGCTACTATTAGCAGTGCGTCAACTTAAGTGTCCAAGGATTCATAAAGGTGTGCTGATTCACTTTTGTTTGGTAAATTTCACTTTCAGTCCGTTTTAATGTAACATCTCGACATCCTGTTGTGTCTGTGTTCAGTATTTACAGATTTCTGAATAATTTCAGATGGATTTATTTACAGCAAATGTGACACTTCCAGGAGAAGAGATAAAAACTACTACTCTGATTTTTAAGCTGAGCATATTTACACCAGAATAACTTGCTCTTCCTTTCCTATACCCCCCACACACTTACAAGCACACACAAGTGCACACACACAGACACAGTGAGTGTCTCAAAGTGGGGATAAAGATTAGTTCTGGTTAAAAAGGATGAGCGCTAACAGAGGCTTCAGCCAGACGGAACAGCCCTGACTGCAGCTCGACACAAACCTTGGAGTTTTCCCGCAAAAGTGGTGTAATTCATCCGAGCACAGCAGGAAACTTCATCCCTGAGATTAGTGTAAAGCAACTCGGTCCCTGTCAGGTCCTATTAGGTTCTCGGTTGGGAGGCTTTCAGCACCTTGAAGATATCATGTCAGCAATACAGCAATACAAGACTGTGTCTCTATGGCTCCGGTCTCTGAATAGACCTTGCTTTAGGTGGATCGCTGTTGTCCCAGACTAGCAATTACCGCTTCATTGTAAGAAACTTGTTTTACCGTCTGATACTGCTGATTCACATCAGGAAATCACCTTTGACTAACTATAATGTCTTTAAGAACTGACTTTATGTACACTATGAACAGCCATCGCCAACGTGATTTGAAAAGAATTCATTGCTACCCTGTTTGCCATGTTTATCAATAGGATAGGGGAGTAAAAGTGTGAAGAATTCCCTCAGGAGAGGGATTTAAAGCGAACAGTGATAAAGAAATAGTCAACAAAGAGTTCAAGCTCCTCTGCAGTGGCTCTCAGCCTCTCCACTGTGCCCTGGGTTGTAATCCCTGAGGAGAAATGCACCCAGTGAAATTACATTTATTGGGCAATGATGGGTTAAAACTGTTGTTTAGTGTCTGAAAACAGCACAGTAAAAACCCTCACAGAGTTAGACCTTATTGTGAGGAAGAGATATTTCCGTGAAAACCAGAGACGGCTGTTGCATCATCACCTTTCTCGAAGCCTGCAGACTGCACTGATAAAATCAGGATCATTATCTTGCAGAACACAGAAGTTTCTTCTCCACTGATGCCTTACTAAGTTGATTTGTTGTGTTAATTTGTGGTACACAAATGTTGCATCGGAATACAAGTTTGTGTGTCGAACAACTTGAACTCCATTTTTTAATTTTTTTTTAATTCAAGATACGGTGAAACTGCACAGTGCTATGAGGTACCATCTGTTGTCCGTGCTTATTTATAACATGATAGTAGTCAGTATCAGCCACAGCTAGAGGCAGATGGCTGCACTACAGATCAGACAAAACAAATGCTCAGCATATCAGGCATACAGTAAGTGAAGTTAAATTACTCAAAAAAATAAAAAATTAATAAATAAATAGTAACAATAAAAATAAAAGAAACAGAGATGATTTTTTTGATTTTTTTTTTTTTTTAAGTGTTCTGTACTTCGTCTTGTCTGACACCTGCCGCCTCACAGTGTGTACAGGCACTAAACAGTGTTTATTGTGAGCCTTGTCATTGATGCTCCCCTTTGCTTTTATAAGCCATAAAGAGACGTCTCTGTTAATTCCAATCTGTTTCATAAACAGTCGAATCTCCTCCCAGGGACTTTCAAAGGAAACAGTCACATGGCTCAAAAGCTTGCCAGCTAACTGTTAACTTTAATGTTAACTGTCACCAAAAGCAAGGGACATGCACACCTGATCAAAATTATAAGACCAGGTGAAAAATTGCACAGATTTAAAAGGGGTCTAGGTAGAGCTTCAAAATAAAGAAAAAAAAAAAAAATGGTTGTCTGTCTCTGTGTGTCAGCCCTGTGACTGACTGGAGTCTAGTCCAAGGTGTACCCCACCTCACACCCTAAGCCAGCTGGGGTAGACTCCAGCCACCCGTGATCCTGAATAGGATAAGCAGTATAGAAGATGAATGAATGAATGAATGAATGAAAGAAATGGGAGTGTGACAAAAAGAAATAAAGAAACAGTAAGCAATTTATTGTAATTATTATTAAACTGAAATTGGCTGTTCATCAGCTGATCAAAAGTTTAAGACAACAGCTAAAAAAAAGAAGAAAACAAAAACAACAAAAAAACCTGTTTATAGAAATAGAAGTGTCAAAAAGGACTCAGTAATAAGGAGCTCCACCATTCTTGATCACCTCAAAAATTTGTTTCAGTATACTTGATGCGAGTGTTTCCAGGAGACCTGTTGGAACGTTGCTCCAAGTGGTGAAGATGGCTGCATAGAGGGTGTCCACTGTCTGGAACTGACGTCCATTTTTGGAAACTTTCTCGCCATCCTTTCCCAAATGTTCTCAGTGTGATTTAGATCAGGGGAACAGGAAGAGGAAGCTAATTCCTCTGGGAGAAGACTGTGAACCACAATGTTGTCCTGTTGAAAAACCCAGCACACAGACCAGGGCCCTCAGTCATGAAGGACACCTCCTGCTCCAAGGTTATGTGTCAAAATCCCAGTAGATCAGCAGTTTGTAAAACACTTAGACCAACAACCATGCCACGTTCAAAGTCACTTAAATCACCTTTCTTCCCCATTCTGATGCTCAGTTTGAACTTCAAGAGCTCATCTTCACCATGTCAACATGACTAAATACTGTGAGTCGCTGCCATGTGATTGGTTGATTAACAAGCAGTTAAAGTGGCCGGTTGGTGTAAACAAGTATTGGAGAACCAGTCTACGTTGTATACCACATTTTTTTTTAATCTCATACATGTTACTTGATACCTTATCTATAGGTGTCAAGTAACTCGTATGCAGTGAGTGGATGTCGTTGTGTTGGTACTGGTTTTAATTCTGTCACATTTGTAGGCATCAACCAAAGAGTGCAGAAAAATCAGAGTTTAATGGATAACAAAACAGAACAAAACAAAGCCAAACAAACAAAATAGATAAATAGTATTAACTGCCTTGAAAAATGAACAAATTTATTTACATTGCAATATGGAAATTATCTAACTGAGAAACTGTTCCTGTTTTATTTTCTGTGTCCACCCAAAACCACTCTATAACAGAAAAGTCACATTTGATGGAGAAAGGAAATATTAAGTTCTGGGTCACAAGAATATGTTTTTACTGTTAAAATTTAAGATTTTCCATCCATCATATCATAAAATGCACAAGGCAACAAATTTAGACTCCCCCTCTAAGAGTGAATCAGTTTGGGGTTTTTATATTAGTCCCAAGTGCCTTCATATATCCTTCAGCCCCCCAATTTTTTTTCTTTTTCTGTCATTCTCTTTGGGGTATGGGGGCGGATTTTGTCCCAGAATGCACTTGCTGAGATGATAGGATACACCCTGCAAAGGTCCCCAGTTTATCACACAGAGAAACACGGTCACACTTTCATGGACTCCTTTGGACCATTTATCATTTCACCTGAGGTGCAGGTCTCACGTCCGTGGGAGGGAGCCTGAGCTCACTAAGCTGTCATAGAAAAGTGATGGTGTTTGGAGTATTTCTCCACCTGAAACACGCTTTATGTGTTTAGGGTCTGTGATCTTGCCAGTTGACTTTAACTGAAAGATGAGGTACAGGGTCAGGAGTGTCTCATCAGACTGAACTAATGAGTACGACTCTGCTCCTTCTCTCTCAGGTCCAGTCGAGCACGTTCAGCTTCTTGCGCCCTTCGTGGCCATCCGGAACAAGGAGGTGAACATCACAGCAATGGTCTTACCCAGCCACTCTCGGACTGTCACCTACTTCTGGTGGCTAGGCAACAACACTGAGGTAAGTAAGTGAGGGAAAGGCTGAATGCTGTCTGAATGTATGTTGACTTTTAGTTGTGTGAACCAAAGTTAATATTGTTGATAAAAAAAACGACAAAATGATTAAACAAGAGGTGAAAAAACGTTTTTGTTAACTGAAAATAAAACCTAGCAAAAGATTCATTGTGAGTTTACAATCTAACTGAAATGAAGAGAAAGTTATAGAGAAAATAATTTTCATTTTTTAAGGTTTCATCTTTGTCAGTCTATCTCATACAAAAAGCAGCAAGCATCTGACTTTATCTGCTAGCAAATGACAACTGGTGTCCACCTCGTATTACCAGAAAAGTTAAACTAACACTGAAACTAAATAAAAAAAAATAAATAAAAAAATTGAACCAGTTTTGAAATAAATCAAAAGAAAAAAAAAAATTGCTATCAGGCTGCAGTTGGATTGGGCAGGACTCAACAGGTCTCGGTAATCTTCAGCGTTCAGCCGGAAGCGGAAGTAGATAACCATGCACCACCATACAGTCTGTGGTGCCAACACAACAATCAAACACCATGACACATACATGAATAAAAACATGAAGAGCTACAGCTGCATCCATCTCAGCCATCATGGTTAGAATGTTGTTTCCTCTTGAGGGGAACTGAATCTAGTTTGATACACACGCAGCTTCACTCATCAGCTTTTTGTTCATATTTTCTCTGGAATATTTTCTAAAAGCCCACCAAATGTTTTGTTTTTCATGCAAATTTATGCATTAACAAAATTAGCTAGTTTTAAAATAACTCAGCCTCCACAGATGTCAGAAACAGAGAAAGGAGCCATAAAGACCAGAAGAGTTTTTTGAAGCATGTTGTAGAGTTTAACTCCTGCTGTAAAGTTGGACGTCTGATTTCAGCACTTTTTGTACTAAATGTGTTTTGATCATATTTTGCTGACATAACATTTTCTTTCAATTTAACTCAATGATGCTTATGTTTTTACTTCACCTCATGCTCTGTGTTGTCTATAAGCAGAAGCAAAATGTGTTTTCTGTTTTCTGACTACACAGCTGAGTAGAGTTTGGTGTTCCTCAAAATGCATCGAAGTAAAGCACAGTTTGAGCCAATAGTTGTGTTCCAGACTGAATAATCAGGCTGTAAGGCTCATGCTGCTCCCATACCTTTATGACACCCTCATCCCCAGCAGGGGAAGGAATATTCTGTTCAGGGATCTCACACACACCAGTTCACAGCAGTACCCGCCGTTGCCATGGTCACAGGGAGTCACAACAGCAAGTTGTGAAAGTTGAACCATTATAATCCCCAACCATTAGTGCAGGAAGAGCTGCAGCCCCAGCATTTAAAAAAAAGGAAGAAAGAAAAGAAAATTGTTTGTAAAATTTGTATTAAATATAAATGTGGTCCAGAAATAAATAAATCTGAAAAATTAACTCAAAAATCGTGAAAATTAATAGAGTTTCTGAATTATTTTGAAACGTCTACCAGGAAACCTGTCCAGCTAAAGCAAGGCTAACCATGCATTAAAAAACAATGCTGCTATGCATTTATCCAATTCTGGCTCTGTGTGTGTTCCTGTGTTCGATTCAAGTATGTCAAGTTATAAAACAGACGGTCATCACACCCACAAATGGTAAATGTGGATGCCTTTGTCTTAAACCATTCCTCTACTCCACAAAATGTGGCAGTTGTTGTATATTTAAAAAATAGCCTTGAGTTCAGAGCTGAAACAGAGTTTTTTGTGTTTGTTTGTGAGTGAAATGACAGAACATGTTCAGCACCACGGACAGTGGCAATGATTTTTTTCCTTCCTGAACTGAGATTGAGATGTAAAGAATGATTTTTTTTAGAGTGAAATAATTAAATGTATAGAACTTATTTTTTGTTATTCCTGTGATGATCAGTTATTGTGGTCATGTACTCTGCTCCTGGATAATAAGAGACAGACATCTCAGTTATAAGAGAAAGTGTTGCTTTCTTTTTACGCTAGACCTTTTTAATTTTTTTTTTTTTTTAACAGAAAATCATTGAGAGCACTACATTATTTTTTTCCAATCTGCAAGCTGCAAATATTTAGAAACAAAAAAAGGGAAGATTCGCTTTACTTTGTTGAAGTTTTGCAATCACTGATTAAACCTTTTTTTTTTTTTTTTTTTTTTTTTTTTTTTTACACTGAAAGGTTGCACCCGTATATTTGTTTATGATCTTTTTTTTTTCTTGTATTTGACATATGAGTAATAATTGGAAGCTGTTGCACAGTATGATTTCTTAA